>CM028130.1:823482500-824682500 GCA_016271365.2 Neoceratodus forsteri | reverse complement strand
CTTTGATGTCACTTTCTGGTATGGACCCGCAGTCTTCCTTAGTGAATACTGAGCAAAAGTAGTCTTTCAGAATGGTGGCCTTTTCCTCATCTTCCTCTACCACCCTACTCCCTTCAGCTAGCTGTGTGATGCCCCCCTTTTTTCCTTTTTTCACTGATATATCTAAAAAAACTGTTTTTCTCCATTCTTGACTCCCTCCATGATATGCAGCTCCATGTCTGATTTCACCTCTCTGATGACCCTCTTTGCTGCCCTGTTTTTTCTGTAGATAATCCTCCTTTCCTGTCTCCCCCTACTTTTCCTTGTATTTAGAAAAGGCCTTCTTTTTGGCCCTAACTGACTTCCCTTGCCCTAGCTGAGAACTATAGTGGTGTCTTAAACCTGTTTTTTTAGATACTGTGCTTATGCTTGCCTTTGACGCCTTGAGGATGGCTCCCTTTATTGCCCTCCATCTCTCCTCTACCCCTTTATGTCCTTCACCCCTACCAACTTATCCCTGACTTATCCCTAACCACTTCCCTCGACCTATCGAAGTCCTGCCTCCTGAAGTCAAGGACTTCAGTTCTTGATTATGGGTTGCTGGACCCACGGGCCAATTCAAACCACATGGAGTTGTAGTCGCTGTTCCCTAGTGGCTCTCCAACTCTAAGTAGCACCCACCATCTCTGAGTTGGTGAGCACCACATCAAGGGTTTCATTCTGGCTGGTAGGTTCCTTAACAAGCTGCACCAATAGACTGTCTTGGAAGTCATCCAGCAATGTCTGACTCCTGTCACTCTTGGCCACCAGGACTTCCCAGTTGACCAGGTAGGTTCAGGTCACCTACCACCACTAGATCCCCCTTTGCTGCCCCTCTTTTAAGTTCCTCCTTGAGTTCTCTGTCCCTTTCCTCCCCTTGCCCTGCAGTCTTATAGATCACCCCTAAGTGCACTTTCCTGCCTGAGGCTGCTGTGAGTTGCACCCATACTGACTCAGCCTCCCCACTGCTACCCCGATACTTCCATCTTTTGCCACTTTAATGCCCTTCTTGACAAAAAGGGCAACCCAGCAGTTCTTCTATCCCTACTGAACAGTGAATACCCATGGACCATCTGCTCCCAGTCATTTTTACCTGTGGCCCACATTTTTGCATGATGGCCACCAAGTCCACTTCAGTGTCTGCCATCAGCACCTGGAGCTTGCTGAGTTTATTGCCTAGGCTTCTGGTGTTAAGACATAACCCCCATCCATTTGACCCCCACTCTAACTCTGCTACTGTCATTTTGCTTCTTGCATTTTCTTTCCTCATTTGTTCTTTACATTTTATTTCCCTCCTTACTGATATTCCTCCCCTTGATCCCATAAACCCTAAAGCATTCACTGTACCCTCTTTGCAGTTATTGTCTACTGGATGTGGGGGAATTCTATCTAGGATCCCCTTCTTCTCACCATTCATCATGGATCCCCTAGACCCAGATTCCCCCACAGTCAGTTTAAACACCTGATAAAGACATCAAACTTCTGCCCTAATGTGCTAGCCCCCTCTCTTGTCAGGTGAAGTCCATGATCCTTGAAGAGTCTCCTGTCCCAGAAATTCCCCCAATCCCCAACAAAGCTGTACCCCTTTTCCTGACACCACCACTTAAGCCAACTGTTAAACTCCTCTATTTCATTGCTCCTAATTCTGTCCTGCTTCCCCTCCCTGTCCCACACAGGGAGGACCTTGATAAAGGCCAGGGAAGCTGAGTGTGCCACCAGTCTGTGCCCCAATCTCTGGAAGTTCCATTTCACTGTCTCTACTTATTGGATGGCCAGATCATTGGTACCCAAGTGTACCAGCTCCCCTCCCCTCCACCATCCTCCCTATTCTGTCTAAATTCTGGTTGACATATGCTATAGGTAGGCATCAGACCAACCCCCTCCCATCTGACCCCTCCCGTATCACCTTATCTATCCCTCTAATAATTGAGTCCCTGACCACTAGGACCTTTTTGTTAGCCTTTCTCCTTTTGGGTGCCAATGTGATATTCTACCCTTCCCCTCAGCTGACATGGAGTCTCCCCTGGTGGAGTCAGGAGCCTGAACTTCCTGCAGGGGTGCAAAGCAATTCACTGCCAGGATGATATTGACCAGGACAACCTCCTTATGGCTGCCCCTCCCCCACTCCCAAGCCCTGCCACCCTTCACCACTCTGGACCAGTGGGTCTCTGGAGGAGTAGGGGTGTAGGGGTTGAGCTCCTGCTGAACTGATTGTGCAACTGAGATATCTCTATCCTTGCTGCTACAAGCTGAGTATGGAGCTCTGCTATGGTCCTGTAGAATGGGCAGTACCCCCTTCTCCAGAGCACATCCCTGGAGGAAAGTGCCCCACAGTCCCCACAACTAAATGCCTCAGCCCTGAACCACATCCTATAAGGAATTGTAGTGGTGAGAGAGAACCTTATTTAATATCACTTAGTTTAGATTTTACTCCCCACCAAGATGGAGTGAATCTACTATCAGCTTGCTGTTACAGGCTTACCGTATAAGATACGGTGATTGGGTATGATTTAAGTATCACAAATATGACCCTGATGTTGTCAGGTAGTCAGGCACTTCATCCACAGATATAGATGTGAGAAAAACTAACCTTGAGAACTTAGAGAATAACAACTGGTGGAATGAATTCCTCCCCACTAGAAACAGAATAAATGGAGTACTTTCTACACTTCCCTTACTCCCTTAACCTTACATAGATATCATATATAAAAAAATATAAATATCTATTTCACTTCTAATTATTATCCAAATCAACATTTACTTTTTAAGACTTACAAAGCACTGCTATTCTAAAACTGTATTCCTGGTATTCAAGAAATCAGTGGATTGAGTGAAACCTATGAATTCAATATTCTGCTACTCAATACTAAACACAATATGCAAATGTTATTATATGTTATTTTAATTAATTGTATGCTACTCTTTTGCAGTACCACTGTGATCCAAATATATTGCATTTCAGTACTTCACTCTAGACTAGATTTAATATAAATAAAGGTAAATAAAAACTGATATGTAAATGTGAAAATTATTTCAAAGGAAACACTGTTAAATAAACATTTGATATACATTCACTTGACAGTCCACATTTATCAGTTTGAAAATGTCTTCATTACCCACTTATACTGATTTTCTTATACATTTACCTGCTAGAGTATATGGTATGACAAAGTAATATAGGGCACTACATTAAATGGTATTTTAGTTCAGCTGCATCTGCCTGCTTGTTTATATAATTTATTATCAGAAGCTCTCATGGATTGCTGCTTTAGCTGTTCCTTCCAAATTCTGCCAAACTTGGATACAGTGTACTTCAACTTAATTATTTTATGAATATATAACTGCTTGTCTGAAGCTTTATGCTGAAATGCAGATGCCCGTGTTGGCTTGAAAACATCACAATGTATCTGACATCCGCTGGCTGTCTCCCACACCCTAGTGCCCCCCCCCAGCTGGGAATCAGTGCACACCAGCAGTTATTAATAGCTGAATACTCAGCCAGCCTGCCACTGCAGATGGGAATCTCAGCCCCTATAGCCCACAACCATTATAAAATTACCAATAATGTAAGATATGGAGCTGAATTAAAAAAAAATACATTTACCATGAAGGACATGCAGCCAAAGACAACTCACAAAAAGGTTAATAAAAAGCTCACAATGTACATACATGTTAAAGAATGGAAATCTGTGCTGACGTTTCAGCTGCCAGACTTCCAAAGACATGTCTGTTTCCAGTCTATACTCTGCCACACATACAATATACAGATGCCAAGTGGATTATGGCATACAACAACTTACATCAAACAGTGGTGATCAATAGTTTAATAGATACAGTAAGTTGATATGGTGACAGAAATGGTGTTCTGATGCTTTATGGCTGGACTACAGATACTGAGTAGATCTAATGGTTAATAAAGCAATATATTAGCCAATTTTACATTTACACATTGCATACTTTTTAAGAACCTCCATAGCTAACTGAAAGGTTGTACTACAAAAGTCTGAACTGCCATACAGTATACCCATTTGCTGGTTTTCATGTTTTGTTTCCCTCAATGAACCAAAACATCTCAGAAAGCGTAATGTACAGGTAGCTGTATGTGAGCTACTTGACTAAGCCTTCCAAAGTAGCACAGAGGAGGTAAAACTCCATGAGGACCCTTGTTTAATGTATCCTGTTTAGACGTATACTCTAATCTTGTATATAAATGATTTATTTTTTGCACTATAGTTTAAAGCAAATGTACCAGAAAGTATTCTGTTGCCACATGTAGTTGTATGACAATAATAGGGAGAACTGCTGTGAATCAGTTCATTATGTGAATGTATTCAAAGCATAACACAGATTAATGTGTTTAAACTGCAATACCTGAAATAAATACAGCTGGCCCTGTTTCCTACATATCCCAATTAAGCTAATGCCTAAAAGCCCCAGTTAGATGGAGCAAATCAGCAGAAGTGCTTGTTCAAGAATAAATCAGATCACTAAAATGCAGATTTATATAGATATATGCTTTACTTATAATTTTTTATTATTTTAAATATCATATAGAGCTGACTTCACTTTTTACCAGTCCTGTAAAAATGCTGAAACACTATGCATGGTCTCATAAGAGCAGGTGATTGCTTTCAGCACCATAGACAGCTCTTACACTGTATGGTGTGATTGCTGATCTGCAAGCAAGCATTCATCCATGTGATAGCATCAGTAAAGGGAACCCCAAAGGAGCTGCCCTGCCCTTGTATCCTTTAGTGAGTAAGCCACAGAACAAATTAAAAAGAGAAGTGATATTGCTTTTATTGCTAAGTCAGGCATTTCGTAACTGGCAGTTAAAAAGTAGTTCAAGGCAATATTGGAAACAATATTGACCAATGCTCAGACAGTTTTTCTTCTAATATATTATTGAATGACTGAATAAATAAAAGCTAAACATTTAATGTTACTTGATGTGAAATTTTTGTCTATGATCATTTATTCTTTATAGATCATTCCTGATAAAGATTTCATGGCAGTAATCTCAGTTCTACCTTAGGTATCCACTTTCTGCATTCATTTAGAGTAATCCTTTGTTTTATTGTGTTTGCACAGCAGACTAAATTTTTAGTTTCACTTGCTGGCATGGTACATTTTTTTGTTAACACATACACTTTGAAAAGCAGTAGTTAATTTAGTACCACTCTACCAATGAACAATATTCCAAATGATGAAATTATTGTAATATTAATCTACTTTTTCTGCAAACTTAATATATAGCACAATTTTAAGGACTTGTAGTTTCTTTTCACCCAGTAAGATATTTTGTATCTCAATGAACTTTATAGTTAGGATATATTTTGCTTCTTACTTTTTAATGAAATATCCAATTAAACTTTAAATATTCATGTTACAAATAAGACTCAGGTGTTATTATGTGCACTGAGGTCCATTGGCTGATCATATTGATCTTGGCCTCCTTAGTTTTAATGGTGAAACACTTGTTTTCAGTATACCTAATTAAAATAGATCAATTTTAGAAAACATTAGCACACTGCACTATGTGCTACATAGAGATACAAATCCCCTCTTGGATTGAAAAGGGGCTTACATTATGTAGGAAGACTTCATAGTATAGCTTTAATTTAGAGCTAGAGTTGCCTCCTTGAAAGCAATTAACTTGGTGTGGTGATTCTAATTTTGTTATTAGTATATGCTAGTTTTAGTGCATATAGATGTAAAAGGCTCATTTATGTTGCCTTAGTTATATCAAATTAGGCTACTATAGATTGTTTTTCAAATGTTTATGGTAAGTGCTATTCTTATAAATGAGAAAAAAAGATAGCAGGCTATTGTGACAGATAGCATAATCAAGTGGTGAGAGCCCTGAGCTGTGAACCTCAAAACCTATGTTTGAATACTGCACCCTTGCTTCTACACTTTGTGATCTTCAGTAAGCCACTTAATCTCCCACTCATTAAATAGTTCTATATGTGTTCAACTAATAGTCGTGTACTGTATTGAAGGAAATACATGTAACAGGATTCCTTTTTTCACTATTTAAAAGCCTTATTTCAATTGGTGATGATAAAATGACCAAACTAGATAAGCTGTAGGGCAGTCATTTAATCTGTTTGGAAAATATTAAAAGTTTGCTCAGCATTCTTCATAAATACAATATATAAGACCATTAATGAACTGATAATTGATTACATATTAAATAGTAAATAATGCAATGTTATGCTATGTATTTCTCTCCTTGTTCTAATTACATTTCATAGACAGAAGTTGAAACTTGGCTAACCATAAAGCTACTTATCAAATGTTACCTTGTTGCTCAACCAATGCATAAATAGATTTTTTTTTTTGTACAGTACTTTATGCTCCTCCCCCATACGGCCCCCATCTGACCAGCTCCCCCAGCTCCGTCCCCCAAAATTACTGGGGCTTACCTTACACCCGATCCGGGGGCAGTGCCTGCGGAGAGTCGGTCGCCATCCTGCCGTTTCCTCATTTTCTCCCCATTTTTTATACGAGGGCCCCAGGAGAAGGTTGCATGCATGTGTAGGCATGCATGCACCTTACAGCTCCAGTAATGACCCTCCTCCACCCATCCTATTGGCCTATAGCCAGCACCCTGCTTGAGCAGCCCCTCATCCTCCACTGAGGGGCAGCTGTGAGTGAGGAATGCCATATCACCTCCCCGGAGAGGAGAGCAGCCTGTGGGCAGCTCCATCCAGCTCTGCTCTCCCCCCCATGCCGACCTCTGATGACCCATGCTTGCTCCCGAACTCAGGTTGCTGGCACGCAGCGAGGTGAGACATCCAGCATCTTGGCCTTCTACGCCATTGGGCTGGTTCATGAATAGATTTTTTTAATGTTTGTTGTATACATTCTTTTTTGATATTCATTAGATGTTTCACAGTATGCAAACAAACCAATGCATGACTAACAAAAGCAGCTTCCTCCTCTACAGGTAGCAGCCATAACCTTCCTAAATTTGGTTAAGAGTCTAGAAGGCAGCTGTATGTCACTGTCAAAACTAAAAATATTCAGTACCTGAAGCCTCTGGTGACTCAGTAAGAAATTCATCATTCTGTATCATTAGGAATAATGTAGAGATGACATAAGAGGCATCTATCTAGATGATATGAAACAGTACATCATTGCATCCATCAAGCTTACAGAATGCTTTAACTTTCATCAGTGCTGCTGTATTGATTCTGCAATGCATATGGCACCACCACACTGGTCACGGCTTATATTTCAATCTGTTTTGCATTTCAAATGTGTCATGCCACTTTCTGGCCTAAGGGCCCACAATTGGTGATGCATTAAGTGCTTCACAAGATAAATTGCAACATTTAACAGGACAAATGATAAATTATAAATATTATTGCTTTATTTGGCAGAATAACTTATTGACTGTGGTACTGTTAAAGATTGTTAACAACTGATCTAAAAGAGTAGAAATGATTTTCTTTTATATATAGTGCATTCTACATGCAGATTGTATACTTTTAATAGTCCTGTGTGTGTTAGTTTATTGTTTGTGTTGTTATTGCTGTTTTTTTTGTTATAAAAATGGGAGCAAAAAGAGATGAATTGTAGATATATTCCTGGCTCAACACTTGATTTAGGTATTATTACAAAATGTAAGTTTTTAGCAGACTTTAGTGCCTTACACAGCCACTTGGGAGGCTAGGATTTGGGAAGGGTCCCAGCTTCCTACTCCCTGTGTCCCTGGACCAATGGTATCTTGGCATTTTGCAGAAATGTAGTCAGCCTTGTGTGTGTGTTTGTACAGGGGTGTGGGGAGTCTATTGCTGGCTGCCCAGCATCATCTGCCTGCCAGCTGAGGAAAGGCACTGGTGTTGGTTATATAGCTCGCTTCTCTTCTTGAGCTCTTAACAAGGGGAAAGGTACAGTAGGGTGACTGCAGGTTTAGGGGACATGTCTATTGGTTTAGGGATCAAAAACAAAAAACTAAAGTGTAGCACTTTAATGTTTTAGAGTATGATTTATGTACTAGATGCACATTTGTCATTCTGCCTTACAGAATGGATTACTGGACTTTTTTAGATTAAAACAATTGAGAGACCTTCTCACTGAGTAGTCATTTTTAAATGGCAAGAGCATACATGATAGAAGAGTCAAGTTATGGCTCATTAAATGGAGATGAAAGAGAGCATTTGCTTTCATGTGACAGGAGAAAGATGTTCTTTAGGACCGGAGGACAGGAGTAGCTATACTGATGCTTCCAGAATTAGAAATTTCGATCTAAGTATATTTGTGTTAACATATGAATATCTGAATTTAGGAAAGAAAGAAGATCACTGATCTGCTGAGTTCTTTCTGCCACAAACTCAGATCAGATACACTACCATTACTTTTTGTATGAACAAGCATGCTATGTTGTGAAAACATGTATTAACTTAAAGTGGTAGTTCATCCTAATATTCCCTTTAAATCTTCCTTCTTACCTGAAATAAGCATAAATATCGATAAACATGCACCAGGCATATACTTCAGATTGCTTCCGATCAAAGCATATGAGTTTACTGTACTGAAAAATTTTGAGGGGCTATTTAGTTTTGCTTTTCTGATTTAAGTGCTAATCAAAGAGGTCATAAGAAAGAATCTTTCCTAATTGTATCATCACTCTAGAAATTACAAAGTCCAATTACACTTTCCTCCAAACTAATGCCCCAGACAAGCTATTATAAAAGCCTTATTCATTTTCCAGTTATTAATGCAGTGTATAACAATAAATAGATGTTTGTGAATGTATAGGGCCCTTACTTTCATTAAAAAAAAAAAACTGCCCATAATGGTCACAGAAAACACTTGGCACTGGGAGTGGCTTTTGTGACCCTTTCAAGGGTGTGCTCCATGGGGATCAAAAACCTTTCTTTGCACCCACAAAGACTATTGTGGGAAAGAATGCTGGAGCCTTATGCAATGACTCAGGGGGACCATCTCAGTGCACTGCAGCCCTCACAGGCCTGCTTGCACAGTTCAGCTCCTGGCTCTGTTTACTGCCTGTAATAAGTCACAGTCACAGCTGTGTGAGCAGGGTCATCTGGTGACTGCTTAGCCACTGAATAAGGCTGTTACAGGAGTAACCACTGGGAAACCAGGAATGATCATATGGGGGGGGGGATTCCTGGACCACTAGGGTAAGTGAACACTGGGGAGCAGGAGTGAGGCCTCTTGACCACCAATAATTAATTCTATATCAGATTTGCTGGAACCTACTGTGTTCTGAATTGGGACGGGGAACCAGAGGCCACAAGAGAACCCTTGTCTTGAATGTGCGTATAGGAGGGATATGACTTGAAAAGATGTCTATCTGCCTGGCACCACCAATGTAGTATAGTACTGTGCATCATACTATATGTTGAGTGTATGCTGAACTGTCACATTGTTCTATGTTTCCAGGGGCCCATAGTGATGTTTGGAGTTATGTTCATTAAGATCTAGAATGGAAATTTGCATTGCACTTCTTCACACTTACAGGGTGGTCTCCTCCCCTTGCTAAGCATGTTATACATTGAGAATAACATTTTAGGGTGGGGGTTTGATGGTGTAGTTCAAAATATCCATTTTGCACCACACCTGAAACTGATGGAGGATGAGGCACCATTATGTATGTTTGCACCTTAATTAGGATACAACTAGTTTTGTTGACCAGCATCACAGCGATGGGATTTATGTCAACTGCAAGTTGTGGTAGACATAAATCCCAAATGTCTCCCTGTCCTGTTTTTTTATTGGGGGCCTCACTGCCCGAACCCACCATGCTGGGGGCTCTGCCCCCCCACCCCTGTACTAAAGATTCTCAACTCCGAGTCAAAGTTGATTCAGGGAGGGGTGCAGGCCCGGGAGACAGTGTGCCCCTATCTCGGGCCCACCAACACAGTGACCTGTCAGCAAACTGTTAATGTTGTCAACAGCGACGTAGGTCACTGTGTTGGTGTTGCTTTCAGGGGGCATACCATCCAATGTTGTCTAATAAACAATAATTTATGTAATTTTTATAACGCCAGCTTAGGGTGAAGGATATGGAAAATGTTAGGTATGATTTACAAAAAATTGTTCAGCCCAAAAAAAAAACATCAGCTTAAGAAACAGGAGGCATTGATTTTTCTCTGAGTCATCAGTTTCTACTTGTAGTGCTTGCCAAGAACTAAAGTTGAGTCTTGTATTGTAGAATGTTACTGAGAGCTACATCATAGTCCAGTAGCATACGAGCCAACTACATTCTGCTTGTGGGTAATATCTGAGCTTTAGGTGATGGATTTGAAAGTTTATATGTTGGTAGACTAACTTGTTATGTGTTTGGCTGGCCATCAAAAAGCACTTGAATATAACAGCTTTAGTAACATTTTTTAGAAGGTTTTAAGGTTATTTTATTGTTAAATGACTTAGCTAATTTTTAGTTAGTTTGTAGCTGACATAGTGGTAGCTAGGGCTTTAAGTGAGAAAGCGCATGAGAGTTACTTTTATTATTTTTAGCTTAGGTTTTGTACTTTATGGGTGCCTTGTATGTGGCTTACTATAGCTTGATTGGGCACAACATTTTTGTTTTAAAGAAACTGTAGCACTCATAGAGCACCTGGTACTTTAATTTCACATACCACATTTTTGATTATCTGCAGTATGTCATGCATTTATTCTGCTGGTTGTTTTCCTGGACTGCCTGTCAACCTTTTCCGGCTTAGCTGGGGAAGTGGAACACTGTTTAACCTGTTTCATCTGCGGAGAGGAGGTGTCCTGATATTGTCTGAGTGTGTATTTCATTTGAGCATTGCCCTGCTCCTGGTGAGGACTATGTCACTGCAGCTTTGTTTGTTGGTCAAGATTTGTGTATCAGATGGTTCTTCCCAGACTGCGTCAGTGACAGAGACTGGTGTCTGAGAGGAGCTGAAGGCCTACCCTATCTGGGAACAGCTTTGGTGGGACAGCAACTGCTGACATCAGATTTTCTGGTGCCTACTGTGTCCTAGGGCTTAGATTCCATAGAGTTTTTTTGATGGTGGAGTGAGAGATGTCTGCCAGACTCTGAAGACTAAATACACAACTCAGTACAGCGTCAGCATGTTGGGTAACTTTCTACTGTTTTCTGCCCCATTGTTTTCCATTTTTAGAAACTCTTAGAACTTCTATGCCGTGAACATCCTAGTTGGACTTAAGTTCAGTTATGTGGACTATTATCTTTACCTGGTGGTAGCAGGTGAGTTATAGGACCTTGCTTCAGTTTTTTTTTGCTATTAACTCTGCAAGTGACTTTATGTTTGCTAGTGATTCTGTGTTTAATTTGCACTCTATGGGCATTTGCACTCCTGCAGGACCTTTGTGTTTATGTTTTTATTATTGTGTAGCGTTTTGTTTTGTGTGTGCATCAAGCTGCATGAATGTGGATAGGTTTGTTATTGTATATATTGTCTGTGTCGAAGTTTGTGTGTGGGATAGGATGGAGAGGGACAAGATGGCTGCTGTTGTTGGTGGAGATTTGTGCACTGTTTTGTTAATTGTCTAGTTAAAAACAGCATGGTGCTTTTTTTTCTGGCCCCTTGTAGACAGGTCTATTCTCTGCATTTATTGGATCTGCCAGCAGTGGTTGTCAGCTGCAGCACAGATCTGAGGATCCTCTGGATGTGTGGTCACAGTCAGTGGTGGTGGTGTCTGGTGTTAGACACTGGGGAATAGAAGATTGGAGTTGTGAGATCACAAAGATGCCCTGGGAGAATTTGGAACTGGGATAGAGGTTCTCCCTGCCTGGTCCCAATACCCAGTGTTGTGCCTGTTGTAATCAGACAGGAGGTAACCAGAACAATTGACTCTTGCCTTCACTTTTTGGGTCATTATTGGTAATGCAAGGTTTCTGAGGAATAAAAACATGGTGATTGCAGGTTTTATTTTAGACTCCTTGGCTGACCTTGTATGTATCACAGAAACCTGGATGGGATTGATGCTAGGCTGATGTTGGCGGTATCTATACTGGGCAGGTATTCTATGGTGCACTGCCAGAGACAGAAGCACAGGGAGGTGGGGTGGCCATCTGCATTAGATCTACATTAAGACTCATGGCATACCCCAAAGGAGTGACTAATCCATTTAAATGCATGGCCATTAGGGGTGGGCCAGGTGCTGGCTACAGAATCATTCTTGTGTTACAGCCTAAAGGAACTAGTGGAATTCATGGCTGACCTGGTGTTAGACTCACCCAGATTATTAGTTCTGGGAGGCTTCAGTGCCTGGGTCAACGATAAATCCTCACAGTGTGGACAACAGCTACTCCAACTAATATGTCTGCTGGGCCTAGCACAGGCAGTTATGTAAATAGATACCTATCAGCATTGCCATACCTTGGACCTGGTCTTGTTTTCAGGTCTTGATGACTATGAAGTCAAAGTTGGTCTGGTCATTTGGTTAGAGTATCATGACATAATGTTCCTCTGTGGGTCCCTATTTTAATACCCCCTCTGAGATGGTCTGATATTGCCCTAAATACCATCTGGAGCTTAGCAAACTCCTGGAGGTATTAGACATCTTGAGCATGTTGACAGCCTGTTCTGGGGGAGTCGGGGGGACCATGGTCTCAATGATCTGGCACCATACTGGGCCATCTTGTGACATCTCTTCACAGCTCTCCATGGTACAGTGAGGAGCTGAAGTGATTGAAAACTAAGGGATGGAGGTTGGAGCATTTTTAGCCAAGGTTCTGGTCTGTAGAGGACAGACTGGCATTTATGTTTCACTACAGTGAGTATCAATGGGCAGTCACCCTGAAAAGGAATTTATGTTAAGGATGATTGCCTCAAAAAAGAATTGTTAGGCTCTGCTCTTTTGCATGGTAGACATGTTGCTTAAATTACACTGTTGAAAGTGCTGAGTGTTAAAGTAAAAAGCCAGTTATTATGTGGAGCTGAAATTTGGGGGTAGATAATAATGAGAAAATGGACTCCATAATGAATACGTTCTATAAAAAAATATTTGGTCTCCCCAAAGGAGCTCCCTCTACATTGGTCAGATTGGAATTGGGACAATTGTCAGTAGAGTGTAAAACAGAGGAAAGATTAGCTAAATATTGGTTAAAAGTATACAGTATGAGAGAAAGCAGACTCCCCCGTATTTGCATAGAAGACACAATCACACATATGAGCCATCAGATATTCTTTCCAAATTTGGTAGTCATCAAAAAAAATCATAAAACCTTAAGGATTATTACTTTCTTTGCCCGAGATATTTCTGAGACACCCCCAAGAAGTGGAGGGATTAATAAAAGAAAGAATTAGAGTGATTCCTACCCAAAATGAGTTGGAATAGCGTAAAAGGTATAGAATCAGCAGTTGGTTAGTGGATAATAAGAGGCAATTCCATTTTGAACCTTATCTGAACATAATTAAAGATCATAGAAGAAGGAAAATGTTAACCAAGTTCAGATTTGAATATTATGATAGCCAACGAATTAGAACTTTTTTTGAAAATGAAGTGGTTAATATGTGTAAATGTAACCTTGGGAATGATGATGTTACTCATCTGCTGATTTTGTGCCCCCTTTATAATAAACAAAGGAAATACTACTTGGGGGAAATATTAGCATGTTTGTTTATTAAGATCTAGCACCTCTCCTGTCCTAGAAAAAGTAATTTATTTATGTAAAGTCATAAATCTAAAATTTCATGTAAATAATCAAGAACAACATTTTGGGTAGAAGTAAGGTATTTTGGCATCTACAGAGACAAGTGCAATAGTAAAGGATTAATGATCAAACATATTTCTGCTCATGTAAGATATTTTAAAGGGCCAATTTTATACGCATATGTATTGTCTGGACTTTAACTTATCTATTTGTATACAATTTTTTTTTTTTTTTTTTTTTGAAGTTAACCCTGTTTTTTTATATATGTATATGCAATGACAAGCAAATTATCGATCAATTAAAAACTGAACTGAAATCACACTGTCTGCACCACTAGAGAGTTTTTTTTCTGCTGAAATATGCAATGAGTTCAGTTGATTCTTTCTCAAAAAAGGTATCCCCTGTACATGCCAGGATCACCTCAAGTGGCCTGTCATAGGGCAGTAGTACCCTGCCTATGACAGGCTTAGGTGATCATCCATCTTATGGGGAGTTCTGACAAGTTTTGGATGAGAGGTGTTCTGGATAATTTTAGAGTTGCATCCTGCCTCCTGTTTATTGGATCCAGGGCTGCTTCTTGGCTGTGGGGAGACCTTAGGTCTGATTATTTCAGAAATTGCCAAATCCTCCTTGAAATATGGCATTTTACTTGCCTCACTTAAAAAGCAGTGGTGAGATCCCCTGCAGAAACCATCTTTGTATCCTGATGTTCTACCAAATTATAGACCTGTCTCAAACCTTACTTTTTGGGAGAAGGTGATTAAAAAGGTTGTGGAGATGCAGCTGGAGGCTCACCTGGAAAAAAACTGGCATCTAGAAGCCTCTCTAGTTGGAGTTCCGACCATGCCACAGCACAGAGGCCACTCTCATCAAGGTGTTCAATGATCTACTCACTATAAGGGACAGACATCACTGTTCTATCTTTTTCTTGATTTCTTGTTGGTGTTTGGCATGGAGGAGCATAGGATGCTGTTGAAGTGCTGAAGGCACTATGTGGGGCTCTCTGTCATGGTTTTGTGCTGGTCTGTGTCCTACCTTACTGGGAGAGTACAGCAGGTGGATCTAGGTAACTCCATGTTTGGAACAGCTGTGCTTGACTGTGGTGTGCCTCAAGGCATGATTCTGGCCCCAGCATTGTTCATCATGTACATGCTGCAGCTGGATGAGATCATAAGGTGATATGGCTTGTTCAGCTGATGGGGTAGATGGGAGCATTCAGCTGTGTCATTGTTAATCAATAACTGAATGGCCTCTAACTAGCTGAGCTTCAATTCAAGCAAGACCAAGGTGTTGATTGTCAAACAATGTCCCCGTGGGTCAGCTATGATCAGAAGTAATGTGGTGTTGCCATCTTTAAATGGCATTGCACTTGGAGCTGTGGATACAGATAAACATCTGAGGGTCACTATGGACTGCAAGCTGACACTGTAGCATCATGTGCTGGCAGTCATCTGTAGTTGCTTTTTCCATCTTTGTAACATCTCCCATATCAAACTGTAGCTTGCACCTAGGAGCCTGGTTACAATAATCCATGCTTTTTGACATCCAGGCTGGACTACTACAATGCTCAGTACCTAGGGTTATCTGGGATTCTGACACATCACCTGCAGCTGGTCTAGAACATGGTCACTGACTGATTGCTGATACATCTTGTAGGGAACATATTACTCTGGTGCTGACCAATCTGCACTGGCTACCAAGTCAGTTGTTTATCTGCTTCAAGACTAGCTTGTTGGTATTCAAGGCCCCACGTGGTATGGGTGCTACTTACCTGAAAGACCTCTGTCCACTCTCTCTGTTCCACTGAGTCAGGCTTTTCATCAGTTCCCTGGTCACGGTAATGTTGTCCAGAAACAGGGCTTTTGGGGTGCTTCCCATTTTTTTGAATACATATTCCCCCATAATGCCTCTGTCAGTTCCATGGACCCTTCAAGGGAGCTTTAAAATTCTACCTATTGCTTCTAGCCTACTGCCTCAGTTAAGCATGCAGTTTAATTTATGTATTTATTTGACTATTTAAGGATACTTTTATTTATTTAAATTGTGTGATTTTCTGTATCTTTGTAGGCACCCTGAGCCTCCAAGAAAAGGTGCCTTAAAATGAAACTTGACTTACTTTCCTTAGTGTTTTTATACTGTTATATTTAATTGAACTTTTTCCCGAGACTTGACTTGTCCTTCTCTGCTATGTACTTAGGTTAAAGGAAAATACTATTGACAGTATTGCCATCTGATATTTGGCATATAGTTTTCTCTGCTGTCTTCTCCTGGTAATAATCAGAATAATAATAATAATTAGCTTTATTTTTAAAGTGCCTTTCCAAAACCAAGGTGCTGTGCAACAGTATATCATGTAAAATCCAATAAAACACAGGGAATCCATACAGCTAAAAAACAGATGAATAGGTATCTAATTTATACATTCTGGGTGCAGTGCCACAGATGGGTCTTGAAGACCTTCTTAAAACTCTCCACAGTTGTGCACTCACATGTCTGATGAGGTAGAGAATTCCACAGGGATGGGGCTGCATACATAAAAGCACAGGGTCCAGATGTTTTATGATGTACTGTATCCTGGGAATCTCTAACAACCCCTCATCAGCTGAGTGGAGTGGTTGCATGGGGCAGCAGGGACACAGAAGCTTTTGCAGATAGTCCAGACCCTACACTTGTACACTAAAAGGAGAACCATAAGTAACAGATAATCAACCACAGGGTGTGTGGTCAAGCTCTGATATAAGTATGCCTTGCTGTGTATTGTTAGTGATGAGATCCAGACCAGCTGTGTTCAACTACCCAAGGTGTGCATATATCAGAGCATGACCACATGCCCTGAAGTGGACTATCTGTCTTATAAAATGACTAAAACTGTTTTGGAGGGGGTGAGAAATAGAAAGAAGTGCAGGTGTGTGGTCATTGTAGGATCATGCACAGTCATGTGGCGTATTTTCTCCAATCAAGAGACAGAATTTTTTTTTGCTGATTTTTCTCACCCATTTTATAAATTGGTTTAATATCCTGTGGTTATTTCTACACATTATATGTAGGTTTTACACTAGCAGCATGAGACCAGGTGGGATAGTATACAGTAAATGTGATCTGTAAAGTGAATTTCTGTCCAGATCATTAATCACAATTAACTGAAAGCTGATTCATTAGAACACCATGCTGTCACCACTACTATGAATGGATTATAAATGTGTTGGCAGGTTGTAGTTACCTCAAAATTAAAATAGATATCTGCAAAGTTTAACCCTTTCATTGTAAACATGCAAATATTCAAAGGCAGCTCTAGTGCTGCAGTACCCTTGTTTGATATCATCAGCCACATACAAAAGCGTACAAGGCTGAGGTTATGCACACTGATAGCTAAATGATTCAACATATTTTTTCTAGCTATTTAGAATGGAAAATAGCAAACAATAGCCTTTGCTGATGAAGTTCAGTAGACAGTTTGATCTCAAAGCACTGACAAGCATGTTATCAATGTCAGCAATTTTAATATATTGTTCTTTCTTTGCAAAAAGAATATGAAACTTGTAACAGTAAAAATGTGATAACTGATTGAATGCTGTGAATTCAGAGGGCTAATTCCATAAGGATTTTTCCACAATTATTGCTTGCACTGAAATATATGATGAAACAGCACAGTATACCAGTTAGATACCATGTCAGAACCCAGAGGATTAGGTGATGGGGGGCATTGCAAATTTATCTAGGAATTAATTCAATCATCCACATTATGTGTATCTGCCAGCAGTAATCCATCTTAGCCCATTCAGTGAATTAATTTCCTCTAGCCACTGTAAAGTCATACCAATGTTCTGTTCAATTTCTGTGTGCACCTTGGGAAGTCTACAGAGGATGTCATGCCATTTTGAAGAGCAACAAGAGGAAAATTGTTGACTATTTATACAATGTCTGTTGCAAGCAAGTCATAATTTGGCATTAATGCAGAAATTTGTTATTGTGTACTAAACCTGGTCTCTTTTGTCAAATAATACATTAAGGATGCTAGTAAAATGGCATCTGTGCTTCCATTTCATCATACACATATATATATATATATGCATAGATTTTTAATCAAAAATGCTTTATGTTGTTTAACTAGCGTGCATGGTTTTGTCTCTTCACATCCTAGAGCACAATAATTTAAAGGACTAAACTGCAGAATCTAAACCCTCAAACACATTTATCCTGAAGGACAATGATGATTCTTTCCTCTAGTTTACTAACAAATATCTTCTTTTTTATTCTTATTTTGATCCTTTTGTTGGTAACATATTATGGATTTAACTTTGAGAAATGTCTGGACCTACACACTAGTCTGACAAGCCTTAATGTATTGTATGTCCACTGGAGCTATAAAGACAAGTACATCCATGTCTCAGTTTCTTGGACACATGCAGAATCTGAATAAACTGTAAGCAGTTTAACTACCTGCCTCAATCAATGCTGCCTCAAATAGCTAGTTGAAGTCTCTTTAATGAGGGATAAACAAGTAATGTTGTCTTTGGATGTATTTCTGTGCCTGCAGCATTATTATTTTTGAATAAAGCTATCCTCTTACCCACCCCCACCCCCATCTCTGTAAAAGTGTGACACCCTGTTCTCCTAGATGCCTTTACACATCTGTAGAAGACCTTCTGGTTCTGTGAAAGTCAATACTGAAATCATCTGATGACCACTGTTTCATGGTAGCAGCCAATAATCATTGGTATGCCCTACCCTGAATATTTGCCATGAGTCAACCATGTCTTTTTTTAAATTATTTTTAAAATATATTTCTTTAGGCAGATTTTTAGCTATTACTCTGCCTCCTTTGAATTTAAAATACATATTTTGTATTATTTGTAAATGTGTAAATTTATCAGTGCCTCAACACCTTGGTAGATACAGATACAATTTACATTGTCGTTCCCTTCCACATCATTGCTACACCGGGATTCAGAGAGCCATAGTGTATTGACATTAAAGCAGCAGTGCTCTAGAAAGCTCTTTAGTAATGGTTCCCAATTATATACCCTTTTTAGAACCTTAAAGTCAGGAACATTAAGCTGGATTTAGATTCAGGATCTGGCATTTTGTATTTTGAATCAGAACACAGTAAATTCCAGACACAGTCAGCTTTGCCTACCCTAATCCTAATCTTCCTCTTTATTTAGTTCTAACTGGTTGCCATGGAGAAAGGAAGTAAGTAAATCTACTTGTAAGCTGCTATCTAAGAACATACAACAATATGTGACAAATGGGTCCATCATTGAAATGGCTGTTTTTTTGAACTTTTGAAGAGGTTGTAACACCAATCAGACTATCACTATTGTATTGCTATCAAGGACTGAAGATTATTGTCATTTAGCAAAGCATTGCCAAGAGAAGTAGTATAGACAAAATGGCTCCCTTCTTGACTAAACCAGAAGGCAGCAGCACCTATCCCCCATCTTGCCCACTTGGGGTGCCTCAACCTCCTGGGAGAAGAGTGGTGTTGGCAGGTTGGTGGGAGGGGATGGGATGCTGAGATGGCCACCCATGGGTTGAAGGGAGATGGACAAATCCAGGAGAGGAGGAGGAAGAGTTAAAGAGGCTTGATAGCTTGGGAGCCCCCTTTTTCCCATCCTGAATTTGTTGGAGAATCGCATCCACCCATGCTAGTAAATTCAGGACTTCAGGCAAGCCCAGGCTAGGGTAAGGAATCCTTCATCTCATTAAGAGGACTGTATTAAGGGTTAGGGACGATTTTCACCAATTTGTTCTCATAAGAAGGTTTCTTTCCTTGGGATTTTGCTTCCCCCTAAGGGAACAATTAAATAGGCATAATGACACAGGCAGGTAAAGCATCGTAGCCACTGTAAACATGCAGGTAGCTGGGGTATCTCTGGGAAAGGTACAGTAAAGGTAACAGAAAGGGGGGACCCCCACACAGTCTAGACAGGTTTCTTTTGTTCAGCATAGGGGGCAGAGCTAGCAGACTCACATCTAGTCCAGATGGGTTTTGGAGTCCCCATTGGGAGTGCCTGTGAGAAGGAGAACTCTACCAAATGGGGATGAATAAATCTTCTATCAGCTAATTGACTCTCCCTTGCTGTTAGAGATGGGATTTTTTGTTGCAAACCTGGAATATCTCGGAGAAGGGGCTGGCCAGAGATGGGGGTCCAGATTTACTTCACAAATGAAGCCATGTTCCTCCACTTTTTGAAAGGAATGAGGACAGCATGGTCATGGATGACACTTCCAACTGCACAAATCACACTAAAATGGTATGTCATAAAATGTTGTAACAAAAACATATGATTATGACTATTTAAATTCCAAGTATTAATGTAGTGTTTTTATTTAAAGGAAGGAGGAGGAATATGAGGCATGATGACACAAATTTTCAATCACTGCTAGACCTTTTTCTTTTGGCTTGCCCAAGCTGAAGCCAAAATGCCATATCTCGTAGACACAGTTTTCTGCCAGCAGATTAAAATATTAAGTACTGCTCACAGCACCCTTCTTAAGTTTGTACACTCTTTTTGTAAGCACCAAGATAGAATTGGAGTAGCTTATCCAAATACTGTAATGTTCTGTTTTCTACAATAAAAATGTCCTTTTATGTAGTGAAAACTGGATTTGAAAAACACTCACAAAATAACTTACATTTAGAGAAGTCTAGAAAAGTGGAGAAGTGCTAACACTAAAATAGTCCACAAAAATATATATTCAGTCCAGCTTACATTTTCATGATCAATTGTCAATCCATAAGATGATAAACTGTCATGGCAAGAAAAAGCAATCACTGAAACAGAGTTCTGCCTGACTCTTGGGACCAGGTGCACACTCTAATAATTCAATTATTTGACAAACACAAGGTTCAACTCAGAGCTATTCAAATCACACAAGCTATTCCACTCACCAAACTTTCAAAGGAAGTTAATGACTTATTGGGCTAAAATTATTCTCTTCATTTTCAGCCTGTGACATTTGTGGGGCTTCTGCTCACCTCACAAGTTATTCCTACTGGTTTTGACTCTTATGACATCTTCAGGAAATCCTTGGTAATCTCACCATAGTCATAATGTAAAGCCAGTTCTTAAAGGAGCAGTGCATCCATTTCACTAAATGAAATGAAATGTTATTATTATTACTCATAATGCAGAGTTCTTTTTTCAGAGTACTAACACATATTGCTCAATTTAAATTAGCATATTTACTTGTACTACTGCAACAGTTTTATGTTCAGCCACACAATCACTGAAGGCATGATTAACGAGGTGGGGATAATAGCTGTCAGTGTCTGCCCTTATATAAAATCATTCCTGTCAATCTCATTTGTTTTTAAATTGCAGTCTGTAACATTTCCCTCACATCCTTGACTCTGTGTTGAAATCTGCATTTATCAGGCTCATGGTCTCGTTTTCTTGGGGGTCCTTGACAAGGTTTTTTTTTTTTGTTTTTTTTTTGCACTTACACTTACAAGTGATACTTTCATGCATCATGTTTATATGTGTAGGTTAATTTGAGGCTTGATTTCAACTTGCAGTTATACCTAATTTCAGGATTTTGTCTCTCATTATCTGTCCTTTAATATACCAGGACAATTGGAATGTAAGTTGTAAGCTCATCTTACATGTATTAGGGAGAATGCCACTCCAAGGTTTTTTTTATCACTAGAATGCTTTCTTGGCATACTGAGACATTTTAAAATTTATGTGACAAGAACTCTCTGGCTGTAGAGAATTCTTGATAACCTTTGCCCTTCTGAGGCTCCTCAGTTTAAGGCATACTGGTGTTAATTAGCTTCTCTGAAGTAATCTTCTATTATGTTTTAATTGTATATGTTAAACCAATGAGAATTATTTCTGCTTTTCTATATAATCTGTGTTAATAGTATGGATATTTGAAAAAACTGCCACAAAGCTTCTGAAGAAGGACCTGGTTGGTTCGAAAGCTAAAGCACTTTGTTCTTTTCTGTAACATCCATGTTGGTCCAATAAAAGGTATCAAATCATTTGTTTCTGGATCTGTTTTTTAAAAGGACCAATACGGCACCTACAACATTTTTTTGCCTCACATCCTTGTACATTTGAAGAGCTATAATGTACAGTAGAATGTTTCCCTACCTTAAATCTAAACTACATTTTCAGAAAGGAAAGGCTATGATTTAAAAAGCAATAACAGTGCTCTCATTCCTCCTCCATTCCAGAATATTTGTACATATCATTGGTGTACCATCTCCATAACTGGATTTGTGTTGCAAACACGTTGGTCTTGTCTTGACTATATAGTTTCCTCCATCGCCCTCCTACCAGGTTGACTTAATGCTAGGTAAACATTTAAAAAATACTAGGTAGTGATTTAAGTACCTTGTGTTACTGATGCTTTGAACATGATGAGAAATTACCTCCGTTCAACAGATATCTAATCCACTTCATATCAACAAAACATTCAAACTGGATTCTTCTTACTAGCTTGTGTTGTTCCTCTCCACCAAGTTATTTATGGCAGAGGTTTATCAGAAATCATCAAAAAAATGGTTGGACAGTCTTACGCATAGTGCAGAGTGAAATACTTATCAGCATGCTGCAGCATTTTTGATCCCAACAACATTACAGATGTTACTTTGTTAGGTCACTGCCTGAACCAGAATGCAAAGTGTGTATGTGTGTGGGGGGGGGGGAACAAAAGCTGTTTGTTTCTTTTTCACACTTTTGGATGCACCTTCATCTCTGGATCTGAAAGTCATTGGTTTAAAATCAACATTCGGATTTTGCAGTTATGTTCAGTGCTATTACTATTTATTTATTTATTAGATCATCAGTTTATAGACCTTTGAGTCATAGACTCATTTACAAAGGCACCTCATCAAGACAGCAATACATCACAGCAAACAAACAGTACAGTACAGTACATAACGCTTAGATTAAAAAAGCAACCAGTGTTACAGGCATTCACTGGTGGTACACACTTGGTAAGAGGTAGATCACAGTAGTCATAATATAGGTACACGAGTACCACGTCAGGTAGCAACCAGAGATATTTTATTTCATTAGTCAGCAGATGTTGCATGATACCCCAGGTATATACAGCAAAAGTAGACAGGGCAGACCCAGCCTAGGGGTGAAGGTAAGGGGCAGGTGGGATATTATGTGCAGTTGCAGCAGTGAGTGCTTGTCAGATGGCTTCTGAGGGAGACCTTGAAAGGACCAGGCTTAGTGGAGTCAGCTATATTGGCTGGGAGAGAATTGAACTGGGGGGAGCACGATAGCAAAAGGATCTCTGGGCCATAGAGGTCCTTACCCTGGGGACAATAAGGGAGGTTTTGACAGTGATGTGGGTGGAGACTGAGGGGGAGATATGCTGCAGGGAGGTGGCAACCCCAGGGGGGGAGAGCCCTAGCAGGGTCTTTTTTATAAGAAGGCAGGTTTGGAAGTGGAGTCTTTCTTCATGGTTGAGCAAGTTGGTGGTGGAGTACAGCAGGCATGTATGGGTGCGCCTAGGGGCTCCCAGCATTAGCCTGCAGGCCTTGTTTATAGACAGCTGGATTCTTGCCAGTGCAGTGTTGTTGGCTACAGCATAGATGGGCAGCCCATTGTTGATTAGCGACAGGACAGATGAGGTGATTGCCAATCTAAGGGCCTCTTGTGGTAGGCAGTCCCTATGGTGGTATAACAGTCCAATCCTGACATTGGTGGCAGCAGAAAGGGCATTGACATGGGAGTGGAAGGAGAGTGCCGAATCAAAGGTAATGCCCAGATACTTGTAGGAGGAAACCTGCTCAATGGGGTTTAGTGTGCTAGGCAGTATCACAAGAGGGGCACCACTGGCTTTGCTTTGGTGATGTGAGAAGAGCATAGCTTTGGTCTTTCTTAGGTTCAGGACTAGCCTTCATGATGTGAACCAATGCTCAGCTCTATCAAAAGCTTGTTGGAGGGTGGCCTGGAGTGTGTTGGGGTTGGGGTTAGCGGCAAAGAGCACAGCGTCATCTGTGTAGAGGAGGATCTTACTTGGGCAGGCCAAGAGGAGGGAGTTGAAGTAGAGACTGAAGAAGAGAGGGCCTAAAATGGAGCCCTGGTGAACCCCAGAGTGGACAGGTCATATGTCAGAGAGGGCACTATTGATTTTTACACACTGAGTTTTGGCAGAGAGATAGCTGGTAAAGCATACAAGGGGCCCGGGAGAGAAACCAAGGCATCTGAGGGAGTCAAGCAGGATAGGATTGCAAGCCATGTCAAAGGCCTTGGAGAGGTCAATGAACACGGCACCTGCAGGTCTTCCAGCATCAAGAGCAGAGTGCAAGAAGTTGGAGAATTCAAGTAGCGCGGTTGTGGTGCTGTGACCTGCATGAAAGCCATGCTCTTCAGGGCACAGGATATTGTGCATGGCCAGGTATTCGGCAAACTGGTTGGCAACTACTTTTTCAAGGGCCTTAGAAAGTGGGGGGAGGATGGAGATAGGTCAATAGTTACCCAGGGTCACTCGATCGCCACTCTTCAGGATGGGAGTGATGATGGTGGTTTTTCATGTGCTGGGGAACTGCCCCAAGCACAGAGAGCAGTTGAGCAGCTTGGTAAGCAGGACCAGGATAGCATCCAACGTCAGACAAAGTAGCCTAGTGTCCAGTAGGTTGCTGTCGGGGTCGTTACTACTAACGGCTTTTGCAGAAGGAGTCTAGCCTGCAATGGGGAGATGGTATGTAGGTAGAAAGGAGGTCTCTAAAGAGTGAGCAGGGGTGCTACTGGGATGGGGTCAAAGAAGTTACTGGGCAGGACTAAACTCAGGTCTGAGAAAGTGTGATTTAGGCAGTCTGCAATGCCAAGGGGGTCCGAGCAGACAGTTCCATTAAAGGAGAGTTGAGAGGGGTTGGGAGTGGGATTTCCCATTCAGCTCCTTTACATTATCTCAAAAGTTTCTCGCCAATCTCGAGGAGGAGACAAGAGTGGATCAGTAGTACTGGGCTTTGGCCTGTCGAATGGCCCAAGTACACTTATTGCGCTCAGCGTTGTACGCTTGCCTATCAGCTGGCTTGCCAGATTCCATGGCAATGTGCCATAGGTTGTCTTTCATTTTAAGTTTGTGAAGGAGGGAGGGGGTAACCCAGGGCATGTTTTGCTTTTTGGTGTGATTTCTAGTGAAGGGGGCAAAGAGGTCACAGGCAGTGTCAAAAGTGCGAATGAAAAAATCCAGTGCCTCACCTATGGATGGTGCAAGCCTGATTGGGGACCAATCCAGTTGTGAGAGGTACAGTTTAAGGTGACACAGGCTGCCTGGGAGTAGGCAACATCACTGGGTGGTTTGTGTTGCAGGTTTGCTGTTGGCAGAGGACCAAGAGAATATGACCGGGGAGTGGTCACTAAGTGAGTTGGGAAGTACACTGATATCGAGCACCCTCTGGGGGCAGTTGGTAATGGTGATATCCAGGAGGGTGCTGGAGCCAGTAGAGGGGCTGAATCTAGTTGGGGTGGTGACAAGCTGGGACATGTCAAGGGCGGCAAAGATATCTCTGGTTTGGGAGGCCATGGCAGTAAGCCAGTTGATATTCAGGTCACCAACAATTATTTGGGCCATTTTGGGCGGTAGGCCAGAGAGGTAGTCAGCAAGCACCTGAATGGCAAGGTCTTGCTTTCTGGGGGGAATATAGGCAATGGTGAGAAAGAGTGAGCCCTTACCAGGCTTGGGGGAGATTTTTAGTGTGAGGGCTTGTGCCCCGTTATCAAGCTTGGGTGGTGGAAGTGCATGTCCAAGGAGGGAGTCACGCATATAGACAGCACAACCACCTCCACGCCACCTCACCTGATCTTCCCTGAAAAGGTGTAACCAGTTAGGGAGACGAGGGAGTCGGGGTGGATTCAGATAACCAGATTTCAACGAGTGTGACAATGTCCAGTTGGTGCTGAGTAACCCAGTGTTGGAAAGCAGCAGCCTTCTTAAGGAGGCTGCAAATATTCATAGAAACTATGCGGAATCCTTGAGCCTGGGCAGACTTGTTCATAAGGTTGGGCACGGGGCCAGGGTTTGGATGAATGTTACCTGATAGAAGCAACAGGAGGGTGATTAGGCGCACCAAAGGGTGGTAGTGATTGTGTCATCTCCCCATGCGACTGGACATGGGGCCGAGTGCTGGAGTGCAAGGGGTGGGTAGAGTAAGAAGGGTGGGAAAGGCAATGAGGAGAAGAGACCAAGGTATGAATGGGAAGTAAGAGGTAGGGGTGGAAGTGTGGGGGAGTACTAAGGGGGGGTGATTGAGCATCGGGGGTCTGGTGGAGGTATTGCAGATAAGGGGGTGGTACTAGAGGGTGATGGTCCTAAATAAGGTGGGGCTGGTGTAGAAAGTAGAAGAAGGACCATAGTCAGTGTCAATGCACTTAATCCCGGATGCATTGAGGACGATAAGTTATTTGAGCACGAGAGAGGATCACCCCTTTAAGAAGTTACAGAAAGGAGATCCCCTTTAAGGAGTTGCTGTAATTGACTAGTGTGAGGCCTCAGGGGGTGGGGATCACTGGTGAAGTGTGCTTAATAAAGGAGGGAGAAGGTGGTGGAGGGGTGGGCGAAAAAATTGTCCAGAGAGCAATAAAGCAAGGCAGTGGGTAAGCTGTGTTTTGAAAAACGTGCCTTGTATGCTTTCTTTCTCAATGGGGATCTGCAGCATCCAATCGGGAAGCAGCCACAGTCCCCAGGAGCCAGTCCAATTACAGGGATTGAAGCCTGACAGCTCCGAGCTAGAAGCTGACCCAACGTACCTGCTTTCCTTGGTCAGGGGGTGGTGGGCTGGATGCAGAGGTCCGGCTGCCAGCAGGTAACAGTGCCAGGGCCACTCGGCTGAAGTGGAGAGCCTGGTTTGAGCTTGTGGCTAAAACAGATAAGAAAAAAAGGCAGGCCGTTAGTTAAAAAGTCAAAGAAAAAGGTCAAGTAAATTTGTGGGAGGGTCCTGGGCAATTTAGTGTTCAGGGCAGAAGTAGGTGCAAATTGTGGGAGAGAAAAGGTTCCTGCAGAGAGGTCTGGTCAAAGGTGCCAGGTGGGAATTTAGCAAAACAAAAGGCTGATTCAGGAGGTTGGGGGGGCCCTTGAATGAGACCAGGGAGAGCTGGGAAGGAGGCGTGTGGTGGAGAGGACTCAAGGTAGTCTGGGATGGGTAGAGAAGATGGCCCAAAATGCCAAGCAATATTTACAGAAATGTGCTGGTTTAGGTGGGTGTCAGGAGAGGGAATCAGGGGTCCAGTAGATGGCAGAGAAACATTGTGGGGAATAGAGAGAAAGAAATACAAAAGGGAAAAAAGCAAGAGAAAGAGGGAAGCAAAGAAGGCAGTCTGAGGATGAATGAGAGGCACTGTGATGGGAAAAGAGTGTGGCAAAACAAACAGCAGGCAGTAGTCAGTTCTAGCTATTCTACAACATTGGGCAATTAGCAGAAAAAATTCAGTAGTGCAAGCAGTAAGCTATATAGACGTCAGGCAGTCAGTTAAAGTTCACTACAACTCTGCTATACTCTGCTAGGCAATTCCTACATATACAGTGCAATAGTTTAAAGGTAAAGTGTTTAAGCAGTAGAAATATTCAGCAGTGCAAGACATAAGCTATATAGAAGTCAGGCCTAGCTAATACGTCAGGCTAACCAGCAGAAAATTCCAAGAGGAGAGAAAAAAAATATATATACATACATAGATATATATATTTCCACATGAGCAGTAAATTCAGCAGAAAAAATCATCCAGAGAGCAGAACAGCAATGCAGTGGCTAAGCTGTGTTTTGAAAAAGGTGCCTTGTATGCTTTCTTTCTCAATGGGGATCTGCAGCATCCAATCGGGAAGCAGCCACAGTCCCCAGAAGCCAGTCCAGTTATGGGGATTGAAGCCTGACAGCTCCAAGCTAGAAGCTGACCAAACGTACCTGCTTTCCTTGGTTAGGGGGTACTATAATGCACTATTGGGGGTATGGGGGCTTCCTTATTGAATATGCCAGTCTTCATATAAAATGTTAAATCAAAGTCCATTCTGTTTACAGTATTTTGGGGCGTTGTTCATGTAGGAACCATTCCACAATTTTTTTTCTGCATCGGTGATGCTTCTTTCTCTCCAGGGTACCCACTTAATGGTTGCCACTACTCCCAGCCTGAAACCTCCTCAATGTACTCCCATCCAGCCCCCATGGCCTGTCCAGCCCCCCTGGATCACCCCATGGGGAGCCTGCCCACCCTTGGAGGGCCTTTTTTCTGGAATTAGAGGGACAGCCAGGGGATCAGGGTGAGGATCAGGTGATCCACTTGAGGCGGGTCCGGCAGTGGGATGTGAGCAGGTCTCTGGAGCCCCCTTCACCTCCACTGTACCACCAGGGTTTTTCCTGCATGTTGAACGCAGATGTGCAATGACGTCTATGGCAATGACATGCTGACGTCCACCACCACTTCACCCCCACATCTCTCTCTGTGCCACATGTTTCTGGTACTGCCCCTGGTCACCATCAGGAGCTGCCCAGGTGTGGCACTAACCCCGGATCCATCCCTAGGAAGGGAGAGCAGTCCTCCAGATGCTCAATCCCTTCCCTCCCCTACTGACCTCCAGTGGCCCAATCCTGTTTCTGAACCTGGGTTACTGGCGTGGTGCAAGGTGTGGCATCCAGTACGTCAACCCTCAGTGCCACTGGGCCAGGCTGGCTCACCATCACACAATATGAAATGAGTAGGGATACCCATTTTGTCTTGGCTAGCATTCGCTTTGAATAGAATCAATCCTAATGCTATTGTACATGACTGGGTGTAGGATGTTGAGTGCATTAGAGTTGCTCTTTTTGTTTGCATACGGTCACTGTAGTACCTAATGTATTTGTGAAGCACTTTGAAATAATTAACACATGAAAGGGGCTATGTAAATCTAAATGTGGTTCTAATTTGAAATACTTAACACATGAAAGGGGCTATGTAAATCTAAATGTGGTTCTAATCTTGATTTTTATCTGTTTGTTTTATTGTATAAGTATTTTTTGGTAGAGCACTTCCTGAAAATTCACAGCTGGGCTGCCAAGAATCGTACAGAACATGCTATAGAAGCTATAACAGTAGCACTAACATGGAGCTCAACACTGATAGCAACAGAGGATGACCCAGTGGGAGCTGATGTGGCACTGGCAGTTTTGTTTTCCTTAGGCATTTTAGATATTTGCATTTTGGGTCACCAAGGAACAAAGACACGAGATTAAGCAAGAAGCAGCTCATTAATTTAACTCACTTCTGATTCTTTTTATCCCTCTCACTTTGTCATATACCTGATCTTCCATTGGCTATCATCAGTCTGAGCCACCACCTTGGTAAAGCATGTCTTCTGTCCTGGTTCCCCCCTTTTCACTTTAAGTCCCCAGGAGCTTTTCCCCTTCTAGTGGTGTCTAACCTGCAGAGTCTCCAGGATTTAAATAGCTGGCAGAGATGTGGGTGGACTGAGATGCCAAGATCTCTGTGGCTTAAATAGGTGCAGTCAGACATAAGTAGGTGAAGACGGACATAATATATTCACCATACTATACCATATCACACCACACCACACCATACTGCATCATACAGTATCATATTAAACAGTACCATATTATGTTGTGTCATGTCATGTCATCTTATGTCCTCTTATATCATTTGCATTTATAAGGGGCCTTTGATGTGAATGTCTCACAATGCTTTACAATTAGCATGCATCTCAAGTCCAAGAATCACTGAAGTGCAGCTAACTCTTAGGTGCAACGTAGCAGCAATGCTACAGTGGCAAACAACACACTAGCTCTCCTTCTCTGCTTGGACAGATGGAAACTAAGTAATATTAAACCAGGTTATTTATTTATGTAGTTTTTGTTAACTAGGTAGATGTACTGGACAAGAAAATTCCTCTTTTCAGACATGACCCACAAGGTTTCAAAGCGTCATTTAAAATTACATAAAGCTTCACAGATAAAATGACATAGTATGGGAGAATGACAATAAAATACAAAATGTGACAAGAGTAACAAGAACAGTTAAGCAAGCAAGCAAGCTGTATCTGTAAACGGTGCTTTTCCAGAGTTCAAAGCACCTGTACAATACCACACTATAACATATTTAAAAACAGTTTATAATTAACATAAAAACATATATTTATAAAACCATTTATGTCCCCATAAAACAGTCGCAAAAAGATGCATTTTAAGGGAATTTTTAAATCCCTCCATGGTCAAGCTTCCACGTATCTGATGAGGTAGAGAGTTCCACAGGGTTGGTCCCATAAAGGCAAAAGATCTTCCTCCAAAGGTATTCAAATTTACCCTGGGAACCTCTAGCAATCCCTCGCCAGAGGATCGGAGTGAGCGGGAGGGGCGATAGGGAGGCAGGAGGTCTTTCAGATACTGGGGTCCTGGTTCATATAAGGCTTTATATGTCAGCAATGTGACCTTGAAAGGGATACACCATTGGATAGGTGAAGTGCATAAAGGCACAGAGGAGTGAGTTACACTGCAAAATACATAATGCATAAACATACCCTTTACAAGAAGTTGAGGATAATAAAATACGAATGTGACCAAAAGTAAACAACAACATAAAGGCAGGTTCCTTACAACACAAGTAACAAAAACGACAAGTAAACTGGCAAAGGCAAACAGTCAGACTACCAGTACAGTGCAGAGTATCAGGTGCAGGAACATTTAATCTGTTGATGGGCTAGTGAATGGAGGAAATCTGGCCAAGACACTGGGGAATACTCCAGCTCTTTTCAAGAAGTATCACAGGATCTGTAACAGCCACCAAAACAACCACCAGAAAAGGTAGATGGGACTTTGGTTTAATGTATCATGTTAAAGTTTCACCATCATCCACTCAGTGCTGCCACACACCCCCAGCTCATGGTAGGAGTCAGTGGTCTTCCACATAAATCATAAGTGACAGGCAAGTCAGATCCGTTCTCTCCATTGAAAGCTTTCCCTGCTTCACTTTCTCATATGACCAGCAGGAAGTAATGTAGTGGTATGCACTGCTTTCTAACCCTGGAAGAGAAGGAGGAACAGAAGTGCATCCACCACAATGGTGGTATTATTCCTGCTGGCCCACAACAATGAACTTGGGCTTGGGATATCAATGTGGACACTGCTATTGCAATTGGTACCCCTTATTTTGCTATCTAGCTGGTACATTTCCCAGTTATACTCTATAGCAGCTGCCTGGTAGAACCCACAACTCCACATGCACCGCACATAGTAACCATAAGCAGAAAGGCCATTGAACAGGCCGACATTTTAATATATAATAGCTTTTATCTATTTTTGTTATTTCTAGCAACCTTGTTCTTAGCTAATGAAGCCCCACAGCAGAGCGAAACAGAAACAGACGGACAGACCCACAGCAGAGTGAGACAGACAGAGTCACACACACACACACACACACACACGTACACACACACACACACACACACACACAACAGCTAACACACCCATACAAACCAACAGTGCCCCTGCTATACCCCGAAGCTAAGAACCTTGAAACAAGCACTTGTATTGTACTCCTGCATTTATGGAACGTGTTTGAAATAGTCTGATTTTTAGCTTTTGGATAATCTTTCAGTTTTTTTTATTATTATATTCAGTTTTATTGTTTTTACAGTCTGTGTCAGGCAGACAGGGGTTGTGCCTCAAGGAGAGCAAGAGCCAAAGTAAGACTATCTTTTCAATCAAATGGGTACCAAGGAAGTGGTTTCCAGAGCAACAGTAAGGAAGTGATGGCTCTCAGAAAGTATTGGCTTCAGTATCACTCAAGTAATGTAACATTTCCACAGTACAGATTGTGATCTAACTGAATCTGATACCATCTTCCCAATCTAAGTAATAAGATTAACTGCTTGTGAACACTAGATTACCAACAGTATTGGTAAAGCTGCGAGTACCTCCAGCTCTCCACTGTACTGGTATCAATAGGTTGTCTAATAGATATTTACTTAAAGAGCAACTAATACTGCAGGTGGACATTTATTTATTTATATATTTACAATTTTTGACCATTAAAGACACACTAAGCTGTGATAGCTTTTTTCCAGGTGCATCCCAGGGGTTGGGTTACACAGACCTGGTTTATTGATGGGGAATGTTGGCCATGACACGAGGGAAGATACCCTACTCTTCATCTGCTTCCTGTTTGAAGTCTTGCAGGAGGCCAATGAGAATGGTAAGAAAAGAGCTGAAAAGACAGGAGAGCTTTCCCCTCTCCCTGTCTGTAACTCACGTGAGAAATCCATGGAGCTTCGTGATGTGGAGCCCATTAAAGGAAATGAAGGAAACCAGATAAATGCCCCAGGCTGATAGCATGCACATTGATATTGCTGTAGAAGAAAAAAAAATAGAAGCTGAGATGGACGCTCAAAAAGCATACCTAAACCAGATGCTGGCTGAGAAGGGGCAGGGATGTGTTTGGAGAAGGTCCTTATTGCACTGTCAAAAGCTGCTGCCAGAGACTGTTCCTGAAAAGATGATTGAGCCAAGCCCTGAATGATGCCAAAAACAGACAGCCTGCAAGAGCAAGTGACAGCCCCCAGCTGCGCTGCTCTGCTCAACTGAATGGAAATAGATGCCACCTAGGACCACAGCATTTCAAACAGAAACTGTCCAGAAAGACATTGACCACCACAATTTCTAATTTACACACTGAGGATGCACTGATTTATGCTGGATGGGATAAAAGTGCTGGTGGCAAAGATTGGCTGGCAGGCAAATATTTTCAGTACCTTTTCTCCTGAATGGATCAAATCTTTCAAAGCCTACTCTTGTTCTGACTGTGCAGCAGGCTGAAATGGATTCTGCACGCCCAAGTGTTTCAACAGCCTTGCCGCCAGCTCTTGGCCTGACTGTACAGCAGAGACTGAAGCAATGGCTACTGTTGAGGAGGATGCTCAAGTTACTTTTATAACTGTGCAAGAAGGTGTGACTACTGAGGATGGTAACAAGTGGAAACTGGGTGAAGTATGTCTTTGGGGTGACATTTAAGCAGTGGATGTGATCAACTGCAATGTAAGATGTTCTTAGAATGTACTCAGATTATGGGCACCCTGGGGTTTCCTGCCCTAATCATAGGAAATGCAAATTTTGCGATGCGCTAGGTCTTAATTTTACAAATTGTCCCAAGGGCTGCACATAATATTGAATCCCCTGAATACCAAGAAGATTTGGTCGCAAATTACTAGAAGGCAGGGTTCCTTTGAGACTCAATAACCCCCAGAGCTACTTCTACACCTCCCCCTTCAGTAAATCCTTCGGTCATCCTAGAGCTGTCAGGAGAACTGAGGTCAAACCCTTTAGGAAACATGACCACAGATTCTCCACACTTTGATTCACAAAATCCTCCCCAGAATCTTGAACAACAGACTATAGAAACAGAGGGGGAAGCTGTCTCTGAAAGTGATATGGCAGTGGCATCAGAGGATTCCACTATGGCTATGTCCCCTCCACCCCAGTCCCCCCTGTGGAGGCAGACTTGTAGAAGGTAGCAAACCATTGGTATAGGTCTGCCTCTCAGCTGATCAGTAAGGTCCTAGAAAAGGACACATTTCCTCTAGAAAATTGTTTTGGACCATTAAGTGAGAGCAGGCAGTGAGGAGACTCTGATGGAGAACTACTGGATGCTTCCTCTGTCACCTCTTCTTTGCAGGATCAGTCTTCAGTGGTAGAGGAGACAGCCAGTTCTTCCCCATAACAAAAAAGGAAATTGAGATCAGCATCTGCCAGAAAGGGAGGAAGAAATAGGTGATGGGTTTGTTTAAATTGTTTTGAAGTCCCTTATCTCTAATTTTTTCTGATGTCTCGAATTTCTTCTTTTTCATGCTGTATCTTAAATTTTATTAATTTTTTGTTGACTGGATAAGTGCACTAGACAAATCCTGCCTATTTTCAGGCATGACCCAGGGGAGGGGGATACAGATGAATGCCAACTGACCTTGAACCAGATTAAGCTGTTGGTGGTATTGTTAGTGGATGAGGGAAATTTGGCCAGGACAACAAGGAAATTCCCCTACTCTTTTCGATAAGTGCCATGGGATCTTTAACATCCACCTGAACTACCACCAGTCCAAGCAGATGGGACCTCGGTTTAACATCTCATCCAAAAGACGGCACCTCAGAAGTGCAGCACCCCTCTCATGCTGCATTACAGTGTCAGTACTGGGACATTAACCCAAGTGCCAGATGTGGGAACTGAACCAGCAGCCCTCTGATCTCCCAGCCTCAGAGGTGAGTGTGCTACCTATTGAGCCACTGACACTGCCTAAATGTAAGTAGCATTAAGAACAATACATGTTGGGACATAATTTTATTCATTCTCCACCATCCAGAAGGTTCTGTTACTTTTTTGCAGGATACCCACCTTCGCGCATTCTCAGAAGCAAACTTAGCCACCTGTGCATAGGCTTGGGGTACCTTTTTTTTGGTTCATTTCAGAGGAAACAGTGCAGCCTTGGTATTTGGTTTTGGGAAACAGGTTTCTCTGTCTCAAAAATAACAGCCCTAATCCCCGGGCAGGATTTAATTTTGGATGGGACCTGGAATAGAGTACAATTTTGTCTCATAAATGTATATGCCTCGTAATCTAAGGCAGCCCCAGCAGATCCTTTTGCAACTTGAAAACCCTTTTTTATACACCGCAAAACAAATAATTTTTTGGGGGGGGGGCTTCAACTGTGGGTTGTCCCTTTCTGATAGATGTGCAAAAACTGGAAAAGTTTTTTTGTGACATGAATTACTTAAATGAATACACAAGGAAGCTGACTTAATACAGTAGATGTTTACGGATCCTTACATAAGGGTGGAGGACATAACTATTGCAGAGAAACTTTATCAACCCATATTGATTTTATTTTTCTGTCTAAGCACATTTCTTTACACCAAACTACAACAATTCCAATTAAAGCATCGGCCCATGTTTTAGTAAAATGTGTTCTGGGTAATCTGCCCTCTCCTCTATTTTGAAGAAGTCCATGGTATCTTAATAATTCATTACCACAGCAGGAAGAAATTGTAGATGATCTAAGAGAAGCATGGAAGGACAGAAAATCAATTCAATTTGCATGATCCTTTAGTGATCCTTTAATATGGTGAGAGGATTAAAACAAGTATTTAGGGCAATTTTATAAACCAGAGCTAGGGAAAACAACAGTCTGCATACCACCATTATTTACCTCCCAGGTCTCACTTACAGTTATTTAAGTTGGTGTTTTATCACAACAATGGGTTTGAGGGGGTTCCTCTCAAATAAAGAATATAAAAACAAAAACATAATCAGTTCAAAATAACCATACATTGGTGGCACCTGGAACTGAGCCTTGGCTGCTCAGTGTGCCTTTCCAAGTTATCAGCTTTAAATCAGTCAATCAATAAATCAATCTACCTTGAAGGTTAAACAACAATTTGAAACACAAAGGAAACAGGGCAGTATAGACCCATTCATTAGCTGCCAGGAGAAGATATGGAGTAGGGAAATGGCATCTTTATGATCTCCAGAGAGTGAAAATTTCACTACTGGCTCAGAGATTTCTGAACATATGGAAGATTAATGTCCACTCCATTTTTGGGAAGACAGAATGACCCACCTTCCTATTTACCTCTTTCAAAGATCCAGTTCAGACCCCTCTACTTTCCTTTTCTTTAATGTTTCTATTTTATTAGTTTTCACAAATAAAAACAAGCATGTACATCTAGAATTTCATACATAAACAAGGACATATTCATGATGCAATGATAGGAGTCGATAAACTTCTACATATTGTTACAACATATGAGAGGTAATACCATTATAGAAATCCAAGAGTAAGACTGTCAGGATGAGGTAACACTACTAAGAGCCAGGACATTCCATGATTAGAGAACTGCACAGAGTACCGTACCATCCAGGCACTGGGCTGGGTGTCCTCTAGTAACTATATTTGGAGAAAAGACATATGCAACAGGTATTGCAGCTCCTTATTAGGTTGTGCCTGAAAACAGTCTGCCTAGTGGTACCCAGTTACCAAAAACTAAATAAATAAATAATCAAAAGTGGAGAAGGATTAAAGGAAGAAGCCCCCATAATGTAGCACAAACAGCATGTACAACACAATACATAGATACATAGATACTGTCGGCAGATAAGGGCCACCAGGCCCATCCAGTCTGCCCTTTTATGTTACTTGATGAAGTGGCCAGTGACCCTAGCTGGTCACTGGCTTTAGCTTTTTCATCCCATCTCTAATATTCCTTTATTCCTGTCCCATGCATGTTTGAAGCCTGCCACCAAAGGGGCAGCCACCACTTTCTGGGGCAGGCTATTCCATGCATCCACCACCCTCTCTGTAAAAAGGAACTTCCTGACATTACCCATTACGTGGCCACCCATCAGTCTCATATCATGCCCTGTTACTCTGGCACTACTTTTAAACTGGAATATGATGCCCCCTTCTACCTTGTTCTTGTCCTTGAGGTATTTGAATGTTTTTATTGTGTCACCTCTCTCCCTCCTTTGCTCCAGCATGTACAAATTGAGGTATTTGATTCTTTCCTTATAAGGCTTGTGATGCAGACCCTTCACCATTTTGGTCTCCCCCCTCTGCACCATCTCTATTTTATCAATCTCCTTATGAAGGTGTGGTCTCCAGAACTGGACACAGTACTCAAGGTGAGGCCTCACCAGGGTTCTGTACAGTGGAACTATCACCTCCCTCCTTCAGCTTTTGATTTCCCTTCCAGTGCACCCCAACATCCCAGTGGCCTTCCCCACCACCTTGGCCATCAGCCTTCAGGTCATCTGTGATTATGACCCCCAAGTCCCTCTCTTTCTTAGTAACTGCCAACAGCTCTTCCCCCAACCTGTAGCTTGCTCCCCCTGTGCATGATTTTGCATTTCTTTGCATTAAACCTTAGTTGCCATGCATCTGACCATCTCTCCAACCATTCCAGGTCCTTTTTCATCCTTTCCACCCCCCTATGGGGTATGCACCTTGTTGCAGATCTTGGTGTCATCTGCAAACAGGCAGACCGTTCCCTTCAGCCATCTGCAATGGCACTGATGAAGACAAATGATTTGGGGAAACAGGCTGAAACCCATTAAGTAGGACATAGTTTACCCATCTATCTCGCAGGGAGGTTTCATCATGATTCAACTTTTTAGCTTTCTTTTATACTATGTTAATTTTTGCCAACTTCCAGCTTGTATTGTCTATGGCTAATGCACTATGGGTACCTTGGCTATGAGGAGACAGGAACCCTTACTCCTCTGTTTAAATTTTACTAGATCATTTGTATGTTCTACTTTTACTCAGTCTGCTCCTAAATATCTAATTAGATTCAATTAGTAAATTACATAACTGTGGAATAACTGCACCTATGTAGATTGTGGAAACCAAGAAAGGTTTGCATGGTAAAATCTTTTTTTTTTCTGTATGCACTTTGTATACTTTTTCCCCAGTTTTTACCCCGAGAGTCCCAGGACCCCAGCAGACATGTACCTTTGTTCCACTTGTGGGCTATTGGCAATGTCTGTTGATATATCCCTAGTAGTCCAGTGGAGCTCCTACCCAAAGCTCAGTAAAACTGCTCCCTGGCAATCTAGTAGATCACCTTCCATAGCCCCATTCACACAGAAACATCATCCAACACATTGGTCTCTTGTCAGTCTCTGTCCCCCACTGTCTCTTAAGGGGTCAACTGCACTTTTGTGACATCTCTACTGCCTGCCTAGAAATGTTCTTAAGTAGAGGGTATCATAAAAGTGTAGTGCCAATGTCCCCATCTGTAATAAGCTATGTGAATGGTGCCTGCCACTTACATGCCTACGCCATCTCCTTCTATACACCAGCATACTTTGTTGTGCGCTGGTGTGAAAGGGCTCTCCAGCAATGCCTGAGCCTAGGTTGTGAGGTGCACAGCCTAAGGGCTAGTGGTAAATCATGCCTCAGTGATTTACAACCAGTCCCTTGCAACTGAGAACCAATCCCCTATTTCCATGCAAACATCATCAGTGTTAAAGAATAAGGGGCAGAAATATTCTCTAAATTGGATGTATTATTATTATTTTTTCCAAGGTTTGTTTAGAGACATGAATTGGTTTATTTTTTCACTTAATTTTTATCTCCAGTTCCTGCCTGCTGGTCCTAATCTGGATAGCCTTCCCCAGCCCAGTCACTCACTATCTATGGAAATTACCCAGGTTCCTCCACAACTTGGCTCTCATTGTGAGGTTTGGTGGGGGGGGGGGAGTACTTGTACTTTCCATCTTGAAGCAGATTCCAGTGATGTACTCATTTGGTGGTACCAGGCCTATGGGAGGGCTGTCCATCATCCTACTCCAACAGGATTTTTTTTTCCATTTTAGTATGCCCAAGGGACATTAATGTGTGATGACATGGAGCATCTGTCGACATCCCTCACTTCATGGCTTCCTGTCTGCCATGCCACCTAGATTCTGTTGGGTGTCAGGTACACTGTGGAAGGCACACAGCCCTCCAGACACTTGATCCTCCCCCCCATAACTCAAGTTCACTCCTGAACCTGGGTAGCTGGCATAGCAGGTGGTAACATTACTGCTGTGTGACTGGGCCAGTGGGTATCAGTAATACAATAACTAGCTTTCCCCTTTTTCCCATAGGGGAACCATAGCTTAATTTGCTGTTATAAAGGAGTGTTTATAATGGCAAACATGCACATGTTTTTCCTCATTCTGCACATGCACATGCCACAGCTTGACTGCTCCTGACCGCTCACCGCTTTTGACTTGCCTGAACCAGCACTGCCAGAGTAACTCGGTGATAAGTTATTTTTTGAAGCCTCTTCCATACCAGAAACTTCAGAACTGTGGAAAAAAAAAAAGAAAACATTTTTTAAATGTGAATCATTCACATTTTGGGACTGTTTAGTACAGTATGGTCTGCACGCTCATTGGCCCACACAGTGGACCAATAGGCATACAGCGGTACTGTACTCTGTCAGTTGGCAGGTGGCTGGGTGGCTTACGGGTGGGGAGCTGCTGCCCGCTGCTCACCGGGGTGCAGGGTGGTGGGGTTCAGTGGGCGGGTGGGGAGGGGGTACCGCTGGATCACAAGGGTTATCTGTTCATATGCCCATGATTGGGCAGGGGATCGGGTCCACTGAACCACCAGAGATATTAATTTACACTTATGCCCATGATCAGGCAGGGGAGTGGGTCCACTGGACCACCAGGGATATTATTTTACACCTATGCCCGTGATCAAGCGAGGGGGGGCATGATGCCCGGACTGTGTCCCAGGAGGTCGGGTGGCCACCCACAGCAGGTGGCTGCTGTGTTGCACCCAGCAATACAGCATCCCACCTGTGGATGTCCCCTTGACATGTTTCTGTTTTTGATGGGCACATCTTTGCACCCTTCCCCGTGTGGCGCAAGATGGGTTTCTGCCTGCTGAATATCGGGATGTGCCACATATGCATGGGCACCCCCCCCACTTGCACCGCATACATTACTGGTGCTCCCCAGTGCATTGGGATTGCGCAGAGCAACCTACCACTTTGAATATCATGTCGGGGCACATCAGTGGGTTGTGCAACCCCTTTGAATATCCCACCCAAGGTTTTCTGGCTGATGTAATGTTTAAGTACAGGTTGTTTGTATTAGCCTAGACAAGTAAAGATTAGCATCTCTCATATTTGATAATTCTCTAGGTTATTAGAGTTTCAATTTTTGTTGAAATAGTTAATGATTTATAGTACATTTAATTGTATGCACTAGGTAATAGCCTGCATTATTAATCATTTTAATAGTGATGTTCTGTATATCTAGATAGTTCTCATTTGTCTGAATATCAGTGCTTTTTAAAAAAAGAGCTTATCTCCAAAACATAATTAATGACATAATTTCTATTACACAATTACCAGTTTTGCAACTCATAAGACCCCCCCCCCACCAAAACAGGTAAGTTCAGAAAATGAGAACCCTCTCTCCCTGTATAGGCATTTGCATTTAGGATGACTACAGAGGTCCTATAGCTGAGGGAAATCATATATCCACAGGAAGCATCATAAAGGTTTTACTCACTGCAGCTTTGGATGATGATGTATGAAAAGACATGGTAAATTCTGTAAAGGTTTGGCCCTTTTCCGCAAAATTGCTTTTTTTCTGGTGTTTGGGATCTCTGGAACTCCAGGCTCCTCAAGTCCCCAGATTCAGCACTTTCATAATAACAGCTAATAAGCAGAAGAAATACCCTTTAGCAATTATGCATAGCTTTGGCCTTTTACTTCATGTAATTTTCTTTGGTTATAATTACTGTTAAGCTACTGTATGGCATTTTAATAGCTAAAATATATTTTTTGAAGTCCTAGTCAGTTACTGTATGCCTGCAACGTTTAAATGAGACAGGCATGCTAAATAGCAGTGATTAGCCAGAGTTGCAGAGACACACTGTTTGCGAAAAACAGTCTGCAGCACTTTTATCAACAGCTGAGATTACTGTATTCTCTAAATGGAAAGAAAAGGGCAGCTCCACAGAGCATTAAAGGCAACTGTTTTGCATGAAAGCCATGAAAAACCTCTTATAAATCACATAAATGGACTGCCTTTATTGCTGACATGGTAAGAAAATCCTCAGATTCAGTTAGATGATCATTCCTTAGACCTGCTGCCAACAGCGTAAAGACAGCTACAACAATTTATTTAGGATATCAGGCCATTTTAAAAATTCCCTTCTAAGCTCATCCTGTATTTTTGTAAATACTTGTTTTCCCTCTTGAACCTCAGTCCCCTCCCCCCACCAATGACTTCTAGCTATATCTCAACCTCTGACAGTGGCCATGGCCATGAGTCATAACCAGCTGCATCTTGAGTAGGACTTACCCCTTCCGTCCACTCCTCGTTTTTCTCTCTGATGAAGGGTTGTCTCAAAATACCAGTTTCCCTTTTTGGATACTATTTGTCAGTCTCTTCATGATTTCACCTTGGGTCAGAGCTGGGTAATTTTAAATTGTGTATCAGCTATGAGGAGTGCAAGTAGCAGACTCTTCCAAACCTAGGCTTGTGTAGATGCCACATTATCCTATTGACAGAGCTATGCAGTGATATGGGTAGTACACTGTCTGAGGGTATTTAATACATTTTCCAGGAGAAATGGTCTGAACAGTGCTCTGTCTGTCTCATAAAGTAGAAGTGCACTGAACTTGCATTGTATTTTAAATACTAGTTCCCACTCTGTTTTTGTTCCATTTTTTACTGGCCTTTTTGTAAATTCAGTGAGTCTTTCTGATGCACACAATGTTTGGTAAGTACCATTTTAGAACTACGTGATGAAATTTAAGTCCCTTTCAACAATAGAGTTCTATAGGAGACTACAGATGCATAGTGCAGACAATGGAAGACCTGAGAAAGGACATAAATTACATAGTTCAGTTCCAAAATGGCTGTAACCAGGAGAGTGTAAATCAAAATCACCCACTATGTTTAACAAAAAGCCAGCAGAGATAACACAAATAACAGAATGTGGACCAGCATTTGAAAATTAGCTTCATCAGAAAACTTAGGCATAGAGATTAAATGCAGTCCTCTTTTAATTGTGGATTTTTTTGCCAGTATCCAAACTACTCAAACAGTGTAGAGAGTATCCACACAACCCTTTCTAAGACTCTGCACGATTCCTCTTATCTTGACTACAGAAGGTGCCAGACAGAGAGAGAGAAAAAGAGATGTTGTCTAGCTGTACAGTACTTTCCCTGAGAGTTCATGGTCTCCATGACCTTTCCACCATCTGTTGCCCAATTAGCATGAGATCCCAGGCTGTTCTAAAACTAAGTTCCCCACTGCTGCTGTGCAACTGGGTAGCCACAGATCTTGTACTGTATAGGGATTCGGAATTCTCAGTAGGATAAAGATGTTTCTTTTTTTTAGGTGGAAACTGATTAAAGCAAACAACTGACTGACGGGGTGAAGTGTAGGTTGATTCTCTTCCCAGCCAGCTCTTAAACTCTTTCTTTCATTTTATGGCTGCAGATGTTTTTCATTTGTAACCATTTGTGATGGCTCGGAAAAGTGCAAAGTGTAAGGTACTCTGAAACTCAGGTAATGTGTTCACATTTATCTGAAGAAAGCATGGAATAGACATAGGGGAATATAGGTAAATAGACAGGGAGGAGAGAGGGTTGCTGGGGACTAGATAGGATCTGCAGTGACAGACTAGGCACTGGCAGGGACCATCTGGGCAGGCTGGGTGGGCCAAGCAGTCCTTTTCTGCTGACAAGTTCTACATTTCTCTGAGAACTACTGATGTTAAGGTCTAGGCAGTTCCATGTTATTTCAGCAAAAGCAAAAAGGCAAAAGTGAAAATGGCGCCTGCTTTACAGTGGCCGGAAAGACAGTGACTGTTGTATTTGTGAGGGGGCCATGCCCCTTGTACCCCCCATTCTGGGTGGCTTTGCCCCTGCACACCCCTTTCTAAAGATACCAACTCTGAGGTTGTAGCACCTCGGGGAGGGGGGAATGTGAACGTCGCCATCATTCCGCTTGCTGTAAAGCTGGCGCCATTTTCACTTTCACCTTTTTGCTTTCGCCAAAATGATGTGCTACCGGTCTAGACATGGTCAGCAAAGTTCCAGGAACCTAAGCTGCATTTACAAGGTAGCCACACTGGTGATCTATGCCACTTTATTATGTTGCTGAAAATTACCTGTAGACAAGATATTAGTTATGCCAGAGGCACCCCTTTGTACCTCAAAGGTTTGTCACCACTGCTGCCACGTAGCTGGGACAGTGTAGCAAAAATGGTTTTGATGATCATTGTAGAACAATACAAGGATTAAACTGTTACCTCTAGGCATACATCTCAACTGTCCCTCATTTTTAGAGCTGTCCCTGATTTTGCCTCAAAAACATCTGTGGTCCCTCATAAATGTGGCATTTTTTCACTGAAAATTAGGGGTTTGAAGAACAAAATATTCACTGACAATGCTTTTCCCCTTCAAAAAGTCTAAACCCCATACAGTATTTGAATTTTATAAGATGTGTCCCTGATTTTAGTCATTTGTCCTTGATTTTTTAAAGTCCTGTCCCTGATTTGTGAGACAAGAGAATTAGAGGTATACCTCTATTCATTACTAGATTGATCACTAAGCAGGTATTTTTTGAAAGCATGTTCCTTGTGCTTAAACCACATTTATACAGCATGGAGAATATTTGTTTTCAGTGGGTCTCCTCAGTCATCCTTGTAAATGGAGCCGTTGCGTGCAAGAGGTTAATGTGATTCATCTGTACTGCTATGAAGTATGTACTTTAGGAGTGATACCTTGTAGAACCCCACTTCCTGATATCCCACCAGGCAAGACTCTCAACTATTGATGGGCACAATCATTTAATTAAAAAGGCATCCTGTTAGATTCCTTATCTGAAGAACACAATGTCGCTGCTGTAATTGTGTGATCTCTCACAGGAAAAAAAGAGAATTTCACTTTGACGGTTTCTTATCTAGTAATCCAGGCACATTTCTATTTGCAAACCCACTCTAAAAGTTATAAAATATATACATAAATCATATAATGTCAAACTGCTGCAAAGTTTACAGTGACTTTACTGTTCTGGCTATGCCAGGGTCTGACACTAGCACCAGCCCACTGGATGAATGTTTGTAGATTTGGTATCAAGCAACAGCCCAACTGGATTGTACTGGAAGAGGTAATATTTCAATAAATAAACTGGTGGCTAAGCCAGTGGAACATCTGTGGCACCAGTGGAGTTTTCATTCCACTACTCCTACTAGATAGTCCCTGCAAAACTGGATTCCACACCCTGTTATGCACTAGTATGTCATTTTTCTCACTGCTTGTCTCAAGCACAATGTTCTAGAGTAAGAGAGATTCTGCAGTGTTTATGTATAAAAGACAGTCTTAGTACCATATGTTTTGAGAGTGTGCTGTAAATCTGGTGTGTAGTTCTATTGTTTTCAGGGGTGATGAAGCCACAAGTCATATGAAACATTCGTTTTCTCACTTTTACATGCTTCCATCTGATGTTTTTTGTTATGTGAAAATTACATTGTTTTTAAAGGTTACTACTGACAGATGTACCCTGGGCCACTCTATGGTTTGAAAATGTACAGTACTGTGCTTGCATGAAGTTGAAGGTACTTTTATGGGGTTTATTTCAAAAGACAGGCAAGAGAACAATGTCTTTTAAAGTACTGCATTTGCAGTATTCATGTGATACTGATTTCCTTTTTCATTCTTGCTACTTTCTGAAGTTCCCATTCATTTGTATTGTATGGTACTCTCCCACCAGCTGCGTGGTCTAAACTCTGGCAGATAAAATTCTGATTCAATTACTATAACCAAACAAACAGGAATACATAGCCTTGCCATAGAAAGAACCCTGTATAGGTACAAGTGACTATGGTTTTGCTGTTGTGTGATTTGCATGTTATAATGTGACCTAGCGCTGTGAATTTTTAGATGGCACCTGATTTGCTAAGTGTTTTTGCAGTTTTGTTTGTTAAACAATCTGTCCATGAAAAATATATTACTTTACCTTTCCGTATTAAATTCTAATTGGGTGTTTCCATGCAAAATATAGATTCATGTGAAAAGCTACTATTAACACACTCAGTCCAGCACAGTGGGGTACAAGGGTGCACACGGTTGCAGGACAAACCTACAAAAACCTGAACTCTGTGTTGAGATTTAAGGAACAGCAGAAAAAGAAACAGTCAACTTACTGTGTTGCAGCCTTTTTACTTACAGGTTACCATGTCAATATACTGAATTTGAAAACAACAAAATGGCGCACACTCAAAATAAAGTGCTGCAAATGCCATTCATTATTAAACTGTGCAATCCACCATAGCCAACATCCTGGCACTTCACTGTGCTCTGTCACTTCATCAGGGGAGGTGTCGTCAAGGACAAAAAGACCCTCACTGAATATCCATTTCTATCGCATGATGGTCAAAGTTACAAGAAAGATGCTAAGATAAAGCAAGTCATTTTTTTCACATTGAAAATAAACTCAAATGTATACTTAAACCACAATGATACAGATAACTCATAACTCAGCAGTTCAAACTAGTTCAGTGCCATAATAAGAGTCCAAAATAACATTTAAGTATACCTGACAGTGAATCAGCCATTTAGAGGCAATCTGTACCAAATATTGACTCAAAGGCACATTACAGATATTGTGGTTATTAAGCCAGTATGTTCAATAGTGTTATGTGAGACTCTTTGAAGAAGTTAACTTAAAATTACACAGTGAAAAAAGTATGGTCAATAAGTTAAAAATGACCCACAGAACTACTGTGCAATAAATGTGGCATGATTATAACAAATGCCAAGTGTTAATATATTCATAAATATCTTAGAAAATTGTAATGTTAATTCTGAAATAACTTGATTCCTGAAAACAGTTTAAGGGAAAAGGGATGGCAAAGGGAAATGGGACACTAGAAAAAACTGACTATGTAGAGCAAAGAATACAAGTTAACTAGTTAAAGCAGTAAGTCTCAAAAAGAAGTCACATGGACTTCTGTGGTTCACTATCAGGCATCCTTTCATACTATTTTATACTCTTATTATGGCTATGAATGGGGGTATTTAAAAGAGGGTCTTTTTATCCTTGGCCACACCTCCCTTGATGAAAGTAAATGTTAATGATCCAGAGCAAGTAAACTTTACAGCGCCAAAGACAGTGTGGCCCAACAAACTAATGACATCACAATATTTTGGCATGGATGTACATGCCTTTCTCATGTGACTATTACACTGTAAGGACTAGATATATGCTCAGAGATATTCTTTTATTTGCTGCCTATTGGAAGCACACTAGCCATGGGAGTTGTCAGGATGCCATGGAGTGCTGAGTGCTCCTTCCTTCAATAATTTATTGCCCTGCTTGCTTCTCATACATGTTGCTGTGAGGAGCTGCAGCCTGCCCTCACACTGGAACACCCTCCTCTACCATATCAGAAACTCTTCTTCTGCTCCTCTCTTAAAACGTGGTCTGTCTCGGGGAATTTGGCCTGCAGCTGTAACTGCTAATTTTTCTAATCACTTACCCTCACATAAGTTTTTTTCCCGCTGGCTTACCCTCAAAACTTGCAGCCCTTGTTCCCTACATACGATCATAGCTCTATCACTGTGTTCTCCTCTCCTCTGCTACCTGCCAGCACCTACTTTCCTCTCTCACTCCCCTTACTCCCTTTCCCTTTTTCTGTCTACCCCATACCCTTTCCATACGACACCTCCCTTCACCTTCACTTCTTGTTCACTTACCTTTCTACAGCCCCTCTTCCTTCCCCACTCTTCACCTCTCCACCCCTTTCTCATCCTCCCAGTGAGCAAACATCTGCTCTTTCGATAAGGTGCTCCCAGCACCCCTTCATTTATTATCACTTTGTCCCTTTTTCTCAAACTCATTCTCCATTCTTCCACTTGCTGCCTTGTCTCCACTTCTCTAAACACTGCAGGTACCACCCTATTAGTGGTTACGTTAATGTTTTTTTATTGTACACTGAAATTTCATTGCTTACTTATTCATTTCTGTAAAACCATTATTTGTACACCAACTATTCAACCATTATTATAATTTCAACATATTAACCAACCCTGTATAAATACTCTTTTGACTGCTCTGTGCTGTGTTCAAACTTTAAATGTATGTACAAATCTCGTGAACTGTTTGAATGTAACCTTCCCACTCCCACACTCCCACTCCCCTGGGTCACATCTGGAAATGAGCTCTGGCTCAGTGTGCCTCGTCCGGTAAACAACTTTATATAAATAAATAAAAATAAATTTATATTTGACCTAAGTTTACTAGTGTTTCTGCTGGTAAAGTTGTTCATTTTAGCTATGCTAATGATAGCCTTCTTGGAATTTCGCCTTAAGTAATTGTGCAAAGTGCAATTTGTAATTAGTTAATATGTACAGCAGTGTGGTCTCATGGTTGAAGTACCAGATTGGGAACAAGGGGAATCATAGGTTCAAATGCCACAAGATCACTGTATGACTTCAAAGTACTTCTCAGAACTCATTACAAGATCCTGACTGTTGTCTCTGTCTATATACCACCCACGTTGAGCAATCTGGGCTTTCACTCCCTCCTTGACTGTATCAACTCCCTGGATTAGAATACAGAAGTTATCCTGCTTGGCGATTTCAACATCAACTGGCTTGCCTCCAGCTTGATTTGTTCAATAAGGATGCCCTTGCAGCTGCTAACTTCTCAAAATGATCAAATCATCTACTAGAGTAAACTACAGAACAGGGACCTGTACACTTCTGGAATGGATGCTAACTAATCGTCCAGAGCATATCTCTGAAGCTACAGTCCTCCCCGACTCCTTAAGTGATCATTCCCCTACCTTGTATATCTGGATCAACAAATACACTGAACTCCCCCCCAAAACTATTAACAGGAGAATGCTGACCCCCTGTCATTTTGAGTCACCTAAAACACTCCTTAGTGAGCATGACTGGTCACCAATTGATATAGCCCCTGACATAGATACAGCACTTGAATACTTTATCACCTGTTTCAACTCAGCCTGCGATGTTCATGCTCCATTCAAGAAGCATAAGATCAAGGGTGTCAATAACCCATGGATGACACTAGGCCACCTTATACAAAGGAAATCTCGAGACCAGCTCTGGTATCATGCTAAGGTTACTGGCACCCAGACTGACATCCAGGCCTACAAAACAGTGAGGAATGCATGCACCAGAGCAATCTGCCATGAGAAGGCTAACTATTACAGGAACGCCTTAGCCAGCACCTAGAATGACAAGAGTAAATTCTGGTGTAACCTTGCTGAAGTGACTGGAATGGATCCCAAAACAACACCCACAATGTAGAACGTAGATGGTGCCATCACTCTTGACCACGTAATCATTGTCAATGCATTTAACACCACTTTTGCTGGCCTTAGTCATGTGCTACCCCCTAACTTTTTTGATCCCAACACAGTTAACTCAGCTTCTGTTAGTTCAGGTTTGCCACCAGGCACCCTCCTTTCCATTTCAAAGCAATCCCAGAAAGCCTAGCTAAAAAACACATTCTTAAAGTACTTGGAAAGTCTAGGATTAGTGGCGATTCACTGGATATGAAACTTGTTGCCCTCACCATTGATGAAGTTCTGCTCCCACTAACCAGAATCCTCAACTGTTCCCTCATGCTCTCCTCGTTCCCCCAAAAGTGGAAACTGGCATTGGTGACTCCAGTCCATAAAAGCGGTGACAAGACTCTCACTAACAACTACAGGCCTATATCCATCCTCCCCCCTCTGTCCAAAGCATTGGAACAGATAGTGGCTGATCAGCTCATGGAGTACCTTGTAAAACACAGTCTGCAATGTTCTCAGCAGCATGGCTTCTGCAAAGGGCACAGCACTACCATGGCACTCCTCGAGTTCACCACACATCTCCATCATGCACTTGATCAGGGCCAGTTGGTAGGCACCTCTTTTATTGACCTGGCTAAGGCATTTGACACTGTCAATCATTCCATTCTCCTTGAACAATTATCCCTTCTTGGTCTTTCAAGTGAAACTACCCTCTGGTTTCAAAGCTACCTTAGTAATCGGACCCAACAGGTCAGGATTGGTGAATTCCTCTTGTCATCCCTACCAATCCACTCTGGAGTACACTAAGGTTCTATCCTGGGTCCCTTGTTATTCAGCATATTCCTGAACAATCTCCCTGCCTCCTGCCATGACAGAATGTTACTGTATGCAGATGATGCAGTAATCTTCACTTGCCACACTGACCCCACCTCCCTTCCGTCTTAACTACAAAAGAATTTCACAGAAGTGAAAGACTGGTTTTGCTCACATGAACTCATCCTTAATCACAAAAAAACTAAAACAATGTTGTTCCATGGAACCCACAACAAGTACAAGGACCATGAGCTCATAATTAACAACCATGAAGGCGTCGCCCTTGAGCAGGTGGATATGTTTAAATATCTGGGCCTGACCCTCGACTGCTCCCTCTCGTATACCAAACACATTGACAATATTGCTAAAACTGTGAACTCCCGCATAGGGCTACTATACAAGCATAAACATTGCATAACAGCTGAAGCCTTGAACCTCGCTATAACGAGCTCTGTTATTTCAACTATTGACTATGGACTAGTTATCTATCAATCCGCTACTGATACTGCACTTTGGCGCATAGCTGTAGCCTTTAATAAGGCCTGTAGACTCCTTATTTCAGCTGCCCGCCTTTCTCACACAAGTGACATTTACGAACAGGCTAACTGGTTCCAGCTATTTGGCAGGCTAAAGTACCAGACCTGCATCCTAGCTAAGAAGACATCACTTATGCCACCTGGAGTCCAATCAATATTGACCCTGCAGCATGTCCACCGCCTAACTAGAAGATCAGAAAGTCTAACCTTTACAATACCTTGCTGCCGGACCTCTCAAGCTCACACTCTTACCTTGTCAGAGCCTCCACCTGGTTCAGCTTGCTACCTACAGAAATCTCCAACATTACCATGATTGATGCTTTTAAGTGTAAACTACATCAACGCCTCATAGCTAGTGCCTTCAGTGATTGCTTCTTATAATCCCCTCCAGGCATACTACCCTCAAGCATTCCTCCTCACTGCCTCAGCTCCTCCTCCTCCTCTCCTACCCACCATTACTGGGTAAAGGATGAATCTGTCTTCTGTTCCTTTTCATCCCCCATTCCTCCTCCCTTGCTATTTCCCATCTACCACATACCCAACACAATGCCCTCCCTATTTCTCTCCTCCTCCCTCTCTCTCACTCTCTCTCCCAAACCACTCCCTCACCACCAGTCTTCTTTCTCTTTTCCCACTAACCCACTCCTAACAAAGCTTCACTGAGCCACCTATGACTTGTACTGTATAATTAACTCGCAACACAATTCCTTGGCAATGCCTTTGGCTGCTATTATTATAACCTTCATTGTCTTTTTTTTTGTAAGTTCCATTGTAATGATCATGTTATGTTTTGTACCTTATTGCCTTGACATGGAACCTTTGTAAAAGAGCCCTCGACTCAAAGGTGTCATCCAAAATACAAATAAAAAATATATATATATCATTTAACCTCTCAGTGCTCCAGTTCACCCAGCTGTGGAAATGAGCAGAAGCAGGAACCCTCTGAAAAAGAAATGTTTCATCTCAGCAGGGCTATCTTGGGTAAATAAAGTGTAAACTACAATAAAAAAATAATGTTCATGGGAGACTTATTTATCACCATGCAGATTCCTTAGTAACTTGAATTAGGCAATGTTCTGATAGCAGTGTGCATTGTGCATAGCTTGAAAATGACTTTAATACATAAATGATAACTGCTTTGTGCATTTTGAATACATACCTACAGTAGAAAGGCCTTGGTTATTGGTAGCCCATAAAATTAAATCTTGCCATATGGCTTTAATTGCTTCCTGCACTGTGCCTTAGAAACAGGACCCATTCATCACCTGAAAATGGACTGCAACTGCGCCCCTATTTTAGGAGAGAACATGCAGTTCTGTTTTCTGCTTCATGGTTTTTACATCTGTAAGGTTGTAAAAAGCTAGTATAAAAATAAATGTGCAGATGTTCCATTAAATAGAGATAAATGTGACTATGAAGCCAAACACAATACAAAGACTGATCCAATGGCTCAGGAGTGTATTTGTAGTTTATCATTGTGCAGTTAAACACAAGTTTTATATCAGGTAGCCATCAACTCCTTAAAATTCTAGGCAACCAAACCTGCCTTTATTTTTTTCTTACTGGAATAGCCCAATGGAGATGCCTCATCTCATTTACATGAAGATGATGAAGAAGAAGAAGAAACAGAATTAGCATTTACATAGCACCATTCATACACATTGTATCTTAAAGTCATTTACAAGCAATGACAGACTGGTAGTGAAGTGATTGTAAATGCGTAGTGGCAGTCATTTTGCACATCAACACCCGCACACAGCCCTGGACGATTGCATGAACCATATTGTTATGGGAAGGGGAATGCTGGCTAGGGCACTGGGGAAAATTCCCTACTCTTGCAAAAAGTGACTTATGTTCTTTTACTTCTACCTGGACACCCACCAGGACAGTACTACAGATAGTTAGAAGGGACCTCAGTTTGTCTCATCCAAAAGATGGCACACCACAACAGTACAGCACTCCCTAATACTGCACACAGGTACCAGTATTTATAGCATATACCCAGTCATGGTATGGGACTGGAACCTATGACCACCTAGCCCAGAGGCAGATGTGCTACCAATTGAGCCATGCTGACACCTTATGGGTGACCTAATGGGGGTTCACATTTGACCCAGTTTTAAAGCTGACAGTCCTGAACCTCAGGGTAAACAAAAGACTGAAAGGTTACTCAGTAAGTCAGTGACTGAGGTGGGATTTGAACCACTGAGCTCCTCTTTCATACCTCAGTGCTTGAATCAGTAGACACACTGTCTAACTTCCAGTTTCCTAAGCCTCTGACCTTGGGGTGAAGCATTAATGAAATTATAATGGAGCTAGTCACTAGCCTTTGGAAAACAACCATAGTAATTTGGCTGGGACTGTGAATGATATTTATTTATTTATCATATTATTTATTAAATAAATAGAATAATGTATAGTTCAGTGGGTATTACCAGTCAGTAATGCCATCAAGAGGTTCTGGACATGTATGAAACTCGAGAGTGAAGATTGAGAGGTTCCTATACATGTCCAGAACCGCAAGATGGTATTGCTGACCGGTAATACCCACTGAACCATATATTATTTTTTTTAATATATGGATCAGACTGTGTTTTGGGGTCTTCTGAGATTGGCGGTTCACCAGTTCAGTTAAGGACTGTGTGGGTGATGGCGAACCACCGCACTGTCTCGCGCTGTCATTCCCTGTCTCGGTCGTTGTGTCACTCGACTCCTCCCCCTTCCTTCCAATAAGCACAAGCACAGCATAACATTATTAGTAGGTATTCCTAACTTTTCCTGCTGTTGGGAAACGGGGAAGACAGGATTAGGTAGATAAATCCATTTGGGGCACAGTCTAAAAAAAAAACTGGCAAAATACGGAGGAATTGCTAGTGTCTTGCTAAGCAAGGGATGGCCGCCATGTTTTGAGATTTTTTCAGACTGCTCATTAAGGGAAAGTGGCCAATTGAAAGGCACGCTTCAGAAGACGTGGGTAGCGCATTCTAGCACGTGCGTTGATGTCTTTTGGTGATAATACTATCGTTCATGAGGGAATGATAGTATTATCACTTTGGAACGATGCTATTATCGGTCAGCAACTGTACTATCACCACTTATTGTGCAATGCTATTACCGGGAATTTTTTGTATGCTATTAAATCGCATATCCATATATTAAAATACTGTATATGCACAAGATATTCCTGTTAAACTGAACAGTTTATTTACAATGTGTTCCTGCTCAAGTGCATGCAAAAACAAAACTAGGTAGCCAAGTAGAGCAATATAAACATTGTTTGATACCAACTCACACATACACACACACACACACACCCCAAATTATTGGCTTCATGTTACAGAATAACGGGATTTCATTTTTAATTTTACATTATGTTTAAAATTGAGATGGTAGGTGATAGACTGTATGAACTTCAGTAGGGAGAGCTATTTAGAACTGTACGTCTGTACATTTGGGATAATTTACCAAATTTGTATTAGTATTATATATAAGTGGCAGCAGCCTTCACATGTGAGCTCTCTCTCTCTATATATATATATATATCTTAGTACTAGTATACCTATTTCAGTGAGATTCACAGTGTGTGACAGCACTATATGAGATTCAATTAGACTTTCAGTGTACGAGACAGAGTAAAACACGTGGGTGTCAGGATTAAACTCAAAACCAGGAATCTAACTTACAGCATGAGCCAAGACAGCTGTACTTAGTACACAGGAACTCCAGTATGATTCAATACTTCAGATCATGTTCAAGCACAAACTCTAGACAAAGCTGAGAAATAATAAAATGCTATAAATAAAAAGTATAAACATCAGGACTGAGTAACATATGATAAAGACTGTTCTGAAACATGCAATCAGATTAGTTGTCTAAAATTCTCAAGTGCTTGGTTTAGTGTCAGTTGGCAGAACACTATGATCATATTGGCTTCCTCTCCTCAAACTAGTCAGGCTTTAGTGTTGGCCATTCAGCCCTCATTTCCCTGTTATGTCTCATAGACTGTAGTACATCTAGTCTAAAATGGACAACTGTCAATTAACAGGTGCAGTTGTTATCAATCTTTTCAAAACCTTTACCTTAGAAGACCAGACCCAATTGCTGTGTAAGCTGGAAGTCGCTTGTATTATTGGCTCCTTTGTGCACTGATATGAGGTGAATGTGTCTGTCTATGATCAGTGGTTCAGGATAGGTGAGGCTGCCTCCATTGTTTTGTTTATCACTATAGATGTCCTCCAGGGCTCTGTCTTTGGCCTCCTCCTGTTTGCTACCTTTGTAAATGACCTGCAAATTAGTGTCTACAGCATACATATGTATGAAGATGATACAGCCCTTTCCCATTTTGGATTTACCCATGCAGACAGAAAGGTGGCCCTCCAGCTTGACTTTGCAATACTCCAAAAATGATTCCATTTCAATAAGCTAGCTATGAACTGTAAAGAATGGGACATGCAATTTTTGATTTCAAAGCATCACTACATTCTCCCTTACCCCTTAACATCCACAGTTCTAATGGACATATCCTCAACAAGTTATCTCAATTATTCATCCAGGGATGACATAGGAATGAATATACATCTGGACTTTTCAGCCCAAGCTGACACCTTACATTCTTACTCTTCCCTAAACTGGATGCACTCCACAGAATAAAGAGCTGCCTCTCTTTTAGTGCAAGGAGATGTCCCATGGAGTGGATGTTTGAAATACGTTTGTTAAGTGTTCACTATGGAAGGAGAAGGGGAGGGGCCACAAAAGAGTAAGAGGATCTCTGAAGGGAGGGAGATGGACACTTGTCCTTTTTCAGAGGATAGAATCATAAAGGGACTCGCTAATCTGAAGGTGGATAAAGCAATGGGAACAGAGTGGATACATTCAAGGGTATTGAGGGAGCTCAGGGAGATACTGGCTGCACCTCTGACAGTCCAATTTAACAGTTCACTTGAAACAGGAGTGGTTCCAGAGGACTGAAGGAGGGCAGACATAGTCCCACTTCACAAAAGTGGTAATAGGGAGGAGACTGGCAATTACAGATCAGTGAGCCTGACATCAGTGGCAGAAAAGTTAATGGAATCTCTGCTGAAGAAGATGATGGTGGAATATCTTGAATCTAGTGGATTACAAGACCCTAGACAGCATGGTTTCAAGAATTGGAGATCATGTCAAACAAATCTGATAGGTTTGTTTGTTTGATTGACCAAGGAATATGATCAGGGTGGAGCAGTGGATGTGGCCTACCCAGATTTCAATAAGGCATTCAACACCATTCCACATAGGAGACTATTAAGCAAGTTGTGTAGTTTAGGAATGGGTCAAAAAGGGTTAAACTGGGTGCAAAATTGATTAAGGGATAGACAAAGGCTGGTGGTAAATGGAGCTCACTCAGAGGAGGAAAGGGTGACCAGCAGGGTGCCTAAGGGATAAGTGCATGGACCGGTTTTCTTTAATGTCTTTATAGGTAACATTACAGAAAGCTGGAGAGGAAGGTCTGCCTTCAATAGATGACACCAAAATCTACAATAGGGTGGATACTCTGGAGGGGTGGGGTGGAAAGGATGAGAAGAGATGTGAGAAAACTCAAGGAGTGGTCAAGGGTATAGCAGCTAGGTTTCAAGGCAAAAAAAGTTCAAAAGAATGCACTTTGGACACAGAAACCCAGAGGCAGAGTACAAAATGGGGGGAGTGTTATTAATGACTATCAAGCAGGAGAGAGACCTTATGGTAATAATCTCTGATGACCTAAAGGTGTCTGGGCAGTGAGACAAGGCAATTGGGAGGGCTAGTAGGATGATGAGGTGCATAGAGAGTGGTATCACCGGCAGAAGAAAGGAGATGGTGCTGCCTCTGTATAGATCGCTGGTAAGACCTCACTTAGAATACTATGTACAGTTCTTGAGGCCACATCTTTGGAAGGACATAAAGTGGAGACAGTCCAGAGGAGGGAAACTAAAATTGCGCAGGGTCTGCATAAAAAGCCTTATGAGGCGACGCTAAAGGAACTCAATGTGTACACCCTGGAAGAGAGGAGGGAGAAGGGGGACATGAATGAATTCATTCACATATCTGGACTGCCTTGTAAGGTATGGGCTGCACGCCCATTGGCTCTTGCTCTGAATCAATGGACATGCAGCCCTACCGAGCAGTCAGTTGGTGGCGGTGGGGCAGCAGGCAGGTGGGTGCTGCCGCCCTCGCCGCTGACGGGGAGCGGGTGGTGGGGCCCATGGTGGGTGGGGTGGGGGTCCACTAGATCACCAGGGTACTTGGACCTGGGGGTTGACTCTAATGCCGTGATCAGGCATCGCGGTCCACTGGGCCACCAGGGATATTGTTCTTGGGGGGTTGAACTCTGTTCTGCCCTTGCGAGGCTAGTGGGGGTGGGGGTTTACTACGGTTTGCCGCGATTGGGCCAGTCGGGGAGGGGATTACTACGGGTTTTGCCCATGGATCGGCCAGTTGGGGGTGGGGATTACTGTGGTTTTTGCCAGCGATCGGCTGCAGGGGCGTTGGTCCTCGACGGCTGCTGCCTGGCAGGGCGCCAGGTGCAAGTCGTCAGGGATCGACGCACCTGCATGCTAATGGCATGCAAATGGGGCAATAAGTAGATGCAAATGGCCCCCCCTGTGCCTTGCATGAATTATAGCCCCACTTGCATGTTACCTTTTGAATATCGGAAATTTGCGCATGGCGCAATGGAACTTGCGCCACCGCATCTTGAATGCTCCACTCTGACCACTTGCGGTGGCACAAGTTCCACTGCGCCATGCACAGTGGCTGTGGCTGGGGGGTGATATTCAAAGGAGTTTCTCAATAGCACAACTCCGTTGAATATCGCCCCGGCCACACCCCAGTGTAACTATTTTGAGCAGCGCAACGGCTTGCGCCACAGAATGGCGCAGTTTGAATATCCAGCCCATGGAGTGCAGGTCATAAATAAATACAAGAGTGCAAAAATTAGGGGATTAAACATAATAAAGAAACTCTAACATACCTCATACTGTTCACCTAACATTTTCACTATTCTAAAGCTGTTCCCACACCCACCTATTCTCTTTCTGTAACCTCCCCTACCCCTCTCCCAGGTCACAGCTGGTCATAAGAATTTTTAATTTATCATTGCTTGCATGTTTTGATAAATAAATATAGAATAATGTATGAGGTGTTGTACATTATGAGTTTGTTTTAAATACCGGAAGCATGTGATACCAAATAAATCATAGGTGTGAAGCACAAGTGGTTTGCGATGGTATAACACACTGAGGGTGTGTAAAAATATAGTATAATTCATGGAGAAGTGTGTATAATGCGAATTTTACACATCTCATCATGTTTTGTTTTTTATAATTGCTGGGTAGTGTCTTTTTGCCTTGAAAACACTACCCAGAATTTATATAAAACAGTGTAGCCAGTAGAAGTTTCTGCTATTCAATCAAGGGTGACTGATAGCTGAACAGCTGCCCAAACTGCACCCCAGGTAAAATCCTATGTCAGTCACAGGCACAGGGATTTTAGGAGTTGGCACAATGGATGCTGAGGAGTGCAGCAAATAGTATGCAAACATGCAAGGGAGACAGAGTGTGCATGCCTGCAGTGAGGGAAACTCAGCTTGTGTTCACAATTATAACCAACTGGTTAGAAGGGTGAATTATAATCAGGTGTCCCTATGGGAGAAAGCACTAGCCAGTTATTATAAACAAATAATGTTGGCTTCCCCCATAGTAAATTTTATAATATGGCTGGGTTTCTTGGAAACAAACAAGCATTTGTCAATGCCGAATGTTTGCTTGCTGGTATTGGCATTGGTACTGTATGAGTTAGAGAGATGCGTAATAGGAATGGCAGTGAAGTATTGAACTAACGCCAACCCCCAACCCCACTCTGCAGAGACTGACAGGCATTGGGGTGTGCCTTTGGGTCGTCAGCCATAATGCTCATGCGGTTCCACCTCACCCCACCTGCAGACACTGACAGGTGTCACGGTGTGCCTTAGAGTCTTTGGCCCTTACGCTCACCACATTCCATAAGGAAATAAGCTGAGATGGGTGTAGTATAGAAGAATGGGGTGAACATTAGGGCTAAGACCCCAAGGCACAACTTGATGCCTGTCAGTGGCTGCAGGATGGGGGTGGAATGGCATGAGCATTACAGCCAATGACCCTAAGCCAACCCCCCCCCGCCCCTTGTCAGTCTGTACAGGGTGGGGCGTTACAGTTGGAAATCCTAATGCCCTGGGCATTTGTTGGGATTTTCACTCCAAATTTTCAACATGGGCTTTTTGGGACCCCACCTCATGAACATTTGCACAAAAAGTTTGTTACTCAATCCCGAAAGCTGATTTCACACACGAATGCTCCATTCATTGCAACAGCTGTGAAAACACATTTTGGGCAGGATGTGAAAAATGGCATCTGTACTGTTCATGAGGAGATGTGAAAAATGGCAATGCTGAAAATCTGGAGTGAAAATATGAAAAAGTGGTGAAGTTACGAGCATGCATAGAAATTGCATAATGCAGGCTCGTAACACAGTCATTTTTTTGTCACCAAATTTTCAACATGGCCATTTTGAGACCTCCCCTCATGAACAGTGGCACTGTGATTTCATTAATCGGTCTCGAAAGGTGATTCCGTTCAGTGACCGCGAAATCACCTTTTGGGACTGAGAAATGAAATGACAGTGTCAGTGATCACAAGGTGGTGTTCCAAGAACCCCATGTTGAAAATTTGGGGCCAAAACTCAAAAGAATGGCTGCGATATTAACCTCAGTTGAAATCTCCCCATTGACTGCTGTTATAGGGCTTACCATGATTTTCTTCAGTTTATGGTCAGCTTTTGAAGAGAGCAGATGTGTTCCCAGTCCACTGAAGACTGCAGTGTCGGACCTCCAGAGGTAAGTATGGGGTGGGGGGTGGGGAGGTGGGTGTGCAGATGGAGGGTCAGGATGGGGGGCTGCCAGGATAACTAGGAACCTTTCTTTTTACAGGTAAAGAAAAACACATCGGTGGATGGTTTTCTTCTTTTACAGGTGTAATTTTATGAAAAATAGATTTCGGCACACTGGAGTGGGCTCCCAGTATGCCAGACTAGTGGAGGGGGGGATCAATGCTGACCTGGGGATTGGGCACCCTGAGATCAGCTAAAACAAAGGGGGCATGAGGCGCATCCTGGTGTCAGAAAAGCATAATGTTTACTTTGGCACACTGGGGTGGGCTCCCAGTGTGCCACACTAGTGGGGGGGGCATGCCAACAAAGGGATTGGGAACCCTGTTGTTGGCAAAAGATAGCTTGTGGGGGGCATGCTGATGCCGACATTGGGTACCCCGATGTCAGTTTTGGGTAGGAGTGTGTGGTGGATGGCAGGAGCCACCAATTATGCAAAGCTGCACGGCTCATTTTTTATTTCACCGGGAAAGGCACACTGAGCAAACAAGTTGCTCGTAAGTCCAGCTATGCACATAACTGTGCACTGTAATGTATGTGGCTAGAATATGCCTGGTTGCTGAGGGGGCAGAGGGAGATCTGCTGCTGCAGTGACAAAACTGTCTGTGACTGAAGCGGCAGATTTCTTTCAAGCCTGGCGCCTGCTCTGAAACTGCCGTCATCAGCAGCTTCCCTGTTGATTGGTGGCTGAGGGACGCACACCTGAAATTGTTCACTGGATTGGCAAAACACTGCCAAACCTCTACAATACTCTCCTCTCCTCAAAATGGTTCTTGTGCGCTATGTGCGCAAGCAAACATAAAAAGTAGCTGGAAAAGCATTGTGAAGGTTAAAAGATTTATTCACTTTGCCATTTACTGTATTTAGTGATGAATATATTGCATAAACACAGACATTTACATATTATATAAAAGGTCTCTCTGAGAAAAAAATATACATTTGCAAACTTTTGGGGGGGACTCAGTCTTAAAGTACAACTGAGAATGCTACAAGTACCAAGAAACTCATACTGAAAAGAAAAGAAAGTCCTCCAGGAGATAGTTATACTTTCTAGTATGGTACTGTACTTCACAAACTTTGTGACAATTGTTTGTTCAAATGCTTTTTGCACTAAGAACAGAGGCTAGGTAGTGCATCAATACAAGAAATTGTAATTTGTTTGTGTTGCTTAAAACTGCACAAGGAAAAAGTATTTTCTTTACTTAAATGAGTTTGATTGACAACTGCTCCATAATAACTGGCCATGCATTATGGTGAAAGCCAGTTGATATGGCATTTTAAAGTGCTGTCAATTCTGTTATTAAATAGCCTAACCAGTAATAATATTATTGTAATGTACCTTTCACATGGAGAAATATTACTATGAAAATACCTGAATAAAAGAACTGGACCAAGAACTATAAAAACACCATTAGAGGGTTTGCTATAAGTTTGCATTTTGCTTGAAAAATCTGAGGTTCTACTGGGCCGGTTTAAAGAAGTGGTAGCAGCAGGTACGGCTTGCAATCCTGGAAACCCAGATTCAGTTCCCAGCCTGAGCTGACAGTAGGACTGGTAGGAGGAGGAGGAGGACTGAGCATCTCAAAAGACCCTCTCCATTTCCAAGTTGAGAGGGTTGTGTTCCCACTGTGACCCTACCAAGGCACGGGGTCATAATGTCGCAAGACATTATGCCGCATGGCAAAATCATGCTGCCAATACAGCGTGATATCATGCGACATATGTCTTTTCTGTGGAGGCTCCACCCCACACCCCTATTATAGGGAGCTGCGTCGGACCCCACTAAAGATTCTCAACTCCGGGGTCAACTCAGGAGAGCACAAATTGTGTAAAAAATGAAATGTCTGAGACCGGAATGAAACCAGGTCCCAGACGCAGCACCTGGGTTCCTGCTGCTGTGGCTCAGTCCGGTGAGCCACGGTAGCTGCTTCGCAGAACCCATTCCCAGCAGAGGTCTTATCCTCTGTCTGGGAGTGTGTGACTGGTGCAATACCATGTACAGCAGTATACGTGGTATTGCACCATTTGCTGTCATGGACAGCACTCTGTCAGATTAGCTATAATGTCGTATGCTATTAATTGTATGACATTATGACCCAGTAGGCCCTACAACTAGGGTGACCACTAGTAGCAGTGCAACAGTAGGTGGGGAGGCGACATACATGGCACGTCGAGCATGCCAGAACTAGCATTTCCACATGCTCACTGGAGAGACTTGGCACACAAAGCAGAGCAGGTCAAAATGCTTGCCCCTGATTGGGCAGAGGATGTCTGGCCCTTCCCCATGACTAAAGAGTTGCAAACAAAAAATAATTCTATGTTTCTACTAATGAAAACTTCCGGAGTTCTGTTACCAGACCCCCTGCCTGTCAAGAAAATGTGGAATGGTGGTTGATGACATTGGGCCCAGTCAGTTAGGTTGAATATTTAATTATTTCAACTTTCTTAAACAGGACAACCCAGTGAAATAAAAACAGTTATTTCTGGGTGCATCCTGGGGTATAAAAAAACAAACAGTTGAATAGAAGGAAAAAAATCCATAATAACATGTTACAAATAAAACCATGCAGTTAATAATGGAAAAAGGCAACAAAAACTATTACAAAGAGCATTGTCCATTGTAAGTGTGGTTCTGGCCTGGCTGAACATTATTCAGTTTGGTAGTTATAAGGGTGGGTGTCAGTGCCTCTGAATGCTGCCCCATATCAACTGGTCTATCAGTTAGAAAAACACTTATCTGTATCTGCCTAGTGATGTGCTAATACATAAAAGAGTATGGTGGAATGCGGTTATGCATGGAATTCCATGCCTGGAATATGCATGTTCTGCTGCAGCAGTGACATCATTATGCTGTTCTACTACAGTAGTGATGTCACTACTACAGCAGAGCATCTTAGAATGCTGCCACATAGTTGCTTTGCTATATTCAATTAAGCTAGAAGTTTTTTGTTAACTGGAACATGCAGAAACTGCAGTCCAATGTGTCAGTTACAAAAAAAATGTTAAAAATTCTATTCTCCGTCGTCTTCACTAGCTGGTTTTCTGTGAGCTTCTATGCTGTGACTGCCCTTACACTATAAGAGACTGTGTATGAGCAGTCATACACAAACAAGGATATTCTTGTATCTCGAGATTACGTTGGTAACTGAGCACTCTGGAGCTGCGCTGTCGAGGTAATCTGTTACCAAGGATACCTCTCGATACAAAAATATTTTTGTTGTGTATGCCTGCTTATATACACTCCTATATGTCTGTGATAGGATGAACTCCTGTTATCAGCTCAATGAGAAGAAAATATTTAGTTTTATTATTGCTGCCTTTTTATCTTATATATCTTTTTAGACTATATTTGGTTTTATATTCTACTGTATATGTGCTTTGGTTTTGAGAAAAGTGCATTATAAATAAAATTTGATTTGATTTGAAACTCTCTTATTAAAACCCGTGTAGCCTGCGGTTTAAGATATTTGAGTGCTCCCACAGTTTTACAGCACAGTTTCTGACAATATTGCTGAATATTGCTTGAGTAAGCAATTCTGTAATTGCTGATTGGAAGAAAATGTTCATCCAGAGCAGATGATAACCCTGCTGTTGCTGCCTATAAAACTAAAAATGTGCATCTGCTTTGTCACATCATTTTCCAGCAGCTAGCATTCAACCTACTGCAGACCTCCACCTTTTTTCACTACAGGTTAGTCCAAGATCGTTTTGCATTATTGACATGAACATTTGGCTAATCACTTGCTGTAATTAAATTGTTCATTTGCAATAAACCTAATCCTCTTAGTGCACACAAAATCTTGACCTACAATCTGCACTGATAGAATTCTGATTTGTTTATGGTTCTAGGTGCAGGCTTGTGCCTGGGCTCTGCAGCATGGGGATGTGAGCTTAATTTCAAAGATGAGAGAAAGCATTGCCAAAAGAATATGCATTTTCATTATTAAGCATCCATTTTGTGGGGGTTGGAAGAGTTTTCTTGAGCCCCTTAAAAATTAACTGGCTGTCTGTAACCCGCTGGTAGTTTTCAGAATTGGGGAATTATATTCATACTAATTTATTGACTTAAGATAGCCCAACTGAAACTTAGCATCTCATTTTTTTATTTGTTTATTTTTTTATTTATTTAGTTTTTGTTGACCGGGTAAGTGCACTAGACATATCCTGCCTATTTTCAGGCACGACCCGGGGGAGGGGGATACAGATGAATGCCAACTGACCTTGAACAGATTAAGTTGTTGGTGGTATTGTTAGTGAATGAGGGAAATTTGGCCAGGACACCGGGGAAATTCCCCTACTCTTTTCGATAAGTGCCATGGGATCTTTAACATCCACCTGAACTACCACCAATCCAGGCAGATGGGACCTCGGTTTAACATCTCATCCAAAAGACGGCACCTCAGAAGTGCAGCACCCCTCTCATGCTGCACTACAGTATCAGTACTGGGATATTAACCCAAGTGCCAGATGTGGGAACTGAACCCACATCCCTCTGATCTCCCGGCCTCAGAGGCGAGTGTGCTACCTACTGAGCCACTGACACTGTAGTATTTTCAGTGGGGTCCTGCTTTTACCCAAGATTCACAGCTGTGAAGGGCTACATCACACAGAGGCTAGGTGACCTGCTCTAGGCTACATATAGAGAACAGTATGGCTAACCATACACAACTCAGTTACATCCCCACCAAGGGCTATTATATAATTTATTTATTATTTCAAATGTTTTACCAGGAAAGGCATATTGGACTAAAAAAGCTCATTTCCAGAAATGTTTGGGGGGGGGGGATGAAGAGGAAACAGCAGTAAGTTACAACAATTAGGTTACACAAATAAAAATACAAGTCAAACAGTAAATAACAAGTTGTGCAAAGCATGGCATCCAAACAGTAACTAAGTAGTAAAATGCAGATTGCTGCAACAAAAATGCAGGGTGAGTGATGTACTTCTGTGTACAGCAAGGAAGAGGGGACTACATCGGGAGGGCGTTGGGAAAGAGAGGAGTCTGAAGGGCAGCAGGCTAAATCTGAACCCAGGATGAGGGCAGCTGCAGCAGTGAGTAGTGAATTCACGGAGGAGAGTGTTTAGTGTGAGGGAGGAAGGGACAGTATGAATAGTATGAGGGAGAGAGCTCAAAGTTTGGGGGAGCAGCAGGAGCAAACAACTTGGCCAGCAGAGGATTTTACTGAGAGGAGAGTGAGAGAGCAAGGGCCAGAGTTAAGAAGGGTGTAGGAAGAGGAGGGAGGGGAAGTGAGGAGCCATAATTTGGAGATCAAGTGGTGCAAAGAGCAAGGCATTTGGTGTTCAGGGAAGTACAGGATAGGGAGGAATAAAGTGAACAGTGATGATTTCTACAGGGACAGTCCAGGGCAAATCGTCAGAAGGAGTGAAAGAGGGGGTCTAGTCTGGCTAAGGCAGACTTGGGATCAGCACTATAGACAATGTCACCATAGCTGAAGATGGTATCCCGACAATAGAGTATAGTATATAGGGTGAGGACATTAGGGTGTGGGAAGGAGGGCTAAGTGTATGTGTGTGGGTCCACCTTTGAAGCAAAGGTGTTTGGTGCAACATGAACGATCTGTATCATATCACTGAGTGATTGATGCTCAGGTGAATGTTGTGCTGGGTGTCTGGCACTGGTATTTTTCTCTGTGTTTTCATGCTTTCTGGTGTTACTTCTGGTGTTATTTGGTTGCTCAGTATGTGGTGAGTGGACGAACGGGTTGGGTTGGTGTTCCTTGAGTCATGGTTTGGCATGGGTCCATTCTCTTAACGAGCTTCCTGCAAAGACTTGCTACAAAAAGAGCTGCAGTGTTTTGCAAGAGGGAGAGACAGAGAGACTGACATTGGAAATTGAGAAGAAAAACTCAAAAGGACTCTGCTTTCTATGTTTGTATTGCCATTGTAAATAATTCAATGGCCTATGCAGCCAGTATAGTGTTATGCTTGTGCAACTGTGTTAGTTTGGTTTTGGCCATTCGCACTCTCTATTCCAGAGGAATTACCTTCCTGTAGGGGTACCAAAGACAAAGAACTCTCAAAGAGGTTCCACCCCTAGAGGTACCACGGGATGATTCCCATGGCTAAAGGTACCTTAGAAAGGATCCCCAAAAAGAATGAAGTACGAGCATATAAGCAAGCAGTAACTGTGATGTAGTAGTAGATAAGCATAGACAGTTTGATAACGTACTGAGATGCTCAGGTTGATAACGTAATGAAATGCCCAGGTTTGCATGACATGATTCTGATGGTTTGCACTGAGAATGTGGGGATCCTCTAAGGAAAGAGGGAATGGCAGGGACACCATCCACCTCCATCCAACAGTGGAACCTACCTAAAGAAACTAGGGGACACTACTGTACTAACTAACAGTTATAACCTAAGGCAATGGAGGAGAGAAAAAACCCTATGAGGAGGAAACCTCTGGGGACCCAAGGCCTAGGTCACCTTCCCTCCAGACTTGGGATATTTTATTTGGTGACAGCTCTGCAGCTGCAATTTGGAAAACCCAATTAAAGAGAGGTGAAAAATATTCCAATTTGGAGGAAGGCTCTCACTCAGTCCCTCTAGTGGTAACATCGTAAAAGGCTGCAACAGTACTTTGCAACATGATGGGCAACCAAGGCAGGAGGAGGAGGAGAGCAATGACTGCTGAGGCACTCACCTGACCTACTCGCCCTAAACTCAAACCAGGTGAACCAGAGGCAGTCATAGGGAGAATGCGGTGAAGGTGCCTTGATAGGGAAACCACTAAAGCCAATGGATAACCATTATAGTGGAACACTAGAGCCAAAGGAGGCAGTTTTTTCCACCCTTCACAGCTAGTCTTAAATTCTACACCAGGAGCTGCTGTCGCATAGCGAACAGCTAAAGCCAAGCCCGGAGCGAGGACATTCCCAGCTATGGGCCAGGTGAGAAGGACCCACACCAAGTAGGGCACGCTCAAGATGCAGACTAAATGCAGACCGAGACCATCAGCTGCAGGGAACCCTGCTCCAGAATGATATGGCTGGCATGCCCCAAAAACTGACAGAGAGCCGAAAAGCTGGTGAGCAGCTGAATGAGCACTGGTATGCTGAAACCATAATGAGCATTGTGTGCTGAGACCTTGCAAGGTCGAAAGCAGATTGAGTGCAGCTGACATACCAGAGGCTGAGCTGAGCAGATGCAGTAGGAATGAGCAACAATTGCGTAAGCAAGAGTGGACCTGCATGTAGGTCAGTAAACAGAGTAGTAATAGGTGGACCTGCACGTAGGTCTGCATAACATAGTAGCAATGAAACAGCACTGAATAGTGGGGCAAGTCAGCCAGGCATCCAAAAAGCCAGTAGAGGTGACACATACTCAGAGGATTTGTCAGCAGTGGAGACAGGACTTAGAATGATCAACCACATGGGGCCATGACTCCTCAAACACCTCCAAGTCCCCACCATAGGAAAAACAAGAAAGTAACGGAAGGGATGAGACCCACATATAGGCTATGAAACTAAGTTACAGGATCAACAGTAGCCTTAGCTGGCCTCAGAGTATAACAGGGTGTATGAACATAGAAGCAACATTTGTATTGAGTACACTGAGTTATAAAACTGCAATAAACATAAAATAAAGGAGGCACAATGCTCTGAAAGCAGCTGTGACCAGGTATTGTAATGAAACTGCTGCAATGAGGTAAGTAGAATGAGTTGAGAGAGCATGATTGAGCTGCATAGCTAGGGTACAGAGTAAGCCTGAGCCTGGTAAAAACAATTAAGTATGCAATATGGAAGCAGCTATGGTTGAGCTGAAACACACAGATAATGATTGCAGTTGCATTGCAAGCAATTTGAGAGTTGTGAGGAACTGAGAGCAAGTAGTTGGAGCTCTGGAGCAATATGCTAGGAGCTTAGAAACAAAGCCCCCCAAAAAGACAAAATCAAAGACACTTAAACATAGAAAATAGGGAACAAAGACAGAAAGAAGCACACACAGCTGAAGGCAAAATACAAACTTGAAGCAGGAAAATAAACACAGAAATTCAGCAGAGACAAGCAGGAGCAGCAAGGTGTGTGTGTGTGGGGGGGCCGCAGCCAGCCTGGTAGGTCCCAGCCAGCTCAGAGGACAGACTGACAGAGCCTTCAGCTGCAAAGAAATAAGTGCTTCCGAAGGAGGTTGAGAGGAACTGCTTATATAGCTCAGGAAGTGGGAGTGGCTGGCTGCTTGCCCATTTACCTCCAGGCAAAGCCTTCCAATTATACTGAACACATTTTTTTTTATTTTGCTGTTACTGAGAAAAATAAAATGTTATTTGTGAATTTTGAAACTGTTCCTGGTTTTCCTATGCTTCCTGACCTGTGCCTTGACAACATGCATACTTGAAGCCCCCCACTTTCTTTACATCCACCATTTTTGCTGGCAGTCTGTTCCAGGCATCCACCACACTTTCAGTGAAGTAGTACTTACTTACATCTTTCTTAAACCCTTCCCTCCAGCTTCATTGCATGACCTCTGGTTCTGGTGCTCTTCCTCATTTGAAAGAGACTGACTGGGCAACTAGTATGCTGACAGAAGGGTGAAACACCACTGGCAAAATCCCCCACAGTGATATTTTCAACAAGATTAGAAAATGTCGTTCTGGGGGACCTGCCAGCGAAATTTCGCCCTTTCGCTGACTTTTGCCCCCCTTCACGTTAACTCGACTGGAGTTAACAATCCTTAAAAAGGGAGGGGGCACAACCCGCCGCATGGGAGGGGTTTGGGGGGTGCAGTCCCCTGATAGAAACCAGACCAATGTCTGACAGGTGAACTTTTGCCTGTTGACATAGGGGATGTCTCTATGCCGCATGTCGACAATAATGTTGTCACGTCAGCATAGGTAAACCTGAGCAACTGATGGCAAACAAACCTGGCTTACAAGACCTGAAAGACATAACTTTGCCTGAGCACACTAGCATCTCTAGAACAGAGAATCTCAAATCCTCAGAGTTTTCCAAACAAGTGACAGAGAAAGTGGAACATCTGTATACCCTTCTGGTGGAGGAAGAATCACTTTACTTATCGAGAAAAGAAGAACTGCAAGTGAAAATTTTGAAATTACATACAGAAAGTGATTGCCTGAATGAACTCCGGTCTCCCCATGACAAGATGACTTGACTGGCTGTCAATGATGCAGTATCATCAAAGGAGCCAACAGTCAGTGAGTTGGACAGTATTGGAGGTATTCAGCACAGAGTTTCAGAGCTGACTACTGTTTCTACTGCTGTGGAGACACCAAAAAACATTGAGACATCCTTGAAATATGCCACAGTTTCCCCTGACTAAGCAGCAGTACCGTTAACTAGTGGAGTTCAGTCGGGAATGGCAAATACAAGCCAATGTCAGCTTGGCCTAAGATGAACTCCACCTTTCAAGAAGAATCAAGCAGAACGCCAGCAATGGTCTGTAGAAGGAGCACTGGGAGCAGTGGGATGGGAGTGCTCAGCTGAGACCGGTACATGGGTTTCAGGGTTGTATCCAATACGGATTATACCATACTGCAACCAGCTGATTGTATACCTGCATGTACTGTTTCACTTCCTAATACTAAACAAAATGATCCAGATACCAAGTTAAACATTGTAGGGAATACTGTACCTAATGCAGAGCAACTTTTGGATTTACCAGCAGAGTTTCAGCTTACTCAAAATCCAGTACTATGCATTGGCAGTGCAGAGGCAGCTTGCCCCCCCGGACAACAGATTGACACTGTAGAACTCACAGAGGTTGACAAACCTATCAGTGAGAACTTTCTGGCAATGGGACATCTTTCCATTATGAACCAAGAACCAACACCGTCTACCAGTACAAACTCATACATCCTTCCTGCAGCTCCATTATCAATCTTAAATAAAACTAACTCCAGACCATATGCCTCTGTTTTCCATAGTCCAGTTTATCCAGTCAGATGCCACTGTGCAGCACGTTTATGATACAAAGATGATATGGATGAGGCACCAGACAGAGTTATTATAGATAGAACTTTATTGAAAGATTCTAAGAGATGTTTTGCAAATGAAAGAGATGCACTGATTCATGTGTCCAATGAAGACACCTTTGATGTGAGCTTCAAAACAATGAATGCTCTTGAATGATTTTGGGTAAAATATCACAATCTAAAGAACACATCACTATGGACACCATCTATTATAATTCTCTTGTCTAAACCTGTGCAAAAAACTATTACGATACTGTTTTGTAATGAAGGATTGAATGTAAATGACATGGTTTATTGGCTAAAACAAAGGAGCACAGTGCTAGGAGAACCAGAAGCAATCATTGACTGAGAATACCTGGACTAGGGGTTGGGAGTGGAAAATTCAAGTAATGCTGATGTCCACAGATACTGGGGTTCAGCTTTTTCTGGGAAGAGACCAGGGAGTTCTGTTTTACACAGGACAACCCAAGGCATGTTATTAATGTGGGTCAACTACTCATTTAAGTAGCATTGTGACAAGGTGAGAAGTTCTCGTACAACATGTAATGAAATGAAAATCACTACTGCACAGTGTATAAATGAAAGATAATGCAACCTCTGACGAAATAGGACATTCCTTCCAGAGTTGCCTATAGGCGGCCCATAACCAGCTTGACCAAGCTGATAGCACGGAACAAAGATTATACTGTATGTTGCCTTAACCCAACATTCCAAGTCAGTGGTTAAAACAGCCCAAGAAGCACCATGTCCTGCACAAGAGAATCACATTTTGTATCTAACTCAGATGCCAGAACCACTGAAAATATGACAGTCTCCATTAAAAAATAGCTCAAATGATGTGTGTGTAGGATAATATATGTGAATCAAATAGCTACCCATTATGAAACATATTATTCCAGCAGAAAACTGTCAGAGCATGTCGTTGTTGAGAAGACATGTTCTTCCATTTACAGTTTTATGCATTTCAGAGTTTAATATATTACTATATTCTGACATTTGGCGGTAGGATTTTATTCCTGAAACAGCTAACTATGTCAGTGGGGTTTGCTTTGCTGACAAGTTTAGCTAAGCTATCAATAAGGTATAGATCCTCATTTGCCATCACGTGGAAAAACAAGCATTTGTCAATGCCCGAATGTTGCTTGCTTGTATGTGCTGTTTAGGTATTTAGAAGTGACAGTTTCATGCCTTCCTCCCAAGACATCCACTGTGTCTTTCCGTTCAGTATTCACAGAAGAGTAGGAAGGGCAAGGGCCACAACAGTACAGCAGTTGCCAAGGGGGTGAAGAGGTGTACAATAGTCCATTTAAAGGCAAAAGAGTCCTGCAGGAGCTCACTAAATTGAAGGTAGACAAAGCGATGGAACCAGATGGCATACGCCCAAGGATATTAACAGAACTGCGAAGGGGAGATAGCAGTACCTCTGGCAGCCATGTTCACTGAGTCATTCAACATGAGTGAATTGGAGGAGGGCACATGTGGTCCCTCTACACAAGTCTGGCAGCAGGGAGGAGGCAGGGAACAATAGGCCATTCAGCCTCACCTCAGTAGTGGGGAAGATCATGGAGACATTGCTTAAAGAAAGGATAGTGGGACATCTAGATGCCATCGGAACCCAGGACCATAGACAACATGGATTCACAGCGGGGAAATCATGTCAGATAAATCTGGTTGATTTATTTGACTGAGTGACAAAGGAAGTGAATCAGGGTGGGGCAGCGGACAACGCTTACCTTGATTTCAGCAAAGCCTTTGACACCATCCCATATAGGAGGCTGATAAACTAGCTGGGTAGGCTGGACGTGGGGGAAAGGGTGGCAAACTGGGTTAGAAACTGGCTAACAGACAGGAGGCAGAGAGTGGTGGTAAACGGTATGCAGTCTAGGGAGAGGGGGCGACCAGTGGGGTGCTGCAGGGATCGGTCCTGGGGCCAGTTCTGTTCAATGTCTTCATTAGTAATATTGCAGAACATCTGAAGGGAATTTTTTCACCAGATTTTCAACATAGCCATTTTAAGACCTCTGCTCATGAACAGTGTCACTGTGATTTTCTTAATTTGTCCCGTACATTGATTTCGCACACCGACTGCGCCATTGTGCGCTACATGGGTGGAAACATGTTTTGGGTGAGATGTGAAAAATGACAGCTATACTGTTTATAAGAAGGTGTGACAAAATGGCAATGTTGGAAATCTGGAGTGAAAATATTGAAAATTCGCGAACTTACTAGCTATGTATAGAACTGTACAACGACGCTTGTAAAACAGTCATTGGAATTTTTCACCAAATTTTCAACATAGCCATTTTAACACCTGAGCTCATGAACAGTGCCACTATGATTTTTCTTAATTTGTCCCGTACATTGATCTCAGACACCGACCGCGCCATTGTGTGCTAATGGGCAGAAACACATTTTGGGTGAGATGTGAAAATGGCAGCTGTACTACTCATAAGAAGGTGTGATAAAATGGCAATGTTGAAATCTGGAGTAAAAATATTGAAAATTAGCGACCTTCTGACGTGTGTAGGAACTGTACAGCATACGCTAATGAAATGATCATTTTAGAATTTTCACCAAATTTTCAACATAGCCATTTTAAGACCTCTGCTCATGAACAGTGTCACTGTGATTTTCTTAAATTGTCCTGTACATTGATTTTCGCACACTGATCTGCGCCATTGTCGCTACATGAGGAAACACATTTAGGTGAGATGTGAAAAATGACAGCTATACTACTCATAAGAAGGTGTGGTAAAATGGCAATGTTGAAAATCTGGAGTGAAAATATTGAAATTTAGCGAACTACGAGCCTGCATAGGGTTCTATAATGCAACTCGTAAAACAGTCATTTTGGAATTTTGGCACCAAATTTTCAACATGGGGTTTTGGGACCCCTTCTCATGAATGATGTCACTGTTGTGGCATTATTCAGGCCCAAAGGGTGATTTTGTGCAGTGACTGCGAAATCACCCTTCGGGCCTGAATAACACCATGACAGTGACATCATTCATGAGAAGGGGTCCCAAAAACCCCATGTTGAAAATTTGGTGCAAAAATTCCCAAAAATGCCTGAGATATGCAACAAAGTTGAAACCCCCCTATCTAGCCCATTATACAGCTTACCGGCATTTCCTCAGTTCGCGGTCGGCTTTGAAGAGTGCAGACGTGTTCCCGGTCCACCGAAGATCGTCGCGACAGAGTCCGGAGGTAAGTATGGGTGTGTGGGAAGCTGGAGTTGCGCAGTGGGTGGGTGCGGATTGTGGAAGGGGGTTGGGAGGCGTGTCATGGGACCGTTTTGTTTTACAGGTATTTAAAAAAAAATGGACTATGTGGGATGTTGCCATGCTGGGGTGGGCTCCCAGCATGGCTAAGAGCACTGGGGGCGTTCAGCTGGCCGGGGGATTGGGCACCCCCATTGGCCAAGGATCACTGCCACGTGGGTGGGCTCCCAGCATGGCACGCCACTACTGGGGGGGCGCAGCTCAGCCCGGCGGGATTGGGCACCCGTGGCTACTCTACAGTGCTTGGCCAGGGGTGAGGCGTGTTTTGCATGCGTGGAGTGTCTGTGGGGAGCTGTGCGTGAGCAGCCGAGTATCTTATCGGTGCTCACTGAAGTGTAGCTCCCCCTTTCAACTGTATGCCACTGCATTTTGGAGCGTGTCATAGACAGCTCCAGAATGCACTGGCTTACAGGGGCTGCGCCTGCCAGCACACTGACTGAATTGGAGGACGAGGTGACACACCTCCAAAATCTCCGATGATGGCACTATGTTTCTTGCACATGCGTGCAAGCAACATAATAAATGGATAGCAGTCACCTCCCACTCAGCACAAAAAGCACTAACACTCAGTTCCATAGTCGATGGAGTCTTTATTCATGCAACAATGCTATGACACAGTTTCAAGTGTGGGATAAACAGTACAAAGTCAGCAAAAGTACAAAACATACTTGAGTCCTTTATGTAGCAGCATGAGCCCCAGATGCCATAAAAGACACCCTCTAGCCTAATAATACACTTGTTCCCAAGCATCTTCAGAAGTGAGTTCCCTCCTGTTTTGCTCTTCTATTTATACCACTTTAAAAACCAAAAAAAAGATATACAGACTATAGTTATCAGGAAGTGCTGCTCCAATTATTAGCACAGCTTAATTATACAGTGCAGGCCTCTTATAATGGACACAGCTGTGCACACCCATCCTTTGTCCTGTATATCCAGTGTCCATCAAATCCAGAGGGAGCAGAGCTTATGTGGTTTTGTAGGTTTGTTAATGTTAAAAAATTCAGAGTGAATGAGAATGTGTTGTAAAACTGGAAAAAAAATTGATGAATTTTTGATTTCTCAAAATTAAGCCAAGCAAATGTGTCCTGTATTCTCTGTGTTTATTTAAAACCATTTTACTGTCAGGAAACGTTATTTTTCTAAGAAAGTCTACTGCTGAGGGTAATAAATAAATAGTAAATCTAGTGGCTGCCTATTGAGGTTCCATGATAGTAAAAGCAAAATCAATTCTTACTGTTAAGAGTTTAATTTAAATGTAAAATTGTTTTGTGTGTGTATTTGATTAACTAAAGAAAGTTTGCACAGCTTGTGGAGAATTATTTTGTAAAAAATCAAATCTCTACAGCTTGTCTATCTTAATTCTACACTTGCCAATTCACCCCACCAGCTCTGCACTCTCCCCTTCCATCAAAAGCACTAGAAAACTCCATAAGCTTCACAGTGTTTATAATAAACAATGTTTCTATCCATTATAACCACAGAAAAATGTATTGCATTTAATACATTTTGTTTGGGAAATCATTTTGTGTCTGTTAGAACTGATTGTCCATTCTACCAATGTTCATTGTAAGTGGAGTGCCCTGTATAAACTGCAAAAGTGTGTATAACTCATTGTGAAAGTTTAATTAAAAAACAGCTTTAGAAACATTGCATGGTCAATGCAGTCTGCTACATTATTTCCTACTATGTTTGAATCCCACTCCCAGTGGAGACCTGGACACACTCAAACATGTGTGCAAAAATATCACAATCCTCTGGCATGCTCTGCAACTTTTCATGTTGCTGACACCTTCGGTAGAAAAAGAAAAGAACACTGAACATACTGCACATCTTTACAATTAATGTGATAACAGTGTTAAATGACTGACAGCATGTACACTCTTCATCTGTCATCATTAGACCCGAGAGTCATATGTTCTGAGGTCATCTTATTCTCCCTAGTTTCTTTCATTTCTTGAGGAAGACCATACCTTCATTGCTTCTGTGTGCCAGCGTTTAGGGTTATGATAGTACATTTATTCAAGAGTGGCACCCTCAGAATTTCTTGAAGGCATGGACAAAATACCTGTGACCTGATTTGGATTCTTGTCCAACTGTCTGTAAATGTTGACTCTGAAGAACCAGGCTGATCTGAGTCAGTTCACCTCAGGAGGGATCCAGATCTGAATCTGTACCAGGCAATGTGTTGTGTACAGCCAACTCAGTAGTGGCCCAGCTCCAATTCAGGTTTCAGAGCTCCCAGAATGTCACTTGGATGATGCATGACAATCCCAGGTGGAGGATCTTAATTAGAAACAGTTTGCCTGTCCTTAGGTTCTGGCAGCTCACTGTCATCCTCTGTTAATTACAAACACTTACTGTAGGACTGATGAAACTACTAAAGAGCAACATATTTTTCTTTACTTCAGTGTGCTAGTTCTAAAGCTCCACAACACCACCATGTCTGCCAGTCGATCTGTTCCACGAGAAGCCTTTACCCCACTCTTCTTTGGTTTCATTTGAGACATGGTGAGGCCTCCAGCATACCCTTCTGCTGCCCTGCTGCCTCTTTCTCTTTTAATTTTTAATAAAGCATACTGTGAAGTGGCAGCACTGATGCCCATGCAAAGGTTGCAGCTCATTCATCATGTTTTTCAACTTTTATTCAGAAAGAAAAACCATTATGGAATAAAGTAGCTAACAATGAGTTGACCATCAGCAGTGACCACAATATAACACCCTAGCTCCTTAGACATGAATTATTTTCATTGAGCATGACCGATAAATTCACTCTATATTTGTATAATCCACATCAGTGTGGATTACATGTGGGTGACCTGAAAACAGAAAACAAGTACTGTAACACAGAGTTGGTGACAACTTCATTGCATCTGATTAGACATGGAGGGCCATAGAAATGGAAATGTCTACCACCACTTAAAAAACTACTTACTCTTTGAAAACTGACTAATAATTCCTATGAAACTCAGGGCCTCTTATTCAATACGTATAACTTAAAGATGAATAGGTCCTCTCTACATACTGTTGTCTCTTAGAGGAGACATAATAATATTCATAGGATAAGCATCAACAGTACTTGAGCTGCCCCACTAGTAAAAGAATAAACAGGGCAGCCCACAGTTATAATTCACATAGGCTGTCGTGCAGCACATGTGATAGACATCTAATAAAAGATATGCTTTACATCTCAAATAACTCTTGTGAATGTGGCTTGCATATTTTTATAATCCAGGTCCTGCTAACAAACAACTCTTGCCCTTTGTGCTGTAATCAGCTTAATTGTTAGTGAGGACAGTTGGCTATTATTAACAATTGTCTTACTAATAAATTAGAATTTAATGATTTGTCTTATAATTTTGAAATATTAGTAACTAGTATATGAAATGTGTTATTCGAATGAAGGTTAATTAATACTGGGTACCATTTAAACTACTTCTGTCTAGAATGTATTGCAGTATATTTATCAGACCAGTATCTGTTTCAGGACTATATCAACTTTAACACATTTTGAGGGTTAGAAAAATATTGATACATCATCATCCTCGCCATCATCATCATCACAGCCAGTGGTGCACATTCTTACAACAAAACAGTCTAATGTATTTCTTAATGGATACATGCACCAATATCTAACATAAAAATAATAACAAACAGTACAGGTATAAAATGTTGGATGTGGAGGCATTGTTGGCCTGGTCAAACTGCTACACTTGACTAGGCTGCTGTCAAGTCTTTAATATTTAAGATACTATTTCCCAAACAAAGGTTTTGACCTTAGTTGAAAAGGGTATTTGGTATCTTATTTGAACGGATTATGTTGGTTTGTTTTTCAAGGAGTAGTGCTATGCTGTGCAGTCAAGTGTAGTCTAGTGCAGTGGAGTGTCATACATAGAGAAAATTGCATGGACAACCATGCACAGCAAGGCTCTGTTTTCATTAAGGGGTTCTGATGACATCATAGGGACAGTGAAGTGCAGCTGAAGAGGTCCCTGATGTCATCAGATCTCTGAGATAGAAACACAGCCAAGTTGGGCATGGCGACCCACACATTATTTTGTATAGTACATGGTATAAAATATAAACAAATTCTGCTTTTTTTCTCTGCAAGAAATCTGTAGTTCAGTTTTTGTCATATTTTAAAAAACAGAAACACACCCCCCACCCAGCTGCTGAAAACCCACCCGAGTTAGAGGTGTGTTTTTGGTTTTTAAAATGATGAAACAGAAGATCTTGTATTAGGGGAGGGTTTGGGTTCTGTGTGTGTTGAGGAAAATGCAAGTAAATTGGCAGGAATTCCCATTCTAGTTTAAAAGCTGTTGTCTCACAAAAGGGTATAACAGTATTATATGACCTTTGAACTGTGGTACAACAGCATTTTAGTTAGGATGGAAATCCATGCACAACAAGGAGTAACCCTAGTGCATGTATGTGGTTAGGCAAAAGTGTGGGGCAAATGGGTCGGTGGGATTACTGATTGGTCACCCACATCCAGAACTAACTTACTATTATGAAATATAGTAAGACATTTGAACTCTTTTTTTTAAGGTTTAAAAATAAAACAAAACATACCAGCAGCTTCCCTTAGTGCAGCCCTACATCACAAAACAGCAGGATGTGCATGATCTCATGTTGTATTCACATGGATTCCAGCCAATTAGAAGGCTAGATTTCCTGATACAGTTTTATAATGCAGAGTAATATATTATAGTGTATGGTGGAATGTCGTTCTCTGCCAAATCCATTAGCTGTAAAATGTTGTTTTGCTGCAGTAGTGATGTCCATAGTGCAGCAGAATGACTTTTCGTTCTGCTGAACTTTGGACATCACACAACAACAATCACCACAGAAATGGCAGGCTCAACAAATGACAGTGGTGGCAGCAGCGCAAACACCCGAACCTGCACAGATCAACAAAAAGTTTGAACTGCAGGATCAACCAGATATGTAGCATTAAAAAACAGACAGGGTCAGACAGCTCTCTGCATTGTACTTGCAAAACGAATCTCCTCCTGGTCACCACTTCTCGCTAAGCGAGGAATTTGTTCATCATGTTTTTTTTTAGAAAACCCTGCCCACACCAGATTAGCAACCAATCGAACTTTGTGCTACCAACTGATGGATGTCTGCTCCCTAGCAACATCAAATCCCACCTTAGCAACAATCCTAACTACCAGCACTCTCAGTGGAAATGATGGATTTTGTTTTTCAGTTTTGGAAAAAAAATGCATTTATTTTACTGCAGTGGGGCACCATACACTATATAGAATAGCGGATGGGCAATTCTATGCAGAAACAGTGTGCTGTACCACCTCAAGGATCTGATTGCCATGGACCTCTTGAGCTTCACTCTCGAGGTCACAGGGAATCAGAACCCCTCGGAGGCACAACACACTGGTTGTGCATAGCTGCCCATCCACTAGCCTATAGGTAATGCACTGCAGTGTAATGCAGTATAGTACAGTAAAGTGTAGTTCAGTGGAATGCAGTTTAGTGTAATATTTATTGTAGTGCAGTGCAGTGCAGTGCAGTGTGATTTAGTGTAGTAGTAGTAGTGGTAAATTTATTTATAGAGCACCCTTCCCCAGAGACTCAGGGTACCATACAGATATTGACAGGCTGATAAAACAAAGCACAAATAAATATGCATCATACAAGTAAAATCACCAAAAAAATAAATATAAATTAATTTCAATCAATAAAATTAAAGCAGCAGCTACATGATTGTGCGATACCTAGAGACCACATTTAGTCCCCAAAAGCCTGTCTAAACAGGCATGCCTTTAACCCACTTTTATAGGCCTCCACCAAGGGGGCCTCCTTCAGTACCCTAAACAGAGTGTTCCAGAGCAAAGGGCTAGCAACCTCAAATGCACAGTCACCCAAGGATTTCAGCTGGGCTCTTGAGACTGAGAGGAGGTCCTCCTTGAAGGAGCAAAGGGGATGCAAGGACCAAAGATGTTTCAGAAGCTCTAACAGGTAGCCTAGCCCTAACCCACGTAGGGTTTTATAGATTAGTAAACCAACCTTCAAATAACATGCCACTTCCCAGGCAGCCAGTGCAGGTCATGCAGGACCAGGGTTACATGACTAGACTTCAAAAGGCCAGTCAGCAACCTGCCCGCTGCATTCTGCACCAGCTGCAAGCAACATAGGGTACCTCCACTAACCCAGAGATAGAGCATTGTTACAGTAGTCCAGCCTGGATGTCATAAGCACATGCACCAGTGCTGGCAGATCTTCATGAGGGATAAGGGACTTAATCCGGCTGATGTTCCTGAAATGGTAAAAGCCACTCTGGAGGACTACAGCAGACACCTGATCCTCCAGTGACAGCTGATCATCTAGAATGACTCCCAGATGTTTCACCTTTGCAGAAGCCAACAGTCTAGAGGACTCAAGCCAAAGCCTCGTCTTACCTATGACTACTTCTGCTCCCCATGACCCATCTGAACCCATGATCCACTACGTTGAAAGCTGAAGAAAGATTGAGGAGAATGAGAATGGGCCATTCTTTCTTATCTTAAGCCATAAGGAGGTCATTGAGTACCCTGACCAATTCCATCTTGGTGCTATACTTGGATCTGAAACCAGACTGGAGGGGCTCATAGATGTCATGAGCTATGAGGTGTGTCTGAAGCTGTAGTGCCACAGCCTTCCCAATAATCTTGCCTAAGAAAGGTAGGTTACTGGCAGGATGATAATTCACAAGAATATCCAGGTCCAAAAATGGTTTCTTCAGAAGGGGCTGAACCAGTGCATTCTTCTATGATACCAGGAAGACACCTTCCAAAAGGGAGCACCAAACTATCCCAAAAAATACTGACTCCAAAAACCCCACACAGCTCACTAACAGATGCATGGGGCCCTAGGTCTAGTTCACAAAAGGTGGCCCACAGCTCTGAGATCACGTTGCAGACCTCTTGTTCTAGAGCCCTCTCCCCCAAAAAGGACACTATACCCAGTATTGCTTTTGGTTGTTCAGTCTGCACACCATTTATTGAAAACCTTTACATTCAAACTTATCATTCCACAATACTGAGTTCCTTTGGCATATCATATTTACATGTTACTTCAAACTATATTTTATTTTACACATTACAAATTTTATACATCACATTTTATCACATTTTAATCACATTTTATATCACCTTTTTATTTTGCGCCCCCCAGGTGTAAATCCGAAGGGGTCTTCTCTTTTGTTCCTTTTCTTCTTTCACCCCCAGGTGACAATCTGAGGGGGTTATCTCTTACCATATGGGCAGGTCTATTTCCTTCCCCCCATTCTCTATTCCTGGGTGCCCACACCCTTTTCTTTTCCACCTCCTTTTTGGTGTGGCTCCATAATTATTTCCCCTCTCCCCCCCCCGAAGATATCTTCTTTCTTTTTTCTCCTCCCTGGATACCCCTTTATCCATCAGGTGGTGGGCGAGAACAACATTTTTGCCTAGCTAAAGTGAGGGAGCGCTCACCTGTGCAGCACCTTATATCCCCCTTTTAGCCTCCACCCCTTTTCGCTCTCCTTTCCCTCTATCTCTTCTTCCAGGCTGTCCCTTGTCTCCCTTCTTCCTGCAGGCCCACTCCTTACTGTGATGTCATCCCCTTCAGAGCCGAGCCCTTTTCTTACCTGGGGCCCACCCCTCTGATCTCAATCTCCAATCTTCTCCCCTTCCTTTTCCACTCCCCCCCCTTCTTTCTCTCTACACTTCCTTCTGGGCTCCCTGGCCTAGAACAAAGGGGCCTATCTTTTCTAGAGCCCTCTCCCCCAAAAAGGACACTACATCCAGTATTGCTTTTGGTTGCTCAGTCGGCATACCATTTATTAAAAACCTTTACATTCAAACTTATCATTCCACAATACTGAGTTCCTTTGGCATATCATATTTACATGTTACTTCAAACTATATTTTGTTTTACTCACTGCAAATTTTCTACATCACATTTTATCACATTTTTATCACATTTTATATCACCTTTTTCTCCCCCCCAGTGTAAACCTGAAGGGGTCTTCTCTTTTGTTCCTTTTCTTCTTTCAACCCCAGGTAAAAACCTGAGGGGGTTATCTCTTACCATATGGGCTGGTCGATTTCCTGCCCCCATTCTCTATTCCTGGGTGTCCATACCCTTTTCTTTTCCACCCCCTTTTTGGTGTGGCTCCATAATTCCCCCCCTAGGAAGGTATCTTCTTCCTTTTTCCACTAGCCTGTCTCCAGCCTGCATTAGAAGGCTGCCTTCCCCCTTTTTCTTACTCTTCACTTCAAGGTATCCAACCAGGAATCGATGCCCCTACCAATTTCCATAATAAAAATGTGGTTGCTAATCTCCACCAAATGGGCCCCATCTGACCTATATAACCTGGCAATTTTGTTCCCTATTTTTCCATGTTGTATGACCCCCCCCCCGAATCTCTGAACACATTTTCCTACCCTTCTATTCATCCACCTCCTAGTACCCTCAATGGCTTTCTGCTTGTGCGCATGTCACCATACCTTTCTTGCCACCATCTCAAACCACATTACCTTAACCTTGGGCCACCATCTCTTAATCCTTCCCAGGTCCTCCTGTATATGATTAAATATATCCAACCATGGGCATGTGCCCAAATCATTTCCCCCAAATGTACAATGATTAGGTCGGGCTCCGGGGTGATTCTCCTTGTCTCTTCCATCAATGGCAGAAATTGTCCCCAATGAATCCCCCATATGCCTTTCCACAAGATCCTTACTTTTTAGTGGTCCAACCCCAGCTGCTTCCCACCGGGCTTCCGTTCAGCCTGTCTTTCAGCCCAATATATGTAGGAATGCCCCACAATCCATACTTCTTTCCTGTGTCCGTTCACAATAAATACAGAAATACATATATGAGAACATAAATTTTCTGTATCCTCCCCAGCCCTTTTCCTGTGGAAAAAAAGAAAGAAGACACTTCATTAGTATTTGGTAGTTTGCACATACTTTTTGTAGCAGCTAGACGTCTACCTGCCCAAGGCCTTTAAACCCTCCTCTTGCACCCCCTGGGCTGCTGCTGCCTCCGAAGCAGCCCCAATCCTAAAGGAATGTGATGCATGCCTACTTGGGTCCTCCCCCAGTGCCATTATGCCTTTCTTTAGCACTCCTGACACATGATTACCTGTCACCCCTTTTCCATTTTCATGAATGACAACAACCCCTCCCCTTCTGGCCTGGAGGCAATACTCTTATATCAGTAAGTGGCCCTCCTAGCATTCCTAAAAAACTGCATAAGAATTTTAAAGGTTGAAAGCTTGCTGTACTCAATGGACCAGATTATGAACACCCCTCATTTCTGGATCTCAGTGTGCCCACTGCAGAGCAGCTTTAACTAGGGAAGAAGTGAGGGTGGATAATGTGAAGGACTTCGGTAGCTGGAGTTCATGCTGAGGCATTCCAGCTGTTACTAGTAGGGTACTTGAGGTGACCATGGATAGCAGTGCAGGAAGGATTGTGTGGTTGTGCAATGTGAAGCCTTGCAGCTGCAGTCACTAGTAGGTAAAACATTCACACTGGTAGCAGAGAAGCACAGAAAAAAGGAGGTGGAATAGTGGTAGAAGGGGAAATAGAGGATTAAAAATGAAAAATAAAGACCACTAATTATTGTAGAATCCTGGTATTCCATCAATGATGGCATAAATAATTTGGTCACAATTCATCTCAGGGTGGCAGAAGTTAATGACTCACCATACAAGAAATAAAAACAGTCCCCAGTTGTTTATTACCATAGTATCAGCTTATTTGTAGACCTATATTGGTGGTCAGCATACTGTAGAACGTGATCTTTTTCATCACACTGGTGGATCCATTACACCATTTGGCTTGAAGACATTATGTTTCCCTGTGACCTGAAGTGAAGTTTCACACAGTTCTGTGTATGTCTTGCAAACCTCTGACATGTTGCGTAGAAACAAAGACCAAAATTAAGGACACAGTCTTCTTAAATGGTGATCTCAACTCAGAATGCTGCTAGAACAAGTAGTTAATTATTATTTATAACTTGGTAACCAAATGAGGCACACTGAGCTGAGGGTAGTTGCCAGGGATGACCCAGGGGAAGGGGTTACATAGGAATTCAGACAAAAAAAGTTAAAAAAAGGCAACAACTGGTTACAAAATTCAATCTCACTGAATAAAACTCAAAAGAGCACATAATTAACACAAAATAACCAGATTCATTAACCAAATAAAACAAAAAATAACAGTGAATGACTATGTGAAATATAAATCATGATGAAAATGTGAAAGGAAAAGTGTGACCAACTGGGATTTGAACCAGGCCCCTGGCATACAGTGCCAGTGCTCTAACCACTAAACTGTGGGCTCACATGGTTAGCACTAGGCCTCTGGACTTTCCCCGTAGACACACTGCATACCAACGCCACAGCAACATTTTGCTAGTGAAGTACATTAGAGCAGCAAGTCACTGTTGCTGCTGTAATGTACCCAAAGGACCCTGGTACTACTTTCTCTGGGGTTTGCCCCCCTTCCTGAATCAACTCTGACCTGGAGTTGATACTCCTTAGTAATGGGGGATGTGGAGGGCAGAGCCCCCTGCATGATTGGTTCTGGGGGCAAAGCCCCCTGAAAAAAAACAGACAGTTTCCCAATGGATGTACAGTATGCTGACTGCAACTTGCGGTCGACATAAATTCATCGCTGTAGTGTCACGTCGGAAATAAGTAGTCACCATTGTGCCATGGATCCAGACACAAACATTCCTTTCTATGTGTTGCATAATCCACAACTAAGCACATGTCAGAGAGACAAGCAGATAACTTTCTTAGTACAGTAAAGCCACTATGAGGCAATTTTAAATCATAATGGAAATGTGTAAGGAAAAGTGTGACTCACTGGGACTTGAACCCAGGCTCCTGGAATACCGTGCCAGTGTTTTAACCACTAAGCTATGGGCTCACATGGTTAGTGTTAGGCCTCTGGGCTTTCCCCTCAGACACACCATATGCCGATGCCACAGCAACATTTCGATGGCGAAGTACATTATAGCGGCAAGTCGCCATTGCTGCTGTAATGTACCTGCAGGACCCTGGTACTGCTTTCTCTGGGGTTTGCCCCCCTTCCTGAATCAACTCCGACCTGGAGTTGTTAATCCTTAGTTATGGGCTGGGGGACTCAGGTCCCACACCTGATCCCACAGCCAACCGTGAACACAGTGGTACCTCACCACCCAAGGGTTGATGGTTATAAGTATTTCTAGACTGCTCCTTAATTATGATTGAATGTTCCCTCACTCCTGCTGAGATAGACTGCAACTCTTTTTTCTTCTCTCCTCATGTATGTCACCACACTGTCTGTATTTACTAATGAATTGTATTTGTATGAACCTCTGTACTGTTTTGCATTGTTCTCACTCTGTGACCTGTATGTGCACTTGTTCTATGTTCCACTTTATTGTACATGTAACTAACTCCAGGCCACCCCTGAAAAAGGGTCCATGGGATCCAGTGGGCCTACTCAGTTAACAAAATTTAAATAAATAAATAAACAATAAAATGGGGTGTGCAGGGACAGAGCCCCCCTGCATGATGGGTTCTGGGGGCAAAGCACCCCGTAAAAAAACAGACAGTTTCCTGATGGATTTATGTCGACTGCAACTTGTGGTCAACATAAATCTGTTGCTGTAGTTTTGTATCAGAAAAAAAGTTGTCTCTGTCGTGTCATTGATCCAGACACACACATTCCTTTCTATGTGTTGCATAATCTGCAACTAAGCACGTCAGCGAGACAAGCAGATAACTTTCTCAGTACAGTAAAGCCACTATGAGACAATTTTAAATCATGTTGAAAATGTGAAAGGAAAAGTGTGACCCATTAGGACTTGAACCCAGGCCCCTGGTGTACCATACCAGTGCTCTAACCACTGAGCTAGACTTAGGGCTAGACTGGTTGTCTCTCTGACATGTGCTTAGTTGCAGATTACACAACACATAGAAAGGAATACGTGTGTCTGAAGTGAAAGTTCAGAGGCCTAGTGCTAACCAGTGAGCCCATAGCTTAGTGTTTAGAGCACTGGCATGGTACACCAGGGTCTGGGTTCAAGTCCCAGTGGGTCACACTTTTCCTTTTACATTTCCATCATGATTTAAAATAGTCTCACAGTGACTTTACTGTACTGAAAAAGTTATCTGGTTGTCTCTCTGCATGTAAAATAAAATGAGTGTATGTGGAATACAGTGCAATTGCTGGTACATATAAAATTGTATAAGTAAATTAATGTGCTTACACAGAGTGTTGTGATATTGCATGAATGTTGACTGTTGGCATATGCATAAGGCATGTACAGGACAATCTGCTCAGATCTGAGAGTACAGAAGGGAAATGGGAAACAGGAGTAGGAAGGGGTAAGGATTGAGGGGAGCAGATGACCCAAAGGGTGGGGGGAGGTTGATGTAATGGGAGAATCATGGGACAGGGACAGGGGGATTTTCAGAGGATGTATTAGACTACTTTTAAAGAACATTGTTTGTGCTCTAAATTAAATCGACATAGGAATCATATTTTTGGGCAAGACAGAGGAACTACAAACCTGAATTTTCAAATGTAACATTAAAGGAAGGGAAGCTGTTTTATGAATTAGTGGAACTGGCTGCCTAATAAAATTGACTTCCCTGTGTGGTTCCCATGCACCTACCACTACTGATGTCTGAGTTTGGACAGTGTTGCTGTGCTCCCCATAGAAATCAATGTGAACATCAGTTTACTAAGCATTTTATTATTGTAGAGGGTCTTTTATTTGAATCAAAGCCACTGTACTCAGACTGCTGGTTCCATGGAGGCCAAATATGAACCCTTAACTTGCTCTAATGATAAAACTGAACATTCAGATTACTGCCTACTGTGTGTTTATTTGGGGTGCATTTGATGTTCTTCAAAGGGCTAGAGGCACCAAAAATAGCATGCAGAAAATGTTATGAATTTTTAAAAGCAGGCAGTTGTTGCTTTTTTCTGCAGTATTTTTTTTATTTTTTTATTTGCTCATTAGAAGGTTTTTCTACCTAATACATTAGGGCGTGATGTAAAGAGCAGAACTGCACCTGGATACTAACATAGCTAGTTTTATTCCTCTTCATACTTCCTCAGCATTGAGACCTCCCTTACTGTAACATCACAAGTGACCAGTCTTGTAGCAGGTGACTGGTCCTTCTTGGTCAGTTGTGATGTCACAAAGAATGAGGTCATAGGACTGATGATATATGAAAAGGACTAGAACTAACTATGTCAGCCACCGGATAGCATACCATTCCACACATCACACCACGTATTGTCAGGCAGAACATCTTCTAGTTATCAAATGTGAAAAGGAAAAAAAATGTTTCTGTTATAAGAAGTAATAGTTCACTAACTACTTTTGAAAGTTAATAGTAATTTCAGGCAGTACACTAGTTCTTTAACATGTTATGTTATTTTGTTATTTTCTTCAGAGAAAGAAATACCTATTTCAGAAGGGACAGAGCACATCTCTGATGCAAAGTTACTAGTGTCCCCCCTAATTAGGGATACAAGAGAGGCATTTTCCTGACTTGGTTTTTAATGAAACCTAAGTATTGGAGTTGATAAGGAGTGCCCTACTTTTTAAGCATTTTATTCCAAAGAAGCTGATTCCAGTGGCATGCACATGAGCACAGATACTGAGTGGACTATGCTATCCTGTGAAGTCACAAAGAAAACACACATTCCAAAAAGATAGCACTGACGCATTCCAGTTTCAAAATGGCATATGTAATGACTTTATTAAAAAAACTTTCTGTCTGTCATTATATTAATTTTTCTAATGAACCTCTTTTTTAGGTAATGTAGCATTATGTGAAGAAATGGGCAATTATTCTCATATTCCAATCTTCTAATCACTCTCCAACTGGTAATGAAATGTGCTGTGGCGACATTAGCCATCATTACAGATGGACCTAGATGAATCATGTAGAAGGGATCATTGAGCTCCTCTGTTGTAAAACAAATGGCCTATGGTCATTTAATCATACAAAGAAACATTTTAGAGGCACTGAAGCATCATTCATGCCACTAAAATCTCCTCACACTTCCATTACCAGCAGTCTAAATGTGAAATATCCAAGATCACTAACAGTTAATATAAATATAATTACTTAGTTTCTTTTTCATGGTATTAATCAAATAAAAATATGGCAAAAAATGAAATCTGCAATTTCAGATGCCTTCAATATTCATTCAGGCTTGGGTGCATACACACTTGTCAATGCTAATGTTATATAATGATATGGTTTGTTTAAAAAAATGTCCTAAAGGCAGTGTCATTTGGTTAAATTTGAAAGAGAAAGAACATTTGAATATGCACTAAATAGTTGATACATATAATGTTAATACTAAAACTGTTTAAAATATAAATTGCTTACATATAGAATAAATATTTGGTATGTATAATGATGTATAGTTTTTAAAACCCAGATGAGATAAAAATATAAATAGCCTGATCATAAATTGAGCTATAATTATGTAGAAACACATACTCTTTGTATCTTTAAAGATATGATATGGATATTAAACAAACATATCCACAAGGCCATAAATAATTATATGCAATGCTTATTTATCTATTGTATATGTTAAAATTATATCAGTATGTATGTGACTACCCCTGCAGACCTGAATGTAAACTAGATGTTCAGTACAATAAATGAGGCAATCCTGGTGTGCACAACCTCAAAATAAAGAAATATCATGCATATGTTATGGGTTTTTTTTTTTGGGGGCAGTGTCATATAGAAAAGGAGCAGGTTTGTTTTCTTGTCATCAACAGAACATTGTCACATATTCCAAAGTTAGACACCTGACCAATATTTTATAAAGGTGATAATTTGGCATAGCCAGCTGCTGCATAACGACATCATTTGGCTTTGAATGAGTTTACAGAAGTACCAAAGCTTGTAGTATACTTTTCTTCTTTCACAGCTGCTTCCTTGAAAACATTTTCAAACAAATCGATGAAAATGATGTAAATGGTAGGTATGTTCCACTCCAGTCTACCAGTGTCGTGTGCTTCAAGGGCAGCATTTCATGGAAAATCAGAAAGCATAATTTCTGGAGACTTGCAGACCCTGATCACCTTATATTCTCAGGCCCTGTGGATCTTCACATGGGACAACCACAAGCATGTACCCATTTATTTGTGTGTGCAACATGAGTCACACCCCAAAACTAACATTTGCAACAATGCTTTCCCAACAATCAGCAGATGGGATTCCCAGCTATTGGCAAAAGCAAATAGTGTCTGTGCAGTCCCAACCCATGATTTTGGAAGTGTGTCTGAATTTCATGTCTTAAAAAAAAAGATGCAATTGTGGCAAAAGATCACTCAAATTACATTTGCAGCAATTTCTTTTTTTTTTTTTGGCTGCAAGTCATATTTGTTTATCACAAATGGATGTATCTTTTAAAAATAGCAGCAGTGCTGTGTACATGCAATCAGGTACATGTAGATCCAAGTGAAGCATGCATTTGTCTCAATTTCCAACTTTTGAAATTCCCCAATAATTCTTAATTTTATTTAGACACAAAGGTGTAAGATAATTCAGTTTGCCCCTATTACTGTGATTGGGCTTTCTGATTGGTGACATAGATTTCTCTCCTCCCAGCATTGACCTTGCCTCCCCAATATTATATTAATTTAATTGCTCTTTCCCACCTCATCCAGCCTTGACCCCCAACACTCCACCCCTGGCCATCATGTTCTGACCTGCTTGCTGGAGACTCCAATGTTATTTCCATGTGTCTTATCCCCACGGTTGAGCATTCAGGATGGCACCATATCTAGTATCTGAATCTGGTGGGTAGAAGTCTTCCATTCCAGATGAGCAGGCATCCCAGGCCAATAATGCTGGACAGCATCATCCTGTTGTGGATGAGTGTTTTCTGATTTTCACCCCTCCCTAGAGCTGACAGTGAAAACTAGCTACTATATGCATACAACAAGGTGCACATTACCAAGTTGAGAGCAGTCCCTCCCATAGCCATTCCTTCAGTGTCTCATCCCCTGTGTGCCCCTAGGTGGAGTTGATACTCTGGGAGATGACAACATCCCACCCCTGAGGAGGCACATATCCACTGAGACACTCAAACCTCCTCTCCCCACCAGCCCTCCAGCATCCTGGATTTGTTCCTAAACCTAGGTCCCCAGTGTCATCAGCATCAGCCCTAGTATGCCAATGGGCTGGCTCAAGTATGACATTTTTAAACTTAACTTCAATAATGTTAAAAAAATTAAGCAAGTGATGCTTATTCTTGCAGTTGTGGTCCCGCATGACTACTCAGTGCCCTGACCATTGCCCCACTCCTTCAGCAACTCTATTTTAAAAGTTCATCTCTTTGACTGTGCATGGCCTAGTCTGTTTTTATACTCACATTGCCCAATTTAAGAAATCAATCACTAGATCAAAAAATGTTAGTGTTCACCTTTCAGTATTATAATGTCAACCTTACTGCAAATTGGAAACTAAAACAGGCAGCCAATCTAATCTCAGCTCACATTATGTTGTATGTAGCTATAAGTTAAAAATGCTAATTTAATAAACAATATACACATTAATGCTATACATTAAAAAGCATTAGGGTATATGCTTTAGACCAATATAGGAAATGCATGTCTAACCTGTATTTCAACTGGGGATATGAGCAGTATATAGCAGGGGGGATATATTCAGTGCCAGCCGGTTGCACGTGCAAAAAAGTGTGGAGCACAAAACAGATGCACCGGCCGGCACACAAGCAATATTCAAACAGTATGTGTGATTGGCACAGATTGTGCATCCTATTTGAATATGGGACCCTGGATGATTGGCACAGAGCAGGCAGCTGCCATGATGGGTGCAGTGCATCCAGGGTCAGGGCTGAACACTGCCTCTGTGGGAATGCGTGGCACATACCTGGATGCGCCGTTCCACCAAGGACAATAGTCAGTAACAGTATGCTAATGAGCTCACTGGGCATGCATGATGCAAGGAAGCTCTATGCATGCCCATTAAGGGCTCATTATCATAGCTGCAACCAGTGGACTACACCAGGACTTCCCCCACCCTGTCCCAAACAGTAGTGACAGGACCAGTCCTCCTGTCTGCCCTGGTAGTCCATTTGTACCCCCCTCACATCCCCGACCCCCAATCAATGCACCATGCATGTTTGAACCCAGTTTCCATAGTGTAGTGACTGCCACCCGGCCCCGATAACCCATCCATATGTGCAAGAACCCCCACCAGCTCTGATCCCCGGTGCCCCAGTGTCACAGTCCCTGGTGTTATAGTGGTGTCCCCCACCCATTCCCCAAATCTTGATTGCTTCATGTAGTACACTAATTAAACACCCTGGTGGTCCTAGGTGGAGTCACCCTCCCCACCCCAAACCTTGAACAACTGACCCCACCCACCCCCTAGTAGACTAGTGAAACCCCCATGGGTACAGGCACCCACCACCCAGCCCCCTCTGGTGACTGGCACAGCCCTCTGCACCTGTCCATGGCCAGCCACCGACTGAATAGCGCAGCAGTGTGTACTGTAAGTAGTATTCCCATTGGTCAACCTGTGGGAGCATACTATTTATGGTATACACTTCTGTGGTATTCATTCAGTGGCTGGCCATGGACAGGTGCGGAGGGCTGCATCAGTTACTGGCAAGGGTCGGGTGGTGGGTACTACTTACCTGGGTGGGGGGTCCACTAGACTGCCAGCGGTGTGGGCAGGTCACTTGTTCAGGGTTTGGGAGTTGGGGAGGGTGGCTCCACTAGACCACCAGGGCTTTTAATTATTGTACTACATGGAGTGATCAGGATTCAGAGAATGGATGGGGGTATCACTATGCCATCAGGGACTGTGACACTGGGGTGATCAGGGTTCAGGGAATGGGCAGGGGCCCCACTATACCACCATGGTATGTTAATATGGTATGACAATGGAGCAATCTGGTTGGGTTGGAGGGGGAGTGGGGCTGGGGGTCTGGTCCTGACAGAGTGGGGGGCTTACTATGTATAGTGGAACAGCATGTGGTGGGTGTTGCTATTGCCATTGGGGATCCGAACTGGTTGGGGGTACATCTGCACAGTTTTACTGGGAGCGGGGTTTATTTCTATTGCACTCAGGGATCGGGCATGTGGGAGGGGGTCCCTGCATTGTGTTAAAGGGTTGGTGATGTACGTTTTGCATATGGGGATTGGGCGGAGGGGAGATGAAAGCTTGCAGAACTGATAGGGAGTGGGGCTGGGGTTGGTCCCTGCTGTATGGAGTAGGGTTAGGGTGGGAACTCTTGTATGCACAGGGAAATGGGAGGGGGTACCACTACATTGCCCAGGCTAGCAGGCTGCAGTCCACCAATGTGCACTTCCACAACCTGCCTCTAGGCTGGCCAGCTGACTTAGGCCAGCTTTTCACAGTGTATTTTTGGGCCGCACATCTCTGGACAGTGAGGGGTGCATTCCCTCTGAATATGCATCTGTGCAGCTTATTCATGGGAATGCCCCCTCCACTCATGTGGCATACATTTCTAGTGTGACCTGGCCCATTCACTTGCAGCCGGCACATCCCGTCCTTCTGAATATCACGTTGCCACGCACTGTAGGGGTTGCACGGCATATCACACTGCACCACTGGGTTGCACTGCACAACTCCTTTGAATATAGGGACCTAACTCTTTTATTCACTTGAAATGTGCATTAAACAAATGGAAGGCTATCCCCATGAAATACAATATCTTATTTTCATGGGGGTTCCTTGGCACAATAGAATATAAAAGAGCTTAGTGCATAGTGCTGCACAATAGGATAATAGTTCCAAAATGACAATCAAATACAAGTTACATATGGAACAAGAAAGGTCATAGCAATAGAAAAGAACAATTACTGATAATGCAAGTAGGGTATGATGGCTTCTGATGTTGATGGTTGCCCCTTTATACATATAGCACTAATAGGAGTTTAAAGGGAAGTTGGTGCCAATATTTCTATAAAGATCAGTAAACATAGGGTGGGTGGATGAAGGGGTTGGGGTTCAGATGTGAGGGTATTGGATACGTGGATATTTAAGCTGCTCAAGCAGCAGCCTTCTGCATATTAACAGGTTACTTGATTTGTTGGAAGTGGGCAAGTTGGCTGCTGCATTCTGTAGAGTCTGAAAAGGAGACAACCCAGCTGATAAAGTCTTTTTGGTATTTGATTACTATAGCTGCCTCAAATAGTTTTTTTTTTTAACACATACATAATCTATATTTACCCAGTGGGCCTGTTTCCTTATGGAAACCCGTGCCCTTTAAGTGTGCGACTGATGGATTTGCACACACTTCCCCGGCATGTACTGTGTAAGTACTGCACATGTTTTTAAATGGGTCTAATGTTCACAACCTAATCAAATGTTAATGTCCTGTGTGCCTATACATGTTATGCTTGTGCAAAAGAGCAGAAGAAACTAATTAGCTTGCCCAAGCAGAAGAGAAGACCATGTGGTTATTTGGCCACAGGTAATAGATAGTCAAGCAGAAACCATAATCACTGTCTCCTGCACAATGTTTTAAAATGTCAAAATATCTAAAAAATAAAGCATTCAGCTTACCAGAGGAGGGAGGGAGGGTGGAAGTTCTGAAGAGCTACAGAAAAAAAAAACTAAGGATACATGAACTATCTAATTTTATCTTTTGCATTGAAGGCTCTTTAACCTTCTGCTATTAACAAATCAAAGCAGGCCGTACCACAGAGATGACATTTCTAAAGATGGTGAACGACCTTCTCCTGGAAATGAACATGGGTCATCCCACCATGCTTATTCTGTTGGACCTGTCAGCTGCACTTTATACATTTGGTCATTGTATGCTGTTGAGGTAGCAGTGGGAGCATGAAGGTATTTCTAGTACAATATTATGTTGTTTTAGATCATACCTTCAGGGTATCATGAAGTAGTCTGAGGCTGATTCTCATCGTGGCTGGGATTATCTATGGGATCTCGCAAAGCTCTATATTGTCCTTGGTCTTGTTCAATGTATATATGATACTCGAGAGAGAAATTATTAGGAAATACAAAGTGAGTTTTCTTTTTTATTTTTTTTGCTGTCAATACCTAGTATTGTTCTTGTCCTAAGAAATGCCTGTTTCAATGGTTAATGACTCTAACATTACTGTCTGGATGAAAGGCCGCTGACTCAAGTTCAACCCAGACAAAAAAAAAGCCCTTTTGATGGGTTCATGTGAAGAAGTATCTTGGTGAGGTGAATAATGCCTTGCCCCTTTCTGTGCTCAATGGGAAGAAGTTGGGCACTACTATTGTGGTGTGAAATTTTGGTGTCCTTCTGAATTTATGTATTTATTGAGGATTTAGAAAATACCTTTGAGTCAAAGACTCTTTTTCAAAGGTTCCACATCTGTATAGGTACACACAGTAGGAGAACAGTACAGAGCAAATACAGAACAGTAGCACAAGCAAGTAAGACACAATTACAATAATGCATAAAGCGACTAACATGTTAGGTATAGGTTAAACTTGGTGCCAGGCACAAATCCAGGGAGCCTATACAAACTCCTGTGTTGGGCTTACAAAGAGATGCTCTGGAGTGATGTGGGGGACATCTGTCCAGAGGCCATGGTCAATTGATGGTGGTGGACAGGATCTGTTGCAGTCACAGAGATTCATGGACAGTACATGGTTCCTTATGTGGGTTTTGTAGGGGCCTAGACTATTCAAGTTTGTGAGGGCGTTTGGCAGGCTATTGACCCAGGTTGGGGCTCGATAACTGAAGGACCTTTGGAATTAGGAGGTGAGGCATCGGGGGACCATGAGGAGCTGCCTGCTAGCACTGTGGGTGTTGTGTTGTGGTTTGTTGTATTAGTGTGGAGAGTCCAATGGGGGCAAGGCCGAGTGAAATCTTTTTGGCCATGAGGCAAGTGTGAAACCTGATATGATTATCGAGGTTAAGCCAACTTGTGACATTGTAAAGGGAACATGTGTGGGTTAGACAATTGCAGCCCAGGGTGAGGCGGCAGGCTTTGTTGAGGGAGAGCTGTAGTCTGGATAAGGCTGAGGAGCTGGCTGCGCTATAGAGAAGAATGCCATAGTCTAGGAGGGATTGGACTGAGGAGACGACCGCAAGGCAAAGGGCATCAGGAGTGAGACAGTGTTTAATCCTGTAGAGGATGCCCAGCAGGATGTTGAGGGCAGTAGATAGTAAGTGAATGTGGTGGTGGAAATTGAGGGCTGGGTCAAAAGTGACCCCCAGGTATTTAAAGGAGTACACTTGCTCAAGAGGGGTCTGGTTTGCTGTTAGTAGAATTTCTGTCTGATGTTTAGGGGAAAGCTGTCTTTGGTCAGGAACTGTTATTTTTTTCCTTTTCATCAGTATTTTATCTTCCTTCGTGCTTCCAGACCCGTTACCTCTGACCCACCCAGCCCCATAACCCACCTCTGAGGCTCACCTGTTCCAGGGTATCCCCCATGGATTGCCCCTCATGGCAAGGCCACAGTGAGAGAAATGTCCTTCCTCCACCAGTTTCCACATCCAGATACCAAGAGCAGGCCCAGTTGGTGATGTGGGGCCTGCAGTGGGTCCTTCTCTGATGCCTGTTAGTAGCCCTATTGATGGACTTATGCAGGTGGGTAGCGACATCCTGCAGAGGAGATCAGCTCACTTGAGCCTACCCCAGGAGTTGCTACATTGGCAGGAACCAGCATGCCTCCTGCCCTGGCTGGGAGTGCTGCCATGTAGCAGTGCCACCCCAATCCTTGACCACCCCACCCAAACACTCTGAGTCTGCTCTGGAACCTGGTACACCAGTGCAGAAGCTGTAGTGCTTCTTCTGAACCATTGCGTGGCATCAGTCAAGACTAGTTTTACCATCTGTGCAAGGTTGTGACCATGTTTTCTCTTTTAACATCTGCAGACCTTGCTACCATAGTTCATGCCTGTAACATCAAGTGTGCTTTATAAGATTGTGTCTCACAAAGGTCTCTTTATGAAACAAGCCACCTGCCTGCAAATAGTGCAGAAGGCTGATGATAGGCCTCAGTCTTTTGCAGGTCCTCATAACCATATTGCTATGAGTCTGCAGTTAGGCAGCAGATCAGTTTCAAGGTTCTTATAATAACTTACAATAACATTTAAAATCCTAAATGGATGAGGTAGGACCTTCCTACTTCACAGACTTCTCAGAGCATGCAGGCCACAGTCACTCCCCCAAATCCCGAACTAAGGGTTTTGGAGCATAGTGCCTCCAGTCTTCACAAGGTCAGGGACATCACTTTTGTGGTCGTGGCCCCTCACTTGAGAAATTCTTTGCAAGGTTCTATTAGCTGTTATCCCAATCTGTCCCTGTTTGTCTGTTTTAGAAAACAAAAAATTATGATGGAATTGAATTATTGGTTTTGGTTATCGTGCTATAATTACTGGTGACCCTATTTATCAACCTGATTACCAGTAGTGTCAAACGCTGTAATAACCCAAAATCTTGTTATTACGACATTTGATGCTGTAATAACCTGAAATCTGGTTATTATGGCATTCTCAAAACAACTTTCACTTTCCTCCATGGTAATGTGACTGAGCGGTGTTCGCTCCTGTAAACAGTAAGCTACAAAACGTATAGAAACAGCAATACTTAGTGAAAAAATCACCTCAGTTGTATTGGTAAAGAAAGATCACTTTTCTTTGTTTCCTGTAAAAGAAGCCACTGAGTATAGAGCGAGGACAGCGAGTGACTTGGCGTCTTCAGAAGACTCGATGCAAACCTTAGCGAGTGTTGCTGTAGCAACGCTTGCTAATGCTTACGTCCAGTTTTCTGAAGCCGCTGAGTCACTCACTCTCCTTGCTCTACACTCGGTGGCTTCTTTTACAGGAAACAAAGAAAAGTGATCTTTGCAAATACAACTGAAGTGATTTTTGTACTAAATATTGCTGTTTCTATACGTTGTGTAGCATACTGTGTACAAGAGCGAACACCGCTCAGTCTCGCTTCAATGAGGGACCCTCCAACTCACTCACCCTCGGCTCCATGGTCTACACTCGAAGTCCATGCACCAGCAATTATAAAAAATAAAATATTGGCAAGTGTGTGTTGAAGGATTTTTTTACACACCCTCAGTGTGTGATGACCACATAAACCTCTTGAGCTTTGCTCTTGAAGTTTATGGATCATTACACACCTTGGGTGTAAAAAAATCCATAACACACACTTGCCAATCCGTTACTCTCTATTTATTTTACTATACTGTGTGGCAGGTGCAGAAGTGTGCTTATTAATCTCAAATAAAGAAGATGAGGTTATATTTTAAGTAATCATTTTGAATTGCAATACAGCATTGTTATCACTAATGTTCTGCATCATCATGTGTTATGAGAAAGGGTAATATTTCTGGGCAATATAGAACACCACACATTAACAGCTGTCCGTTGAATGTAAGGTGCAAGTTCCATCCTTGCTTACCATTCTGTCAAGATATAAATATTTCAATGCTAATACTCCAGTGCTCTTAATTAAGAGTTCACATTGAAGGTAGACAGATCGTATGCGTTAGCAGCCTTCAGCACATTCGCTTGTTAAATTATGCATATGCTAATGAAGTGTGAAAATCAGCCAAATAACAACTCTCCATAATCGCTCAGTGTCCCCTGAGAACCGTGACTTTTTATGATTTGTGACCTGTCCTGTGTCACATTTCCATAGGGCATTTATCCAAGAAATTAGGTTAATTTGTATTTTTAGTTCTAATCCTTGAGAGGAGAGATCTTTGACTATCTGTAATACAGCAACTGCTTGTCCTCACTTTTGTACTGCAGCATGGGGTGTCCTACCTTCCACATATTTACTGCTTTGGTTGCCACCGTTTACAGTTCTAAACTCACTGCTGCAAGGAGTGGACAGAGTTGTATGAATACTAGCAATGAAAATAAGTCCATTCAGGACTTCAGATGTGAACTGCTAATGTAGGGAGAGATCATGCTAGCTCTTACATTGCTCATTTACCAGACTGTTGCTATGAATTCAGCAGCCCTTACTGCAGATTGCATTATGTAGACTTTTTTTTTGCTTTGTTTATTTTTCCTGACATGAGCAAGTATGTTCACAACAGTTCTTTGGATAGTGGAATCATGTCTGTATTGGGGTGGTTTTTATATTTTACAGGTTGTTTTTTTTTAAGTCTAGGGCAGCCCATCTGAGATGTGATATTTTTAGAGGGGTACTGTTTCTCCACAATTTTACATTTGAGTGGATTAAAACAGAAAGAGATCACACAATCAGTCAATGGTAACAGTTGAATTTAAACCCAGAACTCCTGGATCATATTTCTCTGTGCTCTGCCCCTAACCAATTTCCAATGTGCTGGGAGTATATTACACTAGCAGAACACATGTGAATTCTATAGGTTTGTTAAAAGCAGATATAAGGTAAAAATAAATCCTCGAAAGGGCAAATACTGTATGTGCATCTATTTCATTGGCTCAACAGGTTTTTGTTAATTGTACTGATTAATAGGAACATGGAAAATGAAGAGAAAGGATTAAAGATAATTTCCGAAAGTGAGGTTCTCACTCCTCATGACCCAATCAAGGGGTGGATGATGTGCCAATGAAACCTCACAATGTAGCTGCTATGATTTCAGTGTAGCACTGGGAATTGAACACATGGGAAATTAAGAGAATTCAAAAAAAATGAATTACATTATCTGATAATTATTTTAAAAGTGATATAATAAGAGTTTACAGTCACTGTCTAGCTTAAAAACACTGATATGACCCAGTTAAGCCAATATTAGCAGGACCTTAAACATCTTAAACATCTGGTTATGATAAATTAAAATGATATAATTTGGAGAGGATTACATGATTTAGTGGATTGGTACTGATTTATAGAAACTTCTGCTTCTAGATCACTGGTTGTAACATACTGCGGGCAAAAGAAAGTTCATAAAGATGCTATCATTTATCTTTTGTAGTGGTGAGTGCAATACTACTCTACTACCACGCATAGTGGCTGCACTATGTGGCATTATTCATAAGCTTTGACTTGGTCCAATAAAACATATCAAATTGCATACTTTAACCATCTCTTCAAAAAATGCTTTTTTCCTATTTCGTTGTCCGCAGACAATGTGTCACAGTTCACTGTCTCATTTAATAAACAAGCATATATGAAATAATGTGTGGACAGCAGTGTGCAATTTGTTTTTCTATACACTCTTTGCATATAGTGCCAAAGAATGCAGGACAGCAAAGCTTGAGTGGTTTCTGCCACCACTGCATGCCTACGGTGTGTGAAAAATTAGTTTTATTTCAGCCCATGTTTTTTTTTATAATTACTGCTTCTACATTAAAAACTGGAAACTGGCCATTGCTTGTGAGCATGGAACAGCCTGATCCTTTTTATATAGTACGAGTGTAAGATCACATTTGTGTATAATGGTACAAGACTTGCACTGATTTCAGTGTGTAATCATGGCTAGGCAGTAAATATATAAGGCATAATTCCCCCATTATCTGCAGAGTTTTTCTGAAAGCTTTACCTGTGTAGATAGCATGAATATGTGCACAGAGAAACACCAGACACCTCACTGAATTCTTAAAATTGGGATTAGTGTAAGGCTCACAATAAATATTCATTTACTTAAGCCATCCCAGTGACATGGAGGGCTGATGTGCTTCACGCCTTACCTCCTGCTATGCTGGTTACCCAAGTTCAGGAATCAGCTTGGGTCATGGGGGCTGGCCAGAGAAGGAGCCTTTGGCTGCCCCCAAGTGGAGGCCTGGGGGACAGTGTGGTATATAAGTGCTGAAGTAGGGAGGGGACTGTGGTTCTGTGATGTGTGTGCACCTCCATGTACGCACGCCAGTGTGTCACCATGGCCAGGGGATGGGGCACCAAGAACACAGAAACAATGAGGAAGCTGGGCTGCATGACATCCCACCCACTCAGCCCCAATCCACACTGGCACCTGAACACAGCTGACCCACTACTGGATGATGCTCCATGTGGGGGGAGGATGGCCCTCCCCTTCCTGGCCACACCACGGGTGGAATTCATGGGGGTCCTGGGTCAGATGGGAGCCAGGGCGCAGTAGCCAGTCGGGGGGGGGAGTGAAATTGAACAGCACTGCTTGGCAGCCCCAAGGGAACAACAGAATATGGAAAAAAAAATATTCATTTACTCATGATAAACAGTTGTTTTGTTGATAAACTGCAGATGACATCAGCAGTCTTTTCCCCAATTCCATCTTCTTTCAACTTGTATAATTACTGAACTTAAATATTTATATTACTTCTGCCTCACATCCTCTCTACTACACAATGCATAATGATGCAATGTTATATAAAATCTTTCATCCAATGTATCATAAAATATATATAAAGCAGTAATTTAAATATTTTATTTATTTATTTGTCTTTTTTGACCAGAAAAGGCACACCTACCTGCAACAGCTTGTTTTCAGGGAAGGGATGTTACATGAACCTGTTTTAATAGTGAGGAAATGTTGCCCTTGAAATTGGGGACACAGGGATCTTTACCTTCCAGTTGGTCAGTGACCTAAGATGGACTGAAGATACCTTGGTTTAACATCTGATCTGAAGGACTGCACCTGAACAGTGCAGCTGCCCCCCCCCATTCTGTCCCTTACTGCACTACAGTGTTTTTTTATGGATATTACTATAAGTACTTGATGTGGGGCTAGATCCTACAGTTTTCCAGTCTTCCAGACCCTGAGGCAAGCATGCTACTAACTGAGCCCCTGAGCCACTGACACTGATGGACATAGCAGAATAAAAAAGTACAGTAGTGTTATTATCAAAGAACAGGCAGGACTTGTTACCCACAAGTTTGTGCTCAGATCAGGCTGATGCTGAAGGAGCAGGACTGGATTCTAAGGCTCAGGAAAAGAAATGGGTTTTGAGACTGATGTGAAGAAAGTTGTGGAGTATGTAAGGTAGGAAGACTACTCCAGACTGAATGGCTCTTGACAACTTAATTACAAAAACTTCAGTCCCATAAAAAATGGACACTGCAGTTTTAATGCAAGTGCCACTTATGCTGCAAACATTTGATAGATTACACATTTCTATATGTGAAGTATCTAAAAATAGTGGTCATCAGAAATATTCCATTTGACCAACATGGCAAAACTTGTATCCAAATAACTGTGATCAACATTAAAAAATGTGACTGTGTAAGAAAAACAATTTACAGACTAAAGCCAGCTTTTTTCATAACCTGTAAATGTTATTCATTTACCGTCTGCACCCGCCTCAGGTGGAATGAGTAACTGCAGAACTGCAAAAAGCAAAACATGAATCATGAAGCATTACAGTGTGGCTTACAAAAATGTGTCCAGATAAACCCTGAATACTGAGTAATAAAATATGGCATGGCTTCTTCTGCGGCAGGTCATGCCGCCTGCTGTACTAAAGGCTTTTCTATACACAACCCAGTAATTTATCTGCAATAGCACAGGTCTATATTTATCCAAGGAGTGAGTAATGGCATTGTTAGGCAAGCCACATTGGAAATGCATTCTGTGCTCTTGAGATTTCACCTCCGTGGCTTGATGTTTATGAAGTACAGTAGATGATGGTCACTAAGGGCTTCTGTAGTATTTGTACTTTTATTATTAAGAAAACTTACAAGTGGTAATTAATCTGCACTTGCTTGTAAAATTATTATTGTTAAAGAATACCATGAATTTTTTTTGTTAAAATCCCACTAAAATGGATTTCCAACCTTGTATTGTTTTGCAGCAACAGTAAGACGATGCATTTTTATATCAGAACATTAGCTGCAACTGTTCAGGCATATTGCTTTTGTGATCTGCAAAATAGCAGAATATTTTTCTTTAAGCCTAAATAAAATTATAATGGGATCTGTTGTAGTGCTGCCTCAGTGGCACAGCAGCAGCACAATGTACTGTGTCAATGAGGAGACACCTGGGAGGCTGTGTTTCATGTGCAAACCCTCACGGAATCCTTCACTGGAGCCGGGGGGCGGAGTGTGTTGCACAGTTGATATGCTCAGCTCCCAGAGATGGAATGGGTATCATCCAACATTCGTGCACTCCAACTTATATAGATTAAAAGCTCCATCTCAGAACATGCATACCAATTAAACTCAAAAGTCCTTCAACTGCCATTTCTTTATGGACAGGACATTTATTTGGAATTTTGTCCTCCAAGCATTTTCTACCTTTACAAGATTATGCTTCAAACAATAAATGGATTAAAGATTTGCCTAACATGACAAATGTGAATTAATACTGAGCACTCAGAGTGGGTAAATGTATTTTTTAATAGAACTAATAGAAGATAATAATTAACCTGGTTTAATATTTTTTTCAGTCAGTTTGTATTTGTACCCCCCTCCCCCCCCGGATCAACCTGAAAATTGGAAGGATTTGCTAGCCTTCTTCTCCCAGGCAACAACAAAAAAACTACGAACTGCAGGGACTGAAACTGTTCATTAAATTGCAAGGTATCTAATAACCCGGGTGTGCACCTTGAGCCTGAGATAGCAGGGGTGGAGAGTAGACCAGCCCAGTCTACTCCCCCAGTCCTCATGGCTATTGGTTCACCTGTGTCTGACCCTTTGGTACAATAAAACCATAAGAGCATGGGAGAGATCTTCAGCCAACCTCAGATTATACAATCATACAAAATTTCCAGCAGATAAAGGCCTTATGGTCTATCAAGTCTGCTCGATTGTGCAGTTAGCAGCCCTTATATTGCAGCTGCCCCTTCCTCTCCTCCTTCCCTCCAGTGACCCTCCCCCTTATTATCCTGGATTTCTGTGAAAACTACTATGAGTATCAAACTTATGTCAGAACTAAAGGTTTTATATAATTTAGCATTAAATCCATCAGGGCCCGGAGAGGCGTTAGCCCTCATATTTTTTATAATCTGCTAGATTTCTTCCACTTGTACTGGAGCTGCAAGGTCTGCCTTATCCTGGTCATTCAATAGATCTAAGGATGAACTTTGTAAATAATCTTTGATGTCCGTGGACACTGGGATGCAAGAACTGAAAGTTTCCTTTAAAGTTGTGCTTGCTAGAGTACGAATAGAAACTTGATTCTCATACAGATGATCGTAACAATCGCTTAGAGAGTGGAAGACTTTCTGTCTAACTCTACAGTATCTTGGCACCCTTTGAAAATGTCTGATGTTTGCTTAGTGCCTTGGGTGCCAAATTGCAATTCTGCCTTTAGGGATTTAGCTCTGTCATATTGAGCTGTACTGAGGTAAGATTTAAGTTGCTTAATTTGTTCTTTTTCCCTTGTAGGTCCCATCCCCTGAGGGTACCAGTGCAGAGGACTTATGTCGAGACTGATGGTATGCTAATGCATGCTATAGTCAAGCACCCAGCAGCGCGCTTCCCACCCTAACTCCAAAGAGCAGTGCACCCTACCGCCCATGCTCTCACTGGTGGTAGTGCTACGGGCACGTCCGCTGCCTGGTAACCACCCCAGCCTGGAGGAGGAGGACATCCATTGGGACACTCAATCCTCCGTCCCCCAGCTGACCCCTGATGGCTCAGGCTCTTTCCCGAACCCAGGTCACTGGCGTTAAGCGATGTGTAGCATCCAGTGCCTTAAACCTCAGTGCCACCAGGCTGGCCCAGAAATAATTTTTTAACTCTTTCTTGTATCATCCCACCATACTACCAGCTTATCAAACAACATGCCACAGAGATAAGAGTTCTCAATAGTTCTTTAATACCTACAATAACCTACCTCTCTATTACCCAATAATGTTGAATTTAATTGCCAAAAACCTTGGCCAAACTTATTTGCTAAACCTCCAATTGTGATTACAACCATTCTATGATCTAAGAAATCAGAGATGTCTGCTACCATCTGCTGAACAGTAACTGCTTTTGATACAAATAGATCATTGATCCTGGTGGATAACTGACTTCTCTAATATGTATGTTCACCCTTAGGATGTAAAATCCTATAGGCATCTCTCAAATTGACATTTACAATAATCTGTTTAAAAAAATTAGCACCATTATAAGATTTTGTTGTTTTCCCTGTTTTGTCCTTTGCCGCCCAAAGACAATTAAAATCCCCTCCTATAATAACTCATCAAGCAGCGTACAGTAATGTTTATTATTAATTGAAAGAGTCACATGTAGAGTTTTTTTCTGAGGGGCATAAATTACACCAAGTCTAAAAACATTATTGTGACATTCAAGATCAGGAAATAAAGCTCTACCAGGATCAACATATATTAATTTTACAGCTTTTACATCTGGAAGTTTAAACAATATTCCCACCCCTCAGAAAAGTTCATCTCCCAAGATCGGAGTCCCCATTGTCCCCTTGCCCCCCTCTGAATCTTCAGTAATATTCTGCAGAACTTCAAACTTATTATCCATGGTTATTGTATCTGTTTTGGCTGTTTTATTTTTTGAGTATAACCTCTTACTTCTCCCTTTCCCTCTAATTACTGTAAACTCATCTATAGGAAGTAGAGGAGGAGACATCATAGACTGGACTTCCATGTGTTTCACACCCAGATCTTGCTGTGTCTCTGGAACCATTTCTAGAAGTGTTGAAGAGGGGAAGGCCCATTTCTTTGTCTTGTGGAAGTATTGTAGAGTGGGGGGCCTGTTCCATGTCTTGTTTTCTGACATCTAGAGGAGAGATTTCTTGTTCAGAGGCCTCTGTTTCATGTTCAATGGCACCTGTTTCTTGTTCTGGTTTTGCCAAAGCATTATTCTGTTCAGAGGTACTGGTAGTAGGTTCTAGTGCAGAGTGGTCAGTAGTAGAAGTGAAACCAGATGTCTTATTCTGCTACTGTGCTTGCTGTACAATGTCCTCCTGATCATTACAAGTCCCTTTTTTTTTTAACTATAATTTTTTCATCTGTACCTGTTCTCCATCGGCCCTGCCACTGCACAGCTGCCATCAACATCCCTCCTGGGACCACACCTTTGGTGTTCCAGTCTGGCTCACTCCCCCAGGTGGGGCCTCTGGGAACTCCTCACTTCCCCCATCAGATGCCATGTTTTGGTGTCCGACGGAAGCAACCCCGGGCTGGCTATGCAGCAGGAGGGGTGAGGTGGATGTCATCCAGCATCAGCTAGTTTTTATGATGGAGAGGAAGTGGGAAGCAATGACGCGAGCAGCGCATAAGCACCAAGCATCCAGCATGCCTCCCTTCCCCCTATGGTCACACAGGGCTGATGCACCATAGACACAAACTCCCCCCTCCCCCCAGGAGGTGGAGAGCAGATGATGATTGCTCAATCCACCTCCTCCCCAGCTGGTCCCCTAGCAACCCAGATCTGCTCCTGAACCTGGGTCCCCAGCATCACAAGCAGTAGCACTACCACTGCGCTGGTGGGCGGGCTTATAGTAAGTCTCTTTATTGTGGGACACCCAGAGGCACTGTTTGTTTGAGTGTCCCTGTTCTTCACACAGATTGTATTTCACTGAGTTTGTACAGGAAAAACTGGAATGGCCCTCTTCTTGACATAGAGTGCATGCCTTGATAAAGAGTAGGGGTGTTTCCCCTGGTGTCATGGCCAACAGTCCCCATCAGAAAAACAGATCCATGTAACCCACCCCCAGGATGCAGCTGGAAACAAGCTATTACAGCTTAGTGTGCCTTTCCTGGTCATAAATAAATAAAAAATACTTACAAAGAAAGATAAAGGTCCGAGCTCCTGCTCTAGGAGCTAAACAGCCCACTAGAGCATTCTATTACTACTGGATAAAGGATTTACTATGGTTATCAATTAGCTGCATTAAAACTAGACAAGTGCAGAAATTACAAAACAAACAGGGCTGGCCCATCGGTGGGGTGGCAGTGTATATTACCACCCCCTAGGATACCAGGGTTTGTGTGGTATCCCTGGAATCCCATGCTGGAGCTGACTGGGAGCTGGCTGCATCATGGAAGTGAAGTCCTTGACTCCCAGGGAGAAAGTGTGCAAACTCCCTGGCATTCATTCACTCCCCTGGTGGCTGATCATGGACCAGTTTTGGGGTCGGCTGTGAAGACATCCACTTGTCCAGTCTTCTGGCCAGAGGAAGGGTGCAGCTGTGGAAAATACAGTCATCAGCGTGGGGGGAAGGAGAAACCAAAGGGGAAAAATACAGAGATAAAAGAATAACAAAAAGAAAATAAAAAAAACAACAACCCAGTAGATGGTTGAAAATGTAGCTGAATACCGATATTCTTTACACCTTTGCAGGCTGCTGATTGATAATATGATCTGACTGGATGAAGCTCATTCAGAGGTTTATTAGACAAAATAAGTTACTAAAAAATAGAAATGTTTTATTTTTACCCAGTTATGTGGGTGTTTTTTCTGCTCGTGTGCAGCACTACAATGTGAGCTACTTAAGGATTGCTGAGAAGAGAGAAATATGCTATTTTTAGTTTACCTTGGCTGTTCATATTGATTTCTGCTGCAGCCTGAAACCTGCAATTAATTATACTGTAACAAACACAAAGTTTTGGCTTCACTGATTTAGTAGTGGGGCCCTTAGTTCTCCATGCTGTTCGTAAGCTGCAAGTTCACAGACTCATACAGCCCTAGCACTTTTTAATGCCTCAGATCTGCACCTAACCATGGATCAGAAGCTAGTTCAAAACATTCAGCAGTAGGTTGCAGCTGTTATTGAAGAAGTCATTAGGAAGCCTATGGGAGGTAACCATATAGAGCCCTGTCGTATGAACAAAAAGATATGTATCACTGATTAGATCTCCAAAATGCATAAAACCGCCATATGCAACTCCAGCATTTTCAAATATAAATGCTAGATGCATTTCTACTTTAGGCCCATTACCAAAGCTGACACAATAAAATATGTAAAACGGGTACTGGGGAAAACAAGGCTGGGCAGTGACACAGTAGACATGAAAATAGTAGCCTTGACCCTAGATGAACTTGTACTATCACTAACCAACATTTTCAACTTCTCCCTTCATTACTTCCAAATCCTGGGAATCTGAAAAACTGCACTGGTCATTCTTGTCTACAAAAGCAGAGTTGGTAACCTAGTATCCAACTATAGACCTATATCCATCCTCTCCCCCTTGTCTAAGGCCCTGGAGAGGATAGCTTCTGACCAACTGGTATACAAATACAATACAATGCTCACAGCAACACGGTTTTAGGAAATTACACAGCACCAACACTGCCCTGATTGATTACACTAGTTTTAGCCACAAGGCACTGGACAGTGGAAAACTAGTGGGAGCCATCTATATTGACCTAAGAAAAGCATTGGACCCAGTCAACCACTCCATTCTTCTTGCCAAACTTCACACACTAGGTCTGTCTCCAGACACAGTCTCCTGGTTCAGCAGCTATCTCTCACGCAGATCTCAATGAGTAAAGATCAATGGAATGTTGTCAGAGGCCAGAAATGTCGCAATAGGGGTGCCTCAAGGATCAATCTTAGGGCCCCTACTATTTAGGCTATTCATAAACACCCTCCCCTCAGCCTGCCCCTCAAAAGTGCTCCTGTATGTGGATAATGCAGTCATCTTCCCCAGTAGCCATCAGCAGGGGTCACTCTTTAAGAACTTCAAAGTAGTTTTGAGGCTTTAGAGAACTAGTTCAGTCAAAATAAACTGCTGATGGACTAAAAAAAAGACAAAAGCCATGCTGTTTGCTGGTCCAGCAGCAAGGAACAAAGGCCTTACCACTCGTCATCTTAACTCATTGAGTCCAGGTAGCCATTTTGGGTCAGGTTCTGCAATGGGTGGTTCTGATGCCATATGGTGTCTTCTGGACCAAATGGGTTAATTAAACAACAAAGGAGAAACCATAGAACAAGTCACCACCTTTAAGTACCTAGGAGTCACGCTTGATGACTCACTATCATTTGCCCCTCATGTGGATAATGTAGTAAAGACTATCAATATAAGATTAGGGGTACTATTTAGGCACAGACACTACCTCACCCCTGCAGCTAAATGAATGGCAGTAAATGGCACTATTCTCCCAGTAATTGACTGCAGCCTACCAGTATACAGCACAGCCACTGACACAGTCCTCAATAATCAATCAATCAATATTTTATTCATCATCAAAGTATGAATGAATGGGATACTCCGTTGAGCAGAGTTCATTTTCAATGAGGTCCCGGCGTACTGCTCAAGGTAAAAGTTTGACATGAACTGCTGATGCTATTATGATAAATTTCTTTGCCTCAGTACTTAAAATTACAAAAAAGAAATTTAAGCAGATTAAAAATCTCACTTAATTTAAAACATATGAAGGGTCTGCTCAGTCTGTTTGGTATATACTAGTTTACATGAAACATAGGTGATATTTTCCTTGCGCATATATGCTTCACTTCATCAGGTCTGTAAAGATGTCTGTATGTTTATTTATTGCTGAGGTGTTGATATTTTAAAGCAGCATGATGAATGGCAAACTAATAGATTCTATGAATGACCTGTAGTATTATGTTTTAAATGAAGTTCATTAGTGTGAAATTTTTAATATTATATACTGTGGCACGGGGTCATAATGCCGTGGTCAAAACCACACACATCAACAATGCCGCACGCAAAGCAGCATGTGGCAAATTAACGTTGGTACAAGACACCGATCACCACAAACAAAGTGCACACCAGAGGAATGTCTTAGCTTTTGCAGGGACTCCACCCACTGCCCCCCATACCCCCTGGACTAATTATAATCAACACTGGGAGGGGGTTGTGGACTTCAAGGAAAAATAAAATTGGACCAAGAAAATGTTTTTTCTGAATAAAAAAAAGCTGCAGCAGAGTGGGACCCAGGGAGAACCAAACCAAAGCCCCAGGTCTCGATCCTGCTGGAGGAAGGTGCTCTAGCCACTCCACCATGGGAGTGGCTTGGTCAGGTACCGCCCCAGCGGCATCCTTCACCTTCCCTACTGGCAGCCTAGAATGATGGGGAGTGGTTCTTACTGCTCACTGATAAAACCCCTGTCACCGTAGAACCATTAGTGCTTCTTACAGTGCTGTATTTCATGCGCAGTTCTCTCCATGTTATATTGACCCAGTACTGTGTTACTGTGTAATGTCCACAATGTGAAATATCATTATGGTCGATCAATAAAATTGGATTTAATTGAATTGAATTGAACATGTACATGAACATACATAGGCTATGCTTACAACATACATAGTCAGTGAGTTACCAACTTACAGGGACAGACTAGTGCTAAACAAGGCCTACCAATTTGCTCTAGGGGTGGACAGGCTTACTCAGACCTGTACACTATATGCACAAACTAACTTTCTCTCACTGCAAGACAGAATCAAATTCCAGATCTGCCTAATAAGGAAGAAAACTCTCATGGGCCTCTTTCCCCCAGCCTTACACAATTTTTTGCTCCCAATGGACAACCATTACACAACCAGGAATAGGGAATGGAATGCACTCAGCATGCCTTTCCACAGAACTAGCTAGGCCCAGTGCTCCTTTGCTGTGAGAGTTTCCCATTGGCTGAATGAGCTCCCTATAACACTGCTGAGCCTTCCCAAATGGGGTCCGTTCAAAGGGGAATTAAAAAAAAGCTCTAGCACTCAGGACCAGTTGTGATTGTCACCACTGATTACTATGTCTGTCTTGCCCTGCACCTCTGTGTTTAAAACCTAAAATGTATTCTCTTATCAATGTATTACCTTAAATGACAATGTACTTGCCTAAATATATTACTGCCAACTGTTGAAACCAATTAGATCCAAGACGGTGCTCCACTGGAGCTGCCTCCTTTACTTTACCCACAAACATCTTACTATATGTATCTTCCATGTATCTTGTATCTCTGTGACAACACTCCACCTGCAGCTGCCTTCTGTACCCTAACCTTAGAGTTTCAGGTGCTTTCATTGATCATTATGTACAACCAATACTGGTATGGAACCTTTGCAAATAAGCTCCTGAGCACAAAGGTGTAGTATCCAAATGAATAAATAAATAACTCATAGGAGGGGCAGCTAGGGACATGACCAGCTAGTAAGCCAATCATTAGAGGACCTCAGTGGCTGTAGATGTCTTTCTGGGTGCTTCAGGTGTTAGGTCTGGCATGGGCAAGTGAAACAATATATACATCTTGTTCCTAAAACTGGGGAAGACACAGTTAAACAAATAAAACATCTGTGGGCCTTACGACAACCTATGTGTGTAGACTGACCCTGCAGCAAAACCTCAACTTTGTCCCTGAGCTGTATTCTGTCTTCTGATATCACTGTGTGATGGTCTGTGTAACACATAAAAAATCTGTTCTCCTTAATTATTACAGAGTGCTAGAAGCACTTGTAACATCCATATCTACATCAACTTCTTTAGAATCTTGGGGGGGGGGGGCTGCCGTTAAATGTCATTCTCTACTTCTAGATGACTGAGACTAATGGGTAGCCCATTTATATATTGGCTGATTGATTGATTGTGTATTTCTTTGTTTGCCTGTTTAAAGGATCTGGCCTGGAAGGCACAATGACTTGAAACTGCTTGTTTTTAGGTGTGTCTTTGGGTAGGATACAATACAGAAATGTAGAGGTAATGAATAAAACATATTTTACATAACAAAAGCATATCACCAAATAATTTGGTCAGCTAATGCATATTACAGTAGTAAAACAGAGGTATGTATTGGCAGTAGCCAGCCAGGTGACAGTTTATTGAATTTTGTTGACCGGGTAGGCCCACTGAGACTAGAAGTCTCTTTTTCAGGGGTGACCCGGGAGATGGGGATACAGATGGTAACCAACTGAATTTGAATTAGATTAAGCTGTTGGTGGTATTTTTAGTGAATGGGGAAAAGTTTGGCCAGGACACCGGGGAAATCCTCTACTCTTTTCAAGAAGTGCCATGAGATCTTTAATGTCCACCTGAACAACCATCAGAACAGGCTGATAGGACCTTGGTTTAATATCTCATCCGAAAAACAGCACCTTAGGAGTGCAGCACCCCTCTCATGCTGCACTAAGGTGTCAGTATTGGGATTTACCCAAGTGCCTGGTGTGTGGATAGAACCCACAGCCTTCTGATCTTCTGGCCTCAGAGGTGAGTGTGCAACCTGCTGAGCCACTGACACTGACAGCAGCAGATCATTACAGGGTAAACAGCAGCAAACTGGGGATGATGAATGGGGACTGGGGAAGTTAGTGAGAGGGAGGGAGGAGAAGAAGGGATAAGGGAGAATTAGGAGGAAATTAAGAAGTATCATCCCAAATATTTGGCTTGTTGACTGGACCACCACACTATCCTCTCCTGCCACATTACAGGGTAAGTGACAGATAATCAGTGGGCACAGAATGGAGAGCAGGGAGTGGTGAGGTAAGGATAAAGTAGGGTGGGGAAGTTGAAGGAAAGAGGGAGGCTGGACCACTGCTAGGGAAGTCAACAGGAGAAAGCAGCCTGCTCAGCAGTGGTCTTGGAGAAGAGGAGGGAGAAGAATCATGAGTCAGAATTTCTAAGGTAGCAAGAAGAGATGAGGTAAGAAGAAGAAACTTAAGATAGCAGGAGAGGAAGTGGAATCTGTATTTAGTAATGACAGAACTGCAGTCAGATAGGCAACTACCCTTCAGGGAGGGAAGTGAGAGAGAGGAGTATAAAGAGCAGGGGTAGGTATAGGGAGGGCAGTCATGAGCAAGCAGACAGAAAGAATGGCAGTGAGAGTTCAGTTGGATCAGCGAGGATTAGGGGTTTGCACTGTAGAACACATTCCTCTAGTTAAATGCTGGGAGAATAATTTTCACAATAATCTTGTGATGTGCAAGGAGGGGGATACAAAACATTTGAGTTGGATTCTCAAAACACTCTGAAGGTGCAAAAGCATCCACAAGTCCCCAAAAGTTCTGCAGTTGCAGAAAAATTGGGGAAATTACACTGAGTGGTATACACAAAACTTCCACAGCTGCGTAAAAAATACACTGGGAACTGCGGAAAACAGTGCAGCTGTGAAAGTTCCTGAAGGAAAAAAAACATTGAAAAATATAGCGGGCTGGATTTTCAAAACATTCTGAAGGTGCAAAACCATCCGCAAGTCCTCAACAGTTCTGCAGCTGTGGAAAAAAAGGGGAAATTGCTCTAAATAGTATACACAAAACTTTCACAGCTGCAGAAAAAACACAGTGCTGGATTTTTAAAACTCGATAGGTGCAAAACCTTCTCTAAGTGCTATACACAAACTTCCATAGCTGCAAAAAAAATAAAATACACTGAAGATTGTGGAAGAAAGTGCAGCTACGGAAGTTTCTGAGGAAAAAAGCCATTGAAAAGTATGGCATATCCCCTTAGATGCTTTTCACAGCGAGTGTTTTTCCGCAGTTGCAGAAAAAATGTTGCACACGTGCTGCACCACAAAGAGTGAGGTGTAACTCTCCCTGAGCAAAATGCAGTGTACCAACAATTAAGACACAATTATAGTGAAGGTGCAGGCACAAGTAATAGCAAACCAGTGGGTGTATAGCAGTGTCAGTTGTTACAACAAAAATAGCACACACTTTCATTGAAATACAACAAACTGCAACCACTAGACCCAGTGCAGCCCATCAAGGAGCCCCACAGGCAGTAGAGGCAGAGCTGATAACAGCCTGCAGTGAGTGCTACTAAAACAGACAACATAAACACTCCAGGGAGAGACACAACCATCAGTTCCACCAGCAGTTACAGACAGCCACTGTGGTGCATGGCCCTGCTGGTACCAGTGGGTGCTGGAATGGTCTCAGTTGAGGGACTGGCTGCTGGTCTCTCTGTGAATACTTACTGCTGCATCTATGGCAAGACTGTCAAATTCTGCTGCTCCAGTTAATATGGATCACCTGTTGTTGTGCCAGCTGAATTTTTTCCTCAACTAAGGAAAGAATGTTAGGGAAATTTCAGCACTTGTGAACTTCCATAACTTGCCTGTTTTACAGATTTCCGCAACTGCGGAAATTTTCTTTGTGAATCTGGTGCAACTAGATTTCCGCTGTGCTACAAGCCATTTTTCCGCAGCTTGGAAATGTTGGCTGTCTTTGTGAATCCAGCCCAGTGTGTTTTCGCAGTTGAGGAAAAAATGTTACACACATGCTGCACCACAGAGAGTGAGTCATAACTCTCCCTTAGCAAAATGCAGTGTACCAACAATTGGGATACAATTATAGTGGCGATTCAGGCACCAAGCAACAGCAAACCAGTGGGTGTATAGTAGTGTCATTTGTTACAACAAAAATAGCACACATTTACATTGAAAGGCAACAAATCACAACCACTAGACCCAGTGCAGCCCATAAAGGAGTCACACAGGCAATAGAGGCAGAGCTGGTAACAGCCTGCAGTGAGTGCTACTGAAGCAGTCAACATAAACACCCCAGGGAGAGACACAACCATCAGTTCAATGTGTTTACGCAACCGGATGAGATAATATGAGATGCTTTTGTAACTTGATTTGCTTTGTGGCTTTCCACCTCTCTATCTGTGGGATATACCACCCTGTAGGGATATGTCGCAAGGAACCCTAGAGGAGGTTCCCCTACAGGTGCCATGGGAATGAATGTGTTGCCTAAAGATAGGTTAGGAAGAAGCCCACGGGAAGAGAGACGAGCCGCTGGAGGAGGAGGGGTGGTGGTGGGTAATGAAAAAGAATCTTGGCGAGGCCCAGGGTGTGTGACCTTTTTAAGCCCGATGGGGGAGTGATGTTGTTGCTCTGCCCATTGAACCTCAGGCTCAAAGCCCTCCCATTCAATGTGCTTATGCAACCAGATGAGATAATATGAGATGCTTGTGTAACTTGATTTGCTTTGTGACTTTCCGCTTCTCTATCCGTGGGATATACCACCTTGTAGAGATATGACACAAGGAACCCTAGAGGAGGGTTCCCCCCCCTACATGTGCCATGGAAATGAATGCATCAGCTAAAGGTAGGTTAGGAAGAATCCCAAAAAGAACACCCAAAGATGTCGAGCTTTGAAGAAGTGAGGATGAGGAATGAATTCTGAGAAGAGAAGGGCTAACTTCCTATGGAGAGAGGGGAAAACCTGGGGGCCACCATCCGCCTCCATCCAACAGCGGAACCTAACTAACTGAAGAAAGCACCAACTCTAACTAATATTATGACCATTGGCTTGGAGGAGAGGAAAAACCCCCTTTGAGGAGGAAACCTCTGGGGATCCAAGGCCTAGGTCACCTTCCTTCCAGGCTGATGACTTTGATTTGAGGACATATATCGGTGAAGAGAATGGTTCATTAACAAGGGATATGAGTAGGGACGATGATGACGTAACAGGGAAAACTCCAAAGAAGGAGAGATGAAAGAAGGAACATGAGGCAGCAGGGACCTGAGAAGGATATGCTTGAGTAGTTGATGAGAAGGAGTAAATCCGTGTAGAAGTCAGAGGAGTGAGGGGTATCCAGATGTGCTCATGGGGAGATTCCAGATGTGCTAATGAGGAGACAGAGGATAATGCATACTGGCTTGATTGAGTGATGTGAGTGAGCAGACACTGAGGTTGAAGAGGCATGCTCGATTATGCGATGTGAACGATTATACCCTGAACGATTAGACCCTGAGGTTGTAGTCGAGCATAGGATTCAATGATTGGAATGTTTGAGTAATTGAAGTAAATAGATAAACCTTGAGGTAATGCTAAGTGAATGATGACTGGAGTGAACAACTCGATATGTGCGGCAGGATGGCCGTGGGTTGATAAGGTGGCATAGGAGTCATGATAGGTACTCCCAAAAGAAATCTCGATAGCAGGCCATGAGTGGAGTGAATCCTGGATGTCTGGTACAGAACTGGAAGAGGAGAAGACAGGAAAGATTCAATGATAATGATGATAGCCACAGGAGTGCAGCGGTTTGACATGAGAAGATCGGGGAATAAGAGACTGGAAATTAACTTGAAATTGAACTTGAACAACGGTGGAGAGCAGCGAGCTGGCCCATAGTAAAGGGTGACAGACAGGAAGGTATGGCCAAGAGTGGAAATAGAGCTGAATTGAGGTGACTGAGGAAGATGAATACAGACGAGGATGATGGCTGCAGGAGCACAGTAGGTAAATTAGGTAGCATGAGACCTAATGGAAGGTAAGAAATCCTTGATGGCTGATACGGAATGTGAATAAGAGGAGATGGAAGGAACTTCAAAATGAACTTGAACTAAGGTAGCGTGCTTGATAGAACGATGTGAGGAATGAGGCTCCTCGAAAGAAGGCAGACTCCGAGGCCAAGAAAGCCTGTCAGGAACCAGAGGGCATGTGAACCAGAGGGTATGCTCAGGACAGGCGATCAAAAGGAGCCAAATCGGATGGTGTACGATAAGGAGGAAAGCCATAAGTGGAAAGAATCCATGACGCCCAATACGAGAATAGGTGCTAGGCTGAGGAAGGTAACATAGGAACGGATGAGGTACGATGATGGATTGATGCCATGAAGGCAGGTACTGGAAAGCGAGGTACGAAAGGATGAAGGATGGTAGGAAGATCAAAGGGGTAGCATAGGACCCAGCCGGTACGGGATGAGAAATGCAGTAGGGCGAGTTGGATTAGGTGGCATATGATCTATGATAGGTATGCCCAAAAGAAATATCGATAGCAGGCCAGACGGAGCATGTGAATAGCGCAGACTAGGCAGTGAACCACGTCAAGGCATACTGATTGAGCGATTAAATTAGATGAGCAGGTCGAGGCAAGGTACTGTGGATCTGAGAGGGCTATGGAGTCAAAGGATCTCTGATGAAGGGATTGATGATGGATGACATGTAGTAAGAAGACTCCTCGAAAGGAGGTAGACTCTGAAGGGGGAGGAGAATACAGATTGGAAGGTGATGGCAGGACAGGGCCAGATGCAAGGTAAGGGAAACCCCAAAAGAAAGTACTGGACAAGGAAGAAGAGAGAGCACCCACAAGAAGGAGGAATGAAGGAAGGAAGGGACACTGAGTGACAGATTAATTTTTTTTTTGTACCATAGAGTGGTATACCAATGAGTAAAATATGAAGCCTCCTTGGACTAGGAAGAAACACAGCACCTCCTGCAGGAGAATGCTATCTGATCCATACCCAAGTTGTCCAGTGCTGGGGGTTGAAAAGTGAAATCAGGAAGCAAATAACTGGGCAGGAATTCAGTACACTAATTTTGTGGTAGTTGTTGCCAATACAATGTCATAGTCGGCATAGAGAAACTTGTAACAGTAGGCCTAATAAGCTGTGGAGATGGGCTCCAAAATACCATGCATAGGAACAGATGAAGAATAATCAAATGGCTACCTTTCATGATGACAATAGGCATAATAAATATTATACAACACAATCCCATACTTACTCCAATAGGAAAAGTTATAGGTGAGGAATTGGAACAGCATTGTTATATCCCAGTAGAAATGGTGTTGCAACCTGCCAGAACAAGTGGTCAATGTGCTTAAGCAGGGCAGGGATGCTCCCACAAACGATAGCCAAGAGAGAAGGTGGCCCGGAGCACTGGTGGGCCAACCAGGAGCATGGCACGGACAGGGGCCGCTGAGCAAAGACACACAAACGGCCACAGGCATGGGAAGCACAACGCCACAGAGGGCTCCAAGGCAGGCAATGGCAGAATCAGCAACTCAGGGACAGGGCAACAAGGAGTGCTGCCTCCGGCCGCAACAAAAAAGAATCCTTGCGAGGCCCTGGATGTGTGACCTTTTTAAGCTCGATCAGGGAGTGATGTTGTTGCTCCGCCCATTGAACCTTGGGCTTAAGGCCCACCCATTACAGACAGACACTGTGGTGCATGGTCCTGCTGGTACTAGTGGTGCTGCAGTGGTCCCAGTTGAGGGGCTGGCTACTGGTTGCTCTGTGTGTACTTAGTGCTGCATCTATAGCAAGACCGTCAATGTCTGCTGCTCCAGTTAATATGGATCACCTGTTGTGCCTGCTGAGCCTTTTCCTCAGATGCGGATCCGCACGTGTGAATTTTCAGCAGCTGCGGAAAAATGTTGTGGATTTTCAGCATTTGCAGAATTTTGCAGCTTGCCTGTTTTGTGATTTTCTGCAACTAAATTTCCGCAGTGCTACAAGCACAGATTAATTGAGCTCAATATGTATACCCTAGATCAAAGGAGGGAGAGTGGTGATATGATCAAAACATTCAAACACCTTAAGGGCATTAACAGGGTGAAAGAGTCTAACATGTTTCAATATAAGAAAAATAGCAGGACAAGAGGACACAGCATGAGATTAGAGGGAGGCCAATTAGGGGTAATGTGAGGAATTTCTTTTTCACAGAAAGGGTGGTGGATGCATGAAACGGCCTACCTTAGGAAGTGGTGGATATGAATACAGTGCAGGGCTTCAGACAGGCATGGGATAGGCATAAGGGAGCAATACAGATGAGTATGAATAGATAGGCCATTAACAGAGCAAAGACTGATGGCACATTTATAAGGTAGAAAAAGAAATGGGCAGACTGGATGGGCCTTGTGGTCCTTATCTGCCATCATCTTCTATGTTGCTATGTTAAGCCATTTTTTCAGCAAATACGGAATTTTTGGCTCTCTTTGAGAATCCAGCCCTGGGTACATATAATGCATTACAGTAGTCAGTTAAAGTGGTAACTGAAGTTTGCACTAGTGTGCTTAGATAACACTGGTCTAGGAAGGGGTGCAATCTGGCTACTTTTTTTAACCAATAAAAACTGCTTTGAATGATGGCTGATACTTGAGGTGTCATGACCAGGTCCCAATTAAAGATAACTCCAGATTGCAGACCTCCTTCTTTATCTGCAGCTGGAGCATTATGAAACTATACTTTGGTTTTTATTTTAAGATATATGCAGAATCAGTGCAGGAATTTCCTACTAGTGTACAGATGATAACATTGTACAAGGAGACATTTTGCAGAACCACAGTTGTAGAAAGAGCTTTCTTAAGATTTTACTCTAGCCTCATGAATCTGCCACCCATTGACTCTTGTATAGTGTGTTCAAACAAGCCTTTTATAACCCAGGCTTCTGTATGCTTGCATTTGGCTTTGACTTAAAATATGCTATTTATAATATGTTGCACATCTTTTTTGCTTTATGCTTTATTATATGCACTTTGTATTGTCACTCCAAACGTAGCTGAAAATGGGCTTGCCCTAGTTCACCTACATGGTTAAAAAAATAAATAAAATGGGATAGATAAGCTCTGAGAAATAGATGAGGCTGAAGGCTTGGCAAAGTGTGTACATTTTTACATTTTGAGTCCATACAAGATTACAAACAGTTAAACTCATCCTCATGCATACTAAAAACTCCTTCTCATACTCTATGTGCTAAACAACAAAGGTTTTTCCTGCCTCAGGTGCCTTTCATGGTTAGTACAGAAATAAGCTCAGGTGATAAAAGACTGTATTGCTATCCCTTATTTTGGGCTATCCGATTGATAATTACATTATTTCTCTACCTGAGCAGAGAGCCCTATGTCATGAAATGTAACAAATACTGTTGTATATTTATTGTAATCTTAAAATCCAACTTGTAGATAGAAGATTCCAGTTAAAAACGGTATTTGTATATTTGGAGTGATGTCAAAATTCAGCTGTGAGAACCTAGCTTAGCTCTATTTTATCATTAAAACATGCAGAGGCCTTCAGATGCAGTACTTATTAATATATGTCTAGGCAATAACCACATGCAAAACTGACTGCACATACTGTACTTCATATTAGTCTTTTCTAAGCTTTGCAATACAGTGATATGTTTGCATCTGGTGTACTGATGGAAGAGTGAAACTTCAACTGCGAAATCCCTCATAGTGACAATCTCGACACATTTCGAGATTGTCGCTGTGAGGGAACCGAGGGTGAAATTTCGCCGTTTTGCCGACTTTCACCCCCTGTTCTACACAACTCCGATTCAGTTTTAAGATGTACAGCCCTCTGCATGGGGGGTTTGGGGAGCACAGCCCCCCTGATAGAATACACACCGATGTCTGACAGGCGAAATTTCACGTGTCAACATCGGGGATCTTACTATGCCAAACATCGACTACAGTTTTGTTGATTCGGCATAGATAAACTGTTTGCATCCATACCTGTTCATAGGTCATTGCTTCTTCTATCCAAGCCTACTAATTTATTTATTTATTGCAATTGTTTCACAAGGAAAGGCACACTGATCAACAAGATGCTCGTCTCCTGGTGCGACCTGGAGGGGAAGTACACATGGATATGATAACACGCAGGTTATCAAGTGAACAGTTAACAGAAGCAAATAAAAAGCAGCATAAGGATACACGATTTCATGAATATACAAGCAGCACACATTGAATGCTTAGGATATTATAGTATCAAACAACAATTTTTGTGACAAGAAGCAGGAGACAAGGTAAATTAGCACAGTAGTAACAGCTGTAACAACAGAGAACATATATCACAGTTATACAGTTATACATAGTACATAGGGCAAAATAGGCCCAGGACATAAGTGCAAGGTTGGGGTTATATGCCAGCTTCTGTAGCAAGGCTAAGGCCACTGGTCAGGCATTGGGGAGGGGATAGTAGGGCATGGCAGGTTCAGGAACAGGAGCAATTTGTAGTAAGGAAGTTTGCTACGGTGGTAGATAGACAGTAGGAAGAGGAGGAGTGCCGAATGTGCGGTGGGAGGGTGTTCCAGAGCTTGGGTAGCCGGTGGGAGAAGGCAGCTTGACCGGCAGAGGTCCTCTGCCTAGGGACTGAAAGTTGGCGGGAGTCACTGGATCTACGATGATGGGAGGGGGTTGGGGCATCTGTGAGCATGGTGGCAAGGTAGGAGGGGATGGACCCGAGCCATAGGTTGGAGACAAATTTAGCAGAGTGAGAGATGCGGAGGTTTTCGAGGGACAGTAGTGCCAAGGCTCAGTAGAGGTCGCAGTGGTGGGTGAAGGTAGAGGCATTGAGAGTAAAGCATCAGAAGGCATTATAAAGTGTGTCCAGTTTAGATAGGATGGACTTAGGGGCTGCACTGTATACAATGTCACAGTAGTCGTTGGAGGGCAGTATCATCTTCAGGACCAGTTCACGTCGGACTCGGGGAGGGAGGCTGCTGCAGTTCCTATATAGTGCACTGAGCATGGGGCATAGTTAGCATCGATATGGTCAGAGAAGGAGAGATGGCTGTTGAGCTAGACTCCCAAGTAACGGAATGAGGAGACATCTTCAAGTTTTTGGCCATCCACGGTGGCAAAGTAGGGAAGGGAGGGGAGTCTGGCCAGGCGTTGTCATGTGCCGAAGGTCATAGTGACAGTTTTTTTTGCATTTAGGGAGAGCTGGTGTGAGCTAAACCATTGCTGTACCTTGTTGAAGTCAGCTTGGAGGTTTTATTGTACCACATCAGGGGCGGAGCCCAAGCAGTATAATACAGTATCATCTGCATACATGTGGATTGAGGAAGTAGATCAGATGAGTGGCAGGCCGTTTAAGAATATAGAGAACAGAATGGGACCAAGAACCGACCCCTGTGGGACACCGATAGTTAAGGGAAGGGGGTGGAGATCACATTTGAGACTCTAATGGACTGAGTTCTATCAGAGAGGTATGATCTGAACCAGTTTGTGGCTGCGACAGAGAGGCCTGATTCAGCGAGACTCGAGAGCAATATGGGGGTGGGAGACAGTGTCGAAGGCTTTTGCAAGGTCGACAAAATGGCTGAGGTGATCAGTCCGCTGTCCATGCCTGTCAGGATAGTGACTGTAAGCCTTATCAGGGAGGAGGTGGTGGAGTGTCCCTTCCTGAAACCAGACTAGAATGACGTGAAAAATTTGGAGTCAGTGAGGAAGGAGGTAAGTTGGGTGAGCACAAGGTGCTCTTGCTCTTGTAGTTTTGCTAGGGCTGGGAGGAGGGAGATAGGGTGGTAGTTAGAGGGGGAGGTTGGGGCACCTCCTTTTGGCAGAGGGATGACAATGGCATGCTTCCATGCATGGGGGACGGCAGTGGCAGCAAAAGATTGGTTTAGGAGTTTGGCAAGCGGAGTTGCTATAGCAGGGGCGGAGAGGTATAGAAGTTTGAGGTCTAATCTATCTGGGGATTTGCCTTTTGAAGGGTTGAGAGAAAGTAATGCATCTAGGGCCTCAGTTGCAGCGATGTCTTTGAAGGAAAAGGAGTGAAGCCTGTTCTGGGTCTTTATGTCTGTAGGCTGTGCAAGAGGTGTAGTGTTGGGCAGGGAAGAGAGGAGGGTGGCAGCACAAGTGGAGAAGTACACATTGAACTCTGTGGCAACTGCTGTGGACTCTGATAGGAGAAAGTTATTAACATTTAGCATTGGAGTGGGATTAGCAACCAGTGGGGTGAAAAGGGAGTGAATGACCTTCCAGAATTTTGAGGGTTTATTTAGGTTTGACTGGAGGGAGCTGCTGAAGTACTCTGCTTTTGCAAGACGAGTGGCTCCGGTGCACTTGTTATGGAGCATGCGGTATGTGGAGAGGTGTTGTGGGAGGCGTGAGGATTTATGCGCTTTCCAGGCTTTGTTCCGTGTGATTTGACATGCAGTCAGTTCTTGGGTGATCCAAGTTAGGTGGTTTCCTCGTACTCTTGTAAGATGCAGTGGGGGGGTATGTGTTCTAGATGCTGAGAAATGTGTTTTTAAAGTGTAGAAAGGCATCATCAATGGAGATCGTAGAAGGGGCAGGGGCCCAGTTTGTTAGCGCAAGGTCATCTAATACAGGGGCTAGATTGAGGGATTTATAGGAGCGTTGGACTACATATTTAATGGGGGATTTTGGGTGGTGGATTTTACGCATTAAGAAGGTTATGTGGTGGTCACTGAGGGAGTCAGGAAGAATATCGGCTTATCTGATCCAGTGGGGGTGTGTGGTAAGGACCCAGTCGATGAGTGAGTGGTTACCAGATTTTAGGTTACACTGGGTGGGCTCAGTAATTATTTGTGAGAGGTTTAGGGCAGAAATTTCAGTCCTGGTTTTGTTGAGGGCAGGAGCTAGCCAATTGTGGTTAAGATCGCCCATAATGTAGAGTTTCCCTGTCGTGGTTAGGCAGAAGATTTGCTTGAGGAGGTCGGTGACAGTAGAAGATGGTGTACCAGGTTGGCAGTATATCCCAGTAATGTAGATTGGTAGCGAGAAGGGAAGGACAAGCTGAATTAGTATTACTTCAAGGACTTTTGGTTTGGACTTGGTCAGGACCACTGAATAGTGCAAGTCCGAGTTTATGTAGATGGCTATTCCGCCGCCTTTAGAGGCTCTGTCCTGGCAGGCCACAGTGTAGCCTGGGATAGCGACAGAGGAGTCGTTGATGTTTTTGTTGAGCCAGGTTTTGGACAGGGTGAGGATATCTGGAGCGTAGTGGACGGCAAGAACCTGAAGGGAGTCAAGCTTGTGGACAAGGCTTCTTATATTTAGGTGCTGGCTATGTGGAAGAAGGTCCCCAGAGTGAGGTGAAGAAGAGGCCGATGTTGGAGAGGGGCATGGGGGGTAGTATTGGGGCCGGGGTTAGGGTGGATGTCACCTGCTGCAAGGAGCAGGAGAGTGAGAGTTAGGTAGTGAGCAAATAGCTGTATATGACTGACTGCGAGTGGTCGTCTCTTAGATTGATGGTGTGTATGAGCTGGACATAGGGGAATAAGTTGAAAAATGACCAAGGGGAGCGATGGGTTGAAAAGAAATGGGCTGGGATGTGTGGCAGAGTGTGTCCATGCTTGGGTGAAAGGGGAGGTGGATGCTGGGCTGGAGGGGTGGGAGAGCTGAACGAGGTTTGGCAGGATTTGTGAGGGGGGCATGAGAGAGGTGGGTGGCATGTTGGAAAGGAAGGGAGGGAGGGAGAAGAGAATAGGGATGAGCAGGGTCAGGTGGCCTGGTAGAAGGATCATGGTGCAGATCAGGTGCTAGGAACACCCTACTGCTGTGGTTACTTAGCCGGGAAGGTAGGTGCTGTAGTTACTTAGTGGAGAAGGTGGAGGGCTGGGATGCAGGGGCAGGGAAATGATAAGGACCTGTAATAACTAGGAACCAATGGGGGAGCAGAGGGAATGAGGGTTTTAGGTAGCCAATGAGGGAGTGAACAGTGCTGCTAGGCTTACTAACCAATGATGGCGCGAAAGGGAATGTGGGCGGGCAATAGGTGTATTTAATCAGTGGAGGGTGTGGGGGTGGGTGAGAGGGCTGAAAATCCTTCTATGAGACACTTGAATTTTGCTTAGATGCAGCTAAATCTATTTGTAAAAAGTTCCAGGTGGCAAAAGCAGGGGAAAAAGTCCTGGCCAATTGGAGCGGGTTTGCTGGAAGCGCCCGTTTTCCGATTGGCTGCGCTGTCACTGTACCTTCCAAGAAGCTGCAGGCGGACGTCCTGGTCTCGGTTGGCTGGGTGCTGTCTGACTGTGGGGAGCTGAAGCAGCCCTGTTCAAGGGCAGGCAGCTGGAGAGAAGAAAAATAGCAGGTGTTAAAAAGCGTAGCGGCAGGACAGGTTTAGATTGAGCAATTTAGCAAGACAAAGGAGAGTGAGACTTTTTGGCGCCAAGGCAGAGTGCTTGGATGGAGGGGGTGGGGGTACAGGATCAAGGAAACAACAGAAGAGCTGTAAGCACTTTAAAACAGTAGTAGAAATTACAATCCGGCTAATACAGTTGAAATCCTTCTATGAGACACTTGAAGTTTGCTTAGTTACAGCTAAATCTATTTGTAAAAAGCACCAGGCGGCAAAAGCAGGGGAAAAAGTCCTGGCCAATTGAAGTGGGTTTGTTGGAAGTGCCCATGTTCCAATTGGCTGCGCTGTCACTGTACCTTCCAAAGAGCTGTAGGCGGGCGTCCTTGTCTCGGTCGGCTGGGTGCCATCTGACCGTGGGGGAGCTGAAACAGCCCTGTTCAAGGGCAGGCAGCTGGAGAGAAGAAAAATAGCAGGTGTTAAATAGTGTAGAGGTAGGACAGGTTTAGATTGAGCAATTTAGCGAGACAAAGGAGAGTGAGACTTTTTGGTGCCAAAGCAGAGTGCTTGGATGGGGTTGGGGTGCAGGAGCAAGAAAACACAGAAGAGCTGTAAACACTTTAAAACAGTAGTAGAAATTACAATACAGCTAATACAGCTGAAATCCTTCTATGAGACACTTAAATTTTGCTTAGTTGCAGCTAAATCTATTTGAAAAAAGTGCCAGGCGGCAAAAGCAGGGGAAAAGTCCTGGCCAATCGGAGCGGGTTTGCCAGAAGCACCCGTGTTCCGATTGGCTGCGCTGTCACCACACCTTTCAAGGAGCTGCAGGCAGGCGTCCTGGTCTCGGTTGGCTGGGTGCTGTCCGACCGTGGGGGAGCTGAAGCAGCCCTGTTCAAGGGCAGGCAGCTTCCAAGGAGCTGCAGCTGGGTGTCCTGGTCTTGGTCAGCATAACCAAACAGAGCCTATGTTGCAAGATGTTCAAATGGCTTACATCTTTAGTCATAACATTATGTTTACTCAACAGGACTTTTGTTTTCTCCAAACTTGCATCAGCAGGTAACAGCTTGACACCTATCCCTTTGCCCCCCCTTGACACATGCCATGGTAAAATGGAATGTACAACTTGACCCTCGGGCTGGTGACAGAACCCAAGCTGGCAGTCTCTGCACATTGCTTTTTCAGCTTTACAATCTTGTCTCAGTTTGATATTGAAAATGTTAGAAGCAAAGGATTTTTCCTCTGTCCTTTTAAAGTGATTTTTCCAGTTTTCTGCAAAACTCTGACAGGTGGTATTGATAGGACTCAAATCATTTAACATTCCAAAAAACTTGAAATTTTAGAACAATCCATTACCAAAGATATATGCAGGAAATCCGGCTATTTTCCCCCTTCAGATTTATGGGGTCCTGCTATCTTTCCTGATTTGAAGCCAAAACTCTTGACTGTGACATCACAACCCGTTGTTATGGAAAAGGTTCTGATGTCACAAATTGAGGAGTGTGACTTCAAGGCTGGAAAAGCAGCTAACAGGTTAAGTCTAAAGGACTAACAGGCTGTTTTCATTTAAAGTGTTTTCAGTAATAGAAAACTGAAATCAAGAGGGAGATTTTGTATGACTGAATTTTGCAGATGCGGAGTGTGAATGTTTTGCTGAAAATAAAAAAAAATGCTTTCATTAAATTGATCATGTTCAAGCGTTACACTGGAGGGATAAAAAGAAGCTAACTAGAGAAGATTTGTACTGCTTTGCTTGCCATGTCAATCTCTTTTATAGTATATGGTTAGCCTTTGTTCTGTATAAAAATCTGCCTGCCCAAAGTCCTTGTTGTGCACATTCTAAACCATTGTGCACATTCCAAAGTGTTGTGTGCACATTCTGAACATCTGTCCTGCACAGTCCAAAGGTCATACAATTTTGCATTTTTAATTTTTTCATTTATTCCACACCTAACTAGTTACTAACCACCCAGTGCCCAAAGATGTACCTTTTAACTTTCAAAAGTCTGTAAATTGGATTTTTGTCATGGAACCGAACAAGGAAATGGCAAGATTTTTTGTTTTCCCTTCGGCGGGGTCTGTCACTTCGGTGTAAAAAACCATATGCTATATAAAACAAAATATGGGCAACTACACAACTCGGCATGTGTTTCCATCTCGGGGTTGAGATGACAGCATGGACCTCTCGAGCTTTGCTCTGGAGGTTTATATGCTGTCATCTCAACCCCTTGATGGAAACACAGCCTTCTTGTGTATGGTTGCCCATACATCATGCTCTATGTTCTACAATTTATTTATGCAAGACAGCCCAGAGAAGATGCAACATCTCAGTTTCAGTAGGGTCTGCTTCTACCCATTTTATAGCTCAGAGAACTGAAACACTGGAAGGTCAAGGGACTTGCTCAATGTTATACAGGGAGTAAATAACAGTGGTGGGATTTATCTGGGCTTTCTGGTTCCCAAGCTGGTGCTCTAACTGCAAGACCACACTGTTTTGCTCTAAGTTAAGCAAACTGCAGCTACTTCAGTGCACCTGCCTCTCAGAATTTTTTCATGGAAAATGTCATATTTCCATCTTACACATGCCACTAGATGTTATGAAGTTGCCATGTTCTGGGAGCTTGGGGCTGGTATAAGCTGGGGTTCTATAAAGCTCTGTCTGTGACTGAACAGGCAGCACCCTGAGCCCCCCCCCCAATTGGAAACAGTAACCAGTATGTGGGTCTCTTTCTGATGGATTTTCTTTCATGACCAGGTGAAATGATGTTTCAGAAGGAGGTTTAATTACAAACATTCAAGAAAAGCCTGTAGTTTTTAGTTCCTACACCATATAAATTACTGAGACTCTGACCTCATTTGCTGAGCTTGCCTTTAAGGTCAAGACTTTGACTCTTCCTCTGGTAGTTTTCCCTTGTGAAATCCTAACCTTAACACAACCTTTTATGTTGATGTTGCTGAAAGACTTGTAGTGGGCTGAAAAGCCAAAACTGTTTCAGGGGGAATTATATCTGAAGTAAAATAAAACATTCAATTAGTGTTAATTAGTTGTATTATTCATTTCGGATTCTACTGCTATATAGTTTACGACTGTTGTGTTACTGTAAAGAACATCAATAATTAATCTAAATCACTATTCCTGAAAAAGATCGATCTATTGCTGTGGTAATCAACTATTTTATGACAGTACCTTTGATTTAATACAGAAATGCTAGTATCCACATATTTTAGTTTTGAAAGCTCTATAAATTCCCAAGTTTATGTAATATAATGTATTTTAAAAAATATTTAATAATGCATTAAAAGAGATATCATTAAAATACTTTATTACTGTATATGCCGTACTTGAAGGTGGCTCAGTAGGTAGCATGCTTGCATCTGGAGCTAGAAGATTGGAGCTCTATCCCCACATCAGGTACTTGGTCTAAAACCCACACATAACTGACACTGCAGTAAGGTAAGGTAAGGATCATGGGAAGAGAGGATGGGAGAAGTGGGGGGAGCAAGGATGGTAGCTCAAGCTGTGCACCTTGCAATATGAGCAGACTAGATGGACCTCATGACCTTCTGCTGGCTTCTTTATACGTTCGTATACAGTGTAGTATGAGGGTGGGGTCTGCACTGTTAAGATATTATCCTTCAAATTGACAAGTAAACCAAGGTTCTTTCTGCCCATCTCTGTTCTCTGTCCAGGTGGGCGTTAAAGATACTGTAGCATTTATCGAAGAAGAGTAGGATGGTTTCCCCAGTGTGGTACCATGGCCAACATTCCCCCTGTCAATGAAACAGGCCCATATAACCCCCATACACCAGGAAACAAGTTATCACAGCTCATGGTAAAAAAAGTACAGATAAATAATATTAACTTGTGAAATGTGCTGACAAGACTCTCTCTCTGTGAGACTGTACTAATGGTTATCTGACTTTAAATTTACACTTTTGCAAATAAACGGGTTATAGTACACTGCAGTACAAAATTACACATACCCTAATAATGTAAAGCATCATGAATACGTATGCAAATAACCGTAAAAGAATTTAGACAGTTTCTGCTTTAAGCATTAGATCATGGAGCTAAATGGCCTCTTGCTCAAGCTGCAGAGCTGAAAGCTGAAGACACTGAAATGTGTTTCCTCCTTTTCAGGACTCATCAGCGTACCACATTTGTTATATCAGCCCCTAATAAGGGGAAACCAACACTGTGGTGGCCTTACTGACTAGAGTCATGGTGATCACAAAATAGGAAAGTAAGTCAAAATGATTTCATGGTGACTTGCATATATTTATAATGACGGTTTGCATTATTGCTTTGTGTGTAATGTATGTCTTTGAAACTTGGGTTTACTATCAGTGATCCACCAGGGTAGCCCATTGATTTGGTGTCTTTATTTTTTTGTATTTTAGATCCTTTTTAGGGCTATAATGGGCGTAGCCTTGCAAACCTCTTGCTATCAAAAAAGGACTCAGTGCATTCCTTCTGACCAAACAACATGTTGGAGTTGCAACACAGTCGCCTCCACATCTGTAAAGCACTCCACTCGCTGTCTCCATTAGCAGTCAAACTGCACTATTTCTTACTCTGTTAGCAGTCACAGCAAAACATGGCACACTCCACCATGTCCAAGATGGCCACCTTATTCTACTATGCAAGTGCTAGTAGTCATGCATGCACAGTACAGTGCAGCTGCCATCTTGGACACGGCGCAGTGTGCCGTGTTCCACTGTGACTGCTGATTTTTTTTTGTTATAGATCTCATCCCAATCCAACCCATCCTCACAGCATCCCCCCCCAGAAACATAAGAGTGACACTGGGAGTGCCCAATCCCCCAGTGTTGTGATCAGAACACTGCTGATTTTTTTTAAATTACAGATATTCCCCCCACTCAACTCTACCTCTCAGCACCCACCACCCCCTCCCCAGAGACATAAGAGTGACACTGAGGGTGTCCAATCCCCCAGTGTTGCAATCAGGACTCCTCTATGTTTTTTTTTTATTCCCCCACCTAACCTTCCCTTTCAGCACCCACCACCCCACACCTCCCACCAGAAACATAACAGTGACACTGGGGCTGCCCAATCCCCCAGTGTCACAATCCAGAATCCTCTGTTTTTTTTTTTTTACCTTGTAAAAAGAAAAATGTCCATTGATGCCTTCTCCCCACCCAACTTTTCCACTCAGCAGCCACTGCCCCGCACCCCCCAAGCCATTACTTACCCATCGGGGGTCCAAAGCCAAAATTCTCTCTGGACCATATACATGTCTTCACTCTTCAAAGCCAGACCACAAATTAAAGAAACAGGTACGTGGTTCAATGTATTTCAATGGTGTTTTGAACTTAGTGGCATAACTTGGCCATTTTTGTATATTTTTGGCCCAAATTTTCAACATGTCTTCATTGGGACCCACCTCATGGAAAATTGCACTAACATTAGGCGAATCTGTCCTGAAAGGTGATTTTGCAGTCCCTGCTGGAAATCACCTTTCGAGCAGGAGTTGAAAATTTTCTCTGCCCTTGTTCATGAGGTGGGGTCATAAGAAGGGTATGTTGAAAATGTGGTGTAAAAATATTACAGAACAACAAATTTATGAGCCTACATTACATTTTGCTAATGCAGGCTCGTAACTTTGGTAATTTTTCAATATTTATACTCCAAATTCCTCGGTTGTGGCTTGTTATAGAATACTGCAGCCTTTTCTCTATCCATTTTCTATCATGCAGTTTTTGGGAGCCGGTGCTATAATGAGGTGTGAGTAATGTCCATTTTATGGAAAGACAGCAAGTTCATATCAGCTATGGAGCAAAGAGGCGGATACTGTAGTTCCAGTGTGCTAATACCCGTATATAAGCATCATCTACTTTTTTCTGACACTTTCGCATGAGCACTTGGACAGTTGGGATCAGAACATGGTGCTGCCATATATTTTCTTCACCAGGGTTGAATATGAGTGGGTCTGAGACAGGGGGCAGTATATGCAATGGCATGTGTTGCAGTCATTCACACATGGATGCATGTACAGTCAGTCATAAATCAAAGTGCTATAGAATGTTATGAAAGTTTCAGAAACGTATAACGAGGAACATTTGACATACAGTACCATTACTGGTGCAGGGTACCATTTGTATGAAAGCTGGTTCATGTTTGAAGTTTGGAGGTTTGGGATTAACTAGAGGTGTATTGATTAGCTAGAGCTGTGTTGGTAACTCATTCCAGGAGTGAAATACAAGTTAGGCAAAATATGTTTGAACTTTGGTTTAAGGAGCTTCGCTAGGACAATAAATAGATCTGAGGCTTAGGTAAACATGGCATCTGTTAGGCATTCAGTCATATAAGATGGGGCTTTGTTGAAGTCACATTTGTGTAAGAAAAAGTACCAAATTATTCATGTTTTAATCCTGACCATTTAAGTATATTGTTTACTTCCTAGTGTGGGTACGTTTAGGACATGGTAATACAAATCAGCATCATTTGTTAAAAAGCTTGTCCAGGGAGGTGTTTTTTTTGTGTGTGTGTTTTTTGCATGTTTGTATGCTTAATGTGCAGTTAACGTCCCTTAATAACTGCGGTTGTGGTCTGGTACAGTAAAGAAGGGTTGTGTGCCTAGAGCAACTAGGTCACTTTTCAGCACTGGACACCTTGATAAAAAAAATTCTGTCTCAAGCCACAAGTGAAATGAGTTTGTCTCATTTCAGTTAATAGTCAGCAGAACTCCATATCACAAATCCATAACACCCAATAAGCATGACCAGCTGCATTGGCTGCTAAAACACCTTCAGGCGAATGCTCAAGGAGACTCCTTCCAGCCAGTACTGAGGCCCACTGATGAAGCAGTGGGACGCAACTTGCAACTATACTATTTTCAGCCTGTGGATGCATTATTTATTTATTTATTTATTTATTTGAAAACTGGTAACCAGGAAAGGCATACTGAGTGAAGGCTTATTTCCAGGCATGGCCCAGGGAAGAAGAACAAGAGAGAACAGTAATACCGTAGTTGGCATGTGTGCAACATGCTACATTGGAGGCATCCCTCTCTGGTAACCTCAATCCTTCCCTTTTTATGAGCACTAAACAAATATTTCAAACAGTAAAAAAACTGCCTCTGAGGAGACAAAGAAATGGTTTCAGACTTAGCCTAAACTCATTTTACTGTTGTTTTTTGTATTTTTACACTTTGGGGGCAATTCTGCCTATTGTCCTTTTTGGAGGTCATGAGGGCAGCCAAGTAGCCCTCCCCCGAACCAGAGCGCGGACACACACCCCCAAGCAATCACACACAGCAAGCAGGTACAGCACAGCACAGCTCTCTCAACAAAGAAAAATGGCACCAATTTCAAATTCCATTGGCAGACTAATGAAGATAGTTTTTATACTGACTGTTCTTAAGCCTGAAGTACTGTGTATTTCTCTCCTGCAGAAAGGAGCTTTAATTATCTGACTGCTCTTAGCCTGAAGTACTGTATATGTCTCGCCTGCAAAAAGGAACTTTAATTATCTGACTGCTCTTAGCCTGTAGTACTGTGTATTTCTCTCCTGCAGAACAGAGCTTTAATTCTGCTGTTGCCTTTAACTTTAATTGCTGTTCTCCTGCAGAAAGGAGCTTTTATTCTGCTGTTACCTTAACTTTAAACCTGTTTGTAAAGAAAACTGTTGCCTTAACTTTAAACCCATGTGTAACGTAAACTGTACTGAAAGTCTACAATCCCGTAGAGTTCAATTCGAATTATATGTACTTGCAGCTCGCTACCCATTTACAACTGCTTTTGAGCTTTAATCCTGTAGTGCTCTATCCGAATTAATGTCTCTAGAGCTCTGATAACCTGTTCTTGTAATTGTACACTGTGCTGAATGTTAGCAAGCCCCTTCCTCGCTCTTACCTATTTATTCTGTTCTCCTTCAGCTCCTGTTGTCCTTTTTGGAGGTCATAAGGGCAGACAAGTAGCCCTCCCCCGAACCGGAACGCGGACACCCCCCCAAGCAATCGCACACAGCAAGCAGGTACAGCACAGCACAGCTATCTCAACAAAGGAAGCCCCACTGACGCTTATACTAGCTCCCGCTCACCCCCACCACCACCCATGCCAAATTCTGAGCTATGTAGGGGGTGATCACATGCCGAAAAAAAAATCAGCTCACTTTATCATTTGTAGGCTATACCAGTATCCACTAGTGGCCGCTACACTCAGGTGTCAGCATTAATAAGCCCATCTCAACCCTTGCACTGCTGCCTCTCCATGTTGATTCAACTGCACCTAATAACCCTCTTTACCCTCATCCCCTGGGTGTCCCTCCCGCCAGCTAATTACCCAAACCTACCAGCCTGCCAAGTGTCATGTATCAAGCTGCAGACATATATTGGTACCTCTACTACCATAGCTGTTTCACACCATGGCCACCTCATCCAGACACTATTAATTGGCCCTGGGCTAATCCCCTCTACCTTCCGAATTAGCCACCTCATCCTGCTTCCACATGCTCGGAGATCTAAAGCCTATATAGCCAAGCCCCTTACTGTTTCAAAAAAAGCTTCAGTGAGTGGCCCATCATACCAAACTCCTAGCCACCCTACTACTTCTCCTTGCTGACGATATCGAGCTTAACCCCGGACCCTCCCACCACAACACCCCTAACCCCTCTGTCCCACTCCAACTCCCCACAGGCCTTAAACTGATTCACCTAAATATTTGTAGCCTCCTACATAAAATAACCTTGCTTCAAACTCTCGTCTTGACCCTTAGCCCAGATATGCTGAATATCTCCGAAACCTGGCTGAAGCCACATAACCCTGACACAGAATTCACTATACCCGGTTATACACTGCTCCTGCATGACAGTATGGGCAAAAAAAGGGGTGATTTAACTATGTACATCGCCACCACCATCCAGTTTTCCTCAGTTGCCCTATCCATACCTTCACAGTCCATCAACACCTTAATGGTAAAACTCTCCATCCCCCACTCAATTCCAATTTACATAGCAGGTACATATTGCACTCCCGACACCAACACACCTGCCATACTTGACCACCTGGGTTCCTTAAACTCCCTGGCAGCAGGATGTGAGATCCATATACTTGGGAATTTTAACCTGAACTGGCTCACTGAATCTCATTCTAAATTTCATGACAAGGTGACAGCCCTAATCCTGACTCAACTGATCACCAAACCCACTCGGCTAAACCCCAAAACACAGAACCACACTCTTCTGGACTGGTCCTCACCTCTCACCCTTGGGATCTTAGCCTCGGCCTCCTTCTGGATGCCCTCAGTGACCACCACGGAATCTACTCTGTACATAAAATTTTCAGACCTAAAGCTCCCCCACCCAGAGTAATTATGACCAGATCCTACAAATCTCTGGACCTCCCTCTCTACTAAATGATTTGGGCAACACAGACTGGTCACGCATTAGTCAATTCACCTCCATAGGCGAGGTTCTGCTGTTCTTTAAGTCCAAGTTCACCACCATCTGGGACCGTCGCCCCTCAAGAATACCAGAGTTCATGGTGCTCACCTCCCATGGATCACTCCCAAAATCCTAGCCCACTTTCATATCAGAGACAAGGCCTGGAAAACCTTTAAGTCCTCTGGTTCTCCAGCTGACCTGCAGATTTACTGTGAGCTTTGGAATTCAAGTACCAAAATAATCCATGCCAAGCAAAGCTAATTATTTCAAAGGCTTATTTAACTCCACCTTCTATCTCCTGTCAAAATTCTGGAAAGTGGTCAAATTGCTCCTCAGCCCTCCATCGCAGCCCCCTACCCCTTCCCTGCAGGTAGGCGGTCTTATCTTCACTGATCCCCCAGTTGTGGCCACATAGTTTAACTCTCTCTTCACAACTAGCCATGCCACTCCCCTGTCCACTCCTCACCCTGCTCAGCACCCCTCCCTCTCCAACCCACCTAGTGGCACACCCACAGATCACGCCTTCTCCTTCCTGCCGGTCACCCCAGTCGAGGTATATAATGCACTGGCTGCCCTTAACCCAAGAAAGGGCAAATGTCCCACTGGGCTGGACTCCAAAATGCTCCACCTATCTGCCCCTGCCATAGCTCAACCCCTGGCCTCCCTTTTTAACTTATCCTTCTCCCTAGCTGAAGTCCCCTCTGAATGGAAACATGCCATTGTAATCCCGCTTCCTAAGAGTGGAGATGCCTCAAACCCTAACAACTATAGGCCCATCTCCCTCCTACCAATCCTGGCCAAACTACAGGAGCGCCTGGTACTCTCTCATCTATCCGCCTTTCTGGACTCCTCCTCCTTTTTTTTCCCCCTATCAGTCTGGTTTTAGGAAATCCCACTCTACCACTACCTCCCTTCTCAGAATGACTGATTCCATCCTCACTGCGCTAGATGCAGGCCACATCACAGCTGCCATCTTCATTGACCTGGCTAAGGCATTTGACACAGTGTCACACACCCTCCTCCTGGTAAAACTTGCCAATGCTGGACTATCCAACTGGGCCATATCTTGGTTCCTCTCTTACCTCACTGGCAGACCCCAAGCCATCCGCATCAGTTCTTCCACCTCGGCGCCCCTCACAATAACCTCAGTGGTACCACAAGGCTCGGTCCTTGATCCACTCCTGTTCTCAGTCTTCCTGAACGACCTGCCCTCTGCCTGCTCACACTCCTCTATCCATATGTATGCAGACGATACAGTGCTGTATACATCCGGCCCCTCATCCATAGAGGTTGCGACCAGGCTGCAGCAAGGTTTTATCTCCGTCCAGCACTGGCTCTGCTCAAATCACCTCCTCCTCAATGCCAAAAAAACAGTCTCACTAACCTTTGGCATAAGGCAGAGAATTTCCAGGCTACCCTCTCCAATCACATTCCACACCCTGGAAGGGTCCCCCCTGGAGGCCTGTACCTCCTTCAGATACCTCGGCATCTGGCTTGACCAGCACCTCAATTTCTCCATGCACATCAACTCCATACTCAAAAAGCTGCACCCCAGGCTTGGTGCACTTTACCGGCATTGTGACAACATCCCTCTATCGGCCAGGAAAGCAATAGTGCAGAAAATTATCCTGCCTGTCCTTGACTATGAGGATGTAGTCTACTGCACTGGCCCCAAGTCCACACTAGCCAGGCTCAACCTCTCTTCCATTCTTTCTGTCATTTTACCCTGAACTGTCCCACACCACACACCACTGTGCCCTATATCAATCTATACACCTCACCTCTCTAGACATTCGCAGACAGACCCACTGCGCCAAGATCCCAGCCAAGTTTTGGTCCCAGTGGCTCCCCTCCTACCTCACTGACACCCTATCCAACCCCTTCACCCAAGTTTACTCTCTCAGAAACACCGACTCTTGGACTCTAGCTGTCCCACACTGGTCTACTACCATCGTCCAGGCAGCTTTCAGCTACCGCCTTCCTTTATTGTGGAACTCCCTCCCAGCTTCCGTTCGTCACTTTTCCTCCCTCTCGCAACTCAACTCCTTGCTCCAAGTTCATTTTGCCCCTATTTGCGCATGTGTCTAGGTGTTTTCAAGTCTCTGTGTGGAATGTCTGAGTATATCTCCACCTAGTAACATATTAATCTGACCAACTTGTTAGAGGCATTCACTATGTACTTATTGTATCATGCTATATCAACTGTGGCCACCTACTATCTCTCTCGACCCACTATTGTCTAGCAAACAGCACTAATGTTAGTGTTCCCTCTACTATGTAATATCAATTGTTTTTATACTGTCTTCAACTGTTATTCATGTTTCCCCCCTCCCCCAGGATGCATCTGGAATCGAGCAGTAGTCTGCTCAGCATGCCTTCCCAGTAAAACCTTTAAATAAATAAATGTAGACATTGCTTCAATGTGATATTGAGTATGGATGGTGTCAGTCAACAAAGTTTTGACCTTCAGACTAACGCCTATTACAGTAAGTACCTTGAAGAAAAATGGCTGCCTCCTGAGTTAGTAGTGAAAGAACTTGAGGGGGCAGTGGTTTCTTTCCTAAATGTTTCCATATCTAAATTGTCCAATCACATTGGTACCTTGCTTACTAGGAGCATTTAATGAGGGATAGATACATTACTTTAAAGCATCAGTGCAACAAAACTAGGCAAAAAAAATTGACTCTACCCTTTTTTCATAATAAAACATTCCAGGAATCGTTCAGTGTTATTCGGTGGTACAATTTTCTAGTTCTACCAAAATGTTAGTATTTCATATATGTTTTAATGTAGTTTTTTCTCAAGGAAAAAAAAATGTCCATCACATTTGGCTTAGAAATAGCATTGTAGACTTGGCAGGACTTAAGATCAAGAAAATAAAAACAAATATTGGTGTGTAGCATAGGAGGTACCTAGAAAAATAAATATGACAGGTGTGTTAATATTTTTATTAACTGTAGCTGAAACCAGCTTTTTGGGGAAAAAAACTGTTTTTGTTGTACTGCTGCTTTAAGGAAAGATCATCAACCATTTTTCTTCAAGCCTTCTGAAAATAGGAAATCAAAGTCAAGTTCTATGTTTGTTAGCAGAATTCTGGATTAGCTTCCGTTATACTCCAAGTAAATGATATTTTCAAGATGTCTGTTACTAATCAAGAGTGTCATCTTGGGACCTCTTTGCATCTGAGATCTGTGAAGCGAAGCTGAGTAGTTCTGGAATGCAAAGATGTTTCGAGATAACGCTCTTGATTAGACCAGAGACATCTCAGAAATGTCATTCACATTTTGTTAGGCATTTCTTCATGTTGTGACTTTTTTCAGGTTGTATTACCTGATGTTTTCTCCCAGGTGTTACTGTGCTCCCAAAGTTTCTTCTTATGTCAATCCATGCTTGGCAGAGCACTACTGTGATCTCCAGTATTCTCCCTCCCCAAAATAAAAAAAAACACTAATAAGGCTAAAAATAACTTTCAAAGTGGTCCAACCACCCCGCACTTTACTTATGCTGTGCACCTGAGTAGACCAGATGCTGCCATGCATGTACCAAGGGACAGTAGTGTTGAGGGAACTGAAATAGAAAAACATTTATTTTTCTTCAAGTTCTGTGGGAAAGGGGCTACCAGGAACAGTGGTTGGAGACAAGCAAAGATTCGATCTTAAAGGTCACGATAACAGCAGGGCATTGCGGTAGCATCACAGCCTTGGAAATGAGCGATTCAAAGGGAGACACTTCAGCCGTATTGGTCCAGCTCTGCCATTCTGAATTCCTGTTCTGTTTTGTGGGGGTTACTGGTGCTTCAGGCCTTAAACATATTTAAAAAAAAGAACTTGGAATGTTGCTGAGCACCAAGGCTGCAGTGTGTGATGTCTTCTTGGCTGTATAAGAGCTCTTCACATGCTGCAGCCTATTACAGTCATTCCTGTGAGAGAAGGAAAAGATAAGCTTTACAAATTTCAAACTCAGACACTGTATGTTCCATATAAAAGTTCTTCTTTATCCACTTATTTATTTTTACATTTAATATACTTGATTTAAGTTTGAACAGAGGAAATGTAATACACGTAAAGATAACCATATCATGCAATGCACTTATCTATGGCCACTAGTTTCCCATTATCCATCCCCTCCCACCGCTCCTTCCACCTTCTTTATCCACTTAGAGCAAACAACATTTGCCTAAGTTTGTTAGAGTACACAATCATTGTGACAGCTCTATAATCAAGACAAAATAATTTGTACAAACACAAATCAGATGGACTTGTGTGTGTGTGTGTGTGTGTGTGTGTGTGTGTGTCTGTGGGTGTGTGTATATATATATATATATATATATATGTGTTTAGGAGTTAAAACATAGAGCTTCAACTGATCCGATGCTCCAGCAGCAGCACACAGTGTGCTATCATGTAGGCAACTCAAGTTCAAGAGAACCAAGCACCGGGGCATGGCCAAACCAGGAGCAAGATGGACATAAAAGGGAGCTCCATGCCTATCCAATGATATTCATTCATTCATTCATTCATTTTATTTGATAACCGGGTAAAAAAGCAACTGGGCCACAAGGCCCTTTTACAGGCTTGACCCGGTAAGGGTCAGAAGACTCTCAAACACTTCAATACATATGACACAATTACAAAGACTAAAAGCCAAAAACACAATACAATACAAGACATTTCAAAAATAAAACTTAAGTTTAACAATAAAAGTTGTATTTACAAAAATTGTAGCAAGTATAAGCATGTGCAAGCACATCCAGGCTTGGAATAAAGCAGTTTCTTTAAAAAAAGTTTTGAATTGATATATATTTGGAGCATTTTGCAGTTTAACAGGCAGATCATTCCAAATTTTTATTGCACTTTGTTTAAATGATTTTTGATGTTTAACAGTTTTACAGATAGTAACTGACAAAGAAATTGAATTTTGAGACCACAATGTTCTTGTGACCGTTCTTTGCTGAAAGAAATTGTACACAGGATTGAAATTTGTAGAACGAATTGCTTTGTATGCAAAACAGGACATCTGTAAGATGTCTCTGTTGTCTAGGGTTAACCACTCCAGCCTGTTATACAGAGTGCAATGGTGTTCCCTGACATTTGCTCTTAGGGCAAATTTACAAATTGAATTATATGAAGTATTTCTCTGTTGTCTAATTTTCTCTGAGGTACCACCCCAGACCAAACTTCCATAATCCAATACTGGCATCAAATGAGCCATAGCTATATTCCTCCTGGTCTCATCGGTTAAATAGTCCCTTACAACATAGAGGGCTCCACTTTTTCTATGTAATTTTTAGTCACATTATCAATATGAGCCTGAAAACCCACATGACTATCCAAGGTCACACCTAAGTACTTAAACTCTGAAACAACTTCAATTGGAGTACCATCAACTGTCGTTATAGAAAACTTTTCCTGTATCTTCTTGGAGTTTTGAAAAGAACAGAATAACATTCCCTTTGTTTTTTTCTTATTTAACACAAGACGGTTACTTATTAACCAATCTGCCAATTTGTTATATTCATTATCCAGATTTTGCTGAACCATGCCAATGTTATTATTTGAGACGTACAGCACTGCATCATCTACGTACAGAACAATGGATGACTCTGTACAAATGGACGGCAACTCATTTATGTAAATTGAGAACAATAATGGTCCCAATATTAAACCCTAAATATCCGTATTCCACATTTTTGGATCAGACGTTATTCTATTAATGGATTGCTGAGTTCTTCCAGTTAAATAACTATGGAACCATCATACCACAGGGTCCCTGAAACCAAGTTCTCTGAATTTAGCCTCCATTAAGGGGTGGCCGACGAGACTGAAGGCCTTGGTCAGGTCCATGAACATGACTCCTATATATTTATCCTCTTCCATACTTACTTGCAGATCGTTCGTCAACCTAACCGAGGCCAAAGTCACACCACATCCTTCTTGGAAGCCATGCTGTGCTGACATTAATAGGCCTTATTTATTGAAATGTTTCAAAATCTATTTATGCAGCAGTCTTTCTTGTATTTTACCAACCAAAGATAATATTCATATAGGTTGGTAATTAACTAGTAAACTGGCTTGACATCCTTTAAAGATTGGCATAACCGTGGCTTTTTTCCACATATTAGGAACAGTACTAGAGTTTAGAGATTTATTAAATATGATTTGTAAAAAATATGCAACTTCCCAAGCAACATATTTCTGTAATTTAGGATCCATCATGTCTGGCCCTGGTCATTTGATTCATCAATTCTAATTTATTCAGAATAAACCTCCTACCAAGATATCTCCTTAAAGTAAAATTTGGGTTCAGGTATCGTAGATCTAGGGCATTCACATTTATTGGGATTACAAAGTCCTGGACATAATCAGACAAGCTAGTAAACTTATCTTTAAGGTAGTCAACTGTGTCTTTATTTTCAGTCCGCTCTTGGTCGTCTTTTAACAGGCTCGTCATGCTTCTATTAACCCTGGGAGCAATCAAATTGTTTATATTCTGTCAACATTTTCTTTTATCGTGGAAATTAGTTAATTGTCCATTTTTGTAAAACTCTACTTTTGCTCTTTTGATTTCTCTTTTACATTTCTCAATTGCCTAAAATGGTTCCAGTCTCTATCAAGTCAGGTTTTTTAAAGGTCAGGCTAGCATTTTCTCTATCCTTCATTAGTTTAAGTAACCTCTTGTTTATCAACTTATTGCAAGCCTCACTTATTCTCTTTTAAGTTTTTGGTGCCCTTTTATTAATAACTGTTACCAGATTTATCTGGAAAATTCAATCACCTTGTTTACATCCCCTGTATTTAACAACTGATGCCAATTGATCTGGGATAGATCCTATTTTATCTTGGCCAATTTGGTTTCATTCAAAGCCCTATTTTCCTCTATCCTAAATCTGCCTTTAGGTCTTTTGTTATTCCAAGTCTAAAAAATGGGAGAATGATCACTAATTGCACTTGCAAAAACACCGAAGGAACTATTATTCAATACATTATTCATTAAGTTTCAATCTGTTACAGAAAACTGTTTTGGTTTTGGGTGTAATCTAGTTTCATCGGTTTTCAATCCCTTCATTCATAATTCAATGTGGAAAAAGATTCATTCCCATGGCTAAGGTGGTCTACATGGCAGTGGTAAATAAATCTACTAAGAAACAGGCACAATTGAGCTTCATATCAGCAGGGGACACAAGTAAACAATTGGGCCTAGATCACCCAGTAAACAGTGCAGCCTCTAAATCTATGGCAGAAGCCATGCCAACTAGTGCATTATCCAAGGTGGGTTTGTCAGTCCCTCCTGGCCCTTCAATCGAGACTTTAATTACTAATTTAAAATGTGATTTAACAACTCAGATGCAGGCTGGATTTACAAACTTGAATGCACAACTTGCTCATATGCAACAGCCATTAACGCTGTGGGGGAAAAGTTGGAGAAGCATGAGGGTCGACACTGAGCTGGAAGAGAGAGTTAGTTCTCAGGAGGATACCCATAGCTGGACTGACCCTCTACTGCCACAAGCTCTTATGGAGATCAAGAAATTGAAGGCCATGCTGGACGACCATAAAAATATGGAGCGCCGATGCAATGTCTGCCTTGTTGGCCTCCCCAAGGGAACCAAAGGCAAAGACTGCAGTAGTTTATGCAGCAGTGGTTTGTACAAACTCTTCTTATGCCTGAGGGTACAGGACTGGAAATACAAAGGGCACACAGGTCTTCTGGTAGGAAGCCAGGACCAAATGAGAGGCCACGGCATCTAATCATTAAATTCCAGAGATATCAGGACAGACAGGGGGTCCTGGCAGTGGCAAGAAAAGTACATTACATAATGGTGGATGGCAGCAAAGTTAGCATTTTTCTGGACTTTTCCAGGAGGCTCCAACAGGAAAGGCACACATTTATAGAAGTGAAAAAGAAACTCCATGCTCTGCATTGTCCTTTCTTATTAATCTACTCTGTAAGACTGATCATTCAAGCTCCAGACAAAACAACAAAATCTTTAACTGACCCAAAGGCAGCCCTTGACTTTGTTTGCTTGGAGCTGAAGCAAAAGGACTGGGACACCAACTAATCTCCTCAGAACCCTGCCGCCTGAGATGGAGCATTTCCCTTAAGGTACTGTTTTACTTTCTATGGTAGCAGTGGCTCCCCTGGTGTGGGGGGGGGATGTAATACCCAGTCTGTAATGGACTTGCCCAGCCTATCAGGGCAGGACCAGGGGCCACCTCTCCCCCGATGCACTGTGATGGCGATTGGGCTGTGGTATTTAACCAAACCCCTACAGCTGTGGAAAGCTTAACAATGTTGAGCCAAGGGATAATTCAGAACTTCCGGTTCCTCCTTCACTTAAGACTCTAGCTCCTGAACATGGGGCCATTATTGACTTTAAGGCATAATGGGAGAGGTTTATTCATTTCATCCCTCCAGAGAGAGAGAACTTGTATATTGCTCAGTCTGGATCAGAGAAGCTCCTTGGGAACTGTTGATCTACAAGACTGCTGGTTGTGTTTTCTCACAAACTGCCCACAATTTTAAGCACTAGTGTATAAACTTGGTAACTCGACATTGAGACTAAGGTAGTAACTTTTGTGGAGCAAATTGGTTGGATGGACTCTGTTCCCAGTATTAGACTCTTTGTTTTTGCCCCCCTCCACCCGACAATTAAGAGGGGCAACATACAATAGCTATAATAACATTTATACCTTGTTTGCTTATATTTAATGTAATGGTATATTGCCTTAAGGGACACTTTATGTTACCTAAAGGTGATACTATGAAAAGGATTTAAATGCAGGAAGGGGTGTTCTCTTTATTATTGGGCTCGGGGGGGGAAGAACATATTTGCAAGTCAGTCTGTTGGATATATCTTTATTAGGTCTCTCTCTGCTGTATGGGAAAATAACCGGTTTGCAAATTTAAAGATATCTCGTGGGGACTGTGGATCTTACCGCAATCAGTGGTGGGGCGGGGGGGGCCACTGCAGTGGGTCTTGAGTTGGAGGTATATCCTGGGCTAAGGGCTGCCTGGCACAGAGGGGAGAAGTTTTATAGCAGAGAACTTGGTGGGAGGCTTAGCCATTTGACTATGAGGTCATCAGAGCAATGAAAACTCAAGCTGAGAAATGCATGGGTGCAGAGAAGCACCACAGGGTGTGGAACTGCATGCTTGAAATGGGTGGCCTCCTTTCCCTCAAGGCTGGCCCAAGGATTATTGACTTGTGGCTCAGGGCCCTAAGGGCTGTGCTGGCTGGTGGGGCCTGGGTGACATTCCTTCCTTGAGAACCCCCCTGAGTGTGGGAGGACCCGGGGCTCGTCTGAGGGGGGCGTTATTGCTTTTCTCCTATGCCCCTCAAAAAGGAGTTAAGAGTGATGCGATTACAGGAGAAGGGGTATATCATAGAAATTAATAGGTTGGATGGGCATCAACTGGTTCTTCCACAACAAGAATGGATATGAGGGTAAATTCCTTCCAAAGCATTTGGGAGGAATCATGGAAAGGTGATTCTGACTAGGGGTTGTTTCTTTTAGGGATTATGAGGGGCAATCCTATTACTGAGCAATACAATGTTTGGGTTTTTATATTGGGCTCAAGGAAGGTAGTTATACAAGTTGGGGTTTGTTATTTAAGTTTTTTGGGGGTTCTAGTTCTTTGAAGTTTTCTTATTGTTTAATGTTGTTTTGTTTTGGTTTGATCTGTTTAACAAAATTTCCAGCATTTTGCAGCAAAGACAGAGAAAGGTAACGCATTTAGATGCTGGCTCCTGGGTGTTCATATAAAATATTCTAATTGGTCATGGATCAGTTGAAAATTATCTCATGGAATGTCAGTGGTCTCAAGATTGTAGTGAAGAGAAAAGGGTTAACATATTTTGAAAAAAGTCAAGGGGGAATTTTTTTTGATGCAGGAGACACACCTCACTAAAGATGAATCTGATAAATTGGTCCGATCATCAGGAGGCACCTTGCTGGTGGCCAGCTCCACTTCAAAGGCTAGGGGAGCAGCAGTGTGGTTGAGTCTGGCCTTCACATGCAATTATTTTGTCTCTTTCCGACCCTCAGGGCTGATATATCGTAGCTGAAGTCTCTATTGAGGGGGAAGAGATTTACTTTTGTTTCAGTATACAGCCCTAATTTTGATAGTCCAGAAATTTTTCATAAACTGATTTTATTAGTAGTCCCTTCAAAGGAAAATTTATATATTGGGGGGGATTTCAATACATTTTGGGACACCTTACTAGACCATTTGGGCTCTAGGGTATGCCCACCACCCAGGAGTGTGTCTGCCCTTAGGAATCTAGTGAGCGAGGGGGGGTGCTGACGGTAGTGTGATGCCACTTGCATCTGGGCCAGCATGAATTTTCTTTCTTCTCTCATGCACACAAGGTCTACAGTAGAATAGACCTGGCCCTGTTGTCCCCAGACCTCCTGAGAAAATGTATGGCGGTCTCGTATGGTCCGATTTGCATCTCAGACCATGCTTCTCTGGAGGTGGAGATGATGCCATCTGAGGACCACCAAGACAACAATGGTGTCTCGATCATACCTTGCTAACAGATGGTCCCATAGGGACCAAGTGGCTGCTGCAATTAAAGACTTCCTGGTCCATAATAGGATGGAAGATATGTCTGCGATGGTCACCTGGGAGGCACTGAAGGCTTATGTAAGAGGTGTCCATCTCATATGCAGCTCATAAGCATAAAAGGAGTCCCAAGAGGAAAGAGATTTGGAAGCCCAGGTCATTGCACTGGAGAAAACACTAATGTCTAGGAAGAGGGGCTGATCTGGGGAACTAGAAGGCTCAAGGTAGGTTGAACCAGCTTTCTTCCAGAAATATAAAAGAAATCTACTGATTACTAAGGCTGGGAGCTATTTTCAGGGGGTTAGAATGGGTAAATGGCTCACCTGGTTGGTGAAACAAAAACGGGCAGAGACAGATATTGGAACTGGAGGTGTTGGGTGGGGAGGTCACCACTGATCAGAAACTTATAAATAACACCTTCCAAAGTTTTTACTGATCCCTTTATACCTCGAAAATCCTGCAGGGCCTAACCCCCGATACTTTTATGTGGGACATCCCTTTGAATACCCTAGATCCTGAGTTGGTAGTGGAACTTGACCGCCCGATTACTCTTACAGAGCTTCAGAAAGCTATTTGGTCTTCAAATGTAGACAAGGCTCAGGAGTAGATGGAATTCCTCTGGAATTCTATAAAACTTTTGGTTTGACCTGAGTCATCTAATGTATTTGTTGATGCAAACCTAAACCTTAGTGACCATTACAGTCTTACCTAAACCAGGCAAAGATCCGTGAAATGCAGTTCATATCGACCCATTGCCTTATTAAATGCCAACTATAAGATCCTGGCTAAACTGCTGGCTGTTAGAATTGATGGGGTTCTGCCACAGCTTATCCACCCTGATTAGGGAGGATTTGTAAAGAGCAGACAGGCCAAGCACACTATCAGGAGGACCCTTAACATCATGTATAGATGGGCAGTGGGGAGGAGAGATGGAGATTGAGGCCTTCTTGTGCTGGATGCGGAGAAGGCCTTTGATCAAGCAGAATGGCCTTTTATGTTTGCTGTCCTTAATAAATATGGATTTGAGCCTAAAATTCGAGCCTGGATAACTGCGCTGTACAAGTCCCCCCCCCCAAGTCCAAATTCTTACTAATAACACTCTATCCCCACCCTTTAGGCTTTTCAGAGGTACCAGACAGGGGTGTCCCCTTTCCCCACTTTTATACATCCTGACAACTGAAGTTTTAACTCAAGCTATTCGGCATCACCTAGATATTAAAGGTTTTAGGCTGGGGGAGGGAGCATGTCATTTCCTGTTCCGGATGACATCTTGTTATTTTAGATAATCTGGAGCAGGCCTTGCCTGCCCTGATGGACCTGTTTAAAACCTATGGCCCAATGTCTGGCCATAAAATAAACTGGTCCAAGTATGAGTGGCTTCCCTGTTGGGAAACATACCCTGTTCAGATTGGTGGTGCCTCACTGTCTCCAGCCTTTGTAGTTAAATATTTGGGTATTTTGCTCCCTAGAGATTAATTACAAACCTCTCCTAAAGAAAGTCAAAGAGGACTGTGATAGATGGAGATCCTTCCACTCACCCTGATAGGAAAGGTGAACCTGGTTAAGATGTGTGTGCTCTCCCAATGTCTGTATCTATTTCAGACCCTTCCTTCTCACATTCTAAATAAATATGTTAAATGTCTTATTGGTTGTATCACTGCTTTGCTGTGAAATGGCAGAAGACCCAAAGTGAAACAGGAGACTCTCTGGCAACCGCTTGCAAGGGGAGGGCTCGGTCTCTCAAACTTGAAACTTTATTACCAGGCTGTGCAAATCCTGACTGATTTGATATTGGAGACTGAACTACAGAGGGCTTGGGTGGATCTGGAAGAGACGGCCTTCAGGGAGTTGCTTTATGGTGAACTATTTGCTCCCTCACTAAAGAAGAGGGTAATTAAACTGATTGCAAACCCCTTCAGAAGATCCACCGAAAGAGCATGGCTTGCTGCTCATTTCACACTTAGGTGTCCCCCCTACTCTTTCAAATGAAGCATTAATCCAATTCACACTTTGGGAGGCAAACCTCATCCCACATCTGACTCTCGAGTCCTGATTTCTGGAAACAAGGGACTTAAAATGATCTCTCAATTATTTGAGGATGGGACTTTAAAGCCATTCCAAAAACTTGCTAGGGTTTTCCTTCTCTCACCTACACATATTTTTGCATACCTCCAGGTTAGAGCCCGATTGCTTGATATTCAGGTCACTCTGGCACCCCTTCTAACCCTTAATAGATCCCTAATAGAGGAGAACCTGCTCAGTGAGGGTAAAAAACCTAAACCAAAGCCTATGTCCAAAATTTATAAGGTCTTTCTGGATGGACTGTCAGATCCTATGGATGGAACGAAAAGGAAGTGGGAAAGAGATTTGTTACCAGACTGCCTGACAGAAGGAGATTGGAATGTTATATTAAAAAGGGGGATGGAATGTTCCTAGAATAATAGACTTAGGGCAATACATTATAATCTGCTACATTGGTCTTATTTTACTCCTGCTCTAGTTAATAGAATACATAAGAATAAATCAGTTCTATGTCTTACATGCAAGGTTAATACAGGTACCTTTTCCCATCTAACTTAGGAATGTCCCAGATGACCCAATTTAGGCAGAGGATAGTCTCACTGCTGGGAGAAACTCTGGGCTATCCACAGGGTTTAGATCCAGTTAATATTCTATTGGGACTGCCAATGAGTACAGATAGGGAAATAAGGTGGAGCACCCTTTTTGGAACCTCGGCATTGTAGTAGCAAAACAAGTTCAAACACAGCACTGGGGGTCAGAGAGACTCCAACGATGTCCCAGTGGGTACAGTCCTTGTTACACTGTATGAAATTGGAACACCTACAATATAGTGCAAATAATCAAGAGGAGAAATGTATATAAATGTGGGACTGCAAGGAAATAGCATTATATTCCCCTTGGTTCCTATTCTTCTAGACCCTGTTACAGGATGAGTCCACCCTTTGGGTGGTTCTCAGAGATTATCATGTTTTATACATCTACCCATTGACATACCAACATACAATATTTCTAGCAGATAAAGGTCTTATGGTCTATCAAGTCTGCTTGATTGTGCAGCTAGCAGCCTTTATACTGTAGCTGCCCCTCCTCCCCTCCCTCCAGTGACCTTCCCCGTGCCTGTCCCATCACCATTTGAAGCAACCCACTGATATACAGGATACCACTTCCTCTGGCAATGCGTTCCATCCAGACACCACCCATTCTGTAAAAAAGTGTCTCCTCATTTCCTCCTGAACCGTCCCCCTTCCAAATGGTGCCATCGAGTATCCCTCCCCTCCTTCATTTGAAAAGCCCCTCTGTGCCCATCTAATTTATTCCTTTCATGTACTTGAAGGTTTCAATTATGTCCTCCCTATCCCGCCTCTCCTCCAGGGAGTACATATTCAACTCGCTCAGTCTGCTCTCATAGGTGAAGTCACCCTAGCCCTGGATCATTTTGTTGCCCTCTGCAGCACCCCCTCCAGTAACCTAATGTCCTTCTTCAGGTGTGGTCGCCAGAACTGGACACAGTACTCCAGCTCTAACAAGTGACCTGCATAGTGGCAGAATCACCCCCCCAGCATCCTGTTGGCCTTTGCAGCTACCTTTCTACACTGTGCTGAGTTGTTCATTGCTCCCATTATGATCACCCCGAGATCCTTCTCCTCTTCCGTCTTGGTTAGTTGAATCCCCCCTAGCTGGTAGCTTCTTCTTGGGTGTTTTGCACCAAAATGTACCACCTTGCATTTAATATGTAATCAGACATGAGAAGTTTATCCTGAAGATCTGTTTTTGCACTTTATAAAAACCCTACTTGGAGCTACTATATCATACAACTAAGGTATGTGTTATAAGTCAGACTTTGACTAATCAATCAAAGAGTCTTTTTGTTACTAACTCCTCTTTAACACATCTCTGTCTGTGGCTAGCCACTGCTTCTATCCAGGGTTGACAACACAATAGTGCATCGTGTACCTAAGGGAAAATTATATTAGGTAGATGTGAGTAGTTTATATACCTCTGTACCTCCATACATACCATTTGCCTTACTAATATAAGCCCTAACCTACTTCAATGTGGGTATGATATTATGCACAAGGATGCTGCTATTTGAATTCCCTGCTCAGCACTGCATGCATGCAGATGCCAAGATGGCAGGCTGGTGCAGAAGTGTGACCCCTTAGAAAATAGAGGGAAGGGGAGGGAAGGGGGCAGGGAAAGAGAAGGGAACAAGGGAGTGGAAAAAACAACCACACAATCTTCAAGAAAAACTTCTCATGTCTGATTACATATAAGTTATTCATTGTTAAACAAGCATATAGGTGAGGAAAAAGGGAAAAGGATAAGGGAGGGAGTGGAAAATGAAGGAGGGAGGGAAAACATGCACAATTCACTGGATAAACATTTTAGAATATTCATAATATGAAATACTCATGATACAAATTCACAAAATATCAAAAATAAGACTGCCTCAGTTATAATCCAATTAGTTATTTAAATAAGGAGAAAGCTGGAAACATTAATTTAATCCCATGGGATATAAGATCTGAGTTTATGCTGCCAGAATGTCTCTGGAGTAATTTCATGTCTAAATCCCCACCCGACTGACTCGTATACTCTCTATCATCTGAAAACGAAATTCATGATCCTTGCCTCTAAGCTTAATATGTTGTACTAATGTACTTACATCATCCCCTTTTAAAATACTTCTCACATGTTGGCTAATCCTGTATTTAAATTTCTGTCTAGTTTTGACTACATAAAAGGATGAACATTTTTTGCATATACCAAGATATACAATATTAGTGGTATTACATGTGCAGAAATCACAGATGTCATAGACTACATTCATAACAGGGTCTCTAAAGTGTTTCCCCACCAAAATAATACAATGTCCATAATTAAAAGTCCCTACAGGGAGATTTTTTTGGGGGGTACTTTTTCTTTTCCATAGGTGCAGCCTAATATGTGTTATTCACCAGAATGTCTCTCAAGTTTGTACCCCAGTCGTATACCAAACAGGGGGAGTTATTTGCAACATGTTGGAGTTTTCTGTCCATACCAAGTATGGGCCAATTTTGTGAAATAATGCCCTTAACTAAATGAGACTGTGGAGAAAAAGTGATAATAAAGTCCAGTGTATTAATGCTGCTAAAATCCTCATTACCATTTCTGGAACTACGTGTCAGTAAATTTTCCTTACTAATAGAGTCCACTTTTTTTGCTTCTTCCGCCCTGCTTGGAGTGCAAACCCTTGCAAGGAATCTATCTTCAAGATGAGCAGCACAATGTTGATACATGTGGTCTTCAGTGCAATTGCACTTGTCTCATGAACCGTCATATTGGAATATTAGCAGTTACATGTGCCAGATGACAACTTTGATAATGTAATAAAGAGTTATCAGTTTCCTTCTGTATAATTGTGTAACAATGTGATTATTAGGTCCCTTAGATATGGTGAAGTCCAGAAAATTGACATAAAATGGATCAAAATTAACCTCAAATTTAAGATTCTTATTGGTAGCTTCCAAATAAATCACATATTTCTGTAATTCTACAGATGAACCTCTCCAGATGAAAAATAAATCATTGATGAATTGTTTGTAGAGATCAATTTTGTCCAAAATGGGTTTTGTCACTATCTATGTACTCTTCCTCCCACTTCACCATATAGATGATAGCATAATTGGGAGCCATTGCTGCCCCCATTGCTGTTCTGTTTCTTTGTAAATACATTTGGTTCTTAAACTGAAATACATTGCACTTTAAAAATTTTTCAGTTAGTGACACCAAAAATTCGATGAAAGGTTGTGTGTATTCAGTCTTGTCCAATAACATGAGTCTCATTGCCTCCAACCCATCCACATGTGGAAAGTTAGTGTATAGTGCTCTAACATCCATAATGACTAACAACCAATCTTGTTCAAGCTCCAAATCTTTTAAAATATTTTATACATCTGTGGTATCTCTCAAAAAAGAGCGAGCATTCTGGGATGCAGATTTTATGTAGTGATCCACAAGTGTGCTAAAGGGTCTGTAATGGACCCAATACTGGCCACAATTGTCCTGGCTGGAGGATTATACAGTGATCTGTGAATTTTTAGAAGTCCATATAAGACTGCACGCACAGGATGTTTCACTTCCAGGTATTGTAAAGTTTCTTGATTTATAATGTTGTTGCACAAAGCTTCATGCAGCAAAATGTCAATTTATGTTTTATATTTATCAGTGGGATCATTATCCAATGCTACATAAAAGTCCATGTCTGAAAGTTGCTGCAACATCTCCTTCTCATAATCAACTGTGTTCCACACTACAGTGAAGTTGCTCTTATCGACTGGCTTCAATGTGGGTATGATATTATGCACAAGGTTGCAGCTATTTGAATTTCCTGCTCAGCTCTGTATACATGTAGATGCCAAGATGGCATGCTGGTGCACGAGTGTGACCCCTTACATAGTGGTCACATGATGTGGTGCTCATCTCATAACAGTGGAAAACCTCCCTACCAGTGGAGATCTCAATCGACTTGATGAGCACTATTGCATCCTGGATCCTACTAATAATTCCAGGATCAGCTGCTACCATACAGCTATGAGAGAGCCTTGATATTCTTGTGGGGGTCTCAGGGGGCCATGGGCTGAGCACTGGATTATTGAGCAATGTAATGAATAGTATAATGCAGCTTAAAAATGGCACCTGCACATGTTACTAAACTTATGGTTCTTCTTGTTGATGAAAAGCCCATCCCCCACTTTCCCTCTTCCCTCACTTTCCCTCTTCCCTGTATCTCCTTGGCTAGCTCTGTTCCTCAGCATTCATCACAGCTGATATCACAATGCTTGCGAATGCACGTTAGCCACAATACTCATACATGCACAATGAGATGGTCACCATCTTGGTCACAACAGTACTCTCGAGTATTATCAGTTCAGGAGCTTCCAAACCTCAGCATCAGGTGGCAACAGTAACCTTGAGGCAGAACCACACTTCTACAGGCTTCAAGGTCAATTCTCTGCCAGGAAAATGTGCAGTCAGGGCAGAACAGTCCCACTGCTGGAAGTGACACAATCCATGGCAGTTCCGGTGGCTATCTTACTGAGGGGTGACTACATATGCATTACTGAGGCTAAGCTGTGACCAGAAGTGACCTGTTCCATGTCACTTCCGGCAGCCATCTTTTTGAGGGGGCAACATAGAATAAATATACAACAGTCACACCCTACAGTCCCTGCCATTCCTCTGGTGGCCATCTTACCTGAGGAGGACATTACCTAATCCTGTAGCCTGCTATAAATGCATTACAGGCAGGTACAAATGCTAATGATTTTAACGTGCACATGCACTCAGTGCACAACGCTAGCATTTGTGAGGCCCATGCTCTACTGCACACCTCACTGAGGCCTGGGCTTTTGGATGTCATATGCTATTACGCAGCAGGGAAGGGACCACTCTCACATGCTTCCCCCTCTATTATGTATTCATAGAGTGTTACCATGACCAGGATGAACAGATGTACTACCTGCAACCTCCCACTCCTATCAAGCCACTTGGGTCATTTCTCTCCATCCTGTGCCAAACAGTTCCCAATAATGTTCGAGGCATCCTACTCCAATAACAAGGCCACCAGAACATCCCGAGAACCTTCCTTGTCCAGACACATGTCTGATATGCCACCCACATCTTTCCCCTAAATAGCTGAAATGCCTGAGCAACTTATTGACATTCTGCAGAACCAGCAAATAGTAAAAGCCCTGCAACACTTCATGACAGTCATGCTGGAAAAACTAGCAGAAATAGCTGACCTATGCAATCCAAGTCCAACTAATCAGACACCTGCACCTGCTCTGGCCAACCCACTCCCACAAGCTCCCAACAACCCTACATCTGTCAATCTTTCCCCAGCGGATCCATACTCGAGCACCCCAGAGCTGGGAAGTGACTCAGGGAAAGAGTCTGAGTGCGAGGCCATCATAGAAACAGCCCCCCAGTCACTAAGAACCAAATAGTGCTTCCCAGAACAAATTCTGCCCTTAGTACACCATATCATGGAGACAGAAGGGTTTGACACACCACCACCTCACCCTCAACCTAAACTAATGCCCTCACTGCTGCCATTAGCCAAGCACAGCAGTGACTTCACAGTATGCAAGGTTATTGATGAGTTCATGGCTAAAGAATGGGACTCAGCAAACTCAGCACACATTCCAGAATGTCACTGTGGGACAAGATGTGCCCACTGCAAGTAGACAAACTACAGTTGTGGTGCACCACCAACAGTGGACCTCAGAAAATGGTACTGAACAAAAGACTGCTCTTTCATTAGCGGTAGACAGAAAACTAGAGGATATACTGAAAATAATTTTGAACTGGTAGACCTCGGAACTAGGGCAGCCACTATCACCATTTATGACACCAGGGTGCAATTAGCCTGGATATAAGATGTGCACAAGACTCTGGCCCCCAAGTTGGCAGAGGCACAACTACAAAGTCATCCATGAAATACTTGGCAAGCATGCCAGTGGACTTCCTCAAAATTGATGCCAGGGCAGCAGCACTCATCAACTGTGATAGAAGGACACTGTGGCTAAAACTGTGGGATGCGGTTAATGAATCTAAGTTAATGTTACACAAACTCCCATTCGAAGGATCCTTACTTTTTGGAGAAGGCCTAGACAAATTTGTCAAAAGCAAGGAAGATGGAAAAGCCCTTTGGGAAAGATTAGGCTGCAGTGTCCACATACTTGCCATTCAGACACATTCAAATAACAATGTTCAAGCCAAACAACAAGGCCACAATGGTAACAGAGGGAATAATTTTCATCCCTCATATCCCACTTCCAACAACAACAGATTTAAAGGCCAAGGCAGATCAAACAGAGGAAGGTTCCAAAACAGATTCAACCATAGACAACAGTCAAAATAATGACTACCCTCTCTGGCCCAAGCGGAACCCGTATTGATAGAAGCACAACTTCAACGGTTCACACATGAATGAAGAAAAATGATGGAAGACAAGTGGATGCTAGAAACAATTCACAAAAGTTATGCCATAGAACTGAAGACATCCACAGGATGGACCATCTAATAATTTCACCAATAACCAAACACAAAGTACACCCATAACTGCTTCAACAGATATTGTAAGGTCTGATACAAAACAGGACGAAAGCAGAGTTACCACCACAGGAAAGAGGACACAGAATATATTCCATCCTTTTTTACCTTACTAAGGAAAACAGGAGACTGATGTTCAGACTTAGACTTAAAATTCTTAAATCACTCAGCTCAATACAAGCAATTCAAGATGGAAACTACCAGGTCCACCCTGAGAGTCATACAACCTGGGAATTTCTTCACACCGTACACTTGAAGGACACTTATCTACACATCCCCATCTGGCCATCCCACTTCAAATTTCTGAGGTTTCACATACGGAAACATTACCAGTACCAGGTACTACTATTTGGACAAACAGCAGCACAGAGAGTTTTTACAAAGTCTCCATAGTCCTGGTGGACAAAATGACAGAACAAGGCATTTAGGTCATTCCATACTTGGACGGCTGGCTAATCAGGACCAGATCCCACAACATTCATTAAGGGAGACACAAACAGTAATAACATGTCTAGAAAACACATTTGGGTAGTCAACCAGAACAAAAGCAGCCTCACCTACCTAGCCAGTCCACAGAACACCTGGGCACACTGCTAGATACGGCAACAGGCTGAGTACAGCCCTAAAACCAATAAATCAACAGCATAGTCCTGTAACTGTCCAGCCTGCAGAGAAACAGATAGTCCACTCTGGAACAAGTTTCCTGGGTACTAGGACTAATGTCTTCCTGTACAGATCTGGTTCTCTGGGCCAATTGGCATATGAGACGACTACTCCTGCTGGCCATCCAAGAAGGAGTACTCCTGGATTACAGTTTTACACAATCATGACCATGACACCGTGAATAGATGCTTCACTGAAATGGTGGACAAACAAGGACAATGGAATGGCTCTGGACATCCAACACAACATGGTAATAGAAAAGAATGTCTGTCTAACTGGCTTGGGGGCAGCGAGCAGTCACTTGTCAGCCCAGCTAAATGGTCCTGTACAGAATCAAAGCAACTGATCAATAGTTTGGAGATGAGGGCAGTATTCTTAGGCCTACTTCATTTTAGTAACATAGTGAAAAACAAAAACATCCTCATAAGATCAGACAACAGAGTAACTGTGGCATACATTGTAAAACAAGGTGGAATCAAGAGTAGGGGAATGATGAAGGAGGCCGTAAAAGTGTAAATCGAGTTTACTGGGATTGATTAGATAGACAGTTTTATTTATTATGTTTGATTGGATAATGGTACTGATTTTAATTTCATTTTGTATATTTTAAAATTGTTGTGTTGTATTGATTGTGAAGCACTCTGAGTCTCCGGAAAGGAGTGCTACAGAAATAAAGTATCTATCTGTCTGTCTGTCTGTCTGTCTGTCTGTCTATCTATCTATTTATCTATAAGTGCTGACATGGGCACAGAGCCACCTAACCAGCACATTAGTCATTCATTTAGTGGACAAGCTGAATATGACAGTGGACTGTCTCTGCCACCAGCAGATCCACCTAGAACCACCCAGGTGAATGGAAACTCCATCAGGTGTTTCACAGCATTGACAGATGCTGGAGCCCATTGCAACTGGATCTAATTGCAACCAGCAAGAACACTCAATGACCCAGGATCTATCTGAGGTTCAAAGACAACCAATCCACAAAGGTGGATGCCCCATCATCACCCTGGTACTTCACTGTGGCCTACGTATTCCCCCCTTCCTCTCCTTCCATAAGTACTGAGGAAGATTTGACAGTCCATAGCAAAGGTAATCCTGATCACGGCAACATATATAGTAAAAGACACTGGTCAATTTTTGAAAACTGGTGCTCAGCAAGGTTCTTAATTCTATGAAGCATTTCCCTTGTAGACATTCTTCTAATCATTTAGAAGGGTCTAGACAAAGGACTCTCTTCTCCTCTTCCTCATTACAAGTGTAATTGGCAGCAACTGGAGTAACGACAGGCCAAATACATATGACAACCCCAGGGTCTCATCCCAACATACTGTGCTTTCTAAAAGCAGCCACAAATATCTGGCCCAAGACCAAAAAAATTACTGCATCATGGGAAATGAATTTAGTACTGAAAGGTATGACTGATACTCCATTTGAACATCTATTGACCATTGACCTTAAAGAGATGAACCTCAAAACAGTATTCTTAATAGCAGTCTGTTCAGCTAGGTGAACAGGCAAGCTGCAGGCCCTGCCCTGCAGAGAACAGTATGTCACATTTAATGAAGATAGGATCACTCTCAGGACAATCCCTTCTTTCCTGACAAGATTGCTTCAGATTTCCACTTAAGACAGAGACGATCAAATTGCCAGCTCAAATGCCAATCTCAGTGGGCACTATAAATCCTAAACTATAACCCTAGAGATGAGGAGAGTCATTGCTATATGTAACCAGAATGAGGGACTTCTGCAAGACTGACCGACTGTTTGACATTGCTCAAGGGCATAGGAGCGGACCACTTGCTTCCCTCTGTTATAGCAGCTTTACTCAAGAGGGTTATTCAGAACGCATACAAAGCAAGTGCCAAAGTACCTCCCACAGACCTTAAAGCCCATTTCACTGGGGCAATTGCCACATCATGGGCTGATAAAATGTGGCTATGACAGAGGAAATGTCCGCAGCCACTGCATGGACATCCATTCACTCATTCACTAGACATTACAGACTTGATGTAGCTCACGAGGCCAAAACCATTTTGGCCACTCTGTCCTCAAATGACTACATCTGTTCAGTCAGAACATGATCGTCTACCCCTAAGGTAAGGGTACTGCTTTTAGAACTCTAGATGTAAGCATCCTGGAGTGCCTCAGAGATTATCTCTACAATGGTAGTTTACTCACCTGGTAAAGGTGATTATGGAGGTATACATCTCTGAGGCACTCCACTCCTCCTTGGAGACAAGACACTTATATTCAGACAAGAAATTATGTCATATCCCAGCATGCCATATGGCCAGATAAACCTATAGTGTACCAATAGACAATAAATAGCCTGGTTTATAATCACACTTCTGGACTGTAGCTTGCTATGCAGTCACAAGCCTATACACTAACCAGTTTTTATTCTAGATAACAGTTTTGGAAGTTCTCAAAACTGAGCTAGTCTCATCACATTACAGGATGAAGCTGATTGGATTTCATCTTTGAAGTCACATGTGCATCAGCAACATATCAGGTGAGCATAACCCTAGTTGTAAGGATCCTGGAATGCCTTAGAGATATATACCCTCACAATCTCCTGTACCAGGTGAGTAAACTACCATTCCATCTTTATGATGGCCTTGGCCTTTGGTACTCCCCCGTGTCCTGGTGCCTGCCAGTACTAGATCTTATTCCAAATGGTGGACTGCCTTGGGGGTTGGGGAAGACAGCCTTCCCTTCAGAGCTCCTGCCATGGAGGACAAACTGTGAGAGCAACCAGTAGGTTACTGTGGTCCAGCAAAGTCAGAAGTTGCAGGACTGACTGAGGTATATCTCTGGGATCACAGTATATCCCAGGGATGAAATAGGGCCAGGGAGAAAAACCTCTACAGAAGGAAAAACATAAAGCCTTGGTGTATGGACAACTGGGAATCATATTTGTACTTGCTTATACTCTATGTGATAAAGTAAATATTGGGGTAACATTATGAACAGCCACAGCATATGGTGCTTAATATGTATGGGTTCATAATGTAAAGCAACAGTAAACATGCCTTGATAAAGTAATCTATTAAAAAGCTGACAATTGAATATATCTACTTCTTATCTAAAGTAGTTTAAATTAGGATATGGAGGAGCACGCTGCACTTTTAGTTTATGAACTCATTACATTTTTCAAGTAAAAACATAATATTAGTTCACAGACTGTTCACAGGCACCAACCTGTACATGCTAGGAAAAAACAGTTGATAGTGGTGGAAATCTATGAATCCCAGCTTCCCACCAGCATAGCAACTGTGTTTCTATTTCGTACAACGGGCTTCAGACACCCAATAAAACAATGTTGTTTTCTTACTTAAAATTGTCAATGTGTTTAACAGGAATGCAAGAGTCTGAAATAATCCCTTGTCCATAGAATGCAGTAGACAACACACAAGTTTTAAAGTACCTAAGATAAAACAAAGGGCTTGTCAGGGCTTTGAATCTAGGCAGCTTCTGTATCACAGTGTAAAGGTGACACTGATTATATTTATGTTACTTGAAAGCAACACAACTCTTATTTGCTGCTGAGCTCATTCTAATGGCTTTGGTGGTTGCATATTGTAACTCTGTAGAGCACAACATGCTTGAATTCCAACTTCAGGTTTATATGAATACTTTGCTGCATTTTTAAGCAATGTCTGTTCAAGCCATTTGGAGATATAATTGCTGGCTGGTAATTTTATTTTTTACACTCCCACTCATGCTAACCATGTTTCTTGTACACTGAATATGAAGACCACAGAGATAGGATGAGCGGAGCAGGCATTGCTGTTTGTGTACTACTGTACCACTTACAGTATAACATGAACCTCGTGGCTTATAAGGGAGTACAGTACTGGCTCTTAGGGACTATCTAGTATTAGGACTGTTTATTGTAATTTCAGTGGCATCTGTAGGCCAGGGTCTGATGGGGATCATACCCAGTAAAACTTTTCTATGTCTAAGCTTTGCCTCGGCAGTGACAAAGACCTGCCGAAAATAGACCAGACTGAAATTCTACCAATATGCCAAGTCAGAAGACTTCTGTGCCCTCCTGTGCATTGATCATTCTTAATACCTGAAGCCACTGAACCACTGCATAAGCTATACTTCAGCCCTTGATAATGAAGCATTTCTGTGTTTCTGCAGTAATGAGTAAATGCCCCCCCCCTCGAGACCATCATCTTGCAAAATGCAGTGGATCCATTTCATTTTATGATGTACATCATTTCTGAAGCTTTCTGAGCCGACAGTGGGATGATGCAATAGAGCTGTACATCGTTGCTTAAAACACATCATCTCTGGGGTGACCTTGCTCAAAGTTAAGGTTTCAGAAGCGAGGCATTCTTCACTCATGCATAGTAATACTGTGTGTAGGATTAAAAAAAACACTGCATCAGGCCAGCTTAGTGAATTGCACTGTTGTTTTTTATTTTTATTATTATTTTGCTCTGAGAACCTGGGCTGAGAGTGGGAGAGGGACTGGTGTAGATTTTTGTGTTAATGTTTTAAAGGTAGCAAGGCAGTTTGGGATGTAATTTAACTAGGGCTTTTGATTTTGAATCAGGAGCTCCATGTAAACTGTACATGCTATGCTCATGTGCTTGCTGGGCATGCTGTTAAGATCTGTCTAGTCTCTTTTTTAATTCTGAAGATTTTATTTTCTGTTGGCTGTGTTGGTTTAAGGATATGGCCAAGAACATCAAAAACTCAACAATATATGTTTTGTTTTGTTTTGCACAAGTGTTAGTAAACAGTCTTCATCTAAAGGTGTTAAAGATATATCAGAAATTCTCACATGCCTGTCTGTCTGTCTATCTATCTACCTGTCTATCTATCTACCTATCTATCTGTCTATCTGTATGTTTATGTATGTTTGTCTGGCTATGTGCCAGTGTAGACTGACAGACAGATACATACATACATATAAGCATGCATCAATACATTTATATGCAAGTTACATGTTGCTTATAATTCAGAAACAGGGCAGAAAACTGAGGCTTATTTGAATAAAGATGTCAATAATGGCAGGGAAGCTTTGAGTCCACAGTAATATAATACCACCAACATTCCGTTCTGATTGATGGCACACTTCAGCAGTGTGGAGCATAGGGCAGATTGCTGGATTTAGTGACACAGATTGGTTCTGACATGGGCATGACCTCATCTTAATACAGCATCACCTTTTTCCACAAAGAAACCATAGAACTGTTCTAATTAACACAGGTAGCAGCCCTGAAAATAAGGGGAAATTGCCATAACCAGGAAGGAACAAGAACATGAACATCTGAAACTGCTGGTGACCTGGTCTATTGCTTAGCGTATTTCCTTGTCTTCACATTTTCTGTACATGTACACACAGTGAAGGCAACAGACTGCATTGCCTTGATGCTTGTTGCCCTATCCCTACTGTCAGATGAGTTGTAATGCCATTGTTAGTGCTACATAATCCTATAAGTGGTGCCCAATATCAACTAACAGGCGGTCTGAAATGGTGCTCATTTTTTTTATGACAGATATGCAATCACGTGACATTAGATCCATAACTCACATGCTAAAGGTTAACTTGGGTTACAAAGATCATTGTTTATTTCTCACATACTACTGTATGAGACATGGTCTTATACAGTTTCTATAAGTCATTTATTTTAACTGAAAAAAAGCATCCACTGGAAATATTTGTTTTTCAGATGGAAGGAAACAAACAGAATCCTCTTGAAATAGTTGATTTTCAGATGAAAAGAAACAACTGCATCCACCACAAATACTGTAGTTACTTGGCTTCCATACTATACTGAACATCTAAAACAAAACTAATCGGTAACTTGAGTCATGATGCTACTCAGTAAGTTTGCTGGAAAGGTACTTTCCTTATACAACAGGTATAAAAATAAATTGTGCAAGATAAATGTGATATTTTGGCACCCAGTTTACAAGATAATGGGTTATCTCCCACATTGGATAGGTCATAATCACTATCTGAAAGGTGGGGATAATCACAATGGAATATTGAACCATTCAGAGAGTAGTATTCATAATGCTGATGACATCACAATAGCATGGAAGTCAGAAGTTTAAATAAAAAAGCAGATAAACCTTCCCAGAAACAGCCGATTCAAAAGTTATGACTAGTGAACTAGTGATGCATAAACCAAATATACAATGCCCTAACTCAAAATATGCAGTTTATCATCTCTTGTGAAGGGGCAGCACTTTCATAACTCACTTGTGGCTCTGCCACTCATCAAGTATGGTCTTGCACCCTCACACTTGTAGATAAATTGCATATTTTGAGTCAGGTTGTCATATATCCCGCATCTGTTTGATAGGAATGACAGCAACATATCCTTGTCACTCTGTTATTCCTTTAAAGCCACAGGTAGAGTAAATAAGAAATGCACCGTAGTGTTCTGAAGTACCTAAGACAAAAAAAATGCAAAGTACAGTACAGAGACTGCTATCACTAGCAGACAGGCACTGAACACCTGACCAGCATTACCCATAATCCTGTGTTGCTCTCAAGTCCCTATCCATCATCAAGGTAATACGGTTTAATCCCTTATACTGACTTAAAATTCAATCAGTAGAGTGTAACACATTTCTATCCAGTGCGTTAGTTGGTAAAGGCATTATTGCAAGGACCTCAGCTCTGATCTTACAGCCATCTGTTGGAATTTGTACAACATCTTTCCAGTGACCGAACAAGAAAAATGCAGACTTGGGCGTATATCACTTATTTGTTTAGACATATCCAATTTTCTGATAATATTAAATTCTACAATGGATTTATAAATACTAAAAGAAAAAGATTTAATTTTCTGTTAGGATGCTCTTTTCACAGGAAGTTGACTAAACAGGTTTTTCATATGTCTTAGTTTTGACCTAGTTTCTGATCTGTTGGTGTAAAAAAAACACCATCTCTACAGACCCATAGTCACTGAACTGTACTATAAAAATGAAAATGACAAAGTCTAGCTGAGTTTTATATTTTACATTTCTGCTTGTACTAGTTTTCAATATAACCAAGAAGCATTCCAGAACTAAAAGCATTTTTTAAAAAGGACTTACAAACTGGGAATACAAAATTTTCAAGAGCTGAAGAGCGTTATGCTTTATATTAAAAAAATAGCTCTGTAATGAATGGCTCAGAACAGACTCAAAGGCTGACTCAGTAACTGAGTGGCAACATATTGTGTTGTCAAGCTGTGGACCCGGGTTCAAAAACTATCTCGAGTCTCTCACTCACTGGGCAAACAGTGAGCAGGAATGTCATGAAAATAAGTCAGTCTGTCTCTGAGGAGAGAGCATGTGCTGAGCCACGGCACTCTCTAGCACACCCTGCATTCAGGATGAGATAAGCAGGATTTGATAGTGTTTCTAAGGGGACCTGCACTCCCTTGTGTTTGTGAACTAGTGTCACAACCCAGACACACTTAACTTGGTGGAGCAAAGGGTGTGGAGGTCAATGGAGCAAAATATGGAGATGCCAAGAATGACCAAAAATGATCTCAACACTCAAGTATCAGTGATTCAGTTCTTTTCCAACAGCAGTAAACATAGCAAGTAGAGCACTGAATAGAGTTTGGACTGATATAAACTAATGGAACTGGCCAAAGCAAACAGATTTGTACCACTGGAGATGATGTGATATTCACACCCTAAATTAGAAAATCTCATTTCAAACTGAAGTTATAGAAAGAGTCTAACCAATCACATAAAATGGTCTGCACTTTGCAACTTTTAGAGTCTCAGAACTATACTAAATTATTGTAGTACCCCAGTAGATGGCAATGTAGTACGAGGGCCAAGGGGTACATATCTGTGCTAAGGCTCATTTTCATAGGAGTCCCAGGGTTCACTAGGCTACATGGCCAGGTTGTTGTTTTTATCACAATCCTGCCTGCCTTCTCCTGTGCTTGCTCCTCCCCAGCTTCGCAGCTTGATTAGGCAGCATAGCACATGGGGAATACTGCCACGGCTTCCCAGCATGGGGTAACCTTTGTTGCATTTTGAAAGTCAGCTCATGGCTGACAGTAAGTAACCAGTGCCGTTGTCAGTGATGCAGAGTTGGTATTCCTGACACAGCATGAGATTCTGACAACCGACCATTCATGGCAGTTAGTAGCAAGCAGCAAGGACTGTTGCAAGTACGCCCCTATAAAATGTTTCAGGGCAGGGAATAAGGGAAGTCACAGTGCTGTGACTGGTAGAGGAGAAAGATGGGAACAGACTTTGGAGACTGGACACCACGGAGGATCAGCTCTGTTGCAGAACTTGAGGTAGCACTTATTTATTTATTTATTTTAATTTATTTAGATGTTTGGAAACAACCTTTGAGCAAGATCTCTTTAACGAAGGTTTTACATCTTGAAGCAGATACAATGATACAGACACAAAGTCAGGAAACCGTTACAATGAAGACAATACAAGTGATAGCACATAAAACATCAAGATAATAACATCCGGTTGGGGTATAAGGGCAGCCATTACATACCAATACACATTAGATAATATTTACAAATCGAAACTTAGAAAACCAGAACAGTTGAAAGGAGGAAAACTTCAGCTGAGCTCCAGAGGGGCCAGCAAAGTGGGGGGAGGTAGAACAGGTACTTGGGAGCAGTCAAAATGGGTGGCCTTGTTGAATAGATAGGAGAGTTGGTGGATTTTGTGGGTGGCAAGACTGGAGTAATCCAGGGGGAGCTGTGGGGTAAGGGGAGGTGTTATCACTAAGGATACCACCAACAGCTTAGTCTGGTTCAAGGTCGGTTGGCATTCATCTGCCTCAAAAGAGGCAGAATTTGTCTAGTACACTTACCCAGTCAACAAAAACGAAACAAAATAAATAAATAACAAGGTGGGGGTAAGAATACAGCGGATGGGAGGTCGGGGGAGACTTGAGGTGGAGGAGCATCCTGAACAGTGTGGCACTCGGTGGGAAGCCAGAGATAGAGGCTGGGAGGAACAGGAGCAGGGAGGACATCAGGTGCCCAATTGACACTGAACACCAAGAGACAAACTGATTTTCTGGTGAGTGGATTTGGATGTCTGCTGGACTGCTAGGGAACTGGGTCACTAGGACACACATAGAAGGAACCATTGGCCCACTGTGAGTTAAGAGGTAATGTAGCCTTGGTGGGGAGACTTCTGGATTGGACTGCTATTAGTGAAATGCAAAAGAACAGCTATGGAACAGGGTCCATTTATGTGCAATAAAGGACATTTTACCATTAAGCAGCTAGCACTATGAGTATTTTCCTATTTTCAACAGTATTGACCTGTGCTGGGCTTTTTGTGTTGTTAATTGCTGTTAGTGACCAGACTGGTAGAATGGAGTAGCACCATGGTATGCTACAGTATTCTGCGATTATGTTGCTGGAATTAACCATCATGTTAGTGGGTGTAAACCACACATACCTTCTTATAGCTGGATTACTAATTTGTATTATGACACTGCTACATACAGGACCGCCCTCCCTGTAACATGACTCCTCTGTGCATGTGAAATAGCAGTAGGGTGATACAAAAATTCCCTGTTTTGTGCTCTACAGCAAACACCAACGTCATGGTCATCAGCAGTGACCATGATTAAAAATGAAGCAGATTTTTATACAAAAATGTAGGTCCAACTCAGTTTAAAAGTCTGTCTGACAGAAAATAAAAGTCAGAAGACTGAAACAAACGTTTCCCAAAGGGAGCTAAAACAATTCCTAAAACCAGGTCACAAAAAGAAAAGTTGAAAATAAACACGTTTCCTCTAAATATGGGGAAAACAGTAGAAAATTAGGTTAAAATGAGAAGAAATGACGTTTTTACTTCAGAAGAAAAAATTACTCACCTTAGTAATTGTGTTTCTTTAGGGATCCTACTCCTGCTTGGGATCTTAATGTTTGCATTGCTCAGCTTATGCAACCCCCTTTTGAGCCTTTGGCCTCAGCAGAACTTAAGTACTTGACTTGGAAAACTGTGTTCCTGGTAGTTATTACCTCTGCCAGGCGTATCAGTGAATTACAAGCTCTGTCAGTGAAGTCTGATTTTATCTCATTCCATAGAGATAAGGTGGTCCTTAGAACCAACTGGCGGTTCTTACCCAAAGTGGTTTCAGACTTCCATCTGAACCAATCCATGTCTCTTCCTGTGTTCTTCACTGATCATTCTTCTTCAGGAGAGAGAAGATTACACAGTATGGATGTTAAAAGGGCTCTTAGCTACTACATTGAGCATTTAGGTTTGACTCCCTCCAGTTGTTCCTCACTTATGGTGAAGTGGGGAAGGGTAAACCTGCTACTAAGAGAACTATTGCCAGGTGAATTGTCTCTTTTATGCAATTCTGCTATGAATAGCTAGGCAAAGTACCCCCCTCAGGCCTGAGGGCTCATTCGACTAGAGGTACAGCTGCTTCCCTAGCTGCTGCCAGGGATATACCCTTATTAGAGATATGCAAAGCAGCCACCTGGAAAACAGTCCATACATTCACCAAGCATTACTCTCTGGATATACAGACTAGGAGTGATGCTAGGTTTAGTACAGCAGTACTGCAGAACCCATTCTCAAAATAGGTTCCGTCCCTCCTCCATGGAGGTACTGCTTGGTAGTCTGCATATTGTCAGAATACAGCAAGACTTCATGTTGTTTGAAGAAAAAAATACTCACCTTAGTAATTGTGTTTCTTCTAATGGAGTCTTGCTGTATTCTGACCTCCCCGCCTCCCTCTCAGAACCTGTTTTTGGGAAGTGGGCTGGCAGGCGCAGTGTTGCACCTCAGGTGCACTTGGCACTCTCTCTTTTAGAGGGGGAGGGGTTATGTTATATTGTTTTTGGATAGTTATAGTTGTTCACTACCTAGTTTTTCTTTTGGATTTCTCGACTTGAGTCTTTTGGGATCCAAAATACTTGGTTGCCCTTTGGGCTAGTAATTTTGCAATTTCCACAAAGTAGGTATAGTTAGTATTAGCTCGTAAGAATCTGACGGTTACACTTGGAAGTGCAGCAGACTGAGGTTTGAACCGAGCTCGAGTTCAACGTTCTATGCTCTGGCACAGAGTTAACTCTTTCCTCTCTGGAGCAGTTCAAGTGCTGGGGCTAACTGCATATTTGTCAGAATACAGCAAGACTTCATGTTGTTTGAAAGTGTAGTTTCCAGTCAGAGAATACCTAGTGGAAACACAATGTAACTCCTGTGAGGAAAAATTAAAACTCTTTCCTGGGAAGCGCTGGGAGCCCAGAAAAAAAACACAAAAACTAGATACAAATGTAAAAATAAAAAACAAACCAAAGGCAGTAAAAATGAAAAATAATACACTGTAAACAGAAATGAACTTTCTTCAAGCAAAGAGAGAGAGACACACACCGGAGCCAACTGTTCACAGAAACAGAGAAAGAATAGAATCTCATTAGTAGCAAACAGCACACCCTACAGACAGTAAACAGAGGTTACTTACCTGTAACAGTAGTTCTAGTAGTAGTATATGTTATTCATCCATACTGTTTGGCATGTCCTTTCCTTTAATTCCTTGCCAGAAGTCTTTAAGCTGGCTCTTCCCACCCACCCAGGTGGTACATGCCTTGCTCTGCCCTTGATGCCAGATCTTGCTCTGGAAGCAGAGGTTGTGCGTCAAGCTGGGGAAGTAGGGTGGGTCCGTGTGGATGAACAACATATACAACTCCAAGAACTACTGTTACAGGTGAGTAACCTGTGTTACTAGGGATGTAGCCACACTGTTTGGCAGACTTCTAGCAGTTCTCCGGGAGGAGGAAGGCAAGGTGCACACCCCCTACTTAAGAAACAGAGACTGACGAACTGAGGCCCCCAAACCTGCATCCTGGCGTGACTCAAGGTCATTGTGGTAATGGGAAATGAAGAAAAAATTACTTACCACAGTAATGTTGTTTCTCCTAATGGAGTCTTGCTGTATTCTGACAATATGCAGTTAGACTGACCAGTTCAACTGCCCCGAAGAACAAAGAGTTAACTCTATGTAAATGCATAGAATGTTGAGCTCGAGCTTGGTTTTCAAACCACTGTCCTTGGTACGTTCTAGTAATTGATCTGATTCTATGAAGCAAACTAGATATAGCACCCTTTGCAAACTGTGTGAGAGGCCTTTCGGCACCATGCAATTCTGCTTAAAGTTGGACCAGCATAACATTCTATGGTGATTTGCATATGCAGCCCATGATGCTTTGCATTGTGGGGCATGTGTGATTTGTATTTTCTTGAAACTTGGCTTCCCAGCCAAATGCCCTTTGGGGTAACCCTTGCCTCAGTGTTTGCGCACAGAGGTTCTTTGTCTTCTAGATATATATATATATATATATATGTAATGGCCAAAACTAAGCCTAAACAGGTCCCCTACAGGGGCAACATGAGGGAAAAAAAAGGGCATGTAAAAGACTCAAGTCACAGATGCCCAAGGAAAACCAATACCTACTAATGGTTTGAGTTATAAAGTTGCTGCAGAACAGCCACCCTTCCCCAGGTTCTGAAGGGGAGGTAGGAGGAGACAGAACACAGCAAGACTCCATTAGAAGAAACATTACTAAGGTAAGTAATTTTTCTTCAAACAACATGAAGTCTTGCTGTATTCTGACAAGATGCAGACTACTCAAGCAGTGCCCCATGGAGGTGGGCACAGAACTTATTTGGGGAACAGGATCTGCAGTACTGCTGTGCTACAACCTGGCATCACTCCTATCCTGAATATCCAGGCTGTAGTGCTTAGTGAATGTATGGACAGACTTCCACGTGGCAGCCTTATATATCTCAAGAAGGGACTTCCTGGCAGCCCCTGAGAGGCAGCAGTGCATCTGGTAGAGTGGGCCTAAGACCTGTTAGTGGGTCCTTACCCAACTTACTGTAGCGGAACTGGATACAGGTCACAATCCATCAGGCTATAGTCCTCCTTTGCAGCTGGCCTGCCCTGACCAACTTCACCATAGGTAAGAAAAGCTGGGAACAATCCTTCGTTAGCTTCTTTGTCCTGTTCATGTAATAGTTAATAGCTCTCTTTATGTCCAGGCTGTGCAGCCTGCATTCACCTGAACTAGAGTGATCTGAGAAGAATACAGGCAAGCTAATGGATTGGTTAAGATGAAAATCAGAAACCACCTTAGGGAGGAACTTCCTATCGTTCAGAGCACAATTTTATCCCTGTGGGTGAGACATAGTTAGGCTCCACAGACAAAGCCTGAAGCTCACTGATTCCTCTAGCGGAAGTGATAGCCACTAGAAAAACAGTTTTCCAAGTGAGAAACTTGAGTTCCGAAGAAAACATAGGTTCAAAAAGAGGCTGCATAAGCTGACCTATGCATATGTTCAGGTCCCATGCAGGGGTAGGTTCCCTATGTGGGGGATGAAGATGTAACAACCCTTTGAAAAACTTTTTGAAAACTGGGTGCGCAGCCAGAGAAGAGGCCTTCCCTGCTGAAAGATAAGCAGAGACAGCAGAGAGGTGTACCTTCAGGGTAGAGGGCTGTAAATGCAGAGACTGAAGGTGGACCAGATAGTCCAGAAGTTCTGGTACTCCAGCTTGCTGTGAATCCAGATCTTTCTGGGCACACCAGATAGAAAATATTTTCCACTTAGAGGAATAGGATTTTCTGGTAGCAGGTTTTCTGGCACCCTTCAGAATATCCAAGACAGATTAAGACAGTTGTAAATCTGCATATTCTAAGTCTTCAAGAGCCAAGCCCTGAGGTGAAGAGACTGAAGATTGGGGTACATTATCCTGCCCTGAGAGGATGTCAGTGGGTTGTACCTCCTGGTAGAGAAATCGGCTTGGTCACTAATAGTGACAGCAGCATCGAATACCATGGCTGTCTGGCCCAGTCTGAGGCTATGAGAATCACTGGGCAGATTGAGACCTCAGCTTGACCAGGACTCTGGCTATCAGAGGAAAGGGGGGAAGCATAAAGGAACCTGTTTGACCAGTCCAGAAGGAGAGCATCCAGTGGCACTGGGCCCTGGAGTGGGGGCCAGCAGCGATACAGTGGTAACTGGTGATTGGGGCTGCAAAGAGATCTATCTCTGGAACCCTCACCTCCTGAATACTGAGAGAAGGACCTGCTTGTTCAGGGTCCATTCGTGATGGCCCTGGCTGATCCTGCTGAGAGCATCTGCCAGAACATTGTCCTTGCCTGACAAGTGAACTGCTAACAGTGACATGTTCAGAGAATATGCCAGTTTCCAAATCTACATGGATTCTGTGCACAGCAGGGAGGATCTTGTTCCCCCCTGCTTGTTGATGTAGTACATGGTGGTGGTATTGTCTGTCCTGACCTGCACCACCTTGCCCTGTAAGAGATTGGCAAACTCCTGAATAGCCAGGAGCACTGCTCTGAGCTCCAGAAGATTGATGTGCAAGACAGTCTCTTGAGGGAGCCACATACCACTGTGCTGTGCGATCCCACAGATGGGCACCCCAGCCCAAAAGAGAAGCATCCGTTGTCAGCACCAGAGAGGGTACCTGAGGGAGAAAGGGAACCCCCACTTTGAGGTTATCCATCTCCTACCACCACAGAAGAGCTAACAGAAGGGTGGGAGATACTGGAATCAGTTTGGACAGAGGATCCTTTTTCTGAGACCAAAAGGATCTCAGGTGGAACTGAATGTCCCTCATCTGGAACCTGGCCCCCAGAACCACAGCTGTGGTGGAGGCCATGTGTCCTAGGAGCTGTAGGAAGTACCTTGCTGGATGAGGAACTTGAACATGGAAAGACTTTGCCAAATCTATGAGGGTCTGTGCCCTTGCAGAAGGCAAGAAGGCCCTTGCCTGAATGGTATTCAGCTCTGCCCCATGAAGTCTAGTATTTGTACTGGGGTCAAGACAGATTTTTGATGATTTACCAAAAACCTGAGAGAGCGAAGAGTATCCTCAGTGAGTTTTAGGGCTTCTGTGACCTGTTGGATGGATTGACCCAGCAACAGACAGCCTCCAGATAGGGGTAAACTGAAACCCCTTGCCTTCTGAGGAATGCCACCACTACTGCAAGACATTTTGTAAACACTCTTGGTGCAGATAAGTCATGAAGGGCATAGCCCTGAATTGGTAGTGACCTAAAGGCAGTCGAAATCTGAGATATTTTCTGTGAGACTGTCTGATAGGGATGCGGAAGTAAGTATCCTTTAGGTCTAGGGATGCCAAACAGTCCCCTTGCTTGAGAGTAGGTAGAATGGTAGCCAGAGTTGTCATTTTGAATTTTGGCTTTGTAAGATGCCTGTTTAGGAATCTGAGATCCAGAATGGGCTGCCACTCCCCATTTTCCTTTGGTGCCAGGAAGTACCTTGAGTACAGTCCTTTCTCTGTGCTGATAGGGCAAAGGCTCCACTGCTTTTTTTATGAAGAAGAGTGGAAACCTCTGCCTCCAGCAGGGCTGTTTCTGCAGAGCTGGAAGGTCTGAAAACTCTTGCTGGCAGTTTTGGAGGCACCTTGAAAGTGAGAGCAAGACCCTGACCTACTATCTCCAGGACCCATTTGTCTGAAGTGATGGAATGCCAAGCCTGGAGATAGTAGGTCAGCCTGCCCCCAACAGGGTAAGGGGAGGCAGCCCGAACAGAGCTCTCAGGGTGTCTGTTTTGCTGGGGTAGCAGACTGGGGGGTGGAGGCGGCCCTGCCAGCACCCCTCCTGCCTCTCCTTCTAAAGAACCCCCTGGGTTGCTGGTAAGAGGGAAAAGCTTGGGCCTGGTGGAAAGGTGTGGGGTAAGGTCTGCCCCTGCCCCATGTCTGCTGCTTCTGAGGAGTGGCAGCTTTCTCTTTTTGCTGAAGCACTCCTGTATGCCACTCTGTACTCATTCATTTTCTTCATGTATGCCTCAGTCTGTTCCTCAGAGAGTTCTGGACAAAGGGAAAATCCATGGCATTATTCTGCGTGTCCTGGGAAAGGGTAGTACACTTGAGCCAGGAAAAACACCTGAGGGATACAGCAGAAGCCACAGCCCTGAAGCTGCATCATTGGAGTGCACAGCCATGTGGAACTGGGACTTGATGCTTGTACCCCTTGTTGACCAGCTCCTGAAGATCAGCAGAAAGCTCAGAAGGAGCTCTTTAGCCAACTGTTCCACAGCTTCCCAAAGGGACTTTTGATACATGGAGGCATAAACCATATAGGAGGCTTGCCTGATACCCAAGGAAGATGCCAGATGCCCTTTCCTGGCAAGAGAATCCACCTTCCTGGAATCCTTTTCAGGGGGGTGAGAGGCCAGGGGGGATGGCAGCCTTCTCACAGGCTGCAGTTTGAACCACCCCTACATGGCTACAATGGCTGGTTAAAAAGTCAGTACCATTGCCAACGAGAAAGTACTTCCTGTCCATCTTCTTATCTAAAGGAGGGACAGAACTAGGGGTTTGGAGGATATTTAAAGTCTGCTTCTTAAGGGACTTATGAATGGGAATCGAAAGTCCCTGGGATACAGGAAGATCCATCATCTCCTGTAATCCTCTTCCTCATCATACATAGATACATAGACAGTGTCAGCAAATAAGGGCCTTTGGCCCACCCAGTATGCCCATTTGAGCCTGTAAGTTCAGTTTATGTTTTCCTAAAAGTCTGTTGCCCCTTACCCCAGACCTCCAGCCTCATCCTCCTGCCTGGCCTCTTGTACAGAGAGCTGCAGGGTCTCAGCCACCTGCCTCTATAAAAGCAAAATGGTAGGTAGCCCCAGAGACAGGCCTGGGAGGGATCATACTGAGGATGATCAGGGGAGACCTCAGGGTCAATGAGTTCCCCTTCATCCTGTTCCTCCTCCTCATAGAAAAATAATACTCCTCAGGGTCAATGTGTCCTGAAGGAGTTGAACCGGTATCCGGAACCACTGGCTGCCAAGACGGTACCTGCGATGGTTCGTCAAACCCAGATTGCAAAGACTGCACTATCCGGATGGCTTTTGCAATTTCACCCGCGGTTGGAACCGAGACTGATTGTTTATGCGGCTCCAAACCGGAGCGTTTGGCTTTCTTTGACGGTGCGGGTTCAGAAGCCAACTCCGAACGTCGTTTACCCATGAACGGTTCACCCTGGCTTGAGAGGTCGGTTGTCGGAGCCGAGGGTTCAGTTGAACAGGAACCGGCCTCAGCAGTCTTATCCATTTTTTCCTTAAGTTTACTGAGGCATCTGTCTAAAGTAGACTGAGGGAAATTCTTACAAACATCACAGTCTGTTTGTAAGTGGTTAAAACCCAAACAGTACAGACAAACCAAATGTGGATCAGCTTTTGCAAATTGCTCCCCACACTCAGTACAGTGCTGAAACCCAGTGGGACCATTTTTTTTCTTGGGTTTCTGTGACATAAGCCTAAACTTTGGAGTTTAACCCAGTGGCTTAGTTAGGCTGGTTAAGCAAGAAACAAATATCTACTTTATCCAGGGTGGCTTAGTTAGGCCAGGATAAAGAAATTAAGAAAATTACCCCTGAAGGCTTAGTTAGGCCGGGTAATAGAGAAACAAAGTCCGAACCAACCAACAGTTTAGCGCCAGCCAAAAATGAACCGAGAGCCCCCAGTTCTGGTCAGGACTTTGCACCGGATCCCAATACAATGTAAATTTACAGAAAAAAGGGGAAAACAGAAGTTCGGTCCCCTCACGGTCGCCAAACCGATTGGAAACCGAATGCTTACCCAACCTAGGAACGTACACCATACCGAAGATAGTGGTTTGAGAACGTTTTTAAAATAAAATAAAGCGGTTGAAATTGAACCAACGAAACTTAGCTAGACTGAAGGCAGAGAGGAGAAATCTCTGAGGCGTCTTCACTGGTGAGCGGAGTAAAGAATCTGATCAGTTACTAGAACGTACCGCAGACAGTTTGAAAAACGAGATCAAGCTCAGCATTGTATGCATTTGCACAGAGTTAACTCTTTGTTCCCCAGAGCAGTTGAACCGGTCGGTCTAACTGCATATTGTCAGAATGCAGCAAGACTTCATGTTGTTTGAAGGTGTTTGCTGACTTCCAGGTAGCAGCTCTACAGATTTCCTGGATAGAGACACCCCTAGAAGCAGCCACCGACGCAGTGGTATGGCGGGTGAAATGAGCCCTTAGCCCTACGGGGAGTCTCCCTACCTGCCAACCTATAGCAGAGATCAATGCATGACGTAATCCATCTGCCAATCATCCACTTGGCTGCAGGTCTGCCAGGTGCGGCTTCAGCGTAGGTGACAAACAGCTGGCAAACCTCTCCCCAAACTCCAGCTGTGCACTCTTTATAATAAGAGAGCGCTCTCTTCTCAGGTCCAAAGTATGGAGCCTGTATTCGGCCTCCGAGGTGTGACTGGGGTATTACACTGGCAGAGTCATCACCTGTTTCAGGTGAAACTCCGACACAACCTTCGGAAGGAACTTCAGGTTGGGACGCAGGACAACCTTGTCCCTGTGAAAGACCAGATAAGGAAACTCAACCGAGCACGCTTGGAGCTCCACAATCCTTCTGGCTGACGTGATAGCCACCAGGAAGGCGGTCTTCCACGACAGGTGTGACATCTCACTCCAGTGCATCGGTTCGAACGGCTTGCCATTGAGCTTTGCCAGTACCAGTAGTAGATCCCTATGGTGGTGGTGGTTCATGCACTAGAGGAAATATGGTTGAGGCCTTTGAAGAAATGCTAGACCACCTTCTTCTTGTGCCACCATCTGCTGACCGCCCGCACCCGTAAGCAGAGATGGCTGCCTGGTACACCTTAAGGGTCAAGACTGAGACCCCTTTGAAAGAGACCAATGGTAGTCAAAATGCTAGCAAACGGACAGGACAAAGGGTCCAGGCCCTTGCCCTCACTCCAAATGGAGAATCTCTTTCTGGTTTGTTATTTTAATTATAATTTGGAATTGATTACTTGATTCAGTTGGGATTAAGTTGTTGGGTATGTAGTTATTTTAAGAATGTGCTGGGGAGCCAAAGAGCGGTCAGGCAGTATTCCCCAACAGGCTCAGGAATTGCACTCTTTGAATGCCCTCATTTGTCACTGGAAACTTACAAACATTGCCAATCCCTCGGGATTTCTAGAAGGCACAGGAAAGGGGTGAGAACTGGGCCTGGTGGGGGAATGGAAAGGGGAGTACGTACTGGGGCGGTGGGGACCAGGTGACACCCTGGGGCGAAATGGTGCCAGGACAGGGGTAATCCCTGTCTTGTCCCCATATCCAAGAGCCAAGCAATTAATGCTGGTCAGGAGTCGAGGTCTTCCTCAGCATCTCATCCAACCCAGGCGGTGTTATGTAATGCCAGGTCCATCAAAAACAAGACTGCTATTATAGCCAATCTTGTTGAAATGGTGGATCTGGCATGCATCACAGAGACCTGGCTGGACGGAAATGCAGCCCCAGTGTTGGCTTCTGCAGTTCCAGCTGGGTTCTCGGTGATTCACCGCCTGAGGCTGGATTGTAGGGGTGGGGTGTAGCCATCTTTTTTAAGACCGAACTGGGCCTTGTGGATGTACCAGTGGGGATCACCAGATACTTTGAGTGTATCATGGGAGAGGGTGAAGGTTGCAGGATACTCCTCATTTACCGTCCACCAGGTGATGGGGGTTTATTCCTGCAGGAGATTGCGGACTTCATCATTGACACGGTATTGGAGTCTCACACATGGATAATTCTGGGGGACTTCAATGTATGGGTCAACAATGAACTCTCGCCACTTGGTCAAAATCTCCTCCAGCTAATGACATTGCTGGGCCTTACACAGGTGATTACTTCCTCTACCCATATAGGGGATCACTCATTGGATCTGCTCTTCCTCCTGGGGATGGAGATCTCTGACTTGGGGGTGGCACCAGTCAGTTGGTCTGACCATCACACCATAGGGTTCAGTTTTGGGGCTTCCCAAATGGACCTACCCCTTCGGAGATGGTCCGGTACCGCACTTTAAGGGGAGTTACCACAGATGGTCTATTGGCGGTCCTGGACCTATCGGGATTGCTGGGTGAAAGCACAAGTCCAGGGGATCTCGTACTAGCCTATAATAAGGCAGTGGGAGATGCCCTGGATTTGATTGCTCCTGTTCGTGTTCGACCACTCACTCTTCGTCCAAGGTCCCCTTGGTATGATGGGTCCTTGAAGGAGTTGAGGCGTGTTGGTCAAAGGCCGGAAAGAGCATGGCGGAAATCCGGCCTGGATGCTGACAGGCTTACATTGATAGAACATTATAAGGGCTATCAATCAGAAATCACCCATAAGAAGGCAGAGTTCCTGTCCAGGGAGATTTCTGCTGCGCAGAACTGACCGGCTCAGCTTTTCCGAACTGCTGATAGATTGTGAAATCCAAGCTGTCTCCAGTCCGGAAAAGCTTTTTCACAAATTAAGTATGATGAGCTTGCTTGGTTCATTGCAGATAAGGTTGCCAGCATCAGATCTGGAATCGGCCCGGCTCTCTCTCTATGAGGGGTTGCAAAGGTCGACGGGAGGTGGTGGGCACCCGGTCTATCTGGACGGATTTCAGCCAACCAGAATTCATGGACATTGTTAAGATTGTCCAGACTCTGCACCCAACCTGTTTTAGTTTGGATCCCAGCCCTACCTCCCTTTTAGTGGGGTGTGTAGATGTTATCTGCCCGATCCTAGCTGAAATTGTATGGAGATCCTTGAAGAGGGGTGTCTTTCCAGACCCCTGACCCCCCTAAGGAAACAGTCATTCGACCACTCTAAAATCCACTCATGAATCCTGGCAGTCCAGCTAGCTTTCTGCGACTTATCTCCAGCCTTATATTTCATTTTTGTTCGGCTCAGCTGATGTCACTGTGTATTATTTCATTATAGCTTCTGGCTCAGTTGATGTCACTTGGCTTTATTCTACTATAGTGTTTGCTCGCTGATGTCACTGTGTTTGTTTCACTATTGTTCTTGGTTCAGCTGATGTCACTGTGTTTTTTATTTCACTGTAGGCTTCACTCTGTAGATGTTACTGTGCTTTATTTCATTACAGTTTTGGCTCAGCTGATGTCACTGTGCTTTATTTGAATATGGTTTTGGTCAGCTGATGTCACTGAGCTTTATTTCATTATGTCTTTGACACAGCTGTCTGTGTTTTATTTCATTGTAGATTTTGCTCAGGTGATGTCCTTGTATTATTTCATTACAGTTTATGCCTCGGTGATGGTACTGGGCTTATTTCTTCTTTTGGCTGCAGATGTCTGTGTTTTATTTTAGTATAGTTCTTGGTTCAGTGATGACACTTGCCCATTATTCCTATAGATTTAGGCACATCTGATGTCATTCTGCTTTATTTCATTATAGTTTTTGCTCAGCTGGCTTCCTGTGTTTTTTCTTCACTATAGTTTTTCCTCAGCTGATGTCACTGGGCTATTTCATTCAGTTTTTTCACCAGCTGATGTCACAGTGCTTTATTTCATTATAGTTTTTGGCTCAGCTGATGTCACTCGGTTTTGTTTCCTTACAGTTTTTGCTCAGTTGATACTCTTCTTTGTTCAGTATACTTTTTGCTCATTGATGTCACTGGGCTTTATTTCATTACAGATCTTGCTCAGCTGATGTCACTTTGCTTTCATTGGAGTTTTTAGCTCATGTGTGTCATTGTGCTTCATTTCACTATTGTTCTTGGTTCAGTTGATGTCTGTGTGGCTTCACTATAGAGTTTGGGTCAGCTGATTTCACGTTGCTTTATTTCACTTCAGTTTTGCCTGCGCTGATGTCCCTGTGCTTTTTTTCACTGTAGTTCTTGTTTCAGATTTTGTCACTGTGTCTTGTTCATTATGGTTTTAGTCCAGCTTATGTCACTGGGCTTTTCATTACAGTATTTGGCTAGCTGATGTCTTTGTGCTTTGTTTCACTACGGGTTTTGGCTCATCTGATGTCACTAGGTTTATGTCACCATAGTTGTGCTAGTTGGTTCAATGGGTTTATTTCATTGCAGTTTTCCTCCCAGAGATGTCGCTGTGCTTAATTCATTACAATTTTGGCCAACTGTGTCACTGTGCTTTATTTCATTATAGTTTTTGGCTCATTGATGTCACTGGCCATCATTTCATGTGCTTTTGGCTCAGCTGATGACACTGTGCTATTTTAATTATAGTTTGCTTGGCTGATGTCACTGGGTTTATTTCCTTCCAGCTTTTGGCTCAGCTGCGCTACTGTGCTTTATTTCAATATAGTTTTGGCTGAGTTGATGTCACTTTTTTATTTCTTTACAGTTTTTGCTCAGCTGATGTCACTGGGCTTTATTTCGTACTTTCCTCAGCTGATGTCACTGTGCTTTATTTGAATATGGTTTTTGCTCCTTCTTCGATCATCCCACTGGCCAGACTTTCTCATGTGCATTCTCCAGTGGACTCACTAGGGTACAGTGGGACCAGTTTATGGATGAGTTAGATAATCCTTGTCCTGATCTCTTTACCAGTCCGCAAGGTACTGCAGTGGTTGATGGACTCCTCTAATCTACTTCAAGGCGTTGTCGTTGAGGCACAGGTCAGGAAACATAGGAAAACCAGGAGCAGTTTCAAAATTTCCAAATGGTATTTTTTTTTCTCAATAACAGCAAAACAAAAAATAAAAATTATTCAGTATAACTATTTACAAAGGCAGTACAGAGAAAACTAAGTCCTTCTTCTGAGGGCATCTCTTAATCTCAAGTTTTGGTCTCTCAGTTGCTCACTCTCCTTATCTCTCTAGCAAAAACATTGCTGCTCTTTTTATGTGTCTTTGTCTGGGAACTTGTTAAGAGAGCCTGCTTCTCACAGAATGTTCGTGTAAGTTTACAGAATGCTCTTGTAAGTTTCATTCCTTTCAGGTGCAACAAAACAGTACATGGTATCCCAGAACTGACCTCTTGTTCACAGCTCTGCAAAGGGCTTAAAAACTGGATCATTTCCACATAAAGACTCACATATATTTTTATACCCGCAGATATGCAAGGGGGAAGAAAGGACAGAACAGCAAGTGAAGGCAGAGAATTGAGAAACCGTCTGAGTGATCAGTTCCTAGGTCCTAAGAAAATTTGGTTGCGCAGCCAGAAAGATAAGGAGACAGAAAAGGAGTGGAAAGCACAGACCCTTGTGTTTAAACTCTTTCTGCATAACAAATGGGGCAGGGTCTTTTTCAATCCTGTCGCAGGTGTTCCATTCCAGATCTCCTCCCCACAGTAGGTCCTAACCACGATGCCTCGGGTCTGGGCTAGGGAACACAGCTTGGAAACCTCCCTGCATATCATATCAGTGTCCTGGAGATGAGGTGGTGTTCTATGCCACAGGCTTTTCAGGAACACCTTGCTCTAGGTCAGCTGCTGGTGCTTAGACAATCTTAGTGTATTATACTACATCAGCAAGCCGGGGGACGGGGACTCATTCAGTACCCCTATGCAGGGAGGCCATGAGACTGTGGTACTAGGCACTGGATCATGGTCTGTTACTTATGAGAACTTCACCGGACCAGAGAGAGCGGGGTCCGGCTAGGAGTCCAGCTGAGGTGCCACCAGCTGTAAGAGCTGGTCTGGCCAAATGGAATGCTCTGCCCGAGGCTTGCAGATCATTTATGATATCCTGGATATCAGGGTTGAACAGCCTAGAGCCTTAAGAGAGGTGCTCTTAAGCATATTCTGCTGACCTCCGGCTGCAAAACCGGATACCAGGAGTGCCTACGCAGGCATATGCCTATGGTCAAATCTCTAGCAGTGGTGTTGGCCATGTCACGAACAGACTCTGGAGAGGAGCTTGCCAAGACCCTCCGCTGAGAAGGTACAAAAGCCACTCTGCCTTCTGTGTGCCACCCAGGATGGCATGGGCCCGCTAACCCATGGGTATCCTAGAACTTTCTCAGGTTGAGCACATCATAAAGAACTACAATGGCCAACAAGTGCCGATGATAGGAGGCTTGGCAGCAGCACCGATAACGATCTGTGGTATGGAGAGGCATTGCCGATGGCATGATGGCACAGGGCATAAAGCTATCCAAAGAGCCAAAGAACTTGTCGACTTACAGAGACACTGTTATCGAAAGAGACATTGTCTAAGGCACAGAGCACAGACCTGTCGACATGCTGGCTAGCCTAGCATCCGTCGATGAGAAAGACAGCGACGGAAAGGCATCATCGAAGGCATGATGATACAGAGCACAAGCCTGTCGACGAACAAGAAGTCAAGGTCCATCGGCGGAAAGGACATCACAGACAAAGGGGCATTGTTGGAGGCAAGATGGCACAAAGCACAAACCTGCAGACATAGAAGAAACCCAGGATCTGTCGACGAAGGAACCTCATCGACGGAGAAAGTAGCATAAGGCCCACTGGCACAGAGCACAGGCCTGTTGACGTGCATGGAAGCCACGGATCCATCAACGGAAGAGGCATCGTCAGCGGACGAGGCACAGTAGACGGCAGCAGTGTCGATGGCACAGAGTGCAATGCTTTTGTTGGGCTGGAGACCTGTAAAGGCTGAAGCTGGAACTGGAAGGCAGCCATCGATGACCCGCTGTTGACCGGAAGGGGTCACCGACCCTAAAGCCTGCGACTTGCCACCCATCGGAGCGTGCAGCAGTGCTGTTGATATGGGTCTGGAGAAGCAAAGACCTGGACAGCGACCCTTGACGAGGCTGGAACCGTTGAGAGGGACCACCTGAGACAGAAGAGGCCCCAAGAATGGAACGCCAGGGGAGGCAGACCGAGTGGCCGTACCTGCCGTGTGCCAAGTGAGTGGCAGTGTTGTTGGTATGGGTCTGGTAGGGCAAAGATGTGGACAGTGATCCTTGTCAAAGCCAGAGCCGGCCGACAGAAAAACAACCCCTGAAAAGAACCCATGGGGGGACGGAGACACTGAGTAAGGTGGACCCGGACAGCGAAGCGTATCCCGAGGACTGGTCCTGGACTTAACAATCTGCAAGCTAGGAGACCATGCCGGCTAGAAGAGGAGGAATCCTGGAAGGTCCCTGTTGAGGACTGCATCAGGCAGAGAGGTTGAATAGCCATCTTCTTCGCCGGAGGACAGGAGTCAAAAAAGCTGCCTAAACTCGGAGGACCAGTCGAGGTAAAAAGCCAGAGATAATAAGAAAAACAGAATTCATCTCTTACAAGAAGAGATTAAAAACATAAAAGAAAAAGAACACAAAGCTGTGTCTTAGCTTCTACGGAGACCCATGTTGACCCAGTCGATGGCAAGAAAGAACTGAGGAGGGAGCGGGGCCACCCACGCCTAAATAGAGTTGATGACATCAGTTCACATCAGCAGCATGGGCGACCCCAGTTATACTGCTGAAAATCTTCCATGTGGATCCTGCTTCACCGACTGTGAAGTTTCTGTGGTGTTACCTTATGACTGAGATCTCCTCAGAGATCTACTGTTATGGTACGTTCTTAACGTAACTGTTCTTTCTAATAACTTCCTGGTCCAAAAGGTGCTTTAGTGGTGGATGGAACCCAGCAATTTGCTGAAAGGGGGTACCTTTCCTCATCCCCTCCCCTCAGCAGATTCTCATTACAGTCACTTCGTGGCTAGGCTGGGGGGTGCATCTGGGGCCTCATCAGACAGACACAAGGTACATCGACCAGTGTGGAGACTTTTCTTCACATAAACGTACTGGAGATAAGGGTGTTCTGTATGCTCTGCAAGTGTTCCAAAGCCATCTGTCTCCAGGTCCTCTGCTGGTGCAGATGGACAGCATCAGTGTAGTACACTACATAAACAAGCCCCTCCCGCTGCAAAGCAAAGGGAGACACCAGTGACACAAAAAAGATGCACCCTCTGCTGAAGAAATGGCTAAGGCTTGGCAGCTATATCAGACTTTTTCATACTCTGGGCTACCTATTTAATGCCCCTTCTGATCCCAACACCCCTCATCCCTCAGACTCTGGGCTCGGCTAGGGCTTTTATTATGAGGGTGATGAAGAGGAAGAAGAGGGTAAGCCTTTAGAGCCAGATGTATCCCCTGACCAAGTGTTTGGCACCCTCTAATGGTCAGGAGGATTTTTCCTCTCATTATTCTTTCTCGTTCGGCATATGGTGGACACCCTGGACCTCACTATCCAGGAGACCACTGATCAAGAAGAGGAGGAAGACTTTCAGATATGATGTTCTCCTCCCCTAAAAAGCTGCTCCTGCCTGTACATAATTCTCTTTGTAGGGCTACATTTAAACTGCTCCAGTGCCCCACGCCTAATCCTGGGGTAGACAAGAAAATTGAAAAGAAGTATCAGTTAGAAACAAGCATTTGTCGATGCCAAATGTTTGCTTGCTGGCATTAGCAGTGGAAGTGCAAGAGTTATACAGATGCAGTATAGGAATGGCAGTGAAGTACTGAACTGACACCAACTCCACCCCCACCCTCCAGAGATGGACAAGCATTGGGATGTGACTTTGGGTCGTCGCCCATGACGGTCATGACATTTCACATCACCCTACCCTGCAGATACTGATAAGTGTCGAGGTGTGCCTTGGGTGTTTGGGCTTTTACATTCACCTCATTCCATAAAGAAACACGCAGGAAATGGGTGCAGTATAGAGAATGGGGTGAACTGGGGCCAAGGGTCCAAGGCTACCTCGATGCCTGTCATTTGCTGCGGGTGGGGTGAGTGTATGAGCATTACTGTCGACAATCCCAAGTCACACCCTTGACGCCTGTCAGTCCCTATAGGGTAGGCATTATGGTCAAAAACACTAACGCCCAGGGTGTTTCTGATATTTTTACTCCAAGTTTTAACATGGGATTTTTGTGACCCCACTGCATGAACAGTGACACTATCAGTTTGTTAGCCAAAAGATGATTTTGCACAGTGGCTGTGCCATTTGGCTCCACAGGTGCAAAAACACATTTCAAACCGGATGTGAAAAATGACAGCTGTACTGTTCATGAGGAGGTGTAACAAGCATTTGTCAATGCTGAATGTTTGCTTGCTGGCATTGGCAGTGGTAGTGTAGAAGTTACAGAGCTGCGTAATAGGAATGGCAGTGAAGTATTGAACTGAAACCAACCCCCACCACCACCCTGCAGGCATTGGGGTGTGCGTTTGGGTCGTCAGGCATAACGGCCACGCCATTTCACCACACCCCACCCTGCAGAGACTGACAAGTGTCACGGTGTTCCTTGTGGTCTTTGGCCCTTATGCGCACCCCATTTCATTACGGAAATATGGTGAGATGGGTGCGATATAGGAGAATGGGGTGAAGTTTGGGGCCGAAGAGTCCAAGGCATACCTCGATGCCTCTCACTGACTGCAGGGTGTGGAATGGTATGAGCATCACAGGCAAGAATCCCAAGTCACACCCCTGATTCCTGTCATTCTCTATAGGGTTGGGCGTTATAGTTGAAAACCCTAATACCTCAGGCATTCGTTGGTATTTTCACTCCAAATTTTCAACATGTTTGTTTTGTGACCCACCTCTCATGAACAGGGGAATATCAGTTTGTTAGCCGAAAGCTGCTTATGCACAGTGACTACGGCATTTAACACCACAGGTGCAAAAATATTCCGAACAGGGTGTAAAAAATGACAGCTGTACTCTTTCATGGGGAGGTGTAAAAAATGGCTATGTTGCAAATGTGTAGTAAAAATATAAAAAAAAATGGTGAAGTCACGAGCGTACATAGAAACTCTGCAACGCGCACCCGTAATATAATTAGGTTGGGGATTTCTTACTGCAGATTGTCAACTCAGGCATTTTGGTGCCTCCGATCATGAACAGTGTCACTGTGATTTTCTTTATCTGTGCTGAACAATGATTTCCCACAGCGACCACGCATCTCTGCACTGAAAGTGTGAAAACACACTTCAGCCATGTTGTGAAAAATGGCAGCTGTACTGTTCATAAGGAAGTGTGGAAAAATGTCACTGGTGAAAATCTGGACTGAAAATATTACAAAGTCATGAACTAACCAGGGTCCGTGGAACTCTGCGCAATGCTCACTCAGTAACACAGTCATTTTATGGACTTTTGTCACACCAAATTTTCAACATAGCCATTTTAAGACCTCTGCTCGTGGACAGTGTAACTGTGAATTTCTTAATCTGTCCTAAACATTGCTTTCGCACACCAACAGCACCATTGTGCGCTACATGTGCGAAAACACATTTTGGGCGACATATGAAAAATTGCAGCTGTACTGTTCATAAGGAAGTTTAATAAAATGGATATGTTGAAAATCTGGAGTGAAAATATTAAATTTGCAAACTTACGAGCATGCATAGGAACTGTACAACGCCTCGTAAAAAAGTCATTTTAGAATTTTTCACCAAATTTTCAACATAGCCATTTTAAGACCTCTGCTCATGAACAGTGTCACTGTGATTTTCTTAATTTGTCCCATACATTGATTTCTTAGCACTGATGCGCCTGTGGCTACATGGGCGAAACAAATTTTGGGTGAGATGTGAAAATGACAGCTGTACTACCTATAAGAAGGTGTGGTAAATGGCAATGTTGAAAACTGGAGTGAAAATATTGAAAATCGTAACTTATGAGCCCGCGCGGAACTGCGCCACGCACGCCAGAAACAGTCATTTTTCGACTTTAGATTCAGATTAACATGTTGCGAACTCTTCCCGCGATTGATGACTGTCGGCGTTCGGCCCGGCGGGTGATTTCGCAGTCACCGCGCCAAATCACCTCGCCTGAATAACACCATGACAGTGATATCATTCATGAAAGGGTCCCAAAACCCCATGTTGAAAATTTGGTGCAAAAATTCAAAAAATGCCTGAGATATGCATATAGTTGAACCCCCTATCTCAGCCCATTATACAGCTTACCGCATTTCCTCAGTTCGCGGTCGGCTTTGAAGAGTGCAGACGAGTTCCCGTCCACCGAAGATCGCTGCACGGAGTCCGGAGGTGCGCATGGTGAGGAGGGGTGGGGAGGCTGGTGCGGGTTGTGGAGGGGCGGAGAGTCAGCCAGGGACCGCTTTTTTCTTTACAGGTAGGAGAAAAAAAAACGACGACGTGGGACGCTTGCTACGCTTGGGGTGGGCCTCAGTGTGGCACAAGGACGTTGGGGGGCGCCCAGTCGGCGGGGATTGGGCACCCTGGGTCGGACTATGGAATAGATTGCCACGCTGGGTGGGCTCCCAGCGGCAATTTGCCACCGGGGAGACAGTGCAGCCGACGGGGATTGGGCACCCCATCTGCTATATTATTAGCTGCCATGCTGGGGTGGCACCCAGCGTGGCATTTTAGAAGCCTTTGGGGAGGCGGGGAACGGCACAGCCGGACGGGGATTGGTCACCCGTCAGCTATACAGTGCAGGGGGGCACGCACGCCTGTGTGACGCCGCGTGTGTGTGTGTGGGGGAGCTGCGCATGAGCAGGCGATATCTTATCGCTGCTCACTCAAGCGTAGCTCCTCTTTCAACTGTATGCCACTGCATTTTGGGCGTGTCATAGACAGCTCCAGAATGCATTGGCTTACAGGGGCGCGCCTGCCAGCACACTGACTGAAATGGAGGAGGAGGCATCATACCAAATCGATGATCGCATTTTGTTTCTTGCACAAACGCAAGCAAACATAAAAATGGCAATGTTGAAAATCTGGAGGAAATATAAAAAATGGTGAAAGTACGAAAAGTGAGAAACTGCTAACTCACACCCGTAATGTAATTAGTTTGGGGATTTTTTAGCAGATTTTCAACACAGACATTTTGGGACCTCCGCTCATGAAGAGTGTCACTGTGGTTTTCTTAATGTGTCCCAAACACTGATTTCCCACAGCGACCGCGCTATTCTGCACCTAAGTGTGAAAACACATTTCAGCCAGGGTGTGAAAAATGACAGCTGTACTGTTTATAAGGAGGTGTGGAAAAATGCCAATATTGAAAATCTGGACTGAAAATATTAAAAAGTCTCGAAGTTACGAGTGTGCGTAGGAACAGCGCAACGCACCCTCGTAAAACAGTCGTTTTTGGGAATTTTTTCACCAAATTTTCAACATAGGGTTTTTGGGGGGCCTACCTCATGAACTATGATGCTGTCTTTTCATTAATCGGTCCCGAAAGGTGGTTCCACCAGTGACCACAAAATCAACTTCGGGACTGAATGACCAGATGACAGTGGCTGAATTCATGAGATGGGGTCCCAAGAACCCCATGTTGAAAATTTGGTGCAAAAATTGAAAAATGACTGAAGATATGAACCAAAGTTGAAAACCCTATTTATGCCATTATACAGCTTACGGCATTTCTTCAGTTCACGGTCGGCTTTGAAGAGTGCAGACGGTTCCCAGTCCACTAAGATCGTTGCACTGGGCTCTGGAGGTAAGTATGGGGTGACGGGGAGGTGGGGTTGCACAGAGGGTGGGCGCGGGTTGGGGGGCAAGAGAGTCAACGAGACCGCTTTCTTTGTTACAGTTTTAAAAAGCAACGTGGGACTTTGCCATGGTGGTGTGGTCTCCTCGGGCGTGGCACCTAGAAGTTTGCTGGGAGTGGAGCCAATGGGGATTAGGCACCCCTTTGGCCATAGAGTGTGCAGGAGCACATGATGATGCAAGACTTTTGCCACGCTGGGGTGGGCTCCCAGTGTGGCACCTTGAAGTTGCTTTTTTGGGGGCACTGGACTTCGCCCGACAGGGATGAGATACCCCGTCGGATATACATTGTGCTGGGGGGAGTGTGCATGTGCCAAGGGGATTGGCACCCCCTCAGCACACAACAAATGGGTGGGGGCGCATGCCGAGATGGAGTGGCATACTGCTGAAAGAGAACGACTGCTAAGGTGTTAACGCTTACGCAGTTTGCATACTGCTGACGCATGGCAGTATGCAAATTGCCTAGACGCTGCCACCGCTGATTGTAGTGGTCTTCTCTTTCAACTGTATGCCACTGCATCTGAACTGCTGTCATAGACAGCTTGGACATTCATTGGTGCCCTGCTGCCGTGCCGCAAAATGATCAGAGCATTGAAGGGGTGCCACACTACAAAACTTGTATGGTGGCACTGTGTTTCAAACAACATGAAGTCTTGCTATATTATGACTAATGCAGTTTGTCCCATCATTAGAACTGCTCCGGAGGTGAAAGTGTTAACTTCCATGCAGGGCATGGAACTTAGAGCGTGAGCTCGGTTAGAGAAGCTCTGTCAGGGATATTTCAAACCGAAACTGTCAGATTCTTTACTCCGCCTCACTGAACAGTCGCTCCGGAGATTCCTCCTGCTGCTCAGTTCATTTTCTCGGTTTAAAGAGTTTTTTCTCGGTTAAATTCAACCGCGATTATCATTATTTTAACCGCAAACCGATCGGTTCAAGCTCTGTCTATGGTATTGTAAGTAATAGATAGGTTTTCTGTGTGGAACTTGTAAATGTTTATCGTTCGGTTTGAACCGATCAGATTGTATTTAAACTTCATTCTGAAGCGTTTTAAGGCTTGTTAGAAGTGCGGTTCCCAGTTCTTATCGGTTCCTAAAAAAGCAGTTCATTACGGTTTTCCACGACCCGTGACACGGTTGGGAACCGATAAGGGTGTCTTGCCTGGCACTGCCGAAAAAAGGGCAAGTTTTGGTTAGGCTGGCATTATGTCTGAGAAACCCAAAGAAAACCGGGCCCACTGGGTTTCAACACTGTAGTGTCTGTGGGGAAGCCTTGCATGGCTGACCCACACCACATGCATTTATCGCCTGGGGTTTGACCACCAATGCAGACTGCCAGATTTGTGAAGAATTTCCTGCAGCTACCCTAGATAAGAGAGTGGGTAGGCTCAGGGAATGAGAGAGCCAAAAGTCCGCTGACCGGATGGCCAGCCGGTTCGGTGCCCTCTGACCAGGCCAGACTTCCTCAGGCAACGTAAGCTGACTCTGAGGAGCCAGTTCCAGCAAAGAGAACTAGAAAGTCAGCAGGTGTGGAGTCAAAAATCCCTTCTCCAACTGCTGCAGAGATAGCCAGGGCAATACAAATTGTCCAGTCACTTTCCCCGGTTCCGTCCGAACCGCCACTATCTGGCAAAAGGTCGGTTCGGTCGGTTCCACCGGTTCAAGAATATGATATAGAGGAGTTTTATGAACCAGAGGAGGGGGAGGATGATTATGAACAGTGTGAATGTGACTTTGAAAGTCTGGATGTGCCCATTGAACCGGACATCTCCCCAGACAGAACTTTAGGAGAATCTCCCCCTAGGCTTGCTGAGTCCCCTTCTCATTTTCTGTTTTATAAAAAAGTTGCTGAAACCCTCCAGCTTCCTTTAGAGGAGGCTGTGGATGAGCAAGAGGAGCCTGACTTTGTAGAGATGATGGATATCCCAGAGTCCAGGAGATTGTCTATTCCTTTACATAAATCTTTTAGGAAACAAACAATAAACATTTTAAAAGCTCCTAATTCTGTGCCTCCTATGGATAAAAAGATGGACAGGAGGTACACTTTGTCAGCTCCTGATACAGAATTTCTTTCACAGCAGTGCAGCCATGTTAGGGTAGTTCAGGCTGCAGCCTGTGATAAAGCTAATATTCCCTGGCTTCACATCCTCGACAAGGACTCAGGAAGATTGATGCCATGGCTAAAAACAATACATGGCAGCGTCTTTGGGACTCAGACAAGCAAACTATATGGCTTATGTTGCGAGATACCAAAATCTAGATGGGATACTGTCATGGCTTTAGCCAAACAGGCCCCTGGCCAGCTTGCCAAGGAGCTGGAGCAGGTGGCTGCTGATGGTATTGAGGCATCTAAGGTGCAATTTTGCTGCAGTGGATTCTAATGATGTATCCTCTAGAGTCATGGCTACATCTGTGGCTTTTCGTAGATTGGCTTGGCTCAGGTGTACTACTTTGTCACAGGATACCCAGTCTAAGGCTATGGATTTTCCTGTGGGGAAATTCTCTGTTTGGGGAGCAGACAGAGAATTATATGAAGAAAATGGATGAATATAGAACCACTTATAGGGTGCACAAGCCAAGGCACGGCAAGCCACTCCTCAGAGGCAGCCCCCCCAAGGGTAGAGGCAGGCCTTTTCACAGGCCTTTTTACCAGACCCAGGCCTCCTCTTCAGCTTATGTTCAGAGGGGGTTCTTCAGAGGGAGAGGCAGACGGGGTACAAGCAGGCCTGCTCCCACCCCTCAGCCTAAAGCCCCTGCCAAACAGGCACTCTGATGGGATGCCCAGGGCCGGTTCTCCATTACCTGTAGGGGGCAGGCTGGCTTACTTCGTCCAGGACTGGGAGTCTTTAACATCAGACAAGTGGGTCCTGGAAGTAGTAAGCCAGGGTCTGGTTCTCAGCTTCAAAAAATTTCCAAAGATAAGAATCAGATCTTTTCCACCTGCAAACCCTCTAGAGACTCTTGCCTTGGAAACAGAAGTCTCAACCCTTCTGGCTCTCAGAGCTGTAGAAAGGGTTTCTCCCCTACACCAGGGCAAGGGTCTGTACTCCAGGTACTTCCTTACCCCAAAAAGACAGGAGAGTGGTGCCCATCCTGGACTTACGATATCTGAACAAGCACCTTTAAAACCAAAATTCAAAATGGTGACTCTGGGAATGATTTTACCTCCCTAAGGCCAGGGACTGGCTAGCTTCCTGGACCTCAAGGATGCCTACTTCCATGTTCTTATCAGAAGCTCCCACCGAAAGTACCCTCAGATTCGAACTGCCCTCAGGCCATTATCAGTTCAGAGCAATGCCCTTCGGCCTTACCTCTGCCCCAAGGGTATTCACAGAATGTCTGGCAGTAGCAGTTGCTCATTTAAGAAGGCAAAAGATTGCCATCTTTCCCTACCTGGAAGACTGTCTCATTGTGGGTCAGTCTCCAGACCAGGCGATCACACCTGCAAGTTACCCAGCAGCTGCTTACCTCTCTGGGCTTTCTTCTCAATCTTCCAAAGTCAGTTCTGGAACCTGTCCAGGTACTCACCTTTATAGGTCCAGAACTGGACACAAAGCAGGCCAGAGCCTTCCTTCCCCTAGAAAGGGTAAGGACCCTGGTGGCCCTGGCCTCGTCCTTCACTCTGCAGGTCTCTCGGCCAGCAAGGCATTTCCTGCAGCTCCTAGGACACATGGCTGCTTCCACAGCTGTAGTGCAAGGAGCAAGATTTCAGATGAGGGACATTCAGTTCCATTTGAGAGCCTTTTGGTCTCAAAGAAGAGATTCCCTATCCAAGTTAATCCCAGTGACTCGAACCCTGATCCAGGCCCTTCAGTGGTGGCAGGATCAGAGCAGTCTGAGACAAGGGGTGCCCTTCATCCCTCTATCTCACTCCTTGACCCTTACTACAGATGCGTCCCTCTTGGAATGGGAGGCTCACATGGGCGACCTCTCCACCCAGGGGTTGTGGTCCCCTCAGGAATCTCTGCTCCACATCAATCTGTTTGAACTCAGAGCTGTTTTTCTAGCACTTCAGGTTTTTTCTGCATCTGTTCAGAACAAGGTGGTACAGGTCAGAACAGACAACACCACTACAGTGTGGTACATCAACAAACAAGGGGGCACTCTGTCTTCGGCCTTGTGCACCGAGGCGATAAAGTTGTGGTCTCTGGCTTATTCTCTGAACACTTCCCTCATAGCAGTTCACCTCCCAGGCAAGGACAATGTCCTGGCAGATGCTCTCAGCAGGATTTCCCAGGGCCATCACGAATGGTCACTGGATCCCCTAGTACTGGGGATAGTTTTTGCCAGATGGGGCACCCCTCAGATAGATCTTTTTGCAGCCCCAGACAATCATCAACTTCACTTTTTCTTGCAGGCCCCATTGTTGGGCTCAGTCCCCTGGATGCCTTTCTCCTCGATTGGGAAGGGAAGTTTCTCTATGCCTTCCCCTTCCTCTCCTGTTCAAGGTGCTAGTCAAAATCAGATCTCAGCCCTGCAAGATGATCCTGATTGCTCCAGACTGGGCCAGGCAGCCCTGGTACCCACTCCTTCTGTCCTTTGCAGTCCATCTTCCCCTGTGTCTCCCCAGGAACCACAATCTGTTAACCTGTGCCCAGGGGAGAGTCTGGTATCCGAATCTCAAATCCCTCAACCTCAAGGCCTGGCTCTTGAGGAGTTAGAGTTGCTGATCTACAACTTTCTCAGGGTGTTCTCGAAATCTTGAAAGCTTCTAGGAAGCCTTCCACCAGGGCTACCTATAACCCAAGTGGAAAAGGTTTTCCATATGGTGTTCTGGGAAGTATATTTCCCGGAATCTGCTGATTTGCCCACTGTTTTGGACTATATGGTCCATCTTAATTCTTTAGGACTGAGACCAGCTACCCTGAAAGTGCATTTGGCAGCTGTCTCTGCTTTTATTTCAGCAGGGAAGCCCTCTTCTCTTTCTGCTCACCCTGTATTTTCCAAGTTTTTAAAGGATTGTTAATACCAATCCACCATTCAGGGACCTGCCCCTGCCTGGGATCTTAATGTTTGCATTGCTCAGCTGATGCAGCCCCCTTTGAACCTCTGTCTTGGCAGAGCTTAAGTGTTGACTTGGAAAACTGTATTTCTAGTAGCCATCACTTCTGCCAGGCGCATAAGTGAGTTACAGGCTTATCAGTGGAGACTGACTTTATTTCCTTTCACAGGGATAAGGTAGTCCTTAGGACTAACAGGAAGTTTTTTGCCTAAGGTGGTTTCAGATTTCCACCTTAGCCAATCTATTTCACTTCTAGTGTTCTTCACTGACCATTCCTCCTCTGGTGAGAGGAGGCTGCACAGCTTAGATGTTAAGAGGGCCCTAAGTTACTACATAGAGCGTACCAAGGGTCACAGGTTTGACTCCCTCCAACTATTTCTCACTTATGGTGAGGCTGGGAAAGGGAAACCTGCCACTAAGAGATCCATTGCCAGGTGGATTGTCTCTTGTATCCAATTTTGCTATCAAAAACTGGGTAAGGTTCCCCCTTCAGGCCTGAGGGCTCACTCTACCAGAGGTACAGCTGCGTCTCTAGCTGCTGCCAGAGACATCCCTATCTTAGAGATATGTCAAACAGCTACTTGGAAAACAGTACACACTTTCACCAAGCATTACTCCCTGGATATCCAGGCCAGGAGGGATGCTTGGTTTGGCACAGCCGTGCTTCAGAACCTATTCCCTAAGTAGGTTCTGTCCCTCCTCCATGGAGGTACTGCTGTGTAGTCTGCATTAGTCATAATACAGCAAGACTTCATGTTGTTTGAAGAAAAAATTACTCACCTTAGTAATGTTGTTTCTTCTAATGGAGTCTTGCTATATTATGACCTCCCCCCAGCCTGCCCCTCTCAGAACTTCTACTTTGGGTATGGGGTGGGCAGTCCACTGTTGGCACTTATTGATGCCCCTTTTATGTTTTTCACCCTTCTTGTTGGGGTGTTTGGGTGTTGTGTTTTATTTTATCTTATTTTTTCTGGTCCCCTGACTTGAGTCTTGGTGTTGGGACCAGAAAAATGTGTTAATATTTTAGTAGCCAGTTGGCTAGTGTAGGTTACAGCTTCCACACAGAGCCTTAGTGAGTTTTGCTCGTAAAGATCTGACAGTTTCGGTTTGAAATATCCCTGACAGGCTTCTCTAACAGCTCGCTCCTAGTTCCATGCCCTGCATGGAAGTTAACTCTTTCACCTCGGAGCAGTTCTAATGGGACAAACTGCATTAGTCATAATATAGCAAGACTCCATTAGAAGAAACAACATTACTAAGGTGAGTAATTTTTTCTTCTTGCCATGGCAAGCAAACATAAAAAGAATGCTGAATTTCTCCATATGCACCCAGACCATGAGGGAGTGGTGCAGGCTGCAGTTGTGATAAAGCTAAAGTTCCCCTATCTTCTTGGCTCTCTGAAAGGGAATCTAGGATACTGGATTCTATGGGTAAAAAATCTTATACCACAGCCTCCTTGCTGCTTTCTTTCTACCACACGCCTATGCAGCTCAGTACCAAAAGGCTCTCTGAAACTCTGTTCTAGTTATCAGCCAGCAGGCCCCAGACAGAAGCGGCTCTGGACCTGGCAGAAACTGTGAATATTGCCTTGGAACCACAAAATATCAGTTCCACATGGCTGTGGACAGTAATGATACTGCCTCCAGGGCCATGGCCCAGGCCATTTCGCAGACGTTATGCCTGGCTGAAGACAACCTGTCTCTCCCAGGACATTCAAACTAAAGCTATAGATTTTCCCTGTGAGAATAACTCTCTTTTCGGGAGCAAAACAGAAGCTTATATGAAGAAGGTGGAAGAATATAAAACCACCTATCAAGGCAATGCAGAAAAAGAGAAAGCCTCTACTTCCCAGAGACCCCAGAGCAAACGAAACAGAGGCAGAGGTTACTATTCCAGGGCATTTTACCCCATGCCAATGCCCCTGGATTATTCTCAGATGAGAGGCTGTTTCAGAGGAAGGGAAGGAGGGCCCAGAGAAGAACTGACCCCTCTACTTCCCCAGAGTTTCAGACTAAGCAAGTATCCTGACTGCAACGTCTAGCTCACCTTCGGCTGACCCAGTACCTCCACAATTGGCACTTCATCACCACAGACAAATGGGTGCTGGAGGTGGTAGATGAAGGACTTACTCTGCAGTTCAAAAAGTTTCCCTCTCAGCAGAATCACAAACCTCTAAAGTCTCTAACCCCAACAGAGACAATATTGTTGGAGCTAGAGGCAAAGGCACTTCTGTCTGCAAAAGCAATGGAAAGAGTTCCTTTCCCCCAATGGGGAGAAAGCCTCTATTCCAGGTATTTTCTCACACAAAAGACAAGCATTTGTCAATGCCGAATGTTGCTTGCTTCTATGTGCTGTTTAGGTATTTGGAAGTCATTTGGAGTACAAATATTGAAAATTTTTCGAACTTCTGGCGTGCATTAAGAACTGCCAACTTTACGCTTCAATAAAACAGTCATTGTTAGAAATTTTCACGAAATTTTCAACATAGCCATTTTAAGACCTCTGCTCATGAACAGTGTCACTGTGATTTTGTTAATGTGTCCCATACATTGAGTTTGCACACCGACTGCGCCATTGTGCTCTACATGGGCGGAAACGCGTTTTGGGCAGGATGTGAAAAATGACAGCTGTACTGCTCATAAGGAGGTGTGGTAAAATGGCAATGTTGACAATCTGGAGTGGAAATATTGAAAATTCGCAAACCTACGAGCGTGCGTGGGAACTGTGCAACGCACACTCGTAAAACAGTCATTTTTAGGAATTCTTTCACCAAATTTTCAACATTGCCATTTTAAGATCTCTGCTCATGAACAGTGACACTGATTTTCTAATGTGTTCCATACACTGAGTTCGCACACCGATTGCGCCATTGTGCGCTACATGGGCGGAAACACGTTTTGGGCAGGATGTGAAAAATGACAGCTGTTCTGCTCATGAGGAGGTGTGGTAAAATGACAATGTTGAAAATCTGGAGTGAAAATATTGAAAATTTGTGAACTTACGAGCTCATGAACCGCGTGAACGCATTTGTAAAACAGTCGTCGTTTTGGAATTTTTTCACCAAATTTTCAACATAGCCATTTTAAGACCTCTGCTCATGAACAGTGTCACTGTGATTTTCTTAATTTGTCCCGTACATTGATTTCGCACACCGACTGCGCCATTCTGCGCTACAAGGGCGGAAACACATTTGGGGTGAGATGTGAAAAATGACAGCTGTACTACTCATAAGAAGGTGTGGTAAAATGGCAATGTTGAAAATCTGGAGTGAAAATATTGAAATTTCGTGAACTTACGAGCCCTGCGTAGGAACTGCATAGCAACGACGCTGTAAAAATAGTTTAGAATTTTGTACCAAATTTTCAAATGGGGTTTTTGGGACCTTCATGAGTGATATCACTGTCATGGCGTATTGGTCCGGTGGGTGATTTCGCAGTCACTGCGCGAATCACCCTTCACCCGAATAACGCCATGACAGTGACATCATTCATGAGAAGTCCTAAAACCCCATGTTGAAAAATTTGGTGCAAAAATCTCAAAATGCCTGAGATATGCGCAGTTGAACCCCCATCTAGCCCATTATACAGCTTACCGGCATTTCCTCAGTTCGCGTCGGCTGTGAAGAGTGCAGACGGTTCCCGGTCCACCAAGATCGTCCGTGTCGGAGTCCGGAGGTAAGTATGGGGTGAGGGGGTTGTGGGAGGCTGGATGCGAGTGGGTGGGTGCGGTTGTGGGGGGCGGGAGGATGCCGCCGGACCGTTTTGGTTTATAGGTTTAAAAAAAAAGACGTTGGGATGTTTTGCCACGCTGGGGTGGGCTCCCAGCGTGGCACAGACGACGGGGCATTCTGAGCTGCGGGTATTGGGCTTACCCGGCCAAAGGACTTGATTGCCACGCTGGGGTGGGCTCCAGCGTGGCACCTACATGGGGGGACGAATCCTCGTCGGTTGCAATAGTACGTAGTGGGGGTGCGAGCTACACTTATCGCTGCTCACTGAAGCGTAGCTCCCCTTTCAACCGTATGCCACTGCATTTTGAGGCGTGTCATAACAGCTCCAAAATGCAGTAGCTTCAGGGCAGCCTGCCAGCTCACTGACTGAATTGGAGGAGGGCTGACACACCTCCGAAATCTCCGATGATGGCACTATGTTTCTTGCACATGCGTGCAAGCAACATAAAAAATGGGATTGGAGACCCATTCTGGACCTAAGGTACCTGAACAGACATTTACTTCAACTCAAATTCAAGATGATCACCCTGGCAGTGGTAATCCCATCCTTGCAATGTCAGTGGCTCAGCAGGTTGCACACTCGCCTCTGAGGCTGGAAGATCAGAAGGCTGTGGGTTCTATCCTCACATTAGGCACTTTGGTTAAATCCAAATATTGACACTATAATGCAGCATGAGGAGAGTGGTACACTCCTGAGGTGCCGTTCTTTCAGGTGAGACTTTAAACCGAGGTGCCATCTGCTAGTTCTGGTGGTAGTTCAGGTGGATGTTAAAGATGCAAGTAGAACACCTTGAGTCAAATCTAAAGGGTGGTGCACACAATTAGATTGCCAAGCCTTAAACGAAGCAGTTCCAAGTTCCAAAATCAGTTGCACTCATATAAATGGATGTCCACACCTGGTGTAAACAAATCCAGTAGTATTAGTTTATTCGAAATCAGCAATGATCTGCTCACCAGTGCAAGACAACGACCCACTGACGACTAAAATCCTTTGTCCTGGGCCAACCAAGGCCTGCCAAACACTTTCTCAGGCTCCTGGGCCATGTGGCCTCCAGTACAGCTGTAGCCCCAGGCGCCAGGTTTCAGATGAGGGCCATTAAGTATCACCTAAGGGATCACTGGTCCCAGAAAAGAGACTCTCTGTCAAAGCTCATTCCAGTCACTGGGATCTTACTACAAGCCCTGGACTGGTGGAAGGACATGAAAAATCTTAGGGAAAGAGTCCCCTTCCAGCAGAGGCAGTGGGTCATTGTCTTGCACTGGTGAGCATATCACTGCTAATACTGTTGGATTTATTTACACCCAGTGTGAACATCCATTTATATGAGTGTAACTGATTTTGGAACTTGGATGGTAAAGATCCCATGGCACTTCTCGAAAAAGATTAGGGGAATTTTTATTCATAACTGAAAAGAACATTGAAACAAAACTGTATTGACATCATACAAAATCATAAGAAAAAATTTTAAACAAAGGTGAAGTTAGAAAGCAGTATTACAACATACATGCAATCCTAGACGTAAAGAAAATTATGTGAAACAAACCCCTTCCTGCACCCTACTAAAAGAGTAGGGGAATTATTGCTACAGAACTTAAAATAAAATATACAAAGTTGTATTACTGCATACAAAATCAAGCTGAAAAAAATCAAAAACAAAATAAAATATTACAGCAGACAGGAATTCCAAATAACAATCCGTTTCGGTATTAAAGGCCCCCTTCTCATCCCCACGAAAGGAGGAGGGGAATTTTCTAATCAAAACATAAACTTAATATACAGAAGTGGATTACACCATACAAAATCAGAAGAAGTAAACCTAAACAGAAAGAAGTATGACTGCATACTGAACTACAAACATAAACAATCCATATGGATAGTATAACCTTGCACCACAGGAACTTCCAGATGGGACCACTCAGAACCATCACAACCAATTGGCATGATGCAACATTTGCACTGATTCAGTTCAGATCCAGTGGCATCTGAAAAAACTTGCAACTCCTTCCGAGCAAATTTGGCCGAGGCCTGGTCAGCAAAAACTAAACCTAAATCGTCCACATAAGCAATGGATTTTATCTGTGGATCGGAACTACCCACTGAGAGACCAATGATATCATCAGTCATATGCAGCCTATGCAGCAGGGGGTCCAAGGACAGCAGATATAAAAAAGGGCTCAGTGGGCAACCCTGTCTCACTCCCCTACCAACAGGGACAGTAGCACCTACCCAACCATTCATGGTCAGTTTGACTACTAATATTTTGTAGCAAATCTGTGATCATGATATCAAGGTGTCAGGAAACCATAACACCGAAGAACCTCCCACAAATAGGCATACTCTACCCGGTCAAATGCGATTGATCCAGGCTCACAGGATGCCCCATCAATTCCTGGGTACTACCCTTATGAAGGAGTTCCCTGATAAGGATTAGTGCATCTTGAATTTTTCTATGGGGAACCCCACTAAATTGCATGGGGTGAATAATAGTATCCAGCACTCCCACCATCCTGTTCCACAGGACTTTCATCAAGATTTTACTGTCAGTATTAAGAAGGGTTATGGGTTGCCAGTTCCTCAAATCCCCTCTGTCCTCATCTTAAAATAAAAGGATTAGGACTCCTTCTGACATACTAACAGGTAGGTCACCTGTACTCAGTGCCTATTAAATACAGCCACCAGTTCTTCCCCAATGTTTCCCATATGTTTTATAAATGGCGTGTGGTAAGCCATCAGAACCTGGAGTCATACCAGATGGCAGAGACCAAATGACTTGTCTCACTTCAGCTAGTGAAATAGGGCTAGTCAACACCACACCCATGTCACAGGAAGGGTAGGAAGATTTCATGCATGCACCACTGTCTGATAACCGCCTGTGATAGAGACCGACTAGCAAATGCATCCGCAAATAAATGCTGTATCTCAGATAAATGCCAACTTCTCTGTCACAGTATCCCCACTAGCAGTATTCAAATAAAGCATATTTCTCCATTCCCGAACCTTAGCACAGGTATCAAAAGGGACAGTATCTGTGTTTTTGCCAAACACCTTATACCGTTGTTGCCTCTCTAAACCTTTCATCATATCCTGCTGCAGTCTGGCCATCTTATTCTAAGTGCCTTAAGGTCTCGGAACAATCCCCCACCCTCCTCATAATGCAGGGTAGTCAGAGAAAGTAACTGTGACCGTAAACAGTGCAATGTGTCCGTTTAAACCTCCCACTAAACTTCCCCACTGTCTTAAAGCAACAACAAAACTCCCGCTTAGAATCTTCCCACCAGGCATTAGTATCCTCATATTAAAAAAAGACCGACTTTCTAGCCGCTAAGACATTGCTAAAGCCTTCCTGAATTTGAGGAATATCTAGCAAAGATAAGTTTAGCTTCCATACCCCTAGGCCACGGCACTGCTCCGGGTGGCTACCCACCAAAATAGCCAACATTCTGTGGTTAGATGTAGCCACATCCACAACCTGAGCATCCTGCAGTTGGAGGGAGGCAGAAAGAAACAAAAAAATAATCAATTCTTGACTAACGGGGCCCACAAAAGTATGTATGTGGGGCCACTTGGAAACGTGAGCCAAAAACATCTGTCAACTCCACCTCTTCAATAACTTCCCCAAACAAGAGGTATCACAATACTGTTTTTGGTGGGAGGCCCAGACCAGGCGGTGAATGTGCACAATTAAAATCTCCACCTAAAATCACATGCAAGTTGGTGAACAAAATGGCTGAAGGGCTCAAAAAGTTTCACCCTGTCATGCTTTTAGCTGAGGGCATACACATTCAGGAGTTGAAATGGTAAACCTTTCCACTGGATGTCTAATAACAAAGCCCTCCCCTCCAAGATTTCTAACTGTCTAAGCACCTTGACCTGGGAGAAAAAACAAATCCCCACACCAGAACAAACGTCTACACCCTGTGACCAGAAACTAGCACCCCATATCCAACTGGCAGAGGCAGCCTCCAAAATTACCAGAGAGTGGAGGCGAACATCTTGCAAAAATAAACAATCCAAATCAGTTTGCAGAAAGAGGGCATAGGTAGCCAATCTTTTAAATTCGGATTGAATACTATTGACATTCAGGATGCCAGCTTAAAATGATATAATAAGGAACCCATGAAAAGACCAAATCATCATTTAACTTTACTAGATGCTCGGGTAACTCTGCCACTTGGTATAGGAGCAGGTCTACAATCCTCCAACCCCTCAGAGTCAGAAGTCTGACCTGCCTGAGATGAGCGGGTGGAAGGGTCAGCAGAGTCCCGTCCATATCAGAGCATATCCTGAAGCACAGCATATTGATTGGGATCTTCTAAGAGTGCTACTTGTGGATTCCTCTCTTTCCACGAGCCACAGAAACTCCTGATCAAGAGGTAACTGTGCTGGTGGGGGGTCTCATATCCAGCTGAGAACCATCCGATCCTGTCCAGCAACCAGGTCCTCGCTCAGTAACACGGGGGTTGGCCCGTGACCCCTGGATCTATTCTGTAGTCAACGGTCTGGGACCAAGACCTAAGGATGGAGCTGTGGCCTCCCTAATGTAATAATCCTGTACCCCAAAATCAGCATTTTCAGTGTTCTTTGCTGCCCATGGGCAATCAGTAAAATTATGGCCAAGATCAGTCACAGAGATTACTCTTTGGGTCTTGGAAGCAGTGTGCACTAGGATGACCCAGCTCCCACTGTGAGTACATTTGTGGACTTCACAGGCCTTGCTGATGTGCCTATGTGAGCCACATTTAAAACACATCCATGGTTGACCTGGGTAAAACAGAAACCCCTTATCCCGGCCAATAAAAACAATTGGGAAGCTGGACAATATCCTGGTCAGAATGCTGCAACTTGATTTTAAATTTCCATCCCCATTCCAAAAACCTTTTTGTCCAATATGGGGCGGGTTACCCTGGATAGTACACCGATTCTCCAACCAGTAAACTGTGTCAGTTATGTTCACCCTTCATTCTGAAAAGGATGGTAATGACACAAAAGGGCTGCTTCATCAAGGGAATGACAATAAAGTCTACCCATAAAGGTTGGTCTTCAGATTAGTATATCTGTACCAAAACCTTTCCAGCAAGGCAGGAGTCCTAAAACTGATATCAAAGTACTTTTCCCCTGTGCATGGAGTGGGCATACACTTCAGGACGGGAGAAGCCTAGGGACTGTTTCAACAGTATTTTACCAATGTAAAATGATCAGGGATGGAATCCGATTGCCAATATAATGTGGCCGAATGGCGTTCCACACGTTAGCTAATTCCACGGGTTTGTGGAAATATTTCGCGTAAGTCGGTGGCTCAGGGCAGGTCATAGTACCGCTGCGTTGTTGGTGCTCTGCCGACAGCTCCATGGGCTTAGGCCCACCTTCCTATACTGTCAATAGAAGGAGAATACAAAGAAACCCCAGGAGGCACCCTATTACCTGACAATCCTGGCACACTGACAGTATCCATTATGTCCTGAGCAATACCCAACACAGTCTCCACAGGCGGGTCGTACTCTGCGCTTAGGGAGAGGAATCTGGGGATCCGGTTGCCAATCCCCACGAGGTGTGGAAATCCATCCTGCTGATGACAAAGCGTGCTCTGGAGACCAAGCAACATCGTCTCCCGCACTCCAATCCCGGCATGGGGTCTTGTCTGCTTGCCCTTGTGGTGTATCTGGTCTGTCCACTGCTGCCAGAAGTTTATTGGGTCCAGAAGAACCAACACTTAAGGGAGAAGTGATCGAATGTTTGCGCTTTCGTTCTTCCTCCTGTTTCAGCTTCTCAGAAGTAAGTTGGTCACCAATTTTTTGCAACTCTGCCTCCAGGCACAATTTTTTCTGTGTTCCAAACTCAAGGCATCCACTGCATCAGGAGTGGAACTGCTGCCTCGGGCGTTTTGCTGGCCACCCAGAGGGTGCATCCCAACCGCTGCCACAGCGGTTCCAGACTCCTGCAACTCCACATCCATAGCCAGTAATGGACTTTCCACCAACCTCTCTCCACCAACAGCAGCCATCAAATGACACTCACACAGCCTCGGGCCCCCTACTGGAGAGTGAGGGATTTTTATTAAAATCATAACAATTATATACACATCAGTATTACATCATACAAACCATAGAAAAGGAAAAATCAAAAACATAACAAAATATTATTTCATACTGTAACCCTAGACATAAAGAAAACATTATAACAGTATCCCTCCCTCCCCACTAAAGGAGAGGGAATTATTATTATTTTTTAAATCCACACATAAACACACTGAAAATATACAAATCAGGAGAACTACTTTCAAATCAAGAAGGAAAGGTAACCTAGACATAAATGCACATTAATTTCATCAAATCACCTAAATTCAAATCCAAACCTATTCATCCTGATATCAAACCCCCACCACACCTGTAGGGTGAGGATTTAAAAAATACTGTTTAGTCTGTTAATACAAAGTAATAGTAAATCATTCTAATATAAAAAGAAAAACAAAGAAGAAATCCTGTCTTCCATTATCAGCCATTTCGTTCAAATAACCCCTTTATTTGAAATAAAGTACCAAATAGAAACTTCAGACTTTCTCAAATATTTACATTCCATCACCCTCCCGTTTTTTTTTTTTTTTTTTTTTTTTTTTGGGGGAACTATACAAGCTTCTACCCATAAATTTCCCCACTAACTAAAAAATACCACAACAGCTTAACAAAATCTGGTTCAATTTCAGTTAGCATCCATCTGTATCCCCTCCCCGGACGAGGCTGAAAATAGACAAAAATTGTCTAGTCCTCCTTCAACAAAAATAAAATAAACAAATTGCAAGAGGGAGACTGGCTAGCCTCTAGACCTCAAGGAAGCCTATTTTCACATTCCAATCAGGCTGCCCACTGAAGTTACTCAGATTCAGGCTACCCTCTGGCCATTACCAGTTTGCAGCTCTGCCATATGGCCTTTCTTCAGCACCCAGAGTTTTCACAGAGTGCCTGGCAGTGGTGGCAGCTCACCTCAGAAGACACCAGGTGTCTGTCCTTCCTTATCTGGATGATTGGCTAATCGTGGACAAGTCCCCACAGAAGGTCATAGATTCTCTCAACCTTACAAAGTGTACTCTGGAGTCCCTGGGCTTTGTCATCAACAAGGAAAAGTCCCACTTTGAACCAGTTCAGTTACTGGAGTTCATTGAGGCAGAATTGGACACCCAGCAGGGAAAAGCCCTGCTCCCTTTGGACAGGTGCACAGCCTTCAAAATCCTTTGTCCTGGGCCAGCAACGACCTGCCAGACATTTTCTTAGGCTCCTAGGCCACATGGCCTCCAGCACAGCCATAGCCCTAGGCACCAGGTTTCAGATGAGGGACATTCAGTATCACCTAAGGGCTCTCTGGTCCCGGAAAAGAGACTCTCTGTCAAAGCTGATTCCAGTCACAGGGACCTTACTACAAGCCCTGGACTGGGAAAGGAAATGTAAAATCTCAGGAAAGAGTCCCTTTCCAGCAGAGGCAGCCCTCAAAGTTCTCACCACAGATGCCTCCATCCTAGGATGTGGTGCTCTTCTCACAGTCTAGTCCATAAGCAGGAGCTGGTCCCCAGAGAATCCAGCTACCACATAAACCTTCTGGAACTCAGAGCAGTGCACCGAGCTATCAAAGCCTTTGCCCTTCAGCTAAAAGGTCATTATGTTCAGATCAGAGCAGACAATACCACTGCCATGTTCTACATCAACAGGCAAGGGGGCACAAGGTCCACCAAGCTTTGTATAGAGGCCATGAGGATCTGGTCTCTGGCCTACTCCCTAGACATTCCACTCTGTGCCATTCACTTGCTGGGCAAGGACAATGTCCTGGCAGATACTCTGAGCTGCATCAGTCAGGGCTACCACGAGTGGACCCTAAACAGGCAACTACTGGCCACAGTATTCAGGAGGTGGAGCAACCCAATGATAGATCTCTCTGCCTCCAACCTCAGTCATCAGCTTCCTCTTTACTGTTGCAGGCCTCCAGCACTGGGCACAGTGTCAGTGGGATGCTTTAACTCTGGATTGGACAGGGAAATTCCTGTAAGCCCTCCCTCCATTTCCCTAAATCCTCAGAGTCAGAGTAGGGAGGATGGGAGGAGAGGGGGGGAGGCAGGGACATTAGCTCAAGCTGTGGACCTTGCAATTCGAGCAGACTTGATGGACCAAATGACATTCTTCTGCTGGCTTCTTCGTTATGTTTGTATGAGTCCTCCTGAAGCTCAAGGATCAGTCGGCCACCATGATTCTGGTGCCCCAGACTAGGCAAGGCAGCCTTGGTTCTCTCTGCTCCTTGTTCTGTCAGTCAGGCTACCTATTAGCTACCCGAGCCACATTCTTCTGACTCTACTCAAGCGGGGATAGCATACCCAGCAGAATCTCTTGATTCTCCAAGCCTGGTACTTGAAGAGCTAGAATACCCAGCTTCTCAGTACTAGAGCAAATTCTAAAAATCCTTCATTTCTTGGCTAAGAATCTCAGTACCAAGAAGACTTATGCTTCCAAGTGGAAAAGATTTTCTGTAATGATGTAGAGACAGGCATATCGACTGTCTGAGGACCAACCTGCCTACTCTACTAGACTATCTATTGCATTTACAAGCCGCAGGCCTCAGGGCCTTATCCCTCAAGGTTCACCTAGCAGGTATTTCAGCATACCTCTGCTGGCAAGGAGAAATCCATAGTTTCCCATCCATTTTCAGGAAAGTTTCAAAGGCATGCTGCATCTTCTACACCCACTTAGGGAGCCTGTCCCTTCCTGGGATTTGAACTTCTGTATAGCTAAACTCATGGAGCCCCTTTGAGCCTATGGCTACTACAGACTTGAAATATGTCACTTGGAATACTGTTTTCTTAGTAGCTATCACCTCAGCAAGAAGGATTTCAGAGCTGCACACAGTTTGTACTGAACCTAACTACTTTAAATGGCAACAATGGCCTCCAGGCTGGCGTGCTGTAATGTTGCTCTTACAATTGGAGTGTGTTTTTGCTAGAACGTGTTTTTTATTCTTCTCGTTTTTTCGTTTCTGTGTGCTGTTATTACTTGTACTTCGTTTTTTGTTGTTATTATCATCATCGCTTATGGGTAAATTGGGATTATTTGTTTTGTCCGTTGTTGCCTGTTGTCGCCCTGCTCACCCTGAAGGTCCATACTGATCTGCCTATGTTTTCTGGATCCTGTTGGATTTACCAGGACTTGTTGCTCGTTTGATCTGGGCTGGAGTCAGGAAACTTCGAGGAGAGAGGGGAGGAGAGGAGTCGAGGAGAGGCAGTGGACTACCTGGACTACTTGGAACTTGGATTTACTAACTGTGTGCAGTATGGAAGAGGATTGTGTGGTTCTTTTTTGAACTGAGCCCTTGTTTGGGCGATTCTGGTGGCGGCCTTTGCTGGCGTAAGAACTTGATGGTAGACAATGGTCAGTAGTCCCTGTGGGGTGACTGTGGCCGGTCGGGGCCGCTCAGGGAGCTGAGCCGTGGTTTTGTGGGTAGTCAATGGAGCGGGTTATCAGCTCGCTTAGGCTCTCTGGGAGGCCAGCTGGTGGGCTGGCACCAGTAGAGAGCCGAGGAAGCAGTTTGGTTCTTTTCTGGCTGCGGTCCTCCTATGGGATTGTTGTGACCTTTGCTCATGGTAAAGGATCATAAGTGAGGGCCGCACGCTCGCTCAGAAGACCTTCTGCCTGCACCTGGTCAGACTGTTATTTTCTCCTTATATTCTGATTTGTTACTGTTACCTTTGGGCAGTGAGAGTGCCTGTGTTGTCAGTCCCCCAAGTAGTGAGAGAGCCTGGGGGCTGAAACTGTTCACGAAGTTATCCATTATTCTGCTATATTTTCTTTGGGGTGGACAGACAGTGAGAGTGCCTGTGCCCTGTTAAATTTTCCTGAGGCAGAGAGAGGGCCTCGAGGACCTATTTTTCTTCATCCAGGACTTAATTTGCAGTAGACTTAATACTTCATCAGTGACTGAAATATTTCTAAGCTGACTCATTTTGTTTAAGACCCTGAGCTGTGATATCTTAATTTATTTTAGGATCTTATGTTGGGTGGGGTAATTGAAGGATATTTATTTAATATTATGGGGATGGATGTTGAGGTTATTTATTTTTCCTTAAGTAAGTGTTAGGGTTATATTTATCATAATTTTGTTTTATTTCATTTTGTTATTTGATTGGTTTTAAATATTTAGGGGTATTGGTGGTCTAGTTAATGTAAGGGCTGTTTTGATAAATCATTGGAGGCCTACCCCCATGGTCATGCCTATTCACCCTCTGCCCTCCCCAACTGCAGTTTACAATATATCAGCGCTGTAGGGGCTGGGTATTGCTCGTGGGAGAGGGAGGGGACTGGGGGTGTGTGAACAGGGGAGAGTGAATGAGCGGGACCACCACATCGGTTGTGCGGCTAGGCGACGCCTCTGGGGTGAAATGGAACCAAGATCGTGGTTTGCCATGTTTGGTTTCCATACCCAAGGACACTACTGATTTTAGTGGGCAGGTGGCTCGGGCAGCCTTAGAGGTTCATCCAGCTCGAGCGGTGTTATGCAATGCCAGGTCCATTAAGAACAAGACTGCAGTTATTGCAGATCTCGTGGCAACAGTTGACCTGGCATGCATCACCGAGGCCTGGCTGGATGAGAATTCTGGCCCCATATCGGAGGCCTTAACTCCAGCTGGGTACTCGGTGATCCACCACCTGAGATTGGATTGCGGGGGAAGGGGGGGGTTGCAGTCTGTTTTAAGACTGAACTTAATCTCATGACTGTACCAGTAGAGAGGACTGAGTCATTTGAGTGTACTGTGATAGCAGGTGAGGCTATAGGATCGCTTTCATCTATCGTCCACCAGCGAAGGGATGCGTTCCTTCAGGAAGTGGCGGACTTAGAGTAAATCGACATAGGCGTTTGAGTTGCCCAAACTGATGGTTCTGGGTGACTTCAACACCTGGGTCGATGATGAATTCTACCAATTTGAACAACACTTCCTCCAGTTGATGTCATCTCTGGGTCTTACGCAGATAGTTACCTCTGCTACCCATAAACATGGTCACTCTCTTGACTTAGTCTTTCTCCTGAGATCGAGGCCTCCGATTTGGGGGTGGAACCAGTTGGATGGTCTTATCACTAAACCGTGGATTTCATTTTAATGCCCCTTACGTAGGCCTACCCTGTGGAGATGGTCTAGTATCGCCGCTTCTGAGATATTAGCTCTGAAGGCCTGGTGGCAGTACTTGACCTAGTGTCCTTCCACAGGCAAACAGCGACCCAGAGGCCTCGTGGTGGCCTATAATACGGCCATTTTGACGGCCTTGGATGTCGTTGCTCCTGTCTGCGGTTGTCCTCTCTCCTTCACCCTCGATCCTCTTGGTTTGGTGGGACTTTGAGGGAGATGTGGCGACTAGGATGAAGGTTAGGCGTCGCTGGCGGAAGTCTGCCCCTGATGCCGACCACCTTAAATTGATGGATCATTACTGTATCTATCAATCTGCAATCACCCGTAAGAAGGCATAGAAACATAAAACATAGACTTTGATGGCAGATAAGGACCACTTGGCCCACCCAGTCTGCCCATTTCCTACCTACTGGATAAGCTGCAGATTCTAGTTAACCAACAGCCTGCTTCTTGCAACCCCCACTATAATTGCCTTGTGTCTGTCCCATGCATGTTTGAATTCCCCACTGTTTTAGACCCAATGACCTCCTCAGGAAGCCTGTTCCATGTATCCAAGGCAGAGTTCCTGTCTGGGAAGATTGCAGCTGCTCAGAATCGACCAGCTCAGCTTTTCACACTGTGGACAGACTGTGCAACCCAGCCTGTTTACATGTCTGAAAAGCCTTTTCGAGTGAGTCACGATGAGTGTGCTCGATTCTTTGCGACCAAAGTGGCTGACATCAGGGCAGTACTCCAGCCAGCACACACTATGGGTGTTGCGCTTGACCAGCACTTGGTCACTGCCCCTCAGCATTCCTGGAGTAACTTCGACCAACCAGAGTTCATGGATGTCATGCAGATTGTCCGGGGTGAGCTCTCTACGTGCTATAGTTTGGACCCTGGACCAACTTCCCTGATTTTGGGTTGTATTGATTCTGTCATTCCGGTCCTTGCACGGATAGTCTGGTGCTCCTTGGAAACAGGAGAGTTTTCTAGCTCCCTGAAGGAGGTGGTGGTAAGACCCCTCTTTGAAGAAAGCTTCTTTGGACCCTGACTGCCAGTGAACTACAGACCAATCTTTATCCTCCCTTTTGGGAAGGTGATTGAGAAAGTAGCAGCTGCACAGCTGGAGAACCATTTGACCATCCATGACATCTATGAACCCCTCCAATCTGGTTTTCAAAGAGGCATAGTACTGAGACAGAACTGGTTTGGGTGCTCAATGATCTCCCTGATGGCTAGAGATCGGAAAAAAATGTTCCATCTTGGTTCTTCTATGTCTCTCTTCAGCGTTTGACACTATGGACCATGGGGTCTTACTTGATCGCCTGAGGTTCATCTGCGGACTGTCGGGTACAGTCCTCAGGTGGTTTACGTCTTTTCTCACCGGAAGAACTCAGACAGTGTTGTCTGGAGTTTATTCTTCGGACCCAGTTTCTCTGTCAAGTGGGGTTCCTCAGGGTTCAGTATTGTCACCCGTGTTGTTCGCGGTGTACATGCTGCCCCTCGGAGACATTGTAAGAAGGCATGGGCTGAGGTGTCATTGTTATGCTGATGATACCCATCTGTGCCTTTCTTTGCACCTGACCAGGATGGAGCTCTCTGGTCTTTAACAACTGCCTTGCAGAAATCCAGAACTGGATGGATTTGAGCTGGTTGAAGTTGAACTCGGAAAAGACTGAGGTGCTGACTGTGGACCCGGCATGCCAGATAGGGGCGGGGGTTGGTTCATCCTCCAGGGCTTTTTCTTGGGGCTTACCACTCCCGACCTCTGAACAGGTGCGATACCTGGGTAATCTTTGACGAAGAGCTGACTCTCGTTTGCGGTGTCAGCTTTCGTTAAGTCCTCTTTTACCATCTGAGGAATATCTCCAGGATTAAGCACCTTGTTCCATCCGGCGAGCTTCCTACACTGGTCCATGCTTTGTGACCGCGCTTGGACTATTGCAACTCCTTTACCTAGGGCTTCCTGGGGTGGAAATCTGCCGGCTGCAACTAGTGCAGAATGCTGCAGCCGGCTCTTGCGGGACTTCCGGTCCTGTCATATTTGCCAGTGCTCGTTCACTGCACTGGCTGCCAGTGATGGCGGATCACTTTTTAAAGTCGGTTTACTTACTTTCAAAGCCCTCCATGGACTAGGCCCAGACTACCTGAAGAGTTCCTGATTCCTTACCACCCTGAAGCGGTTGCTCCGCTCAGCCGACGAGGTTGCTAGAGATTCCTAGGGTGTGTTTGAAATCTTTTGGGGCCGTGCATTTATGCATGCGCCCCCAACCTTTGGAATTTCTACCCCATCGGTTACGGGAGTGCACGCACTGCGGAGGATTTAATCAGGCATTAAAGACATACCTGTGGCACCAGGCATTTGGTGACTGATCGTTTTTAACTGTTATTATCTGTTTTAATGTTTGGATTATTTGATATGCTGTTTTATATTTGTTAGGCACCTTGGTTCTTGAAAGGCACCATAAAAATAAAGAATATTATTATTATTACATTATCTCTCACAGGGATAAAGTATTCCTCAAAACCAACAGGAAATTCCTTCCTAAGGTAGTCTTGAAATTTCACGTGAACCAGTTTGTATCACTCACTGTCTTTTTCACAGACAAATCCACTCCTGGGGAGCCTAAGCTTCTCAGTTTAGATGTTAAAAGGGCACATACCTACTATCTGGAGCACACCAAGCAGCTCAGAACCTCACATACCCAGCTGTTCCTCCCCTATGGCGAGGTAGGCAAGGGCAGACCAGGCACTAAGAGAACTATCTCCCGCTAGATAGTCTCTTGCATCCAGTTCTGTTACGTAAGGCTGGCAAGCAGCCCCTCAGGGCCCCACTCCACAAGGGACACTGCAACTTCAGTAGGAACTGCAAGGGACATACCCTTGTTCGATGTCTGCAAAGCAGCTACATGGAAGACTATACACACCTTCACAAAGCACTATTGTTTGGATGTACAGTCCAGATCATACGCCAGATGTTGCACAGCAGTCCCGCAGAACCTGTTTCCAAAATAGATTCTGTTCCCTCCTCTCAACTGTACTGCTTTGTAGTCTACAGTAGTCAAGGACACGGAGGGATTCCTGGGTCAAGAAGAAAAAATTACTTACCATAGTAATATTGATTCTTCCAGGGTATCCTTCACATCCTTGACCTATCCTTCAGCATCCTTGACCTCCCACCCAACCTCTCTCACATAACCTGGCTGCATATAGTTCTGCAGTCCTTGCCTCAGGCCAAATTTCTGGCTGAAGAGCTTTGATGAATATGATGTTGCTCAGTGAAGCATGGTGTATATAGTTCACCCACAGGTGATTTATTGTTTGCTCTTTCTTGTTTTTTTTTTTTTTTCTATAATGTTTAGGATAATTTTCACAGTTTGGGGCCTTTTGCCCCCCAGGCTTCGAAATGAATCTGACTGGCTTTCAGCAGCAGCAGCACACGAGACTGTTACTCTGTTCTGATTGGCTAATTCTCCTGGTTTCATTTGCATAGTCTCCACCTCCGAGGCAGCTGAACCCAGCTGGCATTCTGTAATAGTCAAGGATGCTTAGGGATCATAAACGGTGGGGGATTTCAAGAATGCATGGGACAGACATAAGGCAATTCTAGTGAGGGGTTGGAGGAAGTAGGCTGTTGGTTAACTGGGATCCGCAGCTTATCCAATAGGTAGGGAAATAGGCAAACTGGGTGAGCCAAGCGGTCCTTATCTGGTGTCAAAGTCTATGTTTCTATCCCCTGGAAGAAACAATATTACTATGGTAAGTAATTTTCCTTTCTTCCCACACACTTGGGTGGTCCTTCACTTACAAACTTTTATTGGTACTACTTAGCTGTCAGCTTGGTACTGGTCCTCAGTTGGTTCCATCATAGAAACATAGAGGTTGATGGCAGATAAGGACAGCAAAGCCCATCCAGTCTGCCATTTCTTTTTCTACCTTATAAATGTGCCATCGGCCTTTGCTCTGTCAGTGGTCTATCTATTTATACTCATCTGTATTGCTCCCTTATGCCTACCCCATCCCTGTTTGAAGCCCTGCACTGTATTCATAGCCACCACTTCCTGAGGTAGGCCGTTCTATGCATCCACCACTCTTTCTGTGAAAAAGAAATTCCTCACATTCCCCCTTAATCGGCCTCCCTCTAATCCCATGCTGTGTCTTCTTGTCCTGCTATTTTTCTTATATTTAAACATGTTAGACTCTTTCACCTTGTTAATGCCCTTAAGGTGTTTGAATGTTTCGATCATATCACCTCTCTCCCTCCTTTGCTCAAGGGTATACATATTGAGCTCCGTTAATCTGTCCTCATATGTCTTCTGATGCAGTCCCTGCACCATTTTGGTTGCCCTTCTCTGGACTGCCTCAATTTGGTTAATGTCCTTGTGAAGGTGTGGCCTACAGTACTGCATACAGTACTCCAGATGGGGCCTAACCAGTGTCTTGTAAAGATGGATTATTACCTCCCTCTTACGACTTGTGATACCCCTACTAATACACCCTAACATCCCCCTAGCCTTACCTACTGCTTTAGAGGTCTGCTTGGATGATTTCAGGTCATCGGTGATGATGATGCCCAAGTCTCTTTCTTCCTTTGTGACTGCCAGCAACTCCCCTCCCAGCCTGTAGGTGGCTTCAGGGTTTCTCTTCCCTATGTGCATGATCTTGCACTTCTTTGCATTAAATCCCAGTTGCCACTCTTCAGACCATTTTGCTAGTTTATCCAGATCTCTTCTCATTCTGCCCACCCCATCTGGATCATCTACTCTGTTGCAGATCTTGGTGTCATCTGCAAACAGACAAGCCTTACCCTCTAGTCCATCTGCAATGTCACTAATGAAGATATCGAAGAGGACTGGCCCCAGGACTGATCCTAAGGTGCCCACTTGATCATCTTCTGACTGTATCCATTTACCACCACTTCTGTTTTCTGCCCGTCAACCAGTTTCCACAGTTGACCAACTTCTGACCACCCCAAGCCTACCCAGCTTATTTATCAATCTTCTATGTGGAAATAGTGTTGAAAGCTTTGCTGTGAAGTCAAGGTAGGCAACATCAACTGCTCCCCTTGGTCCACCACTCTGGCTACCCAATCAAAGAAATCTATGAGATTAGTTTGACAGGACCTTCCTTTGTAAACCCATGCTGTCTTGGATCCCAGCCCCTATGGATTCCAGGTGTTGCACTATCCTTTCCTTAAGGAGTGCCTCCATAATCTTGGCCACTACTGAGGTAAGACTGACTGGTCTGTAGTTCCCTGCCTCCTCCTGCTACCACTCTTGAGAGCGGGATCACATGAGCCCTTCTCAGTCTTCTGGGACCTCTCTGTGCTCAGAGACTCACTAAACAGTTCTGCTAATGGCTCTGCTAGTTCCACCCTTAGCTCCTTAAGTACCCTGGGATGTATGCCATCAGGTCCCATTGCCTTGTCCACCCTGAGCTTAGCGAGCTCTTGTAGGACCCTTTCTTTTGTGAAGGAGTAGTGCTCACCTCCCTCCCCTGTGTCCATGGTGCTGAGCTGTGGGCCCTGCCCTACCTTCTCTTCAGTAAATACTGAGCAAAAATATCTATTTAGGATAGATGCTTTACAGGGTCCTCCTCCTCACATGCCCCCTTTTCTCCTTTGAGCTTAGCAATACCCCCTCTGGACTTTCTCCTTTCACTAATGTATCTATAGAAAGTCTTGTCTCCTTCTTTACTGTTTGTGCTAGTGTTTCCTCAGTTTGGGACTTTGCCTGCCTTACTGCCTTCCCTTAGGGCAGTTTGGTATGCCTCCTGTCTTCATCCCACTGTGTTCCCATATATTTCCTGAAGGCCAGCCTTTTGGCTCCGGCCTTTTCTGCTACTGTATTTGAGAACAAAGTGGTTTCCTTCTTCTTTGCACTTCCTTTTCTGTCTAACACAATGGGATGTTGCTTCAAGTATTGCATCCTTAATGCTTGCCCACTTGCCTGTACCCCTCACCTGTGTTTCTTTTTGCCAGGGCTAGCGTAACTCTGTTGGCCATCTTATCAAAGTCAGCTCCTCTGAAGTCCCATATTTTTGCCTTGGAATGGGATGATTTAGATGTAGTGGCCAAATTGAACCATACCCTGTGATGGTCACGGCCCCGGTGACCTTCTACCTGGAGATCTGTGATCCCTTCCCTGTTAGTCAGTACTAGATCTAGGATAGGCCTGCCTCTTGTGGGTTGTTGTACCAGTTGTTTGAGGCCCTCCCCCTGCAGGGAATCCACCATGTGTCTAGTTCTGGCAGATGTTCCTGCTGGTATTGACCAGTCTGTATCCGGCATGTTGAAGTCTCCCATTATTAGAACCTCCCCTTTAGCTGTCATGTTTTGTATATCTTCTAACAGTAATGTGTCTATGTCCTCCCCCTGGTATGGGGGTCTGTAGACAGCCCCAGTTCTTATGGCTGTCCCATTTCCTGTTTCCAGGGTGACCCACAGTTCTTCTGGCTCCTTATGTGTATTCTGAATTTCTTTATCTTTGATATTTTCATTGACATACAGGGCCACTCCCCCGCCCTTTTTGCACCTCGGTCTCTTCTGAACAGTACATAGCCAGGTACTGAAGTCTCCCAAGTGTGGTTACTGGTAAACCATGTCTCACTAATTGCTACTATGTCCAGTTTAGCCTCTGACATTATTGCCTGCAGGTCTGGGATCTTATTTCCCAGGCTGTGAGCATTTGTGTACATGATTTTCCATTGGCCAGATTTCGGTGTGTTAGTTGTTGGGTGAAGTTTGGCATTTCCCCTGTGAGTCGTATGGGGAGATGGACCTTTTTTCTTACCTGGTGATGCAAATGAACTGCAAACATGCTGAATCCATGTTTGACCACTAGCTGAGGGGGGAAGGGTGTTCTTCCCATTCGACGTATGGGGTGCTGCACCCCTCTTCCCATTTGCTAGTTTAAATATTCTGCAAAGACGTCAAACTTCTGCCCCAATGCACTGACTCCCTCCTTAGTCAGATGCAGTCCATCAAATTTAAAGAACTTTCGCTCCCAGAACTGTTGCCAGTTCCCTACAAATCTGTGTCCTTTTTCCTGGCTCCAGCCCTTGAGCCACATGTTTAGCTCCCCTATCTCCCCTTCTCTGACCTTCCGTCCATCTGCCCCCCTCTCCCAGACTGGCAGGATCTCAGAGAAGGAGATGTTGGACGAAATGGATGATAGTTTGTCACCCAGCCTGGTCAGGTGTTCCTTGGTCTCCACGACTGACCGGCTGACGAGATCATTAGTCCCTATGTGTACCAGGACGTCAATGTTTTCTCCTGCTTTGTGAACAATTTTAGCAATGCAGTCAGTGTCTCTCCATGCTGATGTACCTGGGAGACATCTGACCATTACCCCTGGCTGGAGATGGGTATCAATTCCCGAATCATGGAGTCTGCTATGATCAAGTTTTTGATTTCCTTTTGCTTTTTGTTTTGGTTCCTGATTTGGGCGAGTTTTGTTGTGCTAGCTCCTGTGCTGCAGTGTCCTGCTCTGCAGTGTCCTCTGCCCTTTGTTTGATTTCTGAGATAGAGGCAGATACCTGTTTGTAGTGTTTATATGGTTTTTGGAGGTAATATGTTGGAGAGCACAGAGTGATGGGGCACCCGATTTGCCCCTTTTAACCACCTGCCAACCTCATGATGTAGATTGGCTAACATGCCAAACAGAGACAGCCTTCAGTCCATATAAAGACATTGAGCATGTACTAAATGATGGTTTGTATAGGAAGCAAATACCAAAATTTTGTATGAGTACCAAAATGACATGTAAAACTTTGGATAAAGTATTGAATTTAACCAATATAACTCATTAACTCATAAGGCTTCCCTCCACTCTCCTACAGTATATATGTAAATGGAAACTTTACCCCCTCTATTTTAGACACAGCATTTAAAAATTGTATATTAAAAGCTTAAATAAGGCATTTGTTTAGTGACAATGGACTTCTGATTTCACTACTTTAAAATCCTTGTATGGCTTATCACAGGATTTTTTTAGATTCCTTCAAAACCATGACTGTATTATGAAAATATGGCTAGATCATCATATTTAAAACAAAATGCTTTAGAGGATATTTTCACTAGTAACATTAGGTTCAAAATCATTTCAAAACTGTATGCATACCTGGTATTTAGTCATGGTGGTAATCTTTTGAGTCTCAAATCCAAATGGGAAGTTAAATTAGGTTGTGACATTTCTTCAAAGAATTGGTAGTGTATTATTGATTTCCACTAAACTGCTGAAATCTATTTTAATATTTGATGTAGAACTTATTACACACCCAATAGGTTAAAGTTAATGAATCGGGAATGCTCAAGCCTTAGCTCCAGATGCACCAGCTTTGCTGGCACATTAGAACATACACTTGTTACCTGCCCTGTTTCGGACTCCTTTTGTAGTAAAGTACTAAAAACGTTAACACTGGCATCCTCGTTGAAGTTAATTAAAATGTGGAATGTATATTGTTATGTGTTGGTATTTCATACAATATTGGTATACTCTGTCAGCTTATACTGGTACACTTGGGTTTAATAAATGCATTTAAATGTGTCCTCATGAAGTGGAAAGATTCATTTTCAACCAGCTTTGTAATTTAGATGTACTGTATGATCAACATAATAACAAATCTGAGAATATTTGGCAGCAGTTTAACCATATTGTGTATTTATCTGAGAGTTTATCTTTTTTGCAATAATCTAATAAGTGGAGTTGAAGATTTTCCACTTCTGGAATTACTAGTATCAAATTTATCGCCTGTGTTTTTTTTTCTTTATTTTTTCTCTAGGGTTACACCTTTCCTTCTCAAGATATGGAAGGAACAATGATTCTTCATTTTAGCCTACATATGCTGATGAGTGTTAATTCTCTTCCCCTTTACAGATTACTTTTTGTAATGAAACTGGTGGTTTTAGCTGTTGTTATATAGTTTTTGACAAGCCTGCTTCAATTTCTGTATATGTATGTAATATATTAGTTTTATCCTGCATTTTCTTGATTTCTCAATTATAAAACAGAAAAAAAAACACAGTGATGATAAGTGTACAGACTGAGGAATAATAGAAATTACAATAATATATTCTACTAGGTCATAGCAAAAATAGCAGGTAGGTCATAGGAAAAATAGGTTCAGAACAAAGGCAAAAACATATAATCTCAAATGTAATACAGTCTGCGCCACTTATAGCGCCCATACTTAATACGGGCAATCGGTTTTACCGGGCAGATTATGTTTGCCACTTGCCAAATCCATGGGCTTTAGTGTTAAAAACAATGGTTATAATGATCTATGCCCACCTTCTATTGCGGGCAGATTTTGGGCAGATTAGCTGCAACTGTAGTTAATATCTCACTTAGTCTGTTCATGCTTTGGCATTAAACAGCTAATCTGCCCAAAATAAAAGGTGGGCATAGCACTAATTAGCTGCTGATTGGTTGCAGTAAGCTGAGGCTTTAATGCAAGCAGATGGAGCACAAGGAAGCGCGATCACTCTGATCGCTCTGGACCCATTGAAAAGGTAGCTTAACGTGAGTTAAGAGAGCTAAGCTAACCACAGGAACAGCAGACAAGTACAGCATGCCCCAGTGTAGTTTATGGACTTCAGTGGACATGCCACTGAAAAGGTAGATCTTACCTGAGAGGGCTCTTGCAGTAGGTAATTACATAGAGGACTGACGCGGCGGTGGCAGGACCCCTGAAAGATTTCTGGCTAGCAGTCCCTGGCGAGCTGCCCAGGTCAGGTGACCGGCGTCAGGAGGCGTCTGTATAAAGGGGTGGTCCCGACACCCACCTTCCAGTTCTTTCCTTGCCGCTAGCTTGCGTGCAGCACCTCGCGGAAAAGTTTGTGCTTCTGCTATCCTCTACCTTCACGTTTTTACCAAAATAATTGTTTTTTGATCTAACGGCCAGTACTACTGCCTGTGTATGTCGTCCCTTACACCCTCCGAGCACAAGAATAAGTGCAATTCGTGCGGCGCCCAAATACCGCACAAGGACGGCCACTCCCTGTACCTGTTCTGCCTAGGCCCCGATCACCCGGTCGAGAAGTGCCAGCACTGCCTCAGTTTCAACACGGCTACCCGGAAAAGGCGGCAGCAATCCCTGGAAGCCCATATTCTGAAGAAGAAAATGAGTTCTATGGAGAAGGAGCTCAAAAAACTGAGGCAGGCGTCCACTTCCCCCGAAGGCCATCGGAAGGAGAAGGAGAGGCACCGGGACAAGGACTCCTCCACCGCGTCTCCCTTGGGAGTCGCTGGGACGCAGATAACATCCCCTCCGGGGATCGCTCCCCTCGCGCCGCCTCAGAGGTTTCTGAGAGGGCATTGGCTCGCCCGTCTGGCTCGCTTCGGGCCTTGCGGGCGCCTCCGGGCAGTTGGAGGCCTCCTCTCCTAGTTCGGCCGCAGGCTCGCGGCCTACCACTGTGGGCGACTCTGGTAAGCTGGGCGTCGGCTCCTCTGACGTCCGCCCGGAGAGGGCCGGTAAGACATCCGACCCCGTGGGGCAACACACGGCCTCCACTCCACTGGACCAGGCCGACCACTCTACTCGGCTTGCCTCCGGTGATGACTCTCATAAGTCGGACGCCGGCTCCTCCAGCGCCCGCCGGGAGCTCGCACCTAACCCTCACGTCGGCTCGTCCGAAGTCCGGCTGGCGAAGGAACTGATGATGGAGCCCCCCACGTCCATCGCACTGCCCCGCGGCTCGCTGCAGTCTGGGAACCAGAGTCTCCCAACTCGACCCGGGACTTTTCCCTCTGTCCCCGGGCGAGCTGGGGCTCTTTGCCTCCATCAGTCCTTCCTCCACCTGGTGCACCGGACTGATGTCGGCTCCCGGCGCCGGCTCCGGCCCCTCCGGCGTTGGTACCTCCGGCGCCAGGGCCTCCGCCGTCCAGCCCTGGCGTGGCCTTACCGACTCGGGAGACATTCCGCTCCGCATCAGGCCCCTCCGTCCTCCGGGCTCTCCACTATGGACCCGCCCGTGAGGCCACCGGCCGGGCCGTCTGCTCCGCAGCCCCCCCGGCTCCGGGTACCTCCGTCCTTTCCGACGCCCAGTGTACCCGGGACCGAGGTATCGGTGCCACAGTACCTGACACCGCAGTACTCAACGCCACAATACCCGACGCCGGGCTTCCCGCAGCCGGGTTTTGGATACGCTCCATACGGTTACAACCCGTATCCTTATCCCCCGCCTCCTCCTCCTCCACCGCACTCGCAGCCGCCGGTGGATCTGCAGGAGACTCTGGCCTCCTGATTGGCTGAGGCCAAGGCTCAGCTCACCAAAAGAGGTCGAGAGCCGCCTTCCGGCGACGGTGCCATCCCAGGTTCCCATACGCCCGAGGCGGCACACTCCCTCACCACCTCCAGACTGCAGAGTTCTTCCGTCTGGTTCCAGAGAAGGGCAGAACACGCTTCCCTGGGTACTTCCCAAGGGGTCCGTTCCTCCACGGGTCGGAAAGGAGTCCTTTTCCTCTTCATCCTCTTCTTCACCCACAGACTCCTCGGATTCTTCAACGGTTGCTCTGAGACAGACATGAGCCACACTCTCCGTCAAGCCCAGGCCAAGGACTCCTCTGAAGTCTCCTCTGGAGGATCCTTCTTTATGGAGTTGCTTAGGAAAATCCAGGAAGTTCATCAGTGGCACTCCTGGAACCAGATCCACAGCGTCTGAAACTTCGCTGAACATCTGGATCTGCCTGTGACAGTTCCTACCTTGGTGCCACCCTGGATAGAGCCTCACGCCGACCTTCGTTACCACAATATGGAAACAGCTGTCGGCCTTGACCCACTTCCTAGAAAGTCGAACTGGCTATTCAGGCTCCAGAGGGTGCTGATTTTCTGATTCTCACCTCGTGCCGACTCTGTTGTGATTAGCGCCGCTCACGGCTGGTCGGCGAACCCCAAACATCTTAGCTCGTCACCACCTGATAAGGAATCACGCCTTCTGGACCAGTATGGGAGAAAGATTTACGCTTTCTCCACGCTGGGGATCAGGGCCCTGAACTATGTCGGCCATATCGGGGACTACCAGAAGGCCATCCTGACTCAGGCGGAAGCCAAACTGGACTCCTTGCCTGACTCCCAAGTCAAGCAGGAGTTGGCTGATTTTGTCCGCTCTGCTCGTTCGGCCAGTCGACACATGCTACGTGTGACATACGATGCAGTGGACACTGCTGGGCGGAGCTCAGCTTTCGCTGTAGGCCTATGGCGTCATGCTTGGCTCCGTGTGTCAGGGTTGGTCCCGGAGGTGCAATCCACTATTCAGGAAGCACCTTTCTGGGGGTCGGTGCTTTTCGAGGGTGATGTCAAGGACATCATCACCGATTTGAAAGAGAAGGGGACGGCACTGAAGTCAGTTGATTCCATGTACCGTCCCCATCAGCAGCAGCGCCATCCCTCGCAGATGGAATCGCCCAAGGCGAAACCCCAGGGAAGGCGGCCACAAACGCCGGCCCCCACAGCTGCCAGCCCCCGCCCAAAAAGCAGTGGGTGCTTCAGCTGCGCGCTGCCCCACACCACCTGACTCCTTCCCTCTCCCACAGCCTCCGGACTCCCCGGAGGAACCAGTAGGAGGGAGGTTTTCCCTCCATCTTCCAGGCTGGGAGAGGATAACCACAGATTCTTGGGTGCTCCAGCTGATCGCAGAAGGACACTCGATAGAGTTTCTTCAGAAACCACCACGCCACCCCACTCTAAAGTCGTCATATTCAAGGGAACACCGTCTCTTGGTCCAGGAGGAGATTTCAGCTCTTCTTTCTGAACGCGAGCAATAGAACCGTCCCCTTCATCTGCAAGGGATGGGTTACTATTCCCATTTCTTCCTGGTCCCAAAGAAGACAGGAGATCTCAGACCAATTCTGGATCTCAGTTCCCTGAATCTTTTTGAGGAGTACAAAAGGTTCAGAATGCTGTCTTTGCAGAGCCTTCTGCCCCTTCTCCGGTCGGGTCAATGACTGTGTGCCCTGGATATGCAGGATGCTTACCTGCACATTTTCATTCACCCGTCTCACCGCAAATATCTTCGTTTTGCGTTCCAGGGGGACTACTCCCAATTCAAGGCACTTCCGTTTGGCCTATCCTTGGTGCCCCGAGTGTTTACCAAATGCCTGGCAGTGGTGGCGGACTACCTGCGTACGGGGGTGCAGGTTTTCCTGTACCTGGACGATTGGCTCCTGGCGGCCTAATCCAGGGAGGAACTCCTGCACTACCTCACCCTTACCCAGCAGGTTTTGCCGCCTGGGTATTACCATCAACCATTCCAAGTCTCACTTGATCCCATCCCAGAGACTACAGTTCATCGGGACGATTCTAGACATGACCATGGGCAGGGCCTTCCTGCCACCGGACAGGGTGTCCACATTGCAGACTCAGATAAGTCTGTTGTCCGGCCGCAGGTGGGTCAGTGCAAGGTCAGTCCTTCTCCTTCTCGGGATCATGGCGGCTGCTATCCCGACAGTTCCTCGCGCTCGACTCCACTTGAGAGTTTCTCAGTGGACTCTCCGCCTCCCAGTGGGATCACTTAGTGGACGACTTAGATCACCCAGTTCTAGTCTCCCTCACGGTGCTTCGAGACTTGCAGTGGTGGACAGTTCGAGAGAACCTGTTTCAGGGAGTTCATTTCTTTTATCCTCCCCTTCCAGACTCTAACCACAGACACCTCGGGCTAAGGTTGGGGAGCCCATCTAGGCCCCCATCGACCCAGGGCTTCTGGTTCAAGCTCAACAAACACTCCACATCAATGTGCTCGAGCTCGGGCAGTGTTGTACACTCTCCAAGCCCTTCACCAAGTCATCCTTCCGCCACCTAGCTGTCCAGACAGACAACATGTGTGTGGTTTGGTACATCAACAAACAAGGGGAACTTGGTCCTACCCTCTTTGCAGGAAGCAGTGAGGGTTTGGGATTGGGCAACACAACATGACCTTCCACCCACGGCAGTTCATGTTCCGAGTCGACAACACCCTGGCAGACAAGCTAAGTCGCTCTTCTGCTCTGACTCATGAGTGGGAACTGGACCAAGAGGTCCTAGACAATATCTTCCGACTTTGGGGAACGCCACAGGTTGACCTGTTCGCATCTCCTCTAAACGCAAAGCTTCCTGTCTTCTGCTCGCTCGTTCCAGAGCAAGGCGCTTTCTGGAGTGACGCTCTGTCTCTAGACTGGAAGGACAGATTCGTCTATGCCTTTCCCCTAATTCCACTTATCCCACGAGTCTTGCAGAAACTAGCTTCAGAAGGAGCACAAATGATTCTGATTGCTCCTTTCTGGCCCAGGCAAGTTTGGTTCTCTCTTCTACAACGATACTCAGAGGATCATCCTCTTCGTCTATCTCGAGATTTATTGACCCAGGACCAGGGGACCCTGGTCCATCCAGGCCTCAGATCTCTTCAGCTGCACGCCTGGCTCCTGCAGACTTAGCTCAATCCCGTTTTGGGGTTTCTCCTCAAGTGGTGGAGATTTTGGTGGAGGCTAGAAAACCCTCCACTAGATCCACCTACGCCATGAAGTGGAAAAGAATCGCTATCTGTGCTGCTTCCAAGAATGTGGAGCCCTTCTCCTGTTCAGCGGGGCTTCTGCTGCAGTACCTGCGTCATCTATTTGACCTGGGTCTCAGTCATTCTTATCTGAAAGTCCACATGGCGGCCATCTCGGCCTATCATGTCCCCTTTGCAGACAAGATGTTCGCTCAATTGGAGGTCTCTAAGACCTTTCTCAGAGGGGTCCTCCATTTGAAACCCCTATACCATACTCCTGCCCCCCTTGGGACTTGAACTTTGTTCTCAGAAACTTACTCTTCCTCCCTCCCTTTGAACTGGCAGCTTCCGCGAGAATTGAAGTTCCTTTCATGGAAGACTCTCTTCCTGGTGGCATTACTTCTGCTCGGAGAATTTCCGAGCTCCAGGCCCTGATGTGTAAAATTCCATACTTGATTTTTCACAAGGAACGTGTGACTCTGCACGAACCCTAAGTTTCTCCCTAAGGTAGTAGCGGAGTCTACTCTAAATCAGTCCATAGAGTTACCCGCTTTTTTCACGCAGTACTCTAATCAGGGGAGTATTTACTCCATACTATGGATGTTCACCGGATTCTGAGATACTACACCAACAGGACGAAGGATCTCAGAAAGACTGATCAACTGTTTGTCTCTTTTGCTCATAAACGGGAAGGCAATGCTGTTTCTAAGCAATGCCTATCTAAGTGGTTAGCTCATTGCATCACTTTCTGTTATGACAAATACAACAAGACCCTCCCGGGTCAAGTAAGAGGCCACTCCACCAGAGGAGTAGCTGCCTCAATGGCTTGTTTCAAGAATGTGTCAGCGGCAGATATCTGTGCTGCCATCAACTGGACCCGTCCATACCTTTACTAAACACTACAGTTTGGATATTGCCCTCGCCATTGAGCAGGCTTCGGCTGGCTGTTCTGCAAGGCCTCTTATCTTGAAGCTTGCACAGCTAAAACTGCTTCTTGGTAGTTTCCTCCTCCCGGTGCCTCTCTTTGTTCCAGACTGCTTGGGATTCAGTCCTATATGTATTACCTACTGCAAGAGCCCTCTCGAAGTAAGATAGTACAGTTACGTAAGAACTTACCGTAACAGTAGATCTTCGAGAGAGGCTCTTGCAGTAGGTAATACCTTCCCGGCCTCCTTTCCCTAGGCTTTTTCAGCTCCTTTTCCAGTGATGGAAATATCCGGTCCTCTCTCGTCTGGCCTCTTTTGGCCTATGGTGGGAAAGAACTGGAAGGTGGGCATCAGGGACCGCCCCTTTTTACCGACGGCTCCTGACGCCAGTCACCTGACGTGGGGGCGGTCCCTCGCCAGGGACTGCTAGCTAGAAATTTTTCCATGGGGTCCTGCCGCCTGCCGATGTAAGTCCTATATGTAATTGCCTACTGCAAGAGCCTCTCTCGAAGATCTACTGTTACGGTAAGTTCTTACGTAACTGTACTTTCTAGGAGTGGTATATGTTGTTCATCCACACTTCATGGCAGGTACCTTGCCGCTTTAAGGTGTGCCGGAAAGTCTTCAAGCTGGCTCCTCCCACTCACCGGGTGGTATAGCCTTGGCTGCACCCCATGATGCCAGATCTTAACCTGCTGGAAGAAGGTTTGTGCGTGAAAGCCGGGAGGTCGGGTGGGTCAGTGTGGATGAACAACATATACCACTCATAGAACTACTGTTACAGGTGAGTAGCCTGTTTTTCTAGGAGTGTGGATATGTTGTTCTATCCACACCTCATGGCAGACTCACAGCAGTTCTCCGGGAGGAAGGAGGCGAGATGCATACCCCCTACTTAGGGAAGAGGGACTGGAAAACTGATGTTTCAAAACTAGCATCCCGGTGTGACTCAAGGTCGATGTGGCAATGGGAAATGAAGTTGTGTGCTGACTTTCAGGTAACAGCCCTGCAGATTTTCCTGGATAGGGACGTCCCTAGAAGCAGCCACCGATGCAACAGTTTGTCGGTGGAATGAGCCTTAAGCCCTACGGGAGGCTGTCTACCAGCCAACCTATAGCAGAGAGTCAATGCAAGATGTAATTCATCGAGATATTGTTCCGCTTGGCTGCAAGTCTACCAGGTGCGGCTTCAGCGTAGGTGACAAACAGCTGGCGAACCTCTCGCTCTTTTGTAGTAAGATTCAAGATGGCGGCCACGCTTGGCCAGCTTATCGGTAGCAGCAAGAGCAACACCATAGTTTTTAGTCTTTTAAATCTACTCGTTTTATTTTCATTGTAATTTTTTTCTCACTGGTAGTCTCTCTTTGTTAGGTTCACTTGCCGCATGCCGAGGAACGTTTGGGAGAGTAGCACTTTAGAGGTGTGCCTCTCCACCCAATGCACTGCTCCTCGAGCAGGCGTATGTCCTGCACCAATGGTGTAGCAGTCAGCGACAGCGGTGTTCCTCTGCTTCAAAGAAAACACCGCTGCCATACTGAGCACCACCCCCGCGCACATCCATCACGCCCGCCCAAAGCTTTCCTGCCATGCTGGGGCCACCCCAGTGTGGCAAACATTGTTTGCCGACGGGGTGCCCAATCCACTGTCGGCTCACGCCCCAAAGCGTAGTTTGCCGACGGGGTGCCCAACCCCGTCGGCTCCTTGGGCCCCAGCTATCTTCTGCCATGCTGGGCCCACCCAGCGTGGCAAACGTCCCACGTCGTCTTTTTTTTTTTCAAACCTGTAAAACAAAACTGTCTTGTGCGCGTCTCCCAACCCCTCCACAACCGCACCTACCCACTGCGCACTCAACCTCCCACACACACCCCTCACCCCATGCTTACCTCGGACTCGCGCGTACATCTTTGGTGGACCGGGAACACGCCTGCACTCTTCAAAGCCGACCGCTGAACTGAGGAAATGCCGGTAAACTGTATAGTGGGCTAGATGGAAGTCAACTTTATGCATATCTCAGTCATTTTTGAATTTTGCACCAAATTTTCAACATAGGTTTTGGGACCCTTCTCATGAATGATGTCACTGTCATGGTGTTGTCCGGGCCGAAGGGTGATTTGCAGTTACTGCTTGAAATCACCCTTAGGCTCAACAACCATGACAGTGACATCATTATGAGTACCAAAAACCCATGATGAGCCTAGTCAAAAATCAAGCTGTTATTCTGGCGTCGTTGCGCAGTTCTCACAGGCTCGTAAGTTTCGAATTTTCAATATTTTCACTCCAGATTTTCAACATTGCCATTTTATCACACCTTCTTATGAGCTGTACAGCTGTCATTTTTCACATCTCACCCAAAACGTGTTTCCGCCCATGTAGCGCACAAAGGCGCGGTCGGTGTGCGAAATCAATGTATGGAACAGTAAGAAAATCACAGTGACACTGTTCATGAGCAGAGGTCTTAAAATGGCTATGTTGAAAATTTAGTAAAAAAATTCCTAAAAATGACTGTTCTGACGTGCGTTCTGCGCAGTTCCTACACACGCTCGTATGTTTGCAAATTTTCAATATTTACACTCCAGATTTTCAACATTGCCATTTTACCACAACTCCTCATGAGCAGTACAGCTGTCATTTGTCACATCCTGCCCAAAATGTGTTTCTGCCCATATAGCGCACAATGGCGCAGTCGGTGTGCGAACTCAATGTATGGGACACATTAAGAAAATCAGAATGACACTGATCATGAGCAGAGGTCTTAAAATGGCTGTGCTGAAAATTTGGTGAAAAAATTCCTAAATATGACTGTTTTATGAATCTGCGTTGCGCAGTTCCTACGCACACTCGTAAGTTTGCGAATTTTCAATATTTTCACTCCAGATTTTCGACACTGCCATTTTACCACACCTCCTTATGAGCACTGCAGCTGTCATTTTTCACATCTTGCCCAAAACGTGTTTCCGCCCGTGTAGCGCACAATGGCACAGTCGGTGTGCGAACTCAGTGTATGGGACACATTAAGAAAATCACAATGTCACTGTTCATTAGCAGAGGTTTTAATCTGCCAATGTTGACAATTTGGTGAAAAAATTCCTAACAATCACTGTTTTACCAGCGTGCATTGCACAGTTCCCACGCACGCTCCTAGGTTTGAGAATTAAGCAATAAGGCACGACAGGGTGTGTGTTATCATGTAATATAACGTCACTCCTGGGGTGGGTCGAGCACGAGGCGAGGCCGGTGTTCCACCAGGAGTGACGTGTACTACATAACACACACCCTGAAGTGTATTGCTATTTCTACAATGGCTCGGTTGTTAATTATGCAGAAAAAGAAAAAAAAAACATTTTATGCACTTTATTTAGTTTTTATGGGTGGAGGACTATGGTTTAAAAAAAAGTCCAGTATTTGTTTCTGCCAGTAGATGGAGCTGTTAGCTGAATCAGTGTGGTCTGCGAGTCTGACACTGCTCGCAATTTAATTTGGTTGTGATAGTATGACCCACACCCCATTCTTCGCCGCTGAAAATGAGATGCAGCTGATGTTTGTTTCACGGTTAATTTGGGTGGTTTGGAGTCTGTTGGCCGCTAGAGACACACGTCGATGTGCAAAATTTCGTAATGGTGCTGTTGCAGCTGAGGTGTCACCGGCTTAATTTTTTTTTAACGGTGAGTAGAGAAGAAGCCGTTTTTTTAAACATGAAGCTGCCTTTAGGTTTTCCCGGTACACTATGTTGCTTTCCTCATTTGTACCGGGAGAACACGACAGCAGGATGGCAAAGGTGTGAGTTGAGAGAGGCGGGGAGCCGAGGATCCATGAGCGTGCGGCTGAGAAGACGATCGGTGCGTCACTTTATTAAATGGGAATGCTTGGTGCGCTTTCTGTTTTGTTGTAGCCAGTACTGGTTGTGACTGGCTGAGTTTTTCAGAAAATTGGTATGTGTGGGGTGGTAAGTTTGTTTGGGGGGGATTGAAGTCATTTAGCGTGACTCGTCATAGCGGTGGTAACGTGTGAAGGGGAGGTGTGATTTCTATGTTTGATATGCGGTCATGTGTGTGCCTGGACTTAATACAGTGATGTTATAGCTTAATAACATCACTGTCCTAGGTACACACTGACCAATCAGAGAACAGAATTTTTTCCTGCCATTGTATAATTTTCAATATTTCCACTCCAGATTTTCAACATTGCCATTTTACCACACCTCCTTATGAGCACTGCAGCTGTCATTTTTCACATCTTGCCCAAAACGTGTTTCCGCCCATGTAGCGCACAATGGCACAGTTGGTGTGCGAACTCAGTGTATGGGACACATTAAGAAAATCACAGTGTCACTGTTCATTAGCAGAGGTTTTAAACTGCCAATGTTGACAATTTGGTGAAAAAATTCTTAACAATCACTGTTTTACCAGCATGCATTGCACAGTTCCCATGCACGCTCCTAGGTTTGAGAATTTTCAATATTTCCACTCCAGATTTTCAACATTGCCATTTTACCACACTTCCTTATGAGCAGTACAGCTGTCATTTTTCACATCCTGCCCAAAACGTGTTTCCGCCTATGTAGCGCACAATGGGGGTAACAAAAAGGTCATGCTGATAATTTATTGTGCAAATGCCAGCAATCGCACAGGGCATTAGGGTAAAGCACCATACATGCCAAACCACTGCAAGCACCTACCTGAGCGTTAGAAGGCATTGACAAATGCTGTTGTTAGATTAGTTAGGGCCTGAAGTGAGTTAGTTTGAGTAGTCACAGCGTTTTTCGGGAGTCAGCGGCATAACTTACCTCCGGTGTATTTTCTGAGTGGAGCCGTTTTTGTGGAGCTGGTGGGAGTTCTGCTTATCGCTGGCATTGTGGATTTGTGGTGCCAGTTGTTCTGCCAGCCTTCTTGTCACCTTTAACTGCAGTCTGTCCTGCCTGCTGGTGTCTTCCGAGGTTGTGCCGGAGTTTTGAGGATTGGTGTGGTCCTTCGTATTAGTGCCTAGAAAGAAGATCTTCTGATTTGGGAACAACCGAACATAAGTAGTCTGAACATCAAGGATGAATTTTGCTAGCTGGACTGTCGGACGGAATATTATCGGTGCTTCTTTGATGGACTTCATACAGTGGTTTCTCCATTGACTTTACTGGAGTGAATACAGCTTTGGGAGTATCGTTTAGGACCAGAATTTTACTCTGGAAGTGTGGATGCCATTTGAGGAGTCCTCCCACTTGAAGATCATGAAGTCCTGCCATTTAGAGGACCGTGAGGAGGTTTAGATTGCTAACCACAAGAACTGTTTTCTTCTCATACCTGGAGGTGGTGAGCCTGTTATCAGATGTTTTGGACTTATTTTAAACATGGAGTTTACTTATGCCTCCTTAAACTGGCTGTTGCTGTGTAATTCGGCTGGGATGGGGTTTCTGGCTGGGGAGCGGCGGCAGACTGAGCTCTCTGGGGGTGAGGGCTGAGCAGAATTCACGGAGGTGCTTCTTTGTTCATCCGGGAGTCCCGCTGCAGTGTGATTTTGGGATTGCTCTGTTTGGGCTCTGACCCAGGTGGGGGTCTTGGTTTGGGCTAGCTGCAAACCGGCTGTTACCCTTTGGTCCTGACTGTTTGGCTACTGGAAAACATTTATTAAGGAATTATTATATTATCGTGCATGAGTTGGAAGCAGCTACTGCCTGTTTGACCTAGACATTGTCTTTAGCAGTTTGTTTATCTTTAACTTTGGCCTGTATTTCAGGTTTTTGGCTAAAGTGCTACTGTGGATGCTCTGGCTCCCTTCCTTGGGGTAGAAGGAGACTATTTTTGATCAAGACTAATGTGGTGAATCCCTATGATGATTTATGGGATTGCTGGTATTTGGCTGTTGAACTGGTGAGGCAGTGAGAGGGCCTCTGGATTTATATTTTTACTTTTTGATTATTGCTGTGGTGAGAGAACAGCAATTGTACATTTCATTTTGAGTGGGGTGAGAACCCCATGGCTTCATATTCTGGTTTTATAAATACTTTTGCAGAATTGCACCTAACATCAAGATTCTGGTCAAAAATTTAATTGTTTAGGAGTGAGAGTGCCAATTATTACTATTATTACTATTATTTTTAATTGCTTTATTAATATTGTGTACACCTCTCTTTTATCTTTGCTGTGAGGGTTTTAGAGGAATTCGTTCATTTGTTTATGTTTTAGTTATTGTTTTTCTTCCCATCAGTACAGTGAGAGAGTCTTTTGGGGTGGGAATTAATAGGGTTTATTTAGTTATTTATTGAGGTAGCTATTTTATCTAGTAGTTTAGTTATTGTAGTTGTTTAGTCTCATTTAACTCGCATAAGGAATTGATTTTAAGTATTTTTCTTTGCTTTGTCTATCTGAGGATTTGTATTATTTGAGATGTGTCTACCTGTTGCCCCACCCGGTCGTGCGCTACTCAACCTCTGCTCTCCACTCCCTCCGCCCCTTTTATACCCCCTCTGTTTTTCCATCTACCAGCGTTGTCGGGCTTTAGGTATTGCCCGTAGGAGGGAGGGCGGGGGGTGAACAGTGGAGGCAAGTTGAGGAGCGCTCCCATTAGGGTGATTAAGTCCAGGAGATGCCCTGGGGCGAAGTGGAGCTTAGGCGTGGACCATCTTGTTTGGTCCCCATACCCAGGGCACCATCTTTAGTGATGGGCAGGTAGTGGGGCAGTCCAGGAGTTTTGTCCACAGGCGATGTTGTGCAATGCCAGATCTGTCGGAACAAGACTGCTGTAATCTCAGATCTTGTTGCCTCGACAGATCTGGCTTGCATCACGAGACCTGGCTGGATAATGCGGGACCGATTTTTCAGGCCGCAATTCCAGCCGGGGTATCGGTGATGACATCGCCCGAGGTTGGACCAGCGGTGAGGGGGGCGGTCTGTTTTAAGACCGAATAGGCTGTCACTAGTGTTCCAGTTAGAGACCATTTCCTTTGAATGTACTGTTGTAGTAGGTGTGGGCTATTATTGCTCTCATCTACCGTCCACCAGGTGATGAGAAGCAGTTCCTTAAGGAAGTAGCGGACTTCGTTGTCGACCTGGCCTTTGAATCTCCCAGGTTGATGGTCCTGGCAACTTCAATGCATGGGTCGAGCAAGCGAATCCCTAATTTGTACAACACTTCCTCCAGTTAATGGACTCACTGGGCCCAACACAGGTGGTTACCACTGCTACGCATAAAGGTGGCCATTCTCTTGACTTGGTCTTCCTCCTGGGGATCGAGGCCTCTGATGTGGGGTGGAACCAGTCAGTTGGTCAGATCACTACACTGGGAGGTTCAATTTTGGTGCCCTCCTGTAGGCTGACCCCTGTGGAGATGGTCAAGTACACCTTCCTTGGAATATTTCTTCTAATGGCCTTGGGCGGCTCTTGACCTATCAGAACTTCCTGTGCATTACAATGATCCAGTGACGCTGGTTATGGCTTATAACACTGCCATTACTTCTGCCCTGGATTCTATTGCTCCAGTTCATGTGCATCCTCTCTTAGTATGACCTCTGACCCCATGGTTTGATGGGGTCCCGAGGAGATCGGACTTGGACACAGATTAGAGCGTTGTTGGCGGAAGTCTGGCCTGGATGCCGACCACTTTAGACTGTTAGAACACTATCAATTCTATCAGTCAGAAATCTCCTGTAAGAAGGCAGAGCTCCTGTCTGGGGAAATTTCTGCTGCTCAGAACCAACCTGCTCAGCTGTTCAGAACTGTGGACAGATTGTGCAACCAACCTGTCTACAGCTCCAGTAGACATTTTCACAATTACAGTGTGATGAGATTGCTCGGTTCTTTGCTGATAAGGTGGCTGACATTAGGTCAGACATCTGTTTGACAGCGTTCTATGCTAGTGGGTGAAGTGGCCAGGATCGAATCACTACCCTTCGTTTTCATGGAGTATGTTGACCGCCCGGAAATCGTGGTTGTTATGAGGATTGTCCAGGGGCTGCGTCCTACCTCCTGTAGTTTAGATCCAGGTCCCACTCCCCTAATTTTAGGGTGTGGAGAGTCCATTCTACTGGCTGTAGCACAGATAGTCTGGTCTTCCCCTGACTCGGGTGAATATCACCGTTCCTTGAAAGAGGCAGTGATGACACCCTTGTTGAAGAAATCATCCTTGGACCCAGACTGTCTTGCCAACTACAGACCTATCTCAAACCTTCCTTTGCAGGAAGGTGATCGAAAGATGGTAGCAGCCCAGCTGGAGAACCATTTGACCATCCATATCATCTACGAACCTCTCCAATCAGGTTTAGTAAGAGCATAGTACTGAGACTGCGCTGGTTCGGGTGCTTGATCTCCTGATGGCGAGACCAGAAAGCGGTCCATTTGGTTCTGTTGGATCTGTCATCAGCATTTGACACCATCGACCATGGGGTTCTACTGGAGCGCCTGAGATGTATTTGTGGACTCTCTGGGGTTGTGCTCAGATGGTTCACATCATACCTCACCGGAAGAACTCAGAGGGTGGTGTCAGGGTTTTTTCCCTCTGATCCCATCTCTCTATTTTGTGGGGTTCCTCAGGGCTCTATATTGTCCCCCATGTTGTTTGCAGTGTATATGCTTCCCCTCGGGAGACATTGTGAGATGGTATGGGTTGGGATTTCACTGTTATGCAGATGATACCCAACTGTACCTGTCTTTTGCACCTGACCAGGAAGGAGCTATCTCTGTATTTAATAGCTGCCTAAATGAAATCCAGGATTGGATGAGGTCCAGTTGGTTGAAGTTGAATTCTGGGAAGACCGAGGTGTTGGTATTGGATCCGGATCGCCGGATGGGGGACCTGTGGCCGGCTTCCCTTCGGGGGGTGCTTTTTGGGGATGTCGAGCTACCGGTCTCTGAACGGGTGTGAGATCTGGGGGTGATCTTAGATGCGAAGCTGACTCTGTGATCTCAGGTGTCAGCAGTGGTAAAATTTTCCTTTTACTATCTGAGAAACATCGCCAGAATCAAGCACCTTGTTCCGTCCGGCGATTTGCCAACTCTGATCCATGCCTTTGTGACCTCATGCTTGGACTACCGCAACTCGCTTTACCTTGGGCTTCCGGGGGTTGATATTCGCCGCCTGGAGCTGGTGCAGAATTCTGCAGCCCCGAGTACTTACAGGTACTCCTAGATCTTCTCATATTACTCCGGTGCTGCGGGAACTGCACTGGCTGCCAGTTCAGTGGCGGATCACCTTCAAAGTCGGATTACTGACTTTTAAAGCCCTGCATGATCTGGGCCCTGACTACCTGAAAGAACTCTTGATTCCTTACCGCCCTGTGAGGCCACTCCGCTCAGCCGATGAGGGGTTGCTGAGAATTCCTAGGGTTATATTAAAATCAGCTGGGGCCTGAGTTTTATGTTTGTGGCCCCTTCCTTTGAATTCTCTACCCCTCGGACAAGGGAGTGTCGACCATGGGAGTTTTAAACAGGCTCTCAAATCCTTTTAATGGGAAGGGCCTATGGTGATTCTGATTAATTGTTGTATTTGTTTTTACAGTTTTTGTATTACTGTTTGTATATCTTGCTTGTATCTTATTTCATTGGAATGCGTGGTATTGAAGGCGTAATACAAATAAAATTATTATCATTATTATTATAAAGCAGTGATATCTCAGGTCCAGAGTATGGAGCCTGTAGCTCCATGTTCGCGGTGTGATTGGGGTAGAACACCAGCAGAGTAATCACCTGGTTAAGGTGAAACTCACACCACCTTCCGGAAGGAATTTTGGGTGGGGGCGCAGGACAGCCTTATCCCTGTGGAAGACCAGGTAAGGAGACTCAATGGAAGCGCCAGTCCTTCTGGCTGACGTGATAGCCACCAAGAAGGTGTCTTCCACGACAAATGTGACATGTCACACTTGTGCATAGGTTCGAATGGCTTGCCCATGAGCTTTGCCAAGACCAGCAGTAGATCCCATGGAGGTGGAGGTTCACGCACCGGAAGGGATATGTGATCTAGGCCTTTGAAGAAGCTCCAAACCACCTTCTTCTGTGCCACCGATTGCTGACTGGCCAGCGTTTGGTAGCTGGAGATGGCTGCCAGGTACATCTTTAATGTAAAGCCGACCAGTAGCCACTGCTGGGAGGGAAGAAAGATAATCCAAAATGCTAGCCACTGGGCAGGATGAGGGTCCAATACTTGCCCTGACACCAGATGGAGAATCTTTTCCATTTAAAGACATAGCATTTTCTGGTCGATTCCTTATAGGATGCCTCAACAACGTTAAGGACCTCACGGAGAGACCCAAGGCCTGGAACTCTAGCTGTTCAGGAACCAGGCCATCAGGTGCAGGGATTGAAGATCCGTGTGGAGTACCTTCCCTGATTGACTGAGGCAGGTCCGGGTGGGCTGGAAGCACGCCTTGGGAGCCTGGAGCTGAGGCTGAGGAGATCTGGATACCAGAACTGGTGTGGCCAGTCTGGGGCCACTAGGATCACCTGCCTGTCCCTCCTGACTGTGATGAGCACTTTGTAAATCAAGGGAGTGGGGAAGGCGTAGAAGAGCCTGGGGTCCATGGTGTTGAGAAGGCATCCCTCTGCAGTGAACCCTGCTGAGGAGGGCAGGCATGGAACAGCCTCAGCTTGCATTCTCCTGGAGGTGAACAGGTTCACCTGAGGGTGCCCCAGTGGGAGAAAAGTTCTTGTACTACCTCCTGGTGGAGAGACCACTCGTCAGATGCCCGCCCATCCGGCTGAGGGCATTGGCCAGCTAATTTGAGGCTCTTGCCACATAGATGGCCAGGACATCTGCCTCCAGGCTAGGCAAGTGACCAAATGCGGAGGGCTTTCTTGCAGGGGACAAGGAGCGTGTCCCGCCTGCCTGTTGAGATAGTACATGGTCGGGTGTTGTCTGTCTGGACTTGAACCACTTGACCTTCGAACAAACGGGAGCTTAATGCAGTTAGGGCTAGGCGAACCAGTCAAGCTCCAGCAGGTTGATGTGGCATTGGGACTCCTTGAGGGACCAGAGCCCATGGGCTCTAACTCATCAGAGAGGCGTCGGTTGTCAGGATGACCGTCGGCTCAGGGCAGACAAATGGGAGCCCTTCCTGCAGGTGGGACGGGACGATCCACCATTGGAGGCTGTCCCACATCCTCTGGGTCACAGAGACCAGCTGTTCGAGATGACCTGAGCGTTGAAACCACTAGCTGGCCAGTTCCCACTGAAGGGAACGCATATGCCAGCGGGCCCATCGGACCATGCTGGTGCAAGCCGCCATGTAGCCCAGAAGATGCTGGAAGTCCCAGGCAGGCGCAGTTGGCCAACCAGAAATGATGGGGCAAAGGAGGAACCTCAACCCTGTCGTGGGGAGCCAAGCTCTAGCTTGGCAGGAGTTGAGCTCTGCCCCAATGAACTTAATCATCTGCACACTACGTAGTTCTGACTTGGCCTCATGATCAGGAGGCCAAGTTCTAGGCAAGTCTGAGGCCAGATCCCTGGACCGCTCCACCTCCAGCCTGGAGGGACCTACTATCAGCCAGTTGTCCAGGTAAGGGTACACCTGGACCCCTCAGTGCCTCAGGTACGACGCCACCTCTGCCATGCATTTAGTGAAGACCCTGGGGGCTGAAGATAGGCCACGGGGCATGTCCTGGAACTCGTACAGGCTTCCCTTGGCTCTGAAGCAGAGCAACCGTTGATGGGACGGAAGGATTGGGACGTGAAAGAACGTGTCCTGAAGATCTAGGGAGCAGAACCACATTCCTTGCTCCAGGGATGGTATGATCTGAGCTAGAGTTACCATCCTAAAGGTGTGGGACCTGAGGAACTTGTTCAGGTCGTGCAGATCTAGAATGGGACGCCAGCCCCTCGTCCCTCTAGCACCAGGAAGTACTGTACCTGGAGACGAATCCTGGGTCTGAAGGCAGGTCCGCTACTGGGCGCACCACCTCCTTGAGGAGGAGCTGAGCTAAGTCATCTCTGAGAGCCGATTGAGAAGCTGCGGACACCAGATCCCACCGTGGGGCACGGGCCTATAAGGAGGCACTGCTCAAATTCCAGAGGCAGGCTCGACTACCACTTCTAGAACCGAACGTCCATGGTGATAGCGACCAGCGGAAATAATGACTGAGCTGGCCTCAGAGGAGGTCCCAGGGAGGCATGATGGGATTGAGGGAGGCACCCCAACCTGTCCTGGTGACAGGCTTGGAGGAGGTGCCATCAGGACCTTTCCCCAGGCTTCCTAAGCAGGAGGCCATGGACTTGACCAAAGGACACCAAGTTTGAGCCTGCTGGTGTTGCTGCTGGGCTGGTCTGGCCGCAGGAGTGGACTAAGCGAAGGCTTGCAGTTTTGACGCTTGGTGCCCTTGTCCTTTTGGGCAGATGTGGTGGAGTCCAAGGAGGTATTGACTTCTGTGTGCTGGAGGTGACCTTCACGCTGGGCCCAACAGGTCGGTGCCCAAGAAGGGGACATCGGCCAGTTTATGCTGATCCACCGTAAAGATCGAGATGCATAGCCAAGCCCTGTGGTGCATGGCCATTGCGGCTGCTACAGAACGAACACAGGAATCGCCAGTGTCCAGAGCCATCTGGAGTAGCTGCTTTGCCATCGCCCTACCCTGGTCTTCGACCTGGTTGACCGTGGTCTGGAGGTCAGCCGGGAGATGAGAAATTACCTCATTCAGGGAGCCCAAGAGGGCGTGGGAAAAATGTGCCATGATAACAGCTGAGCTGGCCTGACGAAGGCCAAGCGAGGAAGCTGCGTACACCTTTTTCCTGGTCCAGTTGTTGGATTCCCTGTCCGGGGGTCTGTCCGCATCCCCTTTTTTTTCTGAGCACTGAAACATGGAGTCAGCCACCAACCCCACCGCAGAGGAGTGCTCTGAAAAGCCCAACAGGGACCCCATGGGCACCGTGTACTTGCGGGCAGAAGGCACAGGACAAAATGCCGGACGCTGCCACAGCTCCAAGGATAGACCCACAGTGGTCTCAGCCACTAGGAAGGCCTCACAGGAGTATGCCCTTTATCCAGAATCTCTGTAAGGATACTTAGCCTGTTTCTGCACAGGCTCAAGCTCCATTCTCGTGGATTTGGAAATGAGGCGACAAATACCCATCAGCGAGGAAGGGCCTCGTCGACGGAGAGACCCTCCAAGAACTCAGTGTCCACTGACGGAGACCATGGAGGAATCCTCAGACTCGAAGAGTCCTCTTAGAGTGGGCGCCCACCGGTTGCTCTCCACCGCCTTGGGAGGTCGGGAGTGAGAGTGACTGAGAACCGATCGCGGCAGATCTTGGGCCGACCGAGAATCCTTGGTTGGAGCCCCAGACTTTGGTTGCTTGGGTGGCAGCTCCGCAGGATCATTGAGGTAGTCGGCCGGTTAAAGCCGGCCGGGTCCTGGCACTGGCAGCTCGGTGGCGCGGCTGTAGCTGAAATCAGTCATTGTATTAAAGCCACTTAATGGCCAGAGCCGAAACCGGGAGTGGTTTGGACCCCATAAGACCAACTGCCGCCACATGAGGTCTTTTGTAATGTTGATTTGAATTGACGCCGAGCTCTCCTCACCTGGAGGAGGACGAAGACGAGAGCGGAAGCGCAGCTTACTACTACGGCGGAAAAGCAGTTCGCAGAAGGAGTGAGTCTTGTCTGACGTCAAGTCAAGGATTGGGACCGAGACCTCGACTGTGATCAAGGCCGACGGGGACCCCGACAGGAGTCTGAGAAATCCTCGCTCCTGGGCAGGTGCTGCCTGGGACTGAGCTGACCCATCCGAGGAAATGGGAGCACCAGTGTCCAAAGAATAGAATCGTCATCCAGATTGGGCGACAACCACCGATCGTCTCGAGAAAGATCTCGCCACATCGACAGGTGTCTCCAGCCGACTGGTCTGATGGGGTACCGTGAAACCAGTAGCCTCGACGAATTCGACCAAAGTCGAGGCAGGAGATTCCTGTGAGTGGGACCGCTGTCGGTCCCAAGAACGCCGACATGTCGACTTTTCTTTGTCCTTTTCAACTCCTTTTCTTGGAGTGCAAACATGCGACCTCGAAGGGCCCTCTCCTTGGTGAGAGAGACTGGCACAACTCCTTGAAGGAAGCCGAGTAGGAAGATCCCAGATGCAACGGAGTGAAGGCCAAAGCCAAGAGGAGCCCGCCGCAGCCTGAGCCGCTCCTCCTCCTCAAGACCTTGAGCTGTTCTAACTGCTCAGTGAACCCCGCAGCTGCGGAGACCACCAGCGGGCATCTTCGATTTGACCAGTGGGTAGCAGCTTCTCCGGTCGCCCCAGCTGGAAGTGGGCATTGCTGATCTTCAAGCATGTTTAGAGAATAGGACCAACAGTGATCGCAGGCCTGCGGATCGTGGTCCAGTCCCCAGGCAGTACATCTACGCAGTGTGATAATCCATGTGCTACATCTTCTGACACCATAGGCACCGCGAACCCGGGGCCGATTTTTTTTCTCCATCGCGAAGCGAGAGAAGAAGATGAAGACTGAACTCAAGAGAGTTTTAAAATCAGTTTTGGAAGCGAATCCAAAGATTCCAGGCCAGGGCCTACTACACGGGAGCGCTAAGGAGGGAACCTGAACCTTCCAGCGGAAAAGAGATCTGGTTTCATGGGGCGGCCGAGGGCTGTACCACTTGGGTGGGTGGAAGGAGCCAGCTTGAAGACTTTCCGCACATCTTAAGTGGCAAGGTACCTGCCATCATGTAGTGTAGATAGAACAACATATCCATGATGCTAGAAGCATTTTTTTTCGTTTTTATGAACACATATAACAAAGACAATAACTTGAGCTTAATAATTGGTTTCAAAATGATTGTTAACAGTTCATTACATTTCAATACATTTCACTTTTTTTTTGTAGTATCTTTTTACCTCCTGTTACGTGCACCACCTCAGCCTCTCCTTCAAGCTTAGCAGTGCTGGCTCTGGTACGTCTGCCCTCCGGTCCTCCAGTCCGATATAGCAGCTGGCCTCAGGGTAACCCGGAGTAACCCTTCTCTGGATGGGTCCCCCTCCTCCGAAGGGGAATGCGCCAGCCGAGGGGCAAAGCCAGCACTACATTTGGCCCTGGGGTGCTGCTGGGATGGAGGACTCGGCAGGGACATGAATGGCACCAGAGAGCCGGGCAGCCGTCATCTGGCTTAAGGTGGGGCGGTATTTCCGCTTTTCTGGTGCGTCCCCAACGTGCATTTGTTGTGCTCCCAGTCTCACCAGGGGCTGCTACAGCACGACGTCAACCCCACTACCCACCCCAGGAGAGGAGAGCAGTCCCACGGACGCTCGATCCTCTTCCTTCTCACAACCCCCGGCGGTCCCGAATCCGCTCCCCGAACCTGGGTCACGCATGGGTCGGCGGCGCGCCACGTCAGCCGCTCATGCCACTGGACTGACTAGATATATTTCACGTTAATGAAAATTCAGTCAACATAACAAAGCCTTTAAATGAATCAGGGTTGCATGAGCTTCTGTAAGCAAAGTTTTATCTGTATCATTGTAAATTATTCATCTTAACAGTATACCCATTTTAAATATTTTGTTAACAGGTTAAATATAGCTATTGTAGGTGATGCTGACATTTCCGCTGTGGAGCACTTTCTCAGAAGACAGAATTTCAGCCTTGCAGCAATCTGAATTATTTCATATGTTCCAGGACACTAGGTGGGCATCACCTTATTTTTCCTTTAAAGATTTATAAGAATTCTGACAGAATTCCTTGGGGTGACAGAACAGTGTTTGTTTTCCTAACTTACCAGGGAATTACTTGTCCTTGCTTTTTACAGTGTGTCCCTAAGTCATGGGGCCCAATATTAAACAGTACAAAGTGTAGAGCAAAACCTTACACTGCACCTCATGCATTGCCCGGAGCCCAAGGGTGCTATATTTCATCGAACTGTGCACCAGTGCAATTCAACTGAATATAGAGGTATGTTGATGCAGTGCTAAGACAAGCAACACTGTCCCAACTTGGATCCCGAAGTACACTGCCAGAATGGATGGCAATTGGAGGGGCAGTGCCATGAACCACAGAGGGTGGATGTGCTCCCGAGTGGCCATCCAGCTAGGTGGCTGCATTATCTATGGCAGCTGCTAGAGTAAGTCGGGGTTTTGTTAGGTGGTATTTGTGCAAAAGGACCACGCTAAAATCTTTTGCGCAGCGCAAAGCCACTGAATATGAGGTGGTGCAGCTATTCATGACCATGCCCCTTCTCTTGCCCACCGCATACATTATCTTTTGCACAGCCACTAACCCTCTTTGCCTGCATAACAGCCCTGTTTGAATATGGGGATCCAGAGCAAACCCCGGTTTGCGCTGGCAAAGACCCATTATTGCCCGCTCAAACTTTTTGAATATCAGTCCCCAGTTGTCTATTCTCTTCGTCATATTCATCACATATTTTATAGGGATTTGCAGTGGTCTAACTCAAAATATGTAATTTATTCAGAAGAGTGAATGGTCTGGACCATAACAACTAATGGCTGGCAAAAATCTTGTTCCCTTCTGAAGTAGTGAAAATTCGTAGTTGGAGGTAAATGTTTTCTCCTGGAGCTAGCTTTCTGTTCTAAGTGCAGCACTTGGTAACATTAGTATTCCAAACAAGGGATATGCAATGTTTATCTGATTCAGAATATGCAATTTATTTGCAGTTGTGAGTTGGCAAGACCGAAACTTGCACTTGATGGAGCCAAGAGTGAGTTATGAAAGTCCTACCTCCTCACAGATAAGAGATAAATTGTTATGTAGCGCCCACATTGTCAATGGGTAATCAGAACAGATGGGTAAATCTGCACCCTACTATGGCACAGCCCATGGCTGTAAGCAACATAGAATCTTAGCATCTGATAGTGGTGGACATAAGGGAGGGGCTAAGGGGCTGAAGCTCCCAATTTGTAAAATCAGCTGCTATTACTTAGGATTTTGCAGCAGCTAAGCCTAGAGAATCCAACATCCGTGCTTTCTGCAGGCAAAGCAGAGTCAATGCCATGGTGATAGAGAGGAGCTCAGGTCTACCAGCCACCCAAATGTCCTTTGTGGGAGTTCCCGGCAACAGATCGCTGGCCGCTGTCTCAATCAACACAGAGCCTTGGACACTGGCCTCACCTGTTCTCTTCTGGTAATGTGCCCTGTCGTCCCCCCACGATCCATGAGGAAACAGTGACAAGACAGCTGAGCTGCACACTGTAAAAGTACATGGTTACCTTTCCGGGAAAGGACAGGTGGAGGGAGATAACCACGGGCAACTGGGTGCTGCAGCTCATCGAGCACGGCCACACCTTAGAATTCATAGAGTCACCTCCAGAAAAACCTCCAGGACAGTCCTTGTACCCTCCTGGCCATGTCCCCCTCATCCAAGAGGAAATTCAGCCCTTACTTCGAAAAAAGGCCATAGAGCCAGTCCCACATTGTCAGCAGGGCAGAGGGGGTTCTGCTCCCACTTCTTCCTGGTTCCCAAGGGCACGTTAGACCTTTGGCTCATCCTAAACTTGAGCAAGCTGAACCTGTTTATAGAATACAAATTATTCCTGATGATCATCCTTCAGGGTTTGCTACTCCTGCTACATCAGGAAGACTGGCTCTGCTCTCTGGATATGCAGGATACCTACTTGCAAACCAAGGTTTTCACCTCCCACCAGCATTTCCTCTGCTTCCACTTCTAAGAGCACATTACCAGTTCAGAGCTCAGCCCTTTGGCTTGTCCTCAGCCCTCAGGGTCTTCACCAAATGCCTGGTGGTGGTGGCAGCTGTAGGGATTCTATGTGTTCTCATACCTGGACGATTGGCTGCTGGCTGCCCTGCCCAGGGAATGTCTCCTTCAAACCCTGGCCCATATGCACAGCCTGTTCTAGGTGTTGGGCTTCACTGTTAACATGCCAGAGTCATTTATGACCCTGCCAATGTCTCCAGTACATAGTGGCAGTACTGGACACGTCTCGGGATGGCCTTCTTGCCCACAGAGAGGCAGAGCATCTGAAGGACCAGGCCTGTCATCTTTACTTCAGCTGACATGTCCCTCGAGGGTTTTTTGCAGCTTCTAGGCTTCATGGCAGCAGCCATTGCCATGGTTCCTCTAGCCAGGCTGCACATGAGAATCCTCAGTGACACTCACGGGTCCAGTGGGACCAATGCATGAAACGTCCTGGATCAACCGTTATGATCTTGAATCCAGTCAAGAGGGCACTGATGTGGTAGCTGGAGCCCAGTAACCTAATTCAAGGGGTTCCCTTTTGTATCCTTCCCTTTCAGCAGGATCTTATGATGGATGCCTCAGGTCTAGGCTGGGTTGCTCACCTGGGGATCCACAAAATGCATGGGTAGTGGACCAAAATAGAGAGGGAACTCCACATCAATGTCCTTGAAATGCAAGCAGTTCTGTATGCACTGCAGGCCTTCCAGACGCCGCCTCACTGGGTTCACTCTGATTTAGATGGACAACATGTGCGTAGTTTATTACATAAACTATAAACGAGGGACTCATTCCTATCCCTTATGCAGGGAAGCGATAAGTCTGTTACTGGGCCTAGAGCATGATCTGGAACTCTTGGCCGCCCATGTTCCCGCGACCAAAACATCCTGGCAGATAGCCTTAGCAGACTCGGTCCAGTGCCCATGAGTGGGAACTTACCTCAGTGGTAGAAGAGCTATTCAGCAGATGGGGTCATTCTGAGTTGGACCTTTTGCATCCCCACACAATGCAAAACTGCCACCTTTGTGTTCGCTAGATCCAGGGCCTGGAGTTTTGGTGAGATGCGTTGTGCCTCTCCTGGACAGGGTGGTTTCTGTACACCTTCCCTCCTTCCCACTCCGTGATGAGTTCTGATCAAGCTTCAGATGGATGGGGCTACAATGATTCTCATAGCCTGCATCTGGCCACGTCAGATCTGGTTCCCATTGCTAGTGACTTGCAGCGGACCTCCTGTGTCCTTACCCTTTGCACAGGCTTGCTCTCCCAGGAGCAGGGCACCCTGGTCCATCTGGACCTCAGATCTCCCATTTCCATGCGTGGCTCCTGAGGACATAGCCATCCCCAGGTTTGGAGTGTCTTCCACGGTGGTGGATGTCCCGGTGGCAGCCAGGAAGCTCTCCACTGGGGCCACTTACCCTATGAAATGAAAGCGCTTTGCTGTTTGTGCTGCATCACACCATTTAGATCCTTTCATCTGTTCAGTGGATCAGATACTGGAGTACCCTCTGTCCCTTTCAAACTCATGATTGCAGTACTCCTCTATTAAGGTGCATCTTTCTGCCATTTCTGCATACGATGTACCTGTAGATGGTTGTTCAGTGGCTCAACTTGATGTGTTTCGCACGTTCTTGAGGAACATTCTGCATCTGAGGCCCCCAATTTGTGACCTGTCCCACCTTGGGACCTTAATTTTGTATTGGAAAAGCTTCACTGTCTCCCTTTGAACCGGCCTCATCTTGGAGAGCTACGCTTTCTGTCATGGAAAGCATTATTTTTAGTTGCCATTACTTCTGCTCAAGGATTTCCAAGCTTTAGGCCCTCATGTGTAAGGAGCCTTTTTTGATTTTCACAAAGGCAGGGTGTCTTCACATACCAATTCTAAGTTTCTTCCTAAGGTGATGTCGGGTTTACTTTGAATCAATCCATCCACCATCCTGTTTATTATCTAGAGTATTCCAGTCAAGGGAGCATTGCTCTATACCTTGGATTTGCATAGAATTTTGAGGTATTATACACACCAGACTAAAGACTCCTTGAAGTCTAACCAGTTTGTTTGCTTTGTTCACCTGGGAAAGAGGGCCCTGTGTCTAAACAGTGTTTGTCTAAATGGTTAGCCAGTTGCATTGTCTTTTGTTACCAAAAGTACAGCAAGGAATTTCCTGGAGGGTTAGTAGCCATTCTACTAGGGTTATGGCCACCTCAGTAGCTTGTTTCAGAAATGTGTCAGCTGCCAACATTTGCGCTGTTCAACATAGAGCACTGTCCACACTTTCACCAAACATTACCGTCCCTGACATCGCCTGTAGGTGTCGGGCCAACTTTGGCCTAGCTGTTCTTCAGGGCCTTCTTCATAGGCTATCATTTTCGCCTACCACCTGGATTGTCTGTCTGTAGTGTCAAAAGTGCTTGGAACCCGGTCCTACCAGTGATGGTCTGCTACAAGAGATACTCCGAAATAAGATAGTACAGTTCCGTAAGAACGTACTGTAACAGTAGATCTTCAAGAGGATCTCTTGCAACAGGCCTTGCTTTCCTCCTTCTTCCTCCTTCTCCTGTCTCTCTCTCTCCCTTCCATAGGGATGAGCCTTCTTCATTTATTTTCCATGCTCTTGGGATATCTTGGAATACTCTTCAGTTTCCCCTTATGGCATCCTGCTTTTGATCTGAGGTGGTAGAACTGAGGTGAGTGTGGCGGCTTCCCGCCTATAAGGATTGGCTGACATCAAGGGCTGACGTCAGAAGCGGATGGCCCCTCTGGTAGGCTGCTAGCTAGAAGGTTTCCATGTGGTCCTAGCACCTGGGTCTGTAGTCATACTGGTCATGGCCTGCTGTAAGAGATCCTCTCAAATGTACTATTACAGTAAATTCTTACATAACTGTACTGTGCACAGCATGGTTGTTCAGCCATCACCGGTTAATCAGCCATCTGGGTTTCCTCTTACCATCACTTGCCTTTCCGGGGTCAGACTCTTCACCAGGTCCGCCTCCCTCCCTCACACGTCCACGGGACGCTGGCTACACCCTGAGCTGAGTCTCTCCTCTGTTGCCGCCTCGGCTCCTCCCACCCCTGCCTGCCTCTCCTCAGCCTGTGGCTGTGGGTCCACCCAACTTTGCCTCCAGCCCCTGTTGGGCCTTTGCTGGTTTTGTCCTACCTGGCGCCAGTCAGACCCACGCCTGTTTACCCTCAGCCTCCTGGCCTACTCCCGGAACCGAAGCCCACAGGCACAATCATTCTTTCCCAGCCTATGCCTGTTGGACTAACACCAGTCTAGCCTTACACCGATGCCCATAGGGCGGCACCTGTGTACCCCACGTAGACGCCATCAGGACCGCTTGTGGTATTGGATGACATCCAGTTGCTGGTCTGATCTCTTGGGGTGTTCTGCAGAAGTGGATCACTGTGCTTCAAGGCCTGGTGAACCCTGCCCTCCAGAATCCGCCTCCTGGGCCTCACCTCTCTGGCTCCCTCCAGGCCAGCCCGCCACCCCGTAGGCTCACACCCACATCACCCACCCGATGACTGGGAGGATCATCGCCTGGACTAGCTTTGTCCGTGAATGGGAAGATCCAGACTTGGGGATGAGGACAGGGCAACATTAGCAGCTCGCCCACCCCACATAGGTTCCTTCAAAGGGCCAGGGACCCCTAAGAATGTCCCTAACCCTCCAGATGACCCTCCTTCTTTGCCATTGTGAAGCACATCGAGGAGGCAATGGGGTTTAAACTTAGGAGCAGGACCCGGAGCGACGTTGGCTAGCATGACTCATTTCCTTTAGTGGTCCCCCTCATATTGACACATATGAGGATGTTACCATGGCTGGTGGCACAGGTCAGATTTGGTACCAGCCATGTCCTGCAAAGCTGATAGACTGTGTCACACCCAGCAGGCAAGCCTTTCCAGGGGAGCAGACCTGTGCTGACTCAGTGGTCATTGGTTCCGCTTAATGGCCACACTAAATGGCCAGAGCACCTATGCTCCCGTCCTCCAGACAGAGAGTCCCATTTGCGAAATGGGCATTCACCTCTTTTCTTTGGCAGTCCATGCCTTCAACTATCTAGCCCACATGCTGCAGTAATCTAATGTACTGTATGATAAAGCCAGGATGGTCCAGTCCCTTTCCAATGATTCTGCTAAGCAACAAGCGCTGAGGCACTCAAGTTGGCTTCTGACATTGGTACCCACCTGCTAAGGGCGGCTCCACAATGCCGTGGATGCATCGGCCCTGGCGGCAGCTACGGCATATGCCTTCACTGGTACTCTTGGCTCGGGTGTCTGAGTTTGCCCAAGACATCCAGTTATCCATCTTGAAGTCTCCTTTCACGGGCAATCTGCTGTTTGGAGGTGATGTTGAGGACATCCTCTCTAAGCTCCAGGCCTCAGGGCATGCCATCAGATCTGTCCACTCCTTGTATCACAGACAGCCCAGATCTGGCCAGAGATCCTCCTTTAAGTGGACCGCCACCAGGCATCCCTGGTCGTAGGTCAAGCCCCAAGGCAAGCGGAGGGTGGCAACATCTGCTGTGCCTGTCCCACACCCTCCACCAGTAAAAGCCCCAGAGGGGGCCCAGCAGCCCCAACTGCGGCTGCCCCCACCTCCTGACTCCTTGCCAACCCCCCTCCCTCCCGTAACTTTGGAGGTGGTCATAGGGGTTGCTTCTCCCTCCATTTAGATAGGTGGAGGGCATAACCTCCGATAGTTGGGTTCTGCAGCTCATAGAACACGGTCTCCCCCCTAGAACTTCTGGAGTGTCGTTCAGAAAATCCTGCAGTTCCGTCCTTTTATCCTCCTAGCCACATTCCACTGATTCGGGAGGAGATCCAGGCTCTGCTCTGGAAATGTGCCATTGAACCAGTCCCAGCTAGGGCAGAGATTCTGCTCTGCCTTTTTGCTGGTCCCCAAATGCACCGGGGACCTCAGGTCCATCCTGGACTTAAGCGAGTTAAACGTGTTCATCCAGTACAAAAGGTTCAGGATGATTACCCTTCAGGCACTGTTACATCTGTTACATCAGGGGGATTGGATCTGCTCCCTAGGCATGCAGGATGCATATATGCATATCAAGGTGTGCACCTCTCATAGGCGCTTCCTTATGTTCCATTTTCAGGGAGCCCACTTCAAGTTCAGGGCTCTGCCATTTGGCTTGTCCTCAGCCCCCTGGGTTTTACCAGATGCTTGGCAGCGATAGCAGCTGTCCTTAGAAGGCAGGGGTTCTGTGTGTTCCCTTATCTGGAAGACTTGCTGTTAGCAGCCCACCAGGAGCGCCTCACCCAAACCCTGTGTTCTACCTGCCACTTCTTCTAAGATTTGGGAGTCACCATCAACCTACCCAAATCTTTTCTGACACCCTCCCAACTGCTCCACTACTTTGGTACAGTGTTAGATACAGCCCTAGGGATGGTCTTTCTTCCCAGGACAGGGCGGAGCGCCTGATGGATCAAGCCTGCCTGCTCTACTGCAGCCGCCATGTCCCAGCCTGGGTTTTCTTTGCCTCTTAGGACTTATGGCTGTGGCCATCATTATGGTTCCTCTAGCCAGACTTCATATCGAGATCCCCCAGTGATCTCTGTGGGTCCAGTGGAACCAAACCTTGGACGATCTGGAGCAGCCAGTCCTGGTCTCAGACCCGGTCAGAAGGGTGCTGTTGTGGTGGCTGGAGCCCAGCATTCTCCTAAGGGGGGTGCTATTTTTTCCTTATATTCCACCCCCACAGAAAATCCTAACAACGTACACCTCAGGTCTAGGCTGGGGTCTCATCTGGGTACCCACCAGACACAAGGGCAGTGGAACTCTGTAGAGACGGGCCTCCACATAAATGTCGTGGAAATGCGAGCAGTTCCAGACCTGTCAGATATATCTCTCCCCCGGCCCACTGCTGATCCAAACAGACAACCCCAGCATGGTCCGTTATATCAACGAACAGGAGGGACTCATTCTGCACTCGTGTTGGGAAGTGATGAGGGTCTGGTATTGAGCAATAGATCACGCCTGGAACTGTTGGCCATCCATGTTCCTGGTGTCCAAAATGTCTTAGCGGACAGCCTAAGTCGGTCCTTATCACAGGCTCATGAATGGGTATTCCTGACCTCTGTGGTGGAGGATCTGTTCGACAGGTGTGGTTGTCCAGAGTTAGACCTTTTGCGTCACCACTCAATGCAAAACTGGCGCTTTCTGGACGTGGATATGATGTACATATCCACTTATTCTGGCAGTGTCCTTCTCTTTAAGAGTTGCCTGAAAGTCTTCAAGCTGGCTCTTCCCACCCACCCGGTAGTATATCCTCGGCTCTACTCCATGACGCTAGATCTTCCTTTCTGCTGGGAGAAGCAGGTTCCCTCCTTACCGCTACACATTGAGTAGGCCCTAGTGCTTGAATCTTGGTTTACTTCCAAAACTTTAAACTCTTACAGGTTCCATCTTCAGTTCAATCTGCGATTGTGACCACTGTGGGCAGAAGTCCGTGCCCAGATTTCACGTAAAGACAATTGGGGGACAGTGGGGGCAGCTGCAGTCTAACATCGCCCTCCATCCCTGTTTTGTGCGTGTGGTGAAATAGTAGAATCGTTATGCTGTATATCAGTGTTGCTTCTTTTGTGCCTATTACGCATATCCCTTTGCCTGTTATGGGAAGTGTGTTGATAACTACCGGTTCTGAGATCGCTAAAAGAGACCTGTGTTGAACTAGCTGTTGGTGGGGAGGGGCTCTACCCCCTTCCTGCTGAGGTGCCCTTGCTGTTCCTCCCCACTCACTAGTTTAAATGGTTTTGTGCACGTCGAGTTTTGTCTGAGCACCGAGTTCCTTGTGTGTTTAGGTGCAGACCATGGAATTTGTGAAGTCCGGCTCCCACAAGTTGTGCCAATTGCCAATAAAGCTCTGTCCATTTTCCTGGCACCATTGTTTAAGCCAGGGATTGAGTTCGGAGATGTCTCTCGCTCTCTGAGCCTGTGCCTGATTCTGCCCTTTTCCTATACAGGTAGGATCTCTGAGAAAGAGAGATTGGATGAAAGAGATATAATTTTGCTGGCCAGATTTATGTTTTGTTTAGTCTCTTCTACCATGCGAGAGGCTATGTCGTTTGTGCCTATGTGGAGGATGACATGCAGTTTATGGTCCATGTTGCATACGATATTTAGAATATGGTCAGTGTCCCTCTACACAGACTTACCCGGGAGACACCTAACAGCAACTTTTGTACAGCTGGATTGCTGAAGGTGAGACTCCACACCTCGAGTAATGGAGTCTCCAGCTATTAGTACTTATTTTTGGTGGTTGGTTTGTTTACTTTTTAGGGACTTTTCAATGTTTTGCTGTATTAGATCCACCTGTTCCTTACTCTCCAACGTCTCTGTGCTAGCTGTCAGTGGAGAGTATCTATTTGGTTGTGCACAGGTGTGATTGTTCCAGTAGCTGTAGGCTGTGGAGCATTGTGGTTTTGACCAGTTTCCACCTCCTTATCTGTTTGTCCTTTGGGGCAGTGGAACCTGTTTGGTAAAAGACTGTTTATTGGTGCTGTTTTGTTGTGTATAATGGAGAATTGTTCTTAGATAGTTTATCTCAGTCCTTGCTGCATGGAGCTGAGTTCTTGGGCAGATCATATTGGACAGTATCTCACTCTCAAGATGTGTGCTCTCATGAAGAGTGAGCCGCAGATGTTGCAGTTTATGAGCCCCCATTTGAATTACAGACCAGTAGTGTGAGGATGGAAGAAATGCGGATGTAGAAATGGACAAGCTAAATGATAATTATTATTTATTTTTGTCCTGGGAGGAAGTGTGGACAAAAGAAAAGGTTGTCTACAGTAGGTGCCTACCTATCTGTACTCTGACTGAAAGTAAGGAGGAAGCAAATAGGAGTTTAGAGCGACAAGACAAAAGTAAAACAGATGTGCTTTTTTGAGGGGGGTTACTCTGCCTCTTCCGTTTCACAACCAGATATGGTATAGGTAGATCACCTATAAAGAGTGGAATGTTGGTGGGTTTGGGGGTTACGCTGTGTTTCCCGTGCCATCAAAGCTAAGCCAGGAGATGGGCTTCTTCAAATCTACCATCTACACCTGGCGGAAATAAGAAGACTCGCTTCGGCAGTTTGTTGCAGAGTGTTCTGAGGGGGAAGCACTCTCAAAAAAACTATGGCGAGTGGATGAGTAGGAAGTTGACATGGAAACGCATATATGGTTCAAGCAGCAGCGCTCCTTCAGTGTCCCTGTCTCCGAATCTGTTGTCCGGGAAAAAGCGGAGCAATTAGCCAAGGAGATCCACAGCACTGACTACAAATTTAAATCCTGTGGTGCTGTCAAAATCCTCATGGAATTAGGAGGGTCTGTGTAACAGGAACAGCGATCCTCATGATGAAGTCACAGCCATGGAGTTCCTTCCAAAGCTCAAAAGATCATTTATGCTGGGGGACCAGCCAGAACAAATTTACAACTGCAGTGAAATGGATCTGTTCTGGTGGTGCCTACCCGATGTTACCCTGGCAAGTCGTTCTGAGACTAATGCATCAGAGAGGTTTAAAACCCCTTTTCATCGGGAAGTACAACAACCCCTGCTGCTTCCATCATTGCAACATGCAGGCATTACCGGTAGAATATGCCAGTAGCCATAATGCCTGGATGATATTGGATATTTTCTTTTTTTTTTTTTTAAATTTCTTTTTATTAAATTGTTTTTTCCACATAAATACACAATGGACTGTTCGGGTGATCTGTAACAGACAGTCTGAATAAAGTACAAATTTTGAAATATATAAAGTGCATTTTCAGATTATTGCTGTATAGAGAGATAAGTAGATTCACTTGTAGATGAAGCCTCAGGTTAATTACTATTCGGGGATAGTACAACATTGTAATCTCATTATTTCCTTACTCCTCCCCCCCCCCGTATTTAGTTCTTGGCTGCTATGAAACAAATCAGAGGAGGGTTTCTCCGGGGTGGGGCATGGTCGGAAAAACTCCATAAGGAACTGTTCTACAGTAAGTTCCACTGGTTCAGAGAAAATTATAGTTAACTTGTTCTGAAAGGGTAGCCAAAAGGGCATGAGAAGTGGGCGGGACCAAAAAACATGTCCTAGCGTGGCTCGATTGCATCCACACCTCCTCCAACATTTCCCATATTCCTCTGGGAGATATTTCATTAGTATTGATGGAGCTCTGTAGTATCTAGAACGACATTTCCAAGAAAACTCTCTCCAGTAAGGGGATGAATTAGATTTTATCTCATTTAGGGCTAACCTTGACCATAGTTCGGGGGAGATGCATGTTTGCAAGTCTTTATTCCAGGAAGCTAATATGGGCATTGTAGATATAAGGAGGCCATTCCGAAGTTCTCTATGAGTAAGGCCTATAGGGGAAATTAAATTTGCAGTCTGTCAAAGGGATAATTCCTTCCAGAGACAAGAACTGGTATATATGTGATAGACCTATGTCCCGTCAACGGTAAAGGTTTGGTCCATGTAGTTTGGGGTCAATTTATCGCCTTAGATATTAGCTTACAGTATTCGTATGTTTTTGGACAGGACCTGCTTTTTTTGTCTGTTTCCATAGCTTGTATGTTTGAGCCATTATTTCTGTTAACGCTGATGGGTTAAGGGATCTATTGTCAGAGGAAAACAGAATATTTTTATATCGTAAGTCATTGGTATGAAATTCTATAGATTTCAAGGGAAATATAGGAATCAGTGAGCCATAGTACTAAAGTTCTTAGGAATGCTGCTTGAGCGATAAGTAGAAGTCTGGGAGGTTCAAACCACCCTGCGCTTGCGATAGTTTTAGAATGGGTAGTCTGACTCTGGGACGATTTTTCCCCATATAAAGTTTTGAATGGTTTTATTCCAAGAGGTAAAGTAGAACTTAGAGGGAAGTAAGGGATGGTCTGAAACAGATAGAGAAGCCTGGGAGGACATTGGTAATGGATAACTGATATTTTTGGTGTAGAGAGATACACATTGAGACCATCTGTTTAGGTCAGCCTGTATCTGGAGGGTTAATGGTTCGTAATTAGTGAGTTCCAAGACCCCGGGATCAGAAGGAAGGTGGATGCCTAAGTATTTTATTTTAGTTGATTGCCATTTAAATGGGAAGGTCTTTTTTATCTGGGGAGAGGGGAGGTAATTGAAGGATAGAATTTCCATTTTACTTATGTTTAGTTTGAAATCCGCCACTTTTTTGAATTGAGATAAAATGTTCCAAGTAGACGGGATTGATTGTGGAGGGGACAACAGGGTCAGCATTATGTTGTCCGCAAACAATCCTATTTTATATTCTCTTTGACCGATCGGGATTCCCTCTACTGTAGGAGAGTTTCGAAAGAGAGCTGCCAGTGGTTCTATAAATAGGGCAAAAAGATAGGGAGACAAAGGACAGCCTTGCCTTGTCCCTCTACCCAGTGGAAAGGGCTGTGACAGGGAGCCATTAACCCTAACATATGCTTTAGGAGTGGTGTATATTGTTTTTAAGCAAGTAATAAATTGTGGGGGGGGGACTTAAACGTCTTAAGAGTTTCTCATAGAAAGGCCATGAGACGTGATCAAACGCCTTTTCCACGTCTAAACTAATAAAAACCGCTGGGATTTGCCTAGTTCGAACAAATTCCTGCAATAGTAGTACCCTACGGATGTTTTCGGAAGTGTTCCGATTTTTAATAAATCCAGATTGGTCAGGGTGTATGATATTCGGAATTATGTGTTCGAGTCTTGCTGAGAGAATGGCCATGTATATTTTGTAATCAACATTTAGTATTGAGATAGGCCTATAGGATCTGGGGTCTGCTAGGTCTTTGTTAGGTTTTATTATCGGTGTTATAGTTGCGTATTCCCATGAGGGAGAGGGTAAACAGCCCCGGGAAATCTCATTGAAAAGAGCAAAAAGTTTTGGGGTTAAATCTTTTTTGAATTTTTTATACCACTCCGATGTGTATCCGTCTGGGCCTGGACATTTTTCTGTTTTAGTATCTTTTATTGCCTCTTCTATTTCTAGTAGAGAGACTGGAGCTTTTAGAGAATTGATTTGGAGAGAGGAGAGGGTTGGTAAATTTGCCTGTTTCAGAAATTGTACCAATTCGGCTTGGTTAGGTGTATTGGGGGGGAGTACAGTTTAGAAAAGTAGTCCGTAAAGGCTTTTTGGATGTGTGCCTGTAAAAGCAGACTAAAGCATTTGCATACATCCTTAACTGCTACATGAAAAGAGTTGTCTACTGACATGGAAACACCATTTAGAAGATATGAGGGTGTAGTTTTCCAATCTGGGTTGGCCCTCCTTAGGTAGTAGAATGCTCATGTGCTGTACTTGTTTTCAAATTCTGGTCTAATACTCGTTCTGAATCTTCATTGTCTCTCCTTTCTTCTGCCTCCCTGTCTTCCTACTTCCTAAGAAATGCCAATCTGCATTCTTTCAATTCTCAAAATGTTATTGTGCCATTGGACAAGCTGCCCTTTCATGGAGATTCCTAATTTATTGAACAATCTCTTTAATCAAATCCAATCATATTTCTCCAGGTCTGTTCTCAGAAATTTGCTACATGAACTGACAAGGACTAGTTTTGTCGGTCCTAGCTAACATATCCAACAATATAAGAGAAATTCTTGACTCCTTGTTATGTTCAGATGCATTTTGTTTATTTGAATAACTGAAGATATCCTACTACTGTTATCATGATGCCCTTAATTTGATTCTGCACTACAGGTAGTTATATAACACTCAAAATCACTATGTCTAAATAGGAGTCAGTTAGGTGTATGGCTTGATCCTAGGCTTGACTTCTCCTACCACATAGACTCTGTCCATGCAAAGCTATGGCCCAAACTTGGTGCCTTGTTCAGGCACAAGGACTGTGTATCACTCCTGACCTAGAAAGAGATGGTTACCAAATTAATTCTTCCCACCATTGACTATGCTGATGTTGTGTATAGAGCTGCTCCCCAGTCATCCCTTGCCAGACTAGATCTGCTATACCATGTCTTCTGTCAGTTCGCGATGAACTTCCCCTACCAAACTCATCACTGCACCCTGTACTCAGCTCTATCCCTTACAGCTATGGCTGACACTTCATCCTTCATTGCAACTGTGGTTTGGGACTCTACCAATCAGCCCGCCTTTCGCTCCACTGCTGCATCCGCCAAAAGATACGTAAACCCTCCCTCCCTTGTGCATGTTTCCATCCTTATCCTTCCTGAATCCCTTTCACCTCAGCCTGTTCCCCATCTTCCCAGATTCTCCTCCTCTCTCATCCGGCCTCCAATGCACCCTCCCCTACCTTGACCACCAAATGCGATTCTTCCTTCTGCCCCAGTTACTTTCACTAGAGCGTACACACTGGTCTTTCAGGGCAACTTTTACCCATGTGGCTCACTTCTGTCGTACTCTGCTACCTTACTTTATAAAGTTATAAATCTATAAATTTTGTTTTATCATCACTAGCATCGGGCAGATACCTTTGTACTAGTGCCAGGGTTCAACCTGTGTACATACACACTTGTATTTTTTTAATGTGTGGTATATTCCTAATCTATTTCTGTATTATATTGTATTCACCATGTTATTTATAGTACCTGTGCTGTGTATCTCATATACCTACTTATGCACTGTATTTTCTCCACCTCCCCCCTCCTCGGGTCACACCTGGAAATGAGCTTCGGCTAAGTATGCTTTTCCCGGTTACCAAAATTTCAAATAACTAAATATGAAATAGATAAGATTAAACATTGTTTACTGGAATTTCTGAGAGTTACTAAATAACATGCGGTGACGTGACATAATTTATCACTGAGCACCAGTGTACCTCATCTCCCAGGACACAACTGGCAATGAGTTGTTCACAGCACACAGTCTTTTTCCTAGTCATAAATCTTAAATTATTTAAAAATCACTTACTAGCTACACAGAGTTTTGCATCCCACAGGTAGAAGTCTCTTACCAGAGTCTCCTGCAGAACTGTGAGACACCCATCTAAAATTAGTGTCACCTGGCCCAGTTGGTTAAAAATACACTTTTATAAAAGACTTAGAACTGGTGTACTCTACACCTCTTCTCATGCACTCAGAAAAAGGCTGCAGGTCCAATACTCACACTTTGGGCATGCGTAAGTACATGAATGATTTTTGACTGCCATGGTGTTCAGCTTGAGTGAGTGGATAAAGCATTTTTTGGCTGGCATGGGTGTTCAGCTTGAGTGAGTGGATAAAGTGTATCAGCACAGATACTGGTGTGAATGGACCTCAAGCGACTGGCTACCTGGACATGGTACAGAGGTTTGTCACAATGCAACATTGTAACCAAAACCAGTCTGTTTGTTCAACATTGTTGGTGATTGAAGGCTTTCTTACTGTGTGGGAATGCGAGTACATGCATTACATCTTATATATTTCGAGATTCAGAGTGCACGCTACAGACTAAATGACGCTTGTGTCGGGGGCGTGGATGGAGGGGGCCTGCACATCGGGTGGGAGCATTATGCAGTTCTGGTACAAATTTGAACTCCTGGCTACAACCCTGCAGCTAAGGGCACACATAATTTATTTATTTATTGTACAGTATTGAATTTCAAATCTTTGAGTCAGAGACTCATTTACAAAGGCTCCACATCAAGGGGAGACAGATTACAAAGAACATACAAACAAGGTATAATAGTTTACAGACAAGGGTACAATAGTTTGCAAAGTAGTATTAAAGGTTTAGGAAATTCAGTTTAATTGCTCTTGATGCAATTTAGGTTTAAGAAATCAAACAATGTTACACTACAGTAGTACACTACAATAAGGCAGGATGGTGGTCCCTTGTCAAGGAGGGTCTGGTGGTGTGGGGAGAGGCAGGACAGGGTCCTTTGTCAGGAGGAGGGGTAAGCTAATGTAACCCCCAGGTGGCGCTATCCCAAGGGCTACTACCCCTGCCTGCTTGACTACTGACAGGTTGAGGGGCCTAGGTTCTATGGCGGGTGCCTCCACCCAGAGGTCAGGGTTTGTAATGGTTCGTCTAGTTTGGTCACAGCCCTCTGGGACACTGGGACCCCCTTCTATTCTAATCCCTCTAATGGCCCACACGATGCACAGTATTTACAGTACCAATACCCCACATGTACACACTGTTCATTCATAAGGTACCACTTACCCTCGAGACTGATTCGCAGGTTCGTCTCTGAGGACCCCCTGAAAAATAAGGTTAAGCAGCATACACAAACCAATACAGTGCTTGGCATGAAGGTACTGACACTTCAGACAGTTTAAAGTTTAACAACAACAAATCCGATTTATTTAGGGAACAGTAACACGGGAGGAGGAAATCAGGTTAATTAGTGGCATTAAATCACAGTACTGTGCACACATACAGGGTCTGAAAAGTCACACTCTGGGTACCCAGGTTGGGGGGGGGCTAGCCAGGTCCATTGCCCGGGGTTGGCCAGCAGGTGCAGATGGATAGGGCCCCAGAAGAAAATATATGCACAACATCCAGTTGTAATCCGGAGCCTGATGTCTCAGTCCATGAAGCAAAGAAACAACAAGAATTAGATGACACACTTGTGATTGAAAACAGGCTGCAGGGAATACCCTGATTTGTACTCACAATACCCAAGCTGAGAACTGGATGGTGGATGTTCTTCTGGATTGTCAGAAACAGCAGGGCATGGAGACAAGGTCCTTGTGACTGGACCCCACTGCAGTTTATAGCAGACGGATTTAGTTCGAGACAAGCTGGGGTTTGCTTCAGCTTCAACTTACACAGCACACAGGGGATTGGAAATAGCGATTCCCCAAGCACTATGCACATTCATATGTAAAGGAAAGTACTATACCAGGCAGGCTGTCCTCGATCCCGATCGCAAATACTGTAAATACCCGGAGCACGCAGCAGTTTCAGTTCCTGACAGACCGAGCGTATCGGCAATTTCTCCAGTCTTCTACAGGGTGAGCCTGGTTTCACACTCTGGTGCTTCTTTCTCCTCACAACTCGGATTCAGTCCAAACTGGCACTCACAAAGGCTGCAGACTGAAACTCAGGGCCTCACACGCGCTTCCCTGCAAAATTATACACCGTAGTAAACAGCTCCTTCTCTTTCACTGCCACAACTGATCTGATCTTTCCAGTCACAGCACAGGGCATCTCCTTTAGTTCCACACTATTCTGTTGGCTGATTCAGCTGTCACTCACAATAAGACTCCCTCTGTTAGTAGAAAAAGGCACCAAGGATAAAACTACATTTCCCAGAGTCACTGCCCATACAGTCCCCTTGTGGCTGGCTCAAAATTGAGAGTCCAAGTTCCAATTCGTCCACAGGCTCCACTTTAGGGTCTCCCTATCATCCTGATTGGTCCAAGTCAGCTATTCAGAACCAAAATGAAAAAGCTACACTGAAACAGTTCGTGCTGAAAGGAAGACAGGTTAGACAAACTACATTTTCTCAGTCATTCTAAATGATTTCTGGCAAACAGTTCTATCTTTCAACAAGGCTCCCTCTGCACATGTAGCAATGGCAGAAACGGAGCGAATTGACAGCAGCCTGGGCGGGATTCGGGCATTAGAACACACAGCCCCCCTATACAGACTAATTAAGTCTGCAAGCAGACAGCTCTTAAAGAGACAGTACATGGAGGCTCATATACCACTCACTTGGAACCACATTTAAACAGCTCAGACGCCGAACACCGCCCAGACTTGGAGCATTCAGGCAAGCTCCTGGAAGACTTTTGGGAACCCCCATTTGCAGGGGCTTACACTAAGTTAGTGGCAGGTGCAGACCCAAGAGTTGAGCAGATGCTCCCTAAGGAGGATTTTGAATTTTCCAAGTTTGGGAGTGGCAGCAATATGGGTGGGGAGAGATTTCAGCTAGGAGGGGGCACGATAGTAGAAGGAGCACTGCCCTAGTGTGGTTCTGAGGCGCGGGATTTGGAGGGTGGGTTTTCTGGAGCTCCGGGTAGATACAATAATGGGGGAAGGGTGAATGAGGGAGGAGACACCTGAGGGGCAAGACCACTGAGAATTTTTCTAGTGAAGAGGCAGGTCTAATACTTTAGTCTTTCTTCAAAGTCTAGTAATTTGGCAGAGTCATGGAAAGTGCAGGTAAGGAGTGAGTCTTTCACATCCGGTGATAAGATGACACGCTTTGTTTAGAGAGACCCTGTGCAGGGAGGTAACATCAGCAGATCCGTAATCAAGAATGCCATAATCAACTAGGGATAACACAGATGAGGATATAGCCAGTTTGATGGCCTCAGGTGGACAAAGCAATGGGGCCTGATGGGATTCACTCCAGAATTCTAAAAGAACTAAGGGGAGAACTAGTAACATCATTGACTACACTTTTTAACAAATCATGGGAGGATGGTGTGGTACTGGAGGAGGGCGGATGTGATTCCCTTTCACAAAAGTGGGAGCAAGACAGAGGCAGGAAACTACAGACCAGTCAGTTTGACCACAGTTGTAGGGAAAATGATGGAATCACTTCTGAAGGAAAGAATTGTTGAGTACCTAGAGGCCAGTGGGCACAAGACCCAAATCAGCATGGATTCACAGCAAGAAAGGTCACGTCAGACGAATCTAATCGATTTCTTTGACTGGGTGACCAGAGTAGTAGACCATGGAGGGGCTGTGAACATGACCTACCTAGACTTTAGCAAGGCATTTGACACAGTCCCACACAAAAGATTAATAAACAAATTAGCTAGCCTGGGAATAGGTCCCTGGGTGGTAGCCTGGATAAAACATTGGCTGGACAACAGGACGCAGATGGTAATAGTAAACGGAATCCACAGTGAAGAAAGAGGGGTTACTAGTGGGGTACCGCAGGGTTCAGTACTGGGTCCGGTCCTTTTAAATGTCTTTATAAGTGACATTGCAGAAGGGACTGGAAGGAAAAATATGTCTCTTTGCAGATGACACAAAGATCTGCAACAGGGTTGATACACAAGGTGGAGTGGAAAGGATGAGAAGGGACTTGGCAAGGTTGGAGGAATGGTCAGATGTATGGCAGCTCAGATTCAATGCAAAGAATTGCAAAGTAATGCACATGGGAAACAAAACCCAGGGAAGCGTACACAATGAGGGGTGAGATACTGACAACAGTAAAAATAGAAAGGGACCTGGGGTAATTATATCAGATGACCTAAAGGTGGGCAAGCAATGTGAGAAGGCAGTTAGAAGGCTGGGGGATACTGGGATGCATAGGAAGAGGCATCAATAGTAGAAAACAGGAAGTTGTTATCCTCTGTACAGACAGTTGGTGAGACCCTATCTGGAGTACTGTGTGCAGTTCTGGAGACCCCATCTCCAAAGACATAGACAGAGTGGAGGCTGTCCAGAGGAGGGTAATCAAATGGTGCAGGGTCTGCACCAGAAGACATATGAAGAAAGACTAAAGGAGCTTAATATGTATACCCTTGAGGAAAGAAGGGAGAGAGGGGACATGATAGAAACTTTCAAGTACCTCAAGGGAATCAACAAAGTCCAAGAGGGTAGCATCTTCCAGAAAAAGAGATGTGCAAGAACAAGGGGGCACAATTTGAAGATAGAGGGGGGACGGCTCAGCGGTAATGTGAGGAAGTATTTTTTCACAGAGAGGGTTGTGGATACATGGAACAGCCTCCCTGAGGAGGTCGTGGAGTCAAGAACAGTGGGGGAATTCAAGAATGCATGGGACAGACATAAGGCAGTCCTAGTGGGGGGTAGGAGGAAGTAAGCTGTTGGTAAACTAGGATCTGCAGCTTATCTGTTAGGTAGGAAAATGGGCAGACTAGGTGGGCCAAGCGGTCCTTATCTGCTGTCAAATTCTATGTTTCTAACCTATCAAAGCAATACGGCCAGAGGGAAGCCTCCTACCCAAAAGCCTCAGAATAAAGGGAACAGTGGCAGAGGGTATTAGCCTAGACCATTTTTCCCCTTTTCCGTGCAGGTTGATAACACCCAGATGAGGGGGTTTGACAGAGGAAGAGGCAGGAAAGGACAGAGGAGAAGTAACCCTACTCCTGCTCCTGCCTCTCGGTTTAAGCCCTGACTCCAATGCCCAGGTTGCCTTCCCTCTGCCTGTAGGGGGGCAGGCTTGCCCACTGTCTCCAATCCTGGACCCTCATTTCTTCAGACAAGTGGATCCTGGAGGTAGTGGAAAAGGGCCTGTCACTGCAGTTCAAAAAGCTGCCAGCCCTTAGGGGATCTCGATTGTCGAAGTCTCTAACCCCAACAGAAAAACTTCTGTTGGAGTTAGAAGTAAAACATGTCCTAGCAGCAAAAGTGGTGTAAAGAGTTACCTTGCATCATCAGGGCAAAGGGCTCTATTCCAGATACTTTCTTACTCAGAAACAAAATGGGGAGTGGTGACCTATTCTCGACCTCAGACACTTGAACAAGCATCTTCTCAAACCAAAATTCAGGATGGTCACTCTCGGAATGGTAATACATTCCCTTTTATTATTTATTTATTTATGTCTTTGTTAACTGGGTAAGTGCACTGATCCAGGGGACCGTTTTCAGGCACGACCCGGACCACACATGTGACAACAAGTCAATACACAGGGAGACTGGCTAGCCTCCGTGGATCTCAAGGACGCCTATTTCCGTATTCCAATAAGGCAGTCCCATAGAAAGTTTCTGAGGTTCAAGTACCATCAGGGCATTACCAGTTTGCAGCCATGCCCTTTGGCCTGACATCTGCACCAAGGGTGTTCACCAAATATCTGGCTGTGGTGGAAGTGCACCTCAGAAAATGGGGACTAGCAGTTTACCCCTACTTGGACGACGGCTCATTGTGGGGAAAACTCCTCTACAGGTAAAAGAGGCACTTTCCCAAACAAAGGACACTTTGCATTCTCTGGGCTTCTTATAAACCTAAAGAAATCCCACACAGACCCAACTCTGACCTCACTTTTATTGGGGCATAGTTGGATACTCAGCAAAGCAGAGTTTTTCTTCACCAGAAAGAATCCAAAACTTTCTATCTGTGGCAAACTCCTTTGTCCTGACCAGCCCTGGCTGGACAGGGATTTTGAGACTCCTGGGACACATGGCATCCATGACTGCTGTGGTCAGGAGTCAGACTCAGAATGAGAGAAATGCAGTACCATCTGCAGACTTACTGGTCCCAGAAGAGTCACCCTCTGTCCAAACTGGTTCCAGTAACAGAGGCACTGCTGCAGACCTTACAGTGGTGGAAAGAAATACCCAACCTCTCTGTAGGCATTCCTTCCAAGCTCCTCTCCCACAAAAATCATTACCACAGATGCATCTCTACTGGGATGGGAGCTTATCTGGACAGTTCGTCTGTCAGTGGCACTTGGACGCCAAAGGAGTCAGCATGCCACAACTGCCTTCTAAACTCAGAGCCATCTGTCTAGCATTGAAGGCCTTTGCTCCGCTGGTCAAGAGCCACAGTGCAGATCAGAACAGACAATAGTACGACTATGTTTTACATAAACAAGCAAGGTGGCACAAGGTCGAGTATTCTGTGCACAAAAGCCATGAGAATTTGGTCTCTGGCTTACTCCCTATGGGTCAGCCTGTCAGCTATACACCTTCCGGGCATGGACAACACCCTGGCAGATGCCCTCAGTTGCATCAGCCAAGGACACAACGAATGAACTCTGAACAAACAGGTCCTTGCCACAGTCTTCAGAAGATGGGGCACTCCAGAAGTGGATCTGTTTGCCTCTCACCTCAACCATCAACTTCCTCTGTACTGCTGCAGGCTCCCAGCAGATGCCCTCTCCCTTTATTGATTACGAAAGTTCCTTTATGCCTTCCCTCCATTTCCTCTGGTTTTCAGGGTGCTTCTGAAATGCAGGAGTCAGCCAGCAACAATGATTCTGGTGGCGCTGGATTGGCCAAGCAACCTTGGTACCCTCTCTTGCTAGCCCCCTCTTGCAGCAAACCTATTCGTCTCCCTCTCAGTCACTCTCTCTCTTAACTCTGCTTCAGCTAGAAGTGACTTATCCAGACTTGCAGTCTCTTCACTTCAAAGCTTGGTTTTTGTGGAGTTAGAGTTCCCTGCCTCTCAGTATTCTGAACAAGTACTGAAAATGCTAAGGATGGCAAAAAGCCCAGCACTAAAAAGACTTGCTAGAAATGGAAAAGATTTTCCCTCTGGTGCAAGAGAAAAATCAATCTTCTCAGAGCATCTGTCCCTAATCTCTTCGATTATTTAGTGCACCTTCAGTCCTCAGGCCTAAAGGCCTCATCTCTGAAGCTGCACCTAGCGGCAATTTCAACCCATCTTTCTATTGGAAAAGGCAAATCTGTATTATTCGTGCCCGTATTTAAACAGTTTTTTAAAGGCCTTCTCTATCTTTAGCTCCCAATCAGGGAACCTGTTCCTTCTTGGGATCTTAACTTGTCTATTGCCAAGCTCATGGACCACCCTTCGAGCCCATGGCTACGGCTCATCTGAAATGTTATTTGGAAAACTGTCTTTTTATTAACCATAACTTTTTCAAGGAGGATTTCAGAGTTACAGACACTCTGCATTGAGCCCAACTACATTGTCCCACACCAGGACAAGATAGAGCTCAGAAGTAACAGAAAGTTCATACCCAAGATGGTCTCCAGAGTTCCATCTTAACCAGTCAGTTTTATTGGCAGTGTTCTTTACCGAAAAATCCACTTCTGGGGAGTGAAAACTAAGTAGGTTGGATGTCAAGAGGGCCATATCTTACTACTTGGACCACACCAAACAGTCAGGGGCTCCTCCACACAGCTGTTCCTCACCTGTGGGGAGGTAAGTAGAAGAAAGCCAGCTACTAAGAGAACTATTTCTTGCTAAATAGTCTCATGCATTCAGTTTTGTTACGACAAGGCTGGCAAACAACTCTCTGAAGGTCTCAGAGCTCACTCTACTTGCAGCACTGCTGCTCTATGGCAGCTGCAAAGGACATGCCCTTTTGGATGTCTGTAAAGCAGCTACTTGGAAGACTACACACTTTCATAAAGCATTACTGTTTGGATATACAGTCTAGATCTGATGCCAGATTTGGCAGAGCGGTTCTGCAGAGCCTCTTCCTAAGTGGGTTCTGTACCTGCCTCCCAACTGTACTGCTTGTTAGTCCAGAATATTGTTACTGATGCTAAAGGACCCTAGGGTGAGAAGAAAATTGCTCACTGTAGTAATCTTCTTTCTTCCATGGTGTCCTTTAACATCAGTAAGCTCCCACCCATCCTCCCCTAGGAACTTTACTGAAGAGGACTCTGCCTCTATTTTCTACCAAATTTGTTCTGTTAATCTTTGAATGGTATTGACAGCAAAGCTGAATGTTTTCAAATGTTCTTGTTCAAGCTGTTGCATGATTTTTAAATTCTGTTGGTTCACTCCTTAAATGGGCATGTTCCCAATCTAGCTCCAAACAATTATTGTGCCTTCTAGGCAGGCTCTCAGCACATCTTCAAACTCTCTCCTGATTGGCTAATTCATAAGATTCATTATCATAATCTCCACCTCCAAGGCAGTTCAACCTAGTCAGCTTACTGCATATTGTTAGTGATGCTAAAGGACACTTAGGAAGAAAGAAGATTACTATGGTGAGTGATTTTTTTCTTGCCTCTCACCTCATCCATCAGCTTCCTCTGTAGTGCTGCAGACCCCAGTACTAGTGACTCTTCCAGCAGAAGCCTTAACTCTGGACTGACAGGTAAGTTTCTAATGCCTTCCTCCATTCCTTCTGATTCAGATAGTGTTGCTGAAGCTGAGGACCCAATCAGCAACAATGATCCTGGTGGCACTGGATTGGCCAAGGCAACCTTGGTATCCTCTCTAGTAGCCCTGTCACAGAGCAAGCCTACAGTATTCGGCTTCCTGTCAGTCACTCTCCTGACTCTACCACAGCTAGGAGTGACCCATCCACATCTGCAATCTCTTCACCTCAAAGCGTGGCTCTTGAGTTAGAGTACCCAGATTCTCAGTGTTCAGAATAGGTCCTTAAAACCTGAGGATGACCAAAAAAACCTAGTACCAAGAAAACTTGTGCAGCTAAATGGAAAAGATTTTCTTTCTGGTGCAAGACGAAGCACATAAATCCTCTCAAAGCCTCAGTCCCTAGTTTTTTAAATTATGTGGTTCACTTACGGGCCTCAGGCCTAAAGGCTGCATCCTTAAAACTTCACCTGGCTGCAATTTCCGCTTACCTGTCCATAGGTAAGGGCAAGTCAATAATTTAATTGCCTGTTTTCAAAAAATTCTTCAAACGCATCCTTCATCTTCATCCCCCAATTAAGGAACCTGTTCCCCCTTGGGATCTCAAGCTTATGGAGCCACCTTTTGAGCCCATGGCTACAGCCCATTTAAAATACTGTATGTCACCAGGAAGACAGTCTTTTGGTTGCCATCACCTCTGCAAGAAGGATTTCAGAGTTGCAAGCACTCTGTACTGAACCAAACTGCATTATCCCTCACAAGGATAAGGTAGAGCTGTGAACGAACAGGAAATTTCTGCCCAAGGTGGTCTCTGAATTTCACCTTAACCAGTCTGTTGCCCTTCCTGTATTCTTTACTGAAAATCCACCCAGGAGAACAAAGACTCCATGGGTTGGATGTGATGAGAGCCCTATCTTACATGGCAACATAGAAAGATAGACTTTGACGACAGATAAGGACTGCTTGGTCCACCTAGTCTGCCCATTTCCTATCTACTGGATAAGCTGCAGATCCTAGTTAACGACAGCCTATTTCTTCCTACTCCCCAACAAGAATTCTTATGTCTGTCCCATGCATTCTTGAATTTCACACAGTTTTAGACCCCACAACCTTCTCAGGAAGGCAGTTCCATCCACCACCCTCTCTGTGAAAAATACTTCCTCCCACATTGCCCTGAGCCGTCCCCCTCTATCTTCAAATTGTGTCCCCTTGTTCTTGCACATCTCTTTTTCTGAAAGATGCTACCCTCTTGGACTTTATTGATTCCACTGAGGTACTTAACAGTTTCTATCATGTCCCCCCTCCCTCCTTTCCTCAAGGGTATACATATTAAGCTCCTGTAGTCTCTCCTCATATGGCTTCTCTTGCAGACCCTGCACCATTTTAGTTGCCCTCCTCTGGACTGCCTCCATCCTATCTATGTCCTGCGGGAGATTGGGTCTCCAGAACTGGACGCAGTACTCCAGATGGGGTCTCACCAACTGTCGGTACAAAGGGATAGCAACTTCCTGATTTCTGCTGGTGATGCCTATCCCTATATATCCCAGTATCCCCCAGCCCTCCTTACTGCATTCTCACATTGCTTGCTAACCTTAAGGTCATCTGATATGATTACCCCAGGTCCCTTTCCTTTTTTTGTTGTTTCTGCACCCCATGGTGTACTCTTTCCCTGGGTTTTTGTTTTCCCAGGTGCATTATTTTGCACTTTTTTGCATTGAATCCAGGCTGCCATACTTCTGATCATTCCTTCAACCTTGCCAAGCCCCTTCTCATCCTTTCCACCCCACCTTGTGTATCAACCCTGTTGCAGATCTTTGTGTCATCTGCAAAGAGGCATACTTTTCCTTCCAGTCACTCTGCAGTGTCACTTATAAAGACATTAAAAAGGACTGGACCCAGTGCTGAAACCTGCGGTACCCCACTAGTAACCCCCTTTCTTCAGAGTGGACTCCGTTTACTATTACCTTCTGTGTCCTGTTGTCCAGCTAGTGTTTTACCCAGGCTACCACCCTGGGATCCACTCCCAGGCTGCCTAATTTGTTTATTAATCTGTTGTGTGGGACTGTGTCAAATGCCTTGCTAAAGTCTAGGTAGACCATGTCCACAGCCCCTCCCTGGTGTACTACTTTCGTCACCCAGTCAAAGAAATCGATTAGATTAGTCTAAAATGACCTTCCTGCTGTGAATCCATGCTGCCTTGGTTACTGTGCCCCACTGGCCTCTAGGTACTCAACAGTTCTTTCTTTCAGAAGTGATTCCATCATTTTCCCTACTACAGAGGTCAAACTGACAGGTCTATAGTTTCCTGCTTCTGTCTTGCTCCCACTTTTGTGAATCGGAATCACATCCACCCTCCTCCAGTACCACACCATCCTCCCATGATACCCAAAGGGTAGTCAGTGGTGTCACTAGTTCTCCCTTAATTCTTTTAGAATTCTGGGATGAATCCTGTCAGGCCTTATTGCTTTGTCCACCTTCAGTTTTAAGAGTTCTTTCAGAACCTTTTCTACTGTGAAAGGACTGGGATTGACCTCCCTGTCCAGAGTGCTTCTGTTAATTGGATTAGGTACCTCCCCCTCCTCCTGTTTTGTGAGTATTGAGCAGAAGTATTCATTTGGTATCCCTGCTTTTTCACTGTCCCTCTCTGCCCACCCACTGTCCATTCTATTTAGCCTCACTATCCCTCCCTTCGTCTTTCTATGCTCCCTAATGTACCTATAAAAGGTTTTATCCCCCTTCTTAACCGAGTTGGCTATCTTTTCCCTCAGTTTGGGCCTTTGCTATTCTGACTGCCTTCCCTGCTTCCTTCTGGCTTAACTGGTATAGTTCTCTGTCCTGCGCCTTCTATGTTTCCTTATACTTTCTAAATGCTATCTTTTTCTCCCTAACCTTCCCCGCCACCTCTTATGAGAACCATAGTGGCTTTTTCTTTCGTTTTGATTTGTTTATTTGCTTCACACAAAGGCTTACTACTTGGAACACACCAAGCAGTTTAGGAGCTCTACCACTCAGCTTTTCTTCACCTATGGGAGGCAGGTAGAGGAAGACCAGCCACTAAGAGAACTGTCTCTCAATGGATAGTCTCTTGCATTCAGTTGTGTTATGACAAGGTTGATAAATAGCCCGGAGGGCCTCAGGGCTCATTCCACCAGGGGCACTGCTTCCACAATAGCAGCTGCAAGGGATATTCCCTTAATTGATGTCTGCAAAGCAGCCACATGGAAGACTGTACACACATTCACAAAGCATTACTGCCTTGATGTACACTCCAGATCTGATGCCAGATTTGGCAGGGCGGTTCTGCAGAGCCTCTTCCCTAAGTAGGTTCTGTACCCACCTCCCAACTGCACTGCCTTGTAGTCTGCATACTGTTACTGATTCTAAAGGACCCCTGGGGTGAGAAGAAAAATATTCATCCTAGTAATATTGTATCTTACCGAGAGGGCTTCTTGCAGTAGGTAATTACATAGGACTGACGCCGCAGGCGGCAGGGACCCCACGGAAAAATTTCTAGCTAGCAGTCCCTGCTAGGGACCACCCACGCCAGGTGACCGGCTTCAGGAGACGCCGGTATAAAGGGCGGTCCCTGATGCCTGCCTTCCAGTTCTTTCCTGCCGCTAGCTCGGGCCAGCCTCATGGAAAAGTTCGTGCTTCGTCAGCCTCTATCTTTGTCGTTTTACCAAAATAATTGCCTTTTTTCGACTAACATCAGTACCATCATCGGTGTATGTCATCCCTACACCCTCCGAGCACAAAAATAAGTGCGATTCGAGCGGCGTCCAACTACCGCACAAGGACGGCCATTCCCTGTGCCTGTTCTGCCTAGGCCCCGATCACCCGGTCGAGAAGTGCCAGCACTGCCTCAGCTTCAACATGGCTACCCGGAAAAGGCAGCAGCAATCCCTGGAAGCCCATATTCTGAAGAAGAAAATGAGTTAAATGGAAAAGGAGCTCAAAAAACTGAGGCAGGCGTCCACTTCCAAGGCCATCGGAAGAAGAAGGAGGAGAAGGAGGCACCGGACAAGGGTTTCTACGCGCTCCCTCGGGAGTCGCTGGGACACAGGTAATGACCGCTCGACGGCCACCGGAGGTTTCAGAGCGCCGGCCGCCCATCTGGCTTGGCGCTGGCCTTGCGGGTGCCTCTGGGCACTGGAGGCCTCGCCCGGTTCGGCTACAGGCTTGCGCCTACCACGCGGGAGACTGCGGTAAGTCGGGCGCCGGCTCCTCCGACATCTGCCTGGAGAGGCCGGTAAGACACCCGACCTCGGGCGGTGTACGGCCTCCATTCCACCGACCAGGCCGATCCCTCTTCGCGACCTGCTCTGGCGATGGCTCATAAGTCGGACGCTGGCTCTCTGGCGCCTGGCTGAGAGCTTGTCCTTAAGCCTCACGCCGCTCGTCCGCTGGTGAAGGAACTGACGACGGACCCTCCCACGTCCGGCTGCATCTGTTCCTTGCAGCATCCCCGCGGCGGCCGGGACCTTTTCCTACATCAGTCCTTCCACCATCTAGTGCGCGGATCTGAAGTCGGCTCCCGGACGCCGGGCCGACTATTGGCCCCTCCGACGCTGGTACCTCCGTCTCAGATCTGGCTTGGCCCCTCCGGGCCTCCAATGTGACCCGCCTACAGGCCACTGGCCAGCCTTCTGCCCGCAGCCCTCTGCCCCCGGGTACCTCCGCCCTATCCGACGCTGGCATACCCAGGACCGCAGTATCCGCGCCACAGTACCTGGACGCCAGGCTTCCCGACACCTCAGTACCCGACGCGTTACCCGTGAAGTGGAGTTTTGATACGCCATACAGTTATAACCCGTATCCTTATCCCCCGCCTCCTTCTCCTCCACCGCCTCGCGTTGCCGGTGGACCTGCAGGAGACTCTGGCTCCTGGTGGGCTGACGCCAAGGCTCAGCTCACCAAAGAGGTTGAGAGCCACCTTCCGACGATGGTGCCGTCCCAGGTTCCCATACGTCCGAGGCTGCACACTCCCTCACCACCTCCGGATTCCAGGGTTCTTCCATCTGGATCCAGAGAGGGCAGGACACGCTTCTCTGGGACTCCCCAAGGGGTCCGTTCCTCCCCCGGGTCGGGAAAGGGAGTCTTTTTCCTCTTCATCCTCCTCTTCACCCTCGGACTCCTCAGATTCTTCCGACGGTTGCTCCGAGAGAGACGACGAGCCACGCTCTCCGTCGAAGCCCAGGCCAAGGACTCCTCCGGAGTCTCCTCCAGAGGATCCTTATTTTACGGAGTTGCTTAGGAAAATCCAGGAGGTTCATCAGTGACACTCCCTTGAACCAGATCCTCAGCGTCTGAAACTGCTGAACATCTGGATCTGCCCGTGACAGCTCCTACCTTGGTGCCACCCTGGATAGAGCCTCACGCCGACCTCGTTACCACAATATGGAAACAGCTGTCGGCTTTAGCCCCACTTCCCAGGAAGTCGAACAGGCTATATCAGGCTCCAGAGGGTGTTGAGTTCCTGGATTCTTACCTCGTGTTGACCTCGGTCGCGGATTAGCCCCACGGCCGGCGTCGGCAAATCCCAAACATCTTAGCTCGTCACCACCTGATAAGGAATCACACCTTCTGGACCAGTATGGGAGAAAGATTTATGCTTCCTCCACGCTGGGGATCAGGGCCCTGAACTATGTCGGCCATATGGGGACTACCAGAAGGCCATTCTGACTCAGGGGAAGCCAACTGACTCTTTGCCTGACTCCCAAGTCAAGCAGGAGTTAGCTGATCTAGTCCGCCCTGCTCGCTCGGCCAGTCGGCTACACGCTTCATGCGACATACGATGCAGTGGACACTGCTGGGCGGAGCTCAGCTCGCTGTAGGCCTATGGCGTCATGCATGGCTCGGGTGTCAGGTTGGTCTCCGAGGCAATTTGTTATCCAGGAAGCACCCCCTTCCGGGGTCGGTGCTTTTCGGGGGTGATGTCAAGGACATCATCACCAATTTGCAAGAGAAGGGGACGGCACTGAAGTCAGTTGATTCCATGTACCGTCCCCATCAGCAGCAGCGCTGTCCCTTTCGCAGATGGAATCGGCCAAAAGCGAAACCCCAGGGAAGGCGGGCCACAAAACGCCGGGCCCCCACAGCTGCTAAGCCCCCGCCCAAAAAAGCAGCGGGTGCTTCAGCTGCGGCGCTGCCCCACACCACCTGACTCCTTTCCTCTCCCACTGCCTCCGGACTCCCCAGAGGAACCGGTAGGAGGGAGGTTTTCCTCCACCTTCCGGGATGGGAGAGGATAACCACAGATTCTTGGGTGCTCCAGCTGATCGCAGAAGGACACTCGATAGAGTTTCTTCAGAAACCACCCCGCCACCCCCCTCTGAAGTTGTCATATTCACGGGAACACCTTCTCTTGGTCCAGGAGGAAATTTCGGCTCTCCTGCTGAAACAAGCAATAGAGCCTGTTGCCCTTCATCTGTAAGGGATGGGTTACTATTCCCATTTCTTCCTGGTCCCAAAGAAGACAGGAGATCTCAGACTGATTTTGGATCTCAGTTCCCTGAATCTTTTTGTAGAATACAAAAGGTTCAGGATGCTCTCTTTGCAGAGCCTTCTGCCCCTCCGGCCGGGTCAATGGCTGTGTGCTCTGGATATGCAGGATGCTTATCTGCACATTCCCATTCGCCCATCTCATCGCAATACCTTCGCTTATCGCTGATGGGGACCACTACCAGTTCATTGTGCTCCGCTTGGTCTATCCTCGGCCCCCAAGTATTTACCAAATGCCTGGCAGTGGTGGCGGCCACTTGCATACCAGGGAGTGCAGGTTTTTCCGTACCTGGACAATTGGCTCCTGCCTGCTTGTCCAGGGAGGAACTCCCATGCTTGCCTCCCTTACCCAGCAGGTTTTTGCCGCCTGGGTATTACCATCAACCATTCCAAGTCTCATCTGGATCCATCCCACTGACTACAGCTTATTGGGGCATTCTCGATATGACCATGGGCAGGCCTTCCTGCCTCCGGACAGGGTGTCCACCCTTCAGACCCAAATAAGTCTGCTGTCCAACCGCAGGACGGTCTGCGAGGTCGGTCCTTCGCCTTCTCGGGCTCATGGCGGCTGCTATCCCGACGGTTCCTCGCGCTTGTCTCCACATGAGAATTTCTCAGTAGACTCTACGCTCTCAATGGGATCAGCTAGTGGATGATCTAGATCACCCAGTTCTCGTCTCCTCGCTGATGCTTTGAGACTTGCAATGGTGGATGGTTCGAGAGAACCTGTTTCGGGGAGTTCCTTTCTTTCATCCTCCTCCCTCCCAGACTCTAACCACAGACGCCTCAGGCGAAGGTTGGGGAGACCGTCTGGGCCCTCATTGGACCCAGGGCTCCTGGTCCAAGCCAGAACAAGCTCTCCACATCAGTGTGCTCGAGCTTTGGGCAGTGTTGTATGCTCTCCAAGCCCTTCACCAATACATCCTTCCCGGCCACCTAGCTGTCCAGACGGACAACATGTGCGTGGTATAGTACATCAACAAACAGGGAGGGACTCGGTCCTATCCTCTTTGCAGGGAGGCAATGAGGGTTTGGGATTGGGCAACACAACACGACCTTCACCTCACGGCAATTCACGTTCTGGGAGTCGACAACACTCTGGCAGACAAGTTAAGTCACTCTTCTGCTCTGACTCATGAGTGGGAACTGGACCAAGGGGCCCTAGACAATATCTTCTGACTTTGGGGAACACCACAGGTTGACCTGTTCACATCCCCTCTAAACGAAAAACTTCCCGTCTTCTGCTGCTCGTTCCAGAGCGAGCTTTTTTTTGAGTGACACTCTGTCTCTAGATTGGAAGGACAGATTCGTCTATGCCTTTCCCCCAATTCCACTTATCCCACGAGTCTTACAGAAACTAGCTTCAGAAGGAGCACGAATGATTCTGATTGCTCCTTTCTGGCCCAGGCAAGTTTGGTTCTCTCTTCTACAACAATACTCAGAGGATCCTCCTCTTCCTCTTCCCCTCTCTCGAGGTTTACTGACCCAGGATCAGGGGACCCTGGTCCATCCAGGCCTCAAATCCCTTTAACTGCATGCATGGCTCCTGCAGACTTAGCCCAATCCCGTTTTGGAGTGTCTCCCAAAGTGGCAGAGATTTTGGTGGAGGCCAGAAAACCCTCCACCAGATCCACTTATGCCATGAAGTGGAAAAGATTCACTATCTGGGCTGCTTCCAAGAAAGTGGAACCTTTCTCCTGTTCAGCGGGGCTTCTGCTGGAGTATCTACGTCATCTGTTTGACCTGGGTCTCAGTCATTCCTCTCTGAAGGTACACATGGCGGCCATCTTGGCCTATCATGTTCCCTTCGCAGACAAAACTTTTGCTCAATTGGAGGTCTCTAAGACCTTCCTCAGAGGGGTCCTCCATCTGAGGCCCCCCATCCGTACTCCGGCTGCCCCTTGGGACTTGAACTTTGTTCTCGAGAAACTTACTTTCCCTCCCTTCGAACCTGCAGCTTCTGCGGATTTGAAGTTCCTTTCGTAAAGCTCTCTTCCTGGTGGCCATTACTTCTGCTTGGAGAATTTCCGAGCTCCAGGCCCTGATGTGTAAAATCCCATACTTGATTTTTCACAAGGAACGTGTTGCTCTTCGCACGAATCCTAAGTTTCTCCCTAAAGTAGTAGCTGAGTACTCTAAATCAGTCCATAGAGTTACCTGCTTTTTTCACGCAGTACTCTAATCAAGGGGAGTATTTGCTCCATACTATGAATATACAAAATCACACATGCCCACACAATGCAAAGCATCATGGGCTGCATATGCAAATCACCACAGAATGTTATGCTGGTCCAACTTTAGCAGAATTGCATGGTGCCGAAAGGCTCTCACACAGTTTGCATGCTCACCGGATTCTGAGATACTACACCAACAGGACGAAGGATCTCAGAAAGACTGATCAATTGTTCGTCTCTTTTGCTCATAAAAGGGAAGGCAATGCTGTTTCCAAGCAATGCCTAAGTGGTTGGCTCATTGCATCACTTTCTGTTATGACAAATACAAGAAGACCCTCCTGGGTCAAGTAAGAGGCCACTCCACAAGAGGAGTAGCTGCCTCAGCGGCTTGTTTTAAGAATGTGTCTGCGGCAGACATCTGTGCTGCCACCACCTGGACTTCCGTCCATACCTTTACTAAACACTACAGTTTGGATGTTGCCTCTCGCCGTAGAGCAGGCTTCGGGCTGGCTGTTCTGCAAGGCCTCCTATCTTGAGGCTTGCACAACTAGAACTGCTTTTTGGAGTAGTTTTCCTCCTCGTTCCAGACTGCTTGGGATTCAGTCCTATATGTAATTACCTACTGCAAGAGCCCTCTCGAAGTAAGATAGTACAGTTACGAAAGAACTTACCGTAACAGTAGATCTTCGAGAGAGGCTCTTGCAGTAGGTAATACCTTCCCGCCCTCCATACCCCTGGGCTGTTTCAGCTTCTTTTCCAGTGAGGGAAATATCCGCTCCTCTCTCGTCCAGCTTTTCTGGCCTGTGGTGGGAAAGAACTGAAGGCGGGTGTCAGGGACCGCCTTTATACCGACGTCTCCTGACGCCGGTCACCTGACGTGGGGGCAGTCCCTCACCAGGGACTGCTAGCTAGAAATTTTTCCCTGGGGTCCTGCCGCCTGCCGGCGTCAGTCCTATATATAATTATCTACTGTAAGAGCCTCTCTCGAAGATCTACTGTTGCAGTAAGTTCTTACATAACTGTGCTTTCTTCCATGATGTCCTTTAGCATCAGTAAGCTTCCATCCTTCCTCCCCAAGTAACCTAAGTGAAGAGGATTCTGCTTCCTTTATTGTTACCAAATTTGTTGCTGAATTTTTTAATTGCATTTAAAGCAAAGTTTACATGATTTTTCATTTGTTCATTGTTCGTAGTGTTGCATGATTTTAAATCTTTTGGTTCATACTTAATATGGGCATGTTCCCATTCTAGTTTTGAAAAATTCTGGTGTCCTCGGCAAGATGTACCGGTACACCATTCTCTTAACTCTTCTGATTGGCTAATTCATTTGATTCATTATCATAAACTCCACTCCGAGGCAGCTCAACCTAGCCATTACTGCATACTGTTTCTGATGCTAAAGGATACCCTGAAAGAAACAGTATTACTGTGGTGAGAAATTTTTTCTTCTCTGCTAAGATCAATAAGATGGACATTTATTTTTCATAGTAAATAATGTTTACTACCAATATACAAAACATGTGTTATTCCACATTTAGACTTTGGATTACTATTCTGGAACCCACACTTAAAATAAGACAAAATCTGTTAGAAAAAAAACAACGATGAGCAACCAAAAAGATTAGGGATTGGAGCAAACAGATTATGAGGGCAGACTGGAATCATTAAACTTCAAATAACATGAAGTCTTGCTATATTCTGACATATGCAGTGAGTCCCAACCTTCGAACTGCTCAAGGTGAAAGAGTTAACTTTCCATGCCAGGCATGGAACGCTGAGCTCGAGCTCGGTTGAGACTCTATCTGTTGTTCTTCAAACTCAAACCATCAGATTCTTTACTCCGCCTCACTGAACAGTCACTCGATTTCTCCTGCTGTCTCGGTTCATTTTGTCGGTAAGTACCGCTTTCTCGGTTTTCGACCGAATTTAAACCGCAAGCTGTCGGTTCAGTCTCTGTCTGTGGTATTTGTGAGTACTAGATAGGTTTTACATTAATTTGTTCTGTGTGGAACTTGTAAACGGTTATCAGTTCGGTTTGAACCGATCAAGTTGTTTTAAAAAATCTTAATTTGTGATTTAGAGTGTGGTTACCGGTTCTTATCGGTTCTAAAAAAAACAGATTTTATTACGTTTTTTTCCACGACCCGTGACACGGATTTGGGAACCGATAAGAGGTCTTGCCTGGCAGATTGCCATAAAGGGTAAGTTTGGTTAGACTGGCACTATGTTTGAGAAACCCAAAAGAAAAACTGACCCACTGGGTTTCAACATTGCAGGTGTGTGTGGGATGTCTTTGCCAAGACTGACCCCACACCACCTGTGTTTATTGTCTGGGTTTGACCACCTCAATGCAGACTGCCAGATTTGCAAAAATTTCCTGCAGCTACCCTAGAAAAGAGAGCTGGTAGGCTTAGGAAAGTGAGGCCAAGAAGTCCGCTGAACCGGATGGCAGCTGGTTCGGTTCCAACCGAACCAGAAGGAGTGCCCTCTGACCAGGGCGAGACTTCTTTGGGCAAAAGGAGAGCCGATTCTGAGGAGTCGGTTCCGGCTAAAAGAACTAGAAAAGAGAAATCAGCTGGTGTGGAGCCAAAACTTTCCTCTCCAACTGCTGAAGAGATAGCCAAAGCGATCAAAATTGTTCAGTCGCTTTCTCTGGTTCCGACCGAACTGGCACCATCAGGCAGGTGCTCAGTTCGGCCGGTTCCACCGGTTCAAGATTATGGGTTGGTTAGAGGAGTTTTATGAACCGGAGGAGGAGGAAGAGGAGTATGAGGAAAGTGAATGTGGATTTGAAAGTCTGGATGTGCCCATTGACCTGGACATCTCCCCAGACAGACCTTCAGGGGTGTCTCCTCCTAGGCTTTCTGAGTCCCCCTCCCATTTCATGTTCTATAAAAAAGTGGCTGAAACCCTCCAGCTTCCTATGGAAGAAGCTGTGATGACCAGGAGGAGCCTGACTATGTGTAAATGATGGATATCCCAGAGTTCAGGAGGCTGTCTATTCCCTTGCACAAATTTTTGGGAAACAGACATTTAAAATTTTAAAGACTCCTAACACTATACCTCCTGTGGATCAAAGAATGGACAAGAGGTATACATTGTCAGGCTCAGACACGGAGTTCCTTACACACAACAATGCAGCCATGTTGGGTAGTGCAGGCTGCAGCCTCAGACAAGGCAAACATTCCTTGGCTTCACACCCCGGACAAGGACTCCAGGAGGATTGATGCCATGGCAAAGAAACAGTACATGGCAGCATCCTTGGGACTCAGACAGGCCAATTATATGGCCTATACTGCTAGGTATCAAAAATCCAGATGGGACACTGTTATGGCCCTAGCAAAACAGGTCCTGGCCAGCTTGCCAAGGAGCTGGAGCAGGTGGCTGCTGATGGTATTGAGGCATCCAAGGTGCAATTCCATGCTGCAGACTCCAATGATGTGTCTTCTAGAGTCATGGCTACATCTGTGGCACTTCAAGAATGGCTTGGCTCAGATGTACTAGCCTATCACAGGATACCCAGACTAAGGCCATGGATTTTCCTGTTGTGGGTAATTCTCTGTTTGGGGAGCAAACAGAGAATTACATGAAAAAATGGATGAATATGGGACCACCTAGGGTGCACACAGGCCAAAGAAAGGCAGGCCACTCCTCAAAGGCAGCTTTCCAGGGGCAGGGGCAGGCCATTTCATAGGCCTTTTTACCAAGCTCGGGCCTCCTCTTCTGCTTATGCCCAGAGGGGGTTCTTTAGAGGGAGAGGCAGACGGGGTACAAGCAGGCCTGCTTTCACCCCTCAGCCCAAAGTCCCTGCCAAGCAGGCACCGTGATGGGGTTGCCAGGGCCGATTCTCAGCTACCAGTAGGGGGCAGGCTGGCTTACTTTGTCCAGGACTGGGAGTCTCTGACATCAGACAAGTGGGTCCTGGAAGTAGTAAGCCAGGGACTGGTTCTCAGCTTCAAAAAGTTTCCAAAGATGAGAACCAGATCCTTTCCACCTGTAAATCCACCAGAGGCACTTGCCCTAGAGGCAGAGGTCTCTTCCCTCCTGGCTCTCAGAGCTGTGGAAAGGGTTCCACCCCTACACCAGGGCAAAGGGTTGTACTCCAGGTACTTCCTTACCCCAAAAAAGACAGGAGAATGGTGGCCCATCCTGGATCTCATATACTTAAACAAGCACCTTTTAAAACCAAAATTCAAAATGGTGACTCTGGGAATTATTCTACCCTCTCTAAGGCTAGGGGACTGGCTAGCGTCCCTGGAACTCAAGGATGCCTACTTTCATATTCTCATCAGAAGCTCCCATCAAAAGTACCTCAGGTTCGAGCTGCCCTCAGGCTGTTACCAGTTCAGAGCAATGCCCTTTGGCCTCACCTCTGCTCCAAGGGTATTCACAAAATGCCTGGCAGTAGCAGTTGCTTCTCTAAGAAGGCAAAAAATTGCCATCTTCCCTCACCTGGACGACTGGCTCATAGTAGGCCAGTCCCCAGACCAAGTCAAGTTACACCTACAGATAACTCAGCAACTGCTCACCTCTCTAGGTTTCCTTCTGAATCTTTCAAAATCAGTCCTAGAACCTGTCCAGCTTCTCACCTTTATAGGCGCAGAGCTGAACACAGAGAAAGCCAGAGCCTTCCTCCCCTTGGACAGGGCAAGGACCCTGGTCTCTCTGGCCTCCTCATTCACCCTGCAGGTGTCTCGACCAGCAAGGCATTTTCTACAGCTCCTGGGGCACATGGCTGCTTCAACAGCAGTAGTGCAGGGAGCAATATTTCGGATGAGGGAAATTCAGTTCCATTTGAGAGCCTTTTGGTCTCAAAGGAAGGACCCTCTAACCAAATTGATCCCAGTGACTCGATCCCTGATCCAGGCCCTACAGTGGTGGCAGGATCAGAGCAATCTGAGACAAGGGGTTCCTTTTGTCACTCAGTCTCACTCCTTAATCCTTACTACAGATGCATCCCTGTTGGGGTGGGGAGCTCACATGGGCGACCTCACCACCCAGGGGTTGTGGTCCCCTCAGGAATCTCTGCTACACATCAATCTGTTGGAACTCAGAGCAGTTTTTCTAGCACTTCAAGCTTTTTCCAGATCTGTTCAGAACAAAGTTGTACAGGTCAGAACAGACAACACCACCACAATGTGGTACATCAACAAGCAAGGGGGCACTCGGTCTACGGTCTTGTGCACCGAAGCAATGAAGTTGTGGTCTCTGGCTTACTCACTTAACACCTCCCTTACGGCAGTTCACCTCCCAGGCAAGGACAATGTCCTGGCAGATGCTCTCAGCAGGATTTCCCAGGGCCATCATGAATGGTCACTGGACCCTGGTCTTGAGGTGATATTTTCCAGATGGGGCACCCCGCAGATAGATCTTTTTGCCGCCCCAGACAATCACCAACTTCCCCTTTTTTGTTGCAGGCCCCCAGTGTTGGGCTCAGTCCCTCTGGATGTCTTAGTTCTCAATTGGGAAGGGAAGTTTCTCTATGCTTTTCCCCTTCCTCTCCTGTTCAAAGTGCTAGTCAAAATCAGATCTCAACCCTGCAAGATGATCCTGATTGCTCCAGACTGGGCCAGACAGCCCTGGTATCCACTCCTACTGTCCTTAGCAGTCCATCTTCCCCTCTGTCTTCCCAGGAATCACAACCTGTTAACCTGTGCTCAGGGGAGGGTTTGGTACCCGAACCTCAAATCTCTCAATCTCAAGGCCTGGCTCTTGAAGAGTTAGAGTTTGCTGAGTTTCACCTCTCCCAAGGTGTAATGGATATCCTGAAGGCTTCTAGAAAACCTTCCACCAGGGCTACTTATAATTCCAAATGGAAAAGGTTTTCCATACGGTGCTCTGGAAAGCATATTCCCCCAGAATCTGCTGATTTGCCCACAGTCCTGGATTATATGGTCCACTTAAATACCTTGGGACTGAGGCCAGCTACCCTGAAAGTGCATCTGGCAGCTGTGTCTGCTTTTATTTCAGCAGGTAATCCTTCTTCTCTTTCTGCTCACCCTGTATTTTCCAAGTTTTTCAAGGGATTGCTTCACACCAACCCTCCATTCAGGGACCCTGCCCCCACCTGGGATCTTAATGTTTGCATTGCTCAGCTTATGCAACCCCTCTTTGAGCCTTTGTCTTCAGCAGAGCTTAAGTACTTGACTTGGAAAACTGTGTTTCTGGTAGCCATCACTTCTGCCAGATGCATATGTGAATTACAAGCTTTGTCAGTGGAGCCTGATTTTATCTCCTTTCATAGAGATAAGGTGGTCCTCAGGACTAACAGGAAGTTCTTGCCTAAGGTGGTTTCAGATTTCCACCTTAATCAATCTATATCTCTTCCAGTGTACTTCACTGACCATTCCTCCTCTGGCGAGAGGAGGCTGCACAGCTTAGATGTGAAGAGAGCCCTTAGTGACTACATAGAGCGTACCAAGGGTCACAGGTTTGACTCCCTCCAACTGTTCCTCACTTATAGTGAGGTTGGCAAAGGGAAACCTGCCACTAAAAGATCCATTGCCAGGTGGATTGTCTCTTGTATCCAATTTTGCTATGAAAAACTGGGTAAGGTTCCTCTCTCAGGCCTGAGGGCTCACTCTACCAGAGGTACAGCTGCTTCTCTGGCTGCTGTCGGGGATATCCCTATCCTAGAGATATGTGAAGCAGCTACCTGGAAAACACTTCACACTTTTACCAAGCATTACTCCCTGGACATCCAGGCTAGGCGTGATGCCTCGGTTTGGCACAGCTGTGCTTCAGAGCCTATTTCTAAGTAGGTTCTGTCCTCCTCCATGGAGGTACTGCTTTTAGTTCAGAGCATAGTCAGAATATAGCAAGACTTCATGTTGTTTGAAGAAAAATTACTCACCTTAGTAATGTTGTTTCTTCTAATGGAGTCTTGCTATATTCTGACCTCCCTGCCTGCCCCTCCTCAGAACCTCTGTTTTTGGGATGGGTGGCAGTGCAGTGTTGGCACTTAGTAGGTGCCCACCTTGTTGTTTTCACCCCTCCTTTCTTGGGGTGACTTGTGTGTGTTTTTCATTTTTGGGTCTCCTGACTTGAGTCTTTGTTTTGGTACCAAAAAATGTGTTCTTATATTTAGTAGCCAGTTGGCTAGTGTAGGTTTACAGCTTCCACACAGGACCTTAGTGAGTTTAGCTCGTAAAGATCTGACGGTTTGAGTTTGAAGAACAACAGACAGAGTCTCAACCGAGCTCGAGCTCAGCGTTCCATGCCTGGCATGGAAAGTTAACTCTTTCACCTCCGGAGCAGTTCGAAGGTTGGGACTCACTGCATATGTCAGAATATAGCAAGACTCCATTAGAAGAAACAACATTACTAAGGTGTGTAATTTTTTCTTCTTTAACCTTGAAACTAGAAGAAAAAGAGGTGACCTACTATTGTTACATAACACCCTAAAAAATTTGGATCTTATGACACAATGTGGGTTAGAAATATAACCTCAGAAACAAAAATCTGCGGTCCCATAGTAAACAATTAAAAATACCCAAGGTAAACACCAATAAGAGAGAAAACTTTTGCTTAGTTCACTCGGCTGTACTTTGGAATAAACTTCCTGATGAGTCGGTAAATCCAACTTCTTTTGCATGTTTTAAAAAGAGACTGGTTACTACTTACTATCTAACAATGGGTCTTTTTAATTACCCCACTGGTGTAGGGAGACAAATCTTGATGGCCTTTGTGCCTAACATACCAAGTTACCAAGCACCAACTAACTCTCCAGTCACTGTTGTCCATGCAGTGCCTCTAAATTTGGAAATAAATATCATACCAGTCGACTTGACATGAAAAAACACACAAATCGGCTCTCTACACAGACAGGGTTTTTGCCAGAATAAAACACAGTAAACAGTAGCCTACCTTGTCAGATGCCAAAAAGTGAGTGATCAAAGCTCGTCTTCCAAATGTCTCTGTCCTGGAAGGTCCTGCAGAACTGAATCAGCTGAGACAGATTTATCAAAAGGAAGTAAGCAGTCATCTGCAACAAAGGAGGCACCCTTGGTTAACATCAGATTTGAATCTGTTAAATCTGCGTACTAGCAACCAACATTCTAATGTGGAACCGCTTTTTTTTTTCTTTTTTTTTTCTTGCATGTCTATGTAAGTACATGCACAGCAGGTAAACTATAGAGGGATGTCCAGGCAGGCTTACAAGAAAAAATAACTACCATAGTAATATTGTTTCTTCCAGGGTATCCTTCAGTATGCTTGACTAATGCAGTATGCCAACTGGGATCAGCTGCCTCCGAGGTGGAGTTTGATGCTAATGACTAGAATTAGCCATTCAGCTTGCAGGAGAAGTGTGCTGTGCCTGTAGGGTGTGCTGGAGGGCAGTCAGAGTCATTTCAAAACTAAATGGGCAAAGGTCCCAAAATCTAACCTATCTAAAAATACTATAAAAACAATGAAAAAGGAACATGATAAAAGAACTATAGAACATGCATAACTGTGAAACATTACAGCTGTTAAGTCGCAACAGTCAGAATCTGGCTAAAGGCATGGACTGCAGGACTACTCTCAGTCAGGTTATTTAAGGGAGGATGGTGGAGGCTAGCATACTGAAGGACACCCTGGAAGAAACAGTATTTCTATGGTAAGTACATTTTCTTCTCACCCCAGGAATCCTTCAATATGTTTGACTAATGCAGACTACAAAGCAGTGATTGGAGGAGGGAACAGAACCTACTTTGAAACCGGTTCTTCAGGACAGCTGTACCAAATTTGGCATCTGATCTGGACTGTACATCTAAGCAATAGTGCTTTGTGAAGGTGTGTACAGTCTTCCAGGTAGCTGCTTTGCATATATCGAGCAAGAGAATGTCTATTGCAGCAGCCACTGAGGCTGCAGTGCCCCTAGTGGAGTGGGCCCTGAGGCCTTGAGGTGGCTGCCTGCCAACCTTACTGTAACAGAATTGGATGCAAGGGACTATTCTTCAAGAGATGGTCTCCTAGAGCTAGCCTGCCTTGTGTACCTTGCCATAGGTGAGGAAGAGCTGGCACTAGATGTGCTGAGCTGCTTAGTATGCTCCAGGTAGTAGGTCAGTGCCCTTTAACATGCAAACTATGGAGCTTGTGCTCACCAGGAGAGATCTGTCTGTGAAAAGATCGGGAGTGTTATGGATTGGTTCAAGTGAAGTTCAGACAGCACCTTAGGAAAGAATTTCCTGTTTGTCCTGAGAACTACTTTATCTTTGTAGGAAAAAATGTAGTTAGGGTCAGTGCAGAGGGCTTGCAGCTCCAAAATCCTTCTGGCTGAAGTGACAGCTCCTAACGGAACAGTTTTCCAAGAGACATACTTTGTCTGCAGTGGCCATGGGCTCATAGGGGGCTCCATAAGTTTGGCTATACAGAGGTTCAAATCCCAGGGAGGGATAGGTTCCCTCAAGGGTGTGTAGACAGGCATACTCACTGTACACATTTGAGTACAGTTTTGTTGAGTGTCTGTCACAAACCACATGCCTTTCTGTTAACATTTTCATTCTAATCTGTAGTATTTTTGTTAGTGTAGGCCACTGAGAGTGTCTCTGTTTAAACGTCTCTTGTTTAGAGACAGATACATGTATAACCTCTTTAAAGATTAGAGGAATCATCTGACAACAATCTGACTTGTTTGGAAAGGGTGCCATTTTGGAAATAATGTGAAATTTTTTTAATGGAGGTGTAACTGTTGCAGATTGTGTACAAAACGGAAATGTCTGGCTACACCCCTGGGTTCCCTAAGGTGGGGGTTTGACACTTGACAGTGCAACGGGCCTTTGAAAATGGAGTGGTAAATTATGGATTTCTCCCTGCCAGCAGAGGTGTAGGCCGAAATGGCTGCTAGATGAACCTTCAGAGATGAGGCTGTAGGGCCTGTGGTTTGTAAATGCACCAGGTAGTCCAGCAGAGAAGACAGGCTAGCCTGCAGTGGGTCGATTTGCCTGTCTCTGCATCGTAGAGAGAACCTCTTCCATTTGGAAGTCATGTTGGTACTGGGCTTCTTAGCCAGGCAAAAGATTCTTAGGACTTATTCTGCGTACTGAGAATTTTGGTTCTCTAGCTGGGGTATGCTATCTCCGTCTGAGGCAGAGTCAGGAGACTGTGACTCAAGGGCTGGTGAATGGGTCGCTTAGCTGACAGGACAAGGAACAAGAGAGTACCAAGGCTGTCTTGCCTAGTCTGGGGCTACAAGAATCATGGTATGGCTGACCCTGAGTTTCAGGAGGACTCTGAGGATTAAGGGGAATGGAGAGAAGGTGTACAGGAACTTTCCTGTCCAGTCCAAGCCCAGCGCATCCACTGGCACTGTGCCCAGAGACAGAGGCCTGCAACAGTACAGTGGAATCTAGTGACTTGAGGTTGGAGGCAAAGAGATCTATCCGTGGGGTGCCCCACCTCCTGAAGACTGTAGCCAGAAATTGTCTGTTTAATGCCCACTCATATTGGCCCTGACTGATGTCGATCAGGGTGTCTGTCAGCACATTATCCTTGCCTGGCAGGTGAATGGCAGAAAGCTGTTTGTCCAGGAGTACAGAGACCAAATCCTCATGGCCTCTGTGTAAAATTTTGTGGACCTTGTTCCCCCTTGTTTGTTGGTGTAAAACATGGTAGTGGTGTTGTCTGAACTGATTTGGACAGACTGGCCTTTTAGCTGGGGACAAACACTTTGATAGCCATTTACTCAGCTCTGAGTTTGAGAAGATTTATTTGACAGCTGGACTCTCTGGGAGACCATGTACCACTTATGGACTGGTCTGCCAGGTGAGCACCCCATGCTTGAGGGAAGAATTTTGTGGTGAGCACTCTGGAGGGCTCCCTTTGCTGAAAGGGAACTCCTCTCCTGAGGTTTTCCATGTCCTTTCAGTAGTCCAGGGCTTGAAGTAGAGTCCTTGTAACTGGTGTGAGCTTCAATAGAGAGTCTGTTTCTGGGCCCAGTCAGCTCTTAGGTGATACTGGATGTCCCTCATCTGAAATGTGGCACCTGGGACCAGGGCTGTAGTGGAGGCCATGTGGCCCAGAAGTCTTGAGGAAAAGTCTGGCTGGCCCAGAACATAGGAGTTTGCCAGGTTTTGAAGGTTGTGAACCCCGTCCTAAGGGAACAGGCTTCTCCCTGGTGTCCACTATTCTGCCCCAGTGAACTTCAGTAGCTGAACTGGTTCAAAGTCAAACTTGGTGTTGATGAGAAAGCACCGGATCTCCAGAGGCACTGTGTAAAGCTGAAGGAATCTCTGACTTTCTATGGAGACTTGTCCCTATTAGTCAATTGTCCTGGTACAGAAAGACAGACACCTGTTGTTTTCGAGGTGAGCTGCCACCACTGCCAGGCACTTTGTGAAAACTCTGGGAGCTGAAGAGAGGCTGAATGGCAGAGCTGCAAACTGAAATTGCCGAAGGGGTAGCTTGGTTCGGATGTATTTTCTTGACGGCTTAATTGGAAGTGGAAATAGGCATCTTTGAAGTCTAGGAGGCTAGCTAGTCTCACTGTTGCAAGGATGGGATCACCACTGCCAGGGTGACCATCTTGAACCGGATCTGAGCAGATGTTTGTTCAGGTACCTGAGGACCAAAATAGGTCACCGATCCCTCTTTTTTGGGTGAGAAAATACCTGAAATAGAGGCCTTTTCCCATTGGGGAAGGGAACTCTCCACTGCTTTTGCAGATAGAAGGGACTTTACCTCTAGCTCCAACAATAGCTTTTCTGTAGGGGTTAGAGGTTTTAGTGACTTGTGACCCTGTTGAGTGGGACATTTTTTTTAACTGCAGGGTAAGTTCTTGACTCACCACCTCCAGCAGCCACATGTCTGTGGTGACGAGGTACCATTAGTGGAGGTAGTGGGTCAACCTTCCTCCTACTGAGGGAGGTGGAGCGACCTGGTTCAAACCCCAGGAAATCTTACTGTATTCTGACTAATGCAGTATGGTCTCACCATGGGACTGCCCTGGAGCCGAAATGGTTACTAGAACCTATGCAAATAGTGGAATGTTAGGCTCAAGCTCGGTTTTCAGACCATTGTCCCTGGATGTACTTCCTGCAACCGTCAGATTCTTTACTCTGCTTGCCTCAGTAAGACGCCTCTGGAGAGCTCTCCTTCACTCGCTTGAAGAGTTTTATTTTCATCGGTTTTCTTTAGTACCTAGTATTTTTTGATTTTAAAGTACTGTCCTTGATGTACATGTAGACTTAGTTTAGATTTAGAGTCATTTGGGTAAGTTTTCAGTTCCTTTTCTGTTTGTCGTGAGGAGGGAACCAATGTTTTATTTTATTACTGAAGTAAAGTTCAGTTAACTTTTAAAGATTTCGACTTCTTTTAAGTCAGTTGGTATCTGGTTCTTTAACCGGTAACTCTCGGTTCTTAGCGGTTTACTTTAATCAAAAAAAGAAAAACTTGTAAGAGGGATTTTTTTTTCATTTCTGGTTCGATGTCACAGAAAACCAAGAAAAGAAGGGCCCTACAGGTTTCCAACATTGTATGGAGTGTGGGGAACCGTTTGTAAAGGACGAGCCTCATTTAATTTGTGTTTTTTGCCTTTGGTTTGACCACTTCAAGGCAGATTGTGATATTCGTAAAAATTTCCCGCAGTCAACGTATGAGAGGTGATTAAAAAGACTGCAAGATAAAATGTCCGATAAGGCCGCTGACCTGGCTATGGATAAACCGGTTCCTCCTCAGAATGAACTGGAGGAACAGCCCTCTGAAAGGCGAATGTTCCTTAGGCAAAAATGAACCAATGATATAGCCATAAACCAGCTTCCAAGTGTAAAGAGAAAAAGAAAGAGAAGAACACAGCGCAGTGTGACAGTAGAATAAGACCCTGTCCCATTTGTTATGGAGAAAGGGTTTAAATGCAAGGATCTGTCTCTTCTCTGGTTGCGCAACCACTTTTTCCTGTGAGATTTCGGACTTGATCAACCCGAACAGTCTTGCAATTTTTTGCCTCTCTCTCGCTCTCTCTCTCTCTCTCTCACAGTTTTCTCTTGCTGTCTGTTTTTCTTCCTTGCATATCTGTATCAGCTAATTTAAAAATATATGCAAGTCAGTGTAGGGAATGAAACTGATAATGGGATCACATTTGTTTAGAAAATATTTAGTATTACTGGTAAAATGTATATTAATGGTATTTTGACATGACTTTAAAAATAGAGGTTACTTGAATGCAAATATCTGAGCCTTTTGCAGTGGCTGTGGGGGCCTCAGGAAGCTCACTGTTCAAACAACATGAAGTCTTGCTGTATTCTGACTTAATGCAGTTATCCCCAGCACTTGAACTGCCCCGGAGAGTAAGGAGTTAAACTCTATGCAGGAGCATAAAACGTTGAGCTCAGCTTGGTTTTCAAACCTCTGTCTATGGTACTTCCCAGTGTAACCATCGATTCTTCCTCCACCTAATAGTGAAGTCGCTCGAGATTCCTTTGCTCAGTTTGGTAAAGTTTAAAAAGCGCTCGTTAAACCGTTCTATTTTTCATTTTTCGGATTTCCAGCCTCTGTCTACGGTACAGGTAGTGTTGTAGATAGTTGTGTTTATTTTTCAAGTGTGTGTGGAAATTACTCTTTTCCTCGATTTCTGTCTGGTTGGTCCGGTTAGGAACCAACCTTGTATTATTTCCATTATCTGAGAAAAATTTTCTGGGATTAGAGTGGTGTTCTGGTATCGATCGGTTTCAAAAGAACCGGGCCTTTTCTGGTTCTTTTTCAAAACCCGTGACACGGTTTGTAACTGATCGATTATTTCATTACCTGGCCTGAAAGCTTCTATAGGGTAATTTAGTAGGTTGGCCATGTCTGACAAACCCAAAAAGAAAACCAGTCCCACTGGGTTTCAGCACTGTACTGAATGTGGGGAGGTCTTTGCCAAGGCCGACCCCCACCTCATCTGTGTTTATTGTCTTGGGTTTGACCACCTCAAGTCGGACTGCCAAATTCATAAACTTTTCTAAATGCACTCTAGATAAGAGACTAGAGGCTAAAGGAAAGGGAGGCCGAGAAGTCCATAGATCCGGATGGCCAGCCTGGTTTGGTTGCAGCCGAACTCGAGGGTGAGGTGTTTGCTGGGACTCCAGCGACACTGGCAAAGGAGAGCCGACCCTCGAGGTGCCGGGTTCCATCAAAACGAAAACGTAAGTCCACCAGTTTGGATCCTGTACTGCATTCTCCAACCATGGACGAAATAGCCAAGCGATTGAGTATTGTTCAGTCGCTAGACCACTTCCGCTCGAACTGGTACTGCCAGTTAGGCGTGTTGGTTCGCCAGATCCGCTCTTCGGATTATGATCCAGATACTTATGAGGAGTGAGGAGACAAAGATTATCTTGTTGATGATGATAATGACCAGCGAGGTCTGGATGTGCCCATTGAAACGGACATCTCCCAGACAGGCCCTCAGGTGTAGTCTCCTCCCAGGCTCTCTAAGTCCTCTTCACACTTTTTGTTTTACAAAAAGGTGGCCGAAACCCTTCAGCTTCCCTTGGTTGAAGCTGCAGAGGAGGAGGAAAAGCCTGATTTTGTGGAAATGATGGACATCCCAGAGTCCAAAAGGCTGTCTATCCCTCTTCATAAGTCCTTGGAGAAACAGACACACAAAATTTTGCAAACTCCTAATTCGGTACCTCCTGTGGACAAGAGAATGGACAGGAGGTATATGTCATCAGGCTCAACTACAGAGTTCCTTTATAATCATAGCAGCCATGTTGGGGTAATGCAGGCTGCAGCCTGTGACAGGGCTAACATTCCTTTGGCTTCACACTCCCAGATAAGGACTCCAGGAAAGTGGATGCCATGGCCAAAAAACAGTTTTGGCATCATCTTTGGGACTCAGGCAGGCTAATTATATGGCCTACACAGCCAGGTACCAGAAATCCAGATTGGATGCGGTTCTGGAACTGGCTAACAGGCCTCCCAGCTAACCAAAGAGCTGGAGGTGAGTGATGTGGCATCTAGAGTCATGGCTACATCTGTGTCTCTTAGGAGACATGCTTGGCTCAGATGTACTAGCCTTTCACAGGATACCCAGACTAAGGCTATGGATTTTCCTGTAGTGGGTAACTCTCTGTTTGGGGAGCAAACAGAGGCTTACATGAAGAAATGGATGAATACAGGACCACGTACAGGAGTGCACAGGCCAAGGAAAGGCAAGCCACTCCACAAATGCAGCAGTCTAGGGGCAGGCCTTTCACTGACCTTTTACTAAGTCCAGGCCTCCTCTCCTTCCCACAGAGGAGGTTCTTCAGAGGGAAGGGCAGGAGGGGATGAGCAGGGCTGCTCCTCCTCCTCCCAGTCTAAGGCTCCTGCCAAGCAGACACCCTGATGTGTCAGCCTGGTCGACTCTCCAATTCCAGTTGGAGGCAGGCTGGCTTACTACTTCAAGGCCTGGAAGTCTGTTACCTTAGACAAGTGGGTCCTGGAAGTAGTAAGCCAGGGACTGGCCCTCAGCTTCAAAAAGTTCCCAAAAAAGAGGGCCAAGTCTTTTCCACCTGAATCAATCTCAGAAACCCTGCCCTAGAGCCAGAGGTTTCTCTTCTCACTCTCAGACCTATAGAGAAAGTTCCACTCAGCACAAGGAAAAGAGCTGTACTCCAGGTACGCCTCACTCGAAGAAAACAGGGAAGTGGCGACCCATCCTAGACCTAAGGTATTTGAACAAGCACATTTCAAAGCCCAAATTCAAAATGGTAACTCTGGGAATAATCCTTCCTCTCTAAGGCCGGAGATTGGTTAGCATGTCTGGACCTCAAGGATGCCTATTTCCATATCCCTATCAGATGCTCCCACAAAAATACCTCAGGTTCATGTTGCCTTCAGGCCACTACCAATTCAGAGTCATGCCATTCGGCCTAACATCAGCTCCAAGAGTGTTCACAAAGTGCCCTGCAGTGGTGGCTTACCTCAGAAGACAGGGTATCACCATCTTCCATATCTGGACAACTGGTTCATTGTGTGTCAGTCATCTCTACAGGTCAAGTCAGCTCTGCAACTACTAGGACCTACTCAGTTCCCTGAGTTCCCTGAGTTTTCTTCTCAATCTTCCAAAGTCTGTCCTCAAACCAGTTCAACTTCTCACCTTAATAGGAATAGATTTGAACACTGTTCAAGCTAAAAGCTTCCTTCCCCGGCAAGGGTGAAGGCCCTAGTGGATCTTTGCTTCATCTTTTCGACCTCAGGTCTCTCGCCCAGCAAGACACTTCCTCCAGCTTCTGGGCCACATGGCAGCTTCCACTGCAGTGGTGCAGGGAGCAAGATTCGATGAGGGACATTCAGTTTCACCTAAGGTCCTTCTGGTCTCAGAAAAGGTATTCTCTTACCAAACTGATTCCAGTGACTCAGACTCTGGTCCAAGCTCTCCAGTGGTGGCTGGATCAGGACAACCTCAGACAAGGAGTGCCATTTCTCCAGCAAATTCCTTCAGTAGTTCTGACTACGGATGCTTCTCTCCTAGGTTGTTGAGCCCACCTGGGGCCCTGACAGCCCAAGGGGTCTGGTCCCACAGGAGTCTCTCCTTCACATCAACCTTCTGGAACTCAGGCAGTGTTCCTGGCCCTTCAGTGCTTCTCAGACTTGGTCAAGGTGGTCCAAGTCAGAACAGACAACACGACCACAATGTGTTATATCAACAAGCAAGGAGGCACTTGGTCCGAGGCCTTGTGCACGGAAGCCATGAAACTGTGGTCTCTGGCCTATTCTTTTCAGACTTCCCTAGTAGCAGTTCAGCTTCCAGGGAAGGACACTGTACTGGCAGATGCTCTGAGCAGAATATCCCAGGGACGTCATGAATGGTCCCTGAATCCCCTCATACTGCAGATCATCTTCTCCAGATGGGGCACTCCAGAGATAGATCTCTTTGCAGCCCTGGACAATCACCAGCTCCCTCTGTTCTGTTGCAGACCTCCACTCCTGGGGACTGTGCCCCAGGATGCCCTAATTTTGGATTGGAAGGGCAGGTTCCTCTGTGCCTTTCCTCCATTCCCTCTGCTGCCCAGAGTCCTGATCAAGATCAGAACTCAACCTTGCACAGTGATCCTAGTGGCGCCCATACTGGGCCAGGCAGCCATGGTACCTCTGCTCCTGTCCCTGACAGTGTCTCATCCTCTGTCCCTTCCCGAGAGACACAATCTTCTGTCCTCTTCCCAGGGAGGATTTGCTATCCCGTCCCCAGTCTCTCAACCTCAAGGTCTGGCTTTGAAGAGCTAGAATATCCAGACCTGCATTTTTCTCAGGCAGTCATGGATATCCTGAAGGTTTCAGGAAACCATCTACTAGAAAGACTTATGATCCCAAATGGAAGAGGTTTACCTTTGGTGTTCTCAGAAAAGCATTGTCCCTGATTCTGCAGGCATCTCCACAGCCTTAGATTATCTGGTTCACCTCAGTGGCATAGGCCTTAAGCCTGCAACTCTAAAGGTTCACCTAACAGCAGTTTCTGCTTTCCTTTCAGCAGGAAGGGCTCTTTCCTGGCCTCATCATGTGTTTAAAAGTTCTTCAAGGGTCTGGTTCATACAAACCCCCATATAGAGAATCGACCCTGCTTGGGATCTTAGTGTCTGCATTGCACAGCTCATGCAGCCCCTTTGAACCATGGCTTCGGCTGAGCTAAAATATTTGACCTGGAAAACGGTGTTCTGGTAGCCATTACTTTGGCCAGGAGAATTAGTGAATTACAGGCCTTGTCAGTGGAACCTGACTTCATATCCTTCCATAGGGATAAGTGGTCCTAAGAACCAATAGGTTCTTACTCAAAGTGGTATCAGATTTTCATCTGAACCAGTCTGTTCTCTTCCTGTGTTTTCACTGACCACTCCTCTTCAGGTGAAAGAAGGCTGCACAGCTTGATGTTAAAAGAGCTCTTAGCTATTACATAGAGCACACTAAGGCCTCACAAGAATGACTGTCTGCAATTGTTTCTCACCTATGGCGTAGGTGGGGAAAGGTAAGCCCACCATGAAAGAACTATTGCCAGGTGGATTGTTTCTTATATACAGTTCTGCTATGACAAATTGGGGAAAACATCTCCTTCAGGCCTGAGGGCTCACTCAACTAGGGGTACAGCTGCTACTCTGACTGTGGCCAGGGATATACCCTTGTTAGAGATCTGCAAAGCAGCCACCTGGAAAACAGTACATTCACCAAGCATTACTCCCTGGACCTTCAGGCTAAGAGTGATGCTAGGTTTGGCACAGCAGTACTGCAGAGCCTGTTCCCAAAGTAGGTTCTGCATTCCCTCCTCCATAGGGAACTGCTTGGTAGTCTGCATTAAGTCAGAATACAGCAAGACTTCATGTTGTTTGAAAAAAAAATTACTCACCATACTAATGTTGTTTCTTCTAATGGAGTCTTGCTGTATTCTGACCGCCCCCGCCTCCCTCTCAGAACCTAGTTTTTGGGAACTGGGCTGGCTAGGTACAGTGTTGCACCTCAGGGTGTACCTTGCACCCCCATCTTGGGTGGGTTATTGTTAGTTCTGTTTGTGTTATGAATCTGTTTGTGTTGTTACTACCTTTTTCCTTCTTGGTTCTCGACTTGAGTCTTCTGGGCCCAAATTGTTGCCTTTGGCTTATAGTAAAACAATTCCACACACACTTGTATACTATATGTGATATATTAGACTCAGCTAGTTAGTTGCTCATAAGAATCTGACGGTTACACTGGGAAGTACCACAGACAGAGGTTTGAAAACCAAGCTCGAGCTCAACGTTCTATGCTCCTGCATAGAGTTTAACTCCTTACTCTCTGGGACAGTTCAAGTGCTGGGGCTAACTGCATTAAGTCAGAATACAGCAAGACTCCATTAGAAGAAACAACATTACTATGGTGAGTAATTTTTTCTTCTAGCAGCTCCTGATACTTATGAGGACAGAACATTCTGCAAAATAGGATGCTTGCAAAGGATGGGGTGGAAAAGACATACATAAAAGAGCTGAGCTGAGCTGCAGTGGTTTAGATAGAGATTTGTTTTTGGAAGAGGAGGATTACAAGAACGATTTTATTTTTGCTCTGTACATAGTTCTTATGAACAAGTTTATATATTTTTTGTTACTCCTACTGTAAATAAAGTTTTGGTGAATTTTACAACTGCTCCTGGGTTTCCCTATGCTTCCTGACCTAGCCCCGATGACAGCAGGAACCGCAAGCGAAGAACCCGCGGTTCCAACTGCTGAGAGATTGCAAATGCAATCAGAATCATTCAGTCCTTGCAACTCAGAACTCCGTTCCGTTGAAATGTGGTCACAGGTTCTAACACCCGGTTCCATCCCGGTTCCTGGAGCAGGGTTGGGAATTCTGTGATGAGGAGGAAGAGGAAGAAGAGGATGATGATGATTATGGGGAGCCTATCGAACTGGATATTTCCCCAGATCCTCGCCGTCCTGAATCCTCTGATAAGGGATCTGAAGATTTGGCATCCTATTTTCCTTCATAAAACAAGTTGCTCAGACTCTTGACCTCCCCACTCAGGAATCCACTGAGGAGGAGGAAGAGCAGGACTATATGGAGATGATGGATGTCCCAGCATCAAAGAGACTGCTACTCCCCATCCATAAATCTCTCAGGAAACAAGTTACAAAAAATCCACACAGACACCCACGTCTGTAATTCCAGTGGACAAAAGAGTGGATAAGAAGTACTCCGTGGTGTAAGCTGCAGCCTGTGACAAAGCTGGTATCCCTCTGGCTTCTAATCCTCCTGAGAAAGACTCCAGAAGGATTGATTCAGTGGCAAAGAAGACTTACTTGGGGTCGTCCTTGGCCATTAGGCAGGCTTATATGGCCTACATCTCCAGGTACTGTAGAACAGGTAATTAATACGGACAAGTAAGTTTCGCTATATTCGCGGAATCAACAATACCGCGAACAAAATAAGGCAACAAAAATCATTTATCAGTTAGTTAATTTACTGTTTTATTTTTTGTTGTTGCTAAAATCACCAAACACGCAGTTGTTCTTAACAGCTTCGACAACCACCACCCCCCACCCCTAATGCGACAGCATAGTTCAACATCATATCGGTGGCAGGATCAGATCAGTTCACATTATTGCAGGCAGAAGAGCATTATTGTAAAAAAATAAAAACAATCAGAATTTGTTTTTTTACCTTACAGTAACAATATCCAGCAGTGAAGTAGTTTACTTGCCATATTTAGGGATTCATCATGAGCTAGAGATATCCCAGCCTGGTTGAAATCCACGGACGGCATCTTCCTTTCTCCCCCTCAATTTCTGAAATGCAGTCACGAGCCACTGTGGGTGTTTTACTTTCAGCGTAGTCATCCTAAAGTCCACGGAGATGCTGGGTGACGGGGTCCCTTGGTTAAGCTGGTCTGTGATGAGCATTGCATACCATTCAGTGAACAGACATTTCAGCTCATCTTTGTACAGTTTATTTACGCTTACATCGAGGGGTTGTAGTTGGTCAGTGCAGGATGCCGGGACAAATATAGGAATAATTTTACATTCCTCTAACCTGTCCAGCACTGGTCGAGTTGTGTGGGCTCTATAAAGGTCTAAAATTAGCATGACTCGCTGTTCATCCAGAAGCTGATTGATCTCTTTAACCTTGGAGATATAGGGTATCAGGATGCAGTTTGTGAATTGAATCATAGTGGCTTCATTGGCCCAATGGTTTTCACTATGTGTGATGTGCCAGTCAGTCGGAAACTCAAAATTTGGGTGGCAGTTAGTTGTCTTGCCTGCATAAATGACTTGCGGTGGCAGATGCCCTGAGGTGTTACTGCCAGTGTCATAGTGACTTGCCATTTATCGTTTATGCCAGTAACCTCTACCTGCCTTGATCCACCTACTTCATTGTCCAGGAAGCACATGGTATTAAATTAACCCCTGTTTCATCCATATTTATCACTAGTTCAGCTGGAATCAATTCCTGCATGGAGGCATTTGAAATCCTCTCTAAAAAGGCATTTTTATGTTTGCTTGCACGCATGTGCAAGAAACATAGTGCCTTCATTGGAGATTTCGGAGGTGTGTCACCTCCTCCTCCAATTCAGTCAGTGGGTTGGCAGGCGCGGTTCTGTGTTATCGCATTTTGAGCTGTCATGACATGCTCCAAAATGCAGTGGCATACAGTTGAAAGGGGAGTTACGCTGAGCGAGCACCGATAAGACATCGGGTTGCTCACGCAGCAGCTTCCCCCCTCCCCCACTCATTGCAGACAGACGTGGCGCTCAGATCATTGTATAGCCGACGGGTGCTCAATCCCTGTCGGCTGAGCTGCGCCCCCACCCCAGTTGTAGGTGCCACGCTGGAGCCCACCCCAGCGTGGCAAGCACTGTAGTCCTTGACCGACGGGTGCCTAATCCCCCGTCGGCTGAACGCCCCCAAGTCCTTGTGCCATGCTGGGAGCCCACCCCAGCGTGGCAAATGTCCCACGACGCTTTTTTTTTTGTTTTGAACCTGTAAATAAAACTGTCTCACGGGCGCTGCCTCCCAACCCCTCCCACAACCCGCACCCACCCACTGCGCACCCTGCCTCCCCACACCCCCCACCCCATACTTACCTCCGGACTCCAACGATTCGCTGGACTGGGAACACGCCTGCACTCTTCAAAGCCGACCGCGAACTGAGGAAATGCCGTAAGCTGTATAATGGGTTACATAGGGAGGTTTCAACTTTATTGCATATCTCTGGCATTTTTGGGAATTTTGCACCAAATTTTCAACATGGGGTTTTGGGACCTTTCTCATGAATTATGTCACTGTCATGCGTGTTATTCAGCCCTGGCGGTGATTTCCGAGTGATCATAAATCACCTCGGGCCCCAATAATACCGCCATGACAGTGACATCATTCATGAGAAGGGGTCCTAAACCCCATTTTGAAAATTTGGTGCCAAAATTCCAAAAATGTTTTACGAGGGTGCTATGCAGTTCCTACACAGGCTCGTGGTTGCCAAATTTCAATATTTTCACTCCAGATTTTCAACATTGCCATTTTACCACGCCTCTTATGAGTAGTACAGCTGTCATTTTTCACATCTCACCCAAAATGTGTTTCCACCCATGTAGCGTAGAATGGCGACGGTGTGCTAAAATCAATGTACGGACAATTAAGAAAATCACAGTGACACTGTTCATGAGCAGAGGTCTTAAAATGGCTGTGTTGAAAATTTGGTGAAAAAATTCCTTAAAATGACTTGTTTTACGAGGGTGCATTGCGCAGTTCCTACGCACACTCGTAAGGTCGCGAATTTTCAATATTTTCACTCCAGATTTCCAACATTGCCATTTTATCACACCTTCTTATGAGTAGTATAGCTGTCATTTTTCATATCTCACGCGAAACGTGTTTCCTTCATGAAGCATAAATGGCACAGTCGGTGTAAATCAATGTATGGGACAAATTAAGAAAGTCACAGTGACACTGTTCATGAGCAAAGGTCTTAAAATGGCTGTGTTGGAAATTTGGTGAAAATTCCTGTAATGACTGTTTTATTTAGCGTGTGTTGCGAAGTTCCTGTCAGCATGCTCGTAAGTTTGCAAATTTAATATTTTACTCCAGATTTTTCAACATTGCCATTTTATTACACTTCCTTATGAACAGTACAGCTGCCATTTTTCATATGTCGCCCAAAATGTGTTTTCAAGACATGTAGCGCATCAGTGGTGCTGTTGGTGCGAAAGCAATGTTTAGGACAGATTAAGAAAATCACAGTTACACTGTTCATGAGCAGAGGTCTTAAATGGCTATGTTGAAAATTTGGTGACAAAAGTCCATAAAATGACTGTGTTACGAGTGAGAATGCGCAGTTTCCACGCACTCGTAAGTTCATGACTTTGTAATATTTTCAGTCCAGATTTTCACCAGTGGCATTTTTTCACACTTCCTTATGTACAGTACAGCTGTCATTTTTCACAACATGGCTGAAGTGTGTTTTCACACTTTCAGCCTGAGATGCATGGTCGCTGTGGGAAATCATTGTTCAGCACAGATAAAGAAAATCACAGTGACACTGTTCATGATCGGAGGCACCAGAATGCCTGAGTTGACAATCTGCTGTAAAATATCCCCAACCTAATTATATTCGTGGAGCGTTGCACAGTTTCTATGTACGCTATGACTTCACCATTTTTTTAATATTTTACTGCAGATTTGGCAACATTGCCATTTTTTACACCTCCCCATGAACAGTACAGCTGTCATTTTTACATCCTGTTCGAATGTTTTGCACCTGTGGTGCTAAATGTCAGACTGGCTGTGCATAAGCAGCCGGCTACTAAACTGATATTCCCTGTTCATGAGGTGGGGTCACAAAAAAAATGTTGAAAATTTGGAGTGAAAATACCAACGAATGCCTGAGGTATTAGGGTTTCCAACCATAACGCCTAACCCAGAGAATGACAGGCATCAGGGGTGTGACTTGGGATTCTTGCCTGTAATGCTCATACCATTCCACACCCTGCAGCCAGTGAGAGGCATCGAGGTATGCCTTGGACTCTTCAGCCCCAAAGTTCACCCCATTCTCCTATATCGCACCCATCTCACCGATTTCCAATGAAATGGGTGCGCATAGGGCCAAAGACCCCAGGAACACCGTGACACTTGTCAGTGTCTGCAGGGTCGGGTGGTGAAATGGCGAGGCCGTTATGCCTGATGACCCAAATGCACACCCCAATGCCTGTCACTCTCTGCAGGGTGGTGGTGGGTTGGCTCAGTTCAGTACTTCACTGCCATTCCTATTACACAGCTCTGTAACTTTACATTACCACTGCCAATGCCAGCAAGCAAACATTCGGCATTGAAAATGCTTGTTTAATGGGAAATCAGTAGGCTTCCTTCCCGCTTGATCCCCTTCCTCTACAGTACCCAAATCAATTTAATGGCTGCCATGCCCACTGTCTGGTGAAGCTTATGACCCCATACTCAACCAGCAGTTGAGGGTTTGTAGCTTTCACTACCCCAACTGCCACAGCCACAACTACTTCTAGCACTGATCACTGCACCTCGTAGCGTAACTTTGATAATGGACTTAAGTTCATTCTCTACCTCCTCCAGAAGGAGAGTAGGTCGTCCCCTCGGTTTTGTGGGAAGGGAGGGTGACATGCTTGAAGGATCAGGCTCATTCTTTAATTTGTCATAGTAATCCCTTTTAAATTTGTGAACAGTACTCTCATTAATTGGTTTGCTGTACTTGCCAGAATAAAATCGCACAGCGTTCATTACAGCATGCACAACGGCATAACGTCCAACTTCAAAACGAACTTCTGCTGTGTATGTGTTGTATTCCATGCATCTACGCTTTGCAGGTGGGGTGGCAATTTTAAGTTCATGCACAACACTCTCCGCTACCTTAAGTGACACCTGCACAATCACTTAAATCATCTGGTGTCACTTCATTCAGTATAGCCAGTTCCTTTTAACTGCTTTGGACGCTGTAGCCAGGACTAAAGAGACATTATTGCAATGAACAGAACCGAACGCAGCTACTGTTACACAACTCAAAGACAGGGCAGCACAGTGAACCTGTTCTTAAGTGTTCACCTTAATTTGCCAGATCAGAAACAGATGAGAAAACAAACCTAATCAGTGATTAGAGAACCAGGCTAGTAATGTTTTTAAATGAACTGTTACTTACTGAATGGACCGAGGGAGGAAACCGCGATCTTAATTTAACACCTAGCAGATGCGAGGCGGAACGCCATAAAATTAACAAAGTCTAATTAAACAGTTTTACAGTATCTGAAAACTCTATGGCATATAGTACTGAGATTGCTAATCTCTTCCAGCTCCCAAGGCAGCTGACCTGGAGGAGAGGCAGCAAAGAAGGCATAGAGGCCTTTAAGATAGTTTAGAATGGCAGTTGATGTTAACGACACTGCAGCTAGGCAAATGGCAACAGCAGTGTCCCTTAGAAGGTTTGTCTGGCTCAGAACCACCAACCTGATCCAGGATACTTGGGCTAAAGCCTTAGATTTCCATGTGAACCCACACTGTTTGGGGAGCAAACAGAGGTTTACATGAAAAAGGTGGATGACTACAAAACTGCATATAAGAGTGCCATGGCTAAGGGAAAGGGCTTCCGCACCACAGAAGCACCTGGCCAGGGGTGGCAGGGATAGGTCCCAGTACAGGCCATTCTTCCAGCCCCACGCCTTCCCTCAGTATCAGAATAGAGGGGTACTTTAGAGGCAGGGGCAGAAGGGTAGTGGCCACATTGCTCAAATACAGCAGCAGCTCAGACCAAACAGGCACCCTGATATGTCTGTTTGGGTTGCTCCAATCCTAGTAGTAGAGGTTGGCCCACTACCTCCAGGAGTGGCAGTCTAGCACCACAGACAGGTGGGTCCTGGAAGTAGTGGGCCATAGTCTTGCTCTCAGCTTCAAGTTCATGCCAAAGCTGAGAGCAAGAATTTTCAGACCTTCCACCCCATCAGAAACAGCCCTGCTGGAGGAGGAAGTATCCAGTCTCCTGTTACAAAAGGCAGTAGAGCCAGTCCCCCGAACACAAAGGGGAAAGGACATGTACTGAAGATACTTCCTTACAGTAAAAGAAAATGGGAAGTGGTGATCCATATTGGATTTCAGACATCTGAATAGACATTTGTGAAAGAGTTCAAAATGGTGACTTCGCAACTATTCTTCCAACACTAAGGCAAAGAGACTGGTTAGCATCAGTGGACTTAATGGATGCTTACTTTCTACATCCCCACAGGCAATCTCACAGAAAGTACCTCTGGTTCAGATTGCCATCAGGCCATTATCAGTTCAGGGCAATGCCCTTCGGACTGACCTCTACCCCAAGAGTGTTCACAAAGTGCCTAGCCATGGTGATGACACATCTGAGGAGGCAGGGGTTGGCAGTGTTCCCCTACCTGGACAACTGGCTCATTGTAGGCCAGTCCCCACATCAAGTCAAGGACACCTTGCAGTCAGACAGGATACCCTACAATCCTTGGGGTTACTGGTCAGTCACAAAAGTCAATATTGGAACCAGTCCAGCTCCTGGAATTCATAGGAGCCGAACTGGACACATTACAGGGCAAGGCTTTCCTCCACAGGAAGAGTGGACAGCCTGGTACAGATAGCCAGCTGCTTCAAGTTGCACGTCCCAGGGCCAGCAAGGCATTTCCTGCAGCTGCTGGGCCATATGGTAGCATCAACAGAAACAGTACTAGGTGCCAGGTTTCAGATGAGGGACATTCAGTTTCACCTCAGGGCACATTGGAATCAAAAAAAGGGATCCACTGTCAAAGTTGGTGCCAGTCACAGGGACTCCCTTCCAGGCCCTTTACTGGTGGCAGGAGAGAACCAACCTAAGGCAGTGCATACCTTTCCTTCAGCAAGCTCCTTTGGTGGTACTAACCACAGATGCATCCCTCCTAGGCTGGGGAACACACCTGGGGGGAGCACACTGCACACGGGACATGGCTCAAACAGGAGTCATTGCTTCACATAAACCTTTTAGAGTTCAGTGCAGTTCTCCTGAGCATCCAGTCATTTGCCAAGCTGCTACAAGGACAGGTGGTACAAGTCAGGACAGAGAATACAACCACCATGTACTACATAAACAATAAGGCAAGCACAAGGTCGACCCCTCTGAGTACAGAGGCCATGAACATTTGGAACCTGGTGTACTCCCTGGAGATCTCTTTCTGAGCAGTACAGCTTCCAGGGAAAGACAGTGATCTGTTGGATGCCCTCAGCAGAGTCAACCAGAATCACCATGAGTGGTCACTCAACATGCAGGTCTTGCAGGTGATTTTCAGAAGATGGGGCATCCCAGAAGTGGACCTCTTCACAGCCCCAGACAATCACCAGCAGCCACAGTTCTGCTGCAGACCTCCTGTGGGTGGCACAATCCCACGGGATGCACTGCTGCTGGATTGGACAGGGAAGTTCCTGTATGCCTTCCCTCCCTTTCCCTTGCTGCTAAGGGTTCTGAACAAGCTCAGATCCTAGCCAGCAACGATGATCCTCATTGCCACAGACTGGGCCAGGCAACCGTGGTACTCCCTGATTTTCTCCATGTCAGTGGCCAGGCCAATCAGCCTCCCAGGAGGCACAACCTACTGACATCCTCCCAGGGCAGGATCCTTTACCTCAGCCTCCAGTCCCTCGGGCTCGAGGCCTGGCTCTTGAGGACTTAGAGTATACCAGTTTACATCTCTCGGAGGGTAATACAGGGTGGTAACCGCAACATCCAGAGCAACCCCATTACAACTGGATATCCCAAGTTTATGCCAGCTAGTGTGACTCCACCTTTAAAAGGTGGCACAAGAGAGATTCTCTATTTTTTTATATCAGCTTTATGGGGCCACATAAAAGCATTTGATCAATTGGTGGGAATTTCATCTCCCACACAGATCTATTGCTATCTTCAGGTCTGTACATTTATAAACACAGCAGGGAATAACGAAGTAGTACGTATTATTCAGCTAGACCAATTTCTTTTAATTAACTCTTGGGGTAACATAATGGGGTGAAAGGGCAGTTATGCCAGTCATACAATTCACTAAACCACCATGTGGAGGAGGAGGAAATCGAATGGATGCAACGGCAATAGGAACAAGAAGAACAGCCTGTCAGCACAGCAGTAGGGCAACTGCTTGAGCTGCTAGTGACCTGGGTTTGGGAATGAGCTTGGGCCGTTGAGGACTGGAAGACTGAGCATCTCAGAAGATGATCTTTTCCTCCGGGGCACGGTTTCAGTTACCACTGCTGTACTGCCACCTTGGGGACCATAGGTGGAAGTGCAGTTGTTAGTGCGAGTGGGAAGAAGGGAGGATGCTGGCCATGGTCTGCGTGATGCGTGCTTGCATTCTTCTGAATGGAGCACCCATGTGTACCTGCATTCTAAGTGGCGGGACTGAAAAAACAAAACTGCCTGCACCACACACAGTGAAAAAATGGAAAGAGGAAAGGGGGATGACATTCAGAGACCCGGGTAAAAATATGGTTGAATATCCACAGGACAACGGCATCCAGTAATTGGCACAAATTTAGGTAGAACGTCAGTGTGAGATTTTTAATAATCGCAGACAAGTCAAAACTTTTCAAAACAGTAAACACTGATCAATGCTGAAGGGGTTGTGGTCACAGGGGCACACCGTGGCATATCTTCTGGGGCAGTCTGGTTTTGGCCCTCTTCTGGGGCCAGATTACCGAACTGGTTATGGCCATTCTAAATCTGTAAACCCCTTTTGCGGCTCCCTCCCTCCCAAGGGTTTAAAGTCCAGAGATAAATGATGTACAGTATGTACAACACATTTGTAACAGCTGCTGGTAAAACCATCACCCATTAATGGTTGACAAAAAATTACCAGAAATTGCAGACTGGGTGATAGTATGTAAAATTAAAACATGGTACCCTTAGGATGCCAGTACACATGGGTGGTCCATTGAGAGGTAGCATCAGTGAGAAAGGGCGCTTGGGGGTAGGGTAAATTGGAAGACTAGATTGGTCTAGGCGGTCCTCATCAGCCATCAAATTCTATGTATCTATGTACACGGAGGGCATTATGGCACTGGTTCAGTATCCCAAAGATAAGTTCAACTTGCAATGGCTTCCATTCAGTAAAATAGGTGGAAGATAGGAAAAGGAGCCTAGTACTGGACCAAGTACTCTGAACAAAGGCTAAATTAACATGTGTAGATAGGGATGCTGCTTTATGATTTTAACATATGTTCCTATCCTAGTATAAGAAAGATGCTTTCTCAAGAATGAAAACTGGCAAACATTATAGGAAGCAGGCAAAGAGAACAGGATCTTCCAATGAAAATTTCAAGAGGCTGGCAAGATTCCGATAAATTTGTTCATATTACAGGGCATTGTGTTGCCCATTTATTAACAGCTGTCAGTATACTAATGTGTTGTACTTATGGAACAAGTTGTTTCTGCTCTGAATTCTGTACATATACAACTAGACTTTGTACCAGATTGCTAGATTTATTATCTCGATAAACTTTAACCATGTTTTCAAAATTCACCTTGAGGCAACAGAAGAGTCTCCACAATGACATCACAATAATTAATTAATAATTAGCAGAACACACTGCATTCCCCCAAATATTTGTTCTGTATTTATTTAATTTACTGGGAAAGAAGTGCTATGCAATTTTGCCTATAGTCAGCCCTGTCCGATGGAGGAGATACAGATGCAAATATATATGTTGAATCAGGTTGAGCTGTTGGTGGTGTTTTTAGTGACTGAGGGAAATCTGGCAAGAACACTGGGGATAGCCCCTACTTTCTATTTTTCTCTACAAGAAGTATTGTCTAATCAGTGTTTTTTTTTTCTCTTTTCTTTTTTTTTTCCTACATGTGACATTTGAGGATTGACATGTGGATGTTTATATTGTATATATTTTGTGCTGTGCATGTTTCTTTTGATTCATTAACAAAATTCCCCCACTCTTTTCAAGAAGTGCTATGGGATTTTTAGCAACTACCAGAACATGGAGTCAATTTAACATCTCATGTGAAAGATGGTACTTCATGAGTGCAGCATCCCCCTCATGCTGCACTACTGTGCTAGTACTAGGCTTTACCCCAGGTTCCTGGTGTGGGGCAAGAAACCACAATCTTCTGATTTTCCAGCCTCTGAGACAAGTGGGCAACCTGCTGAGGCACTGACACTGTTACAGTATGATGTAAAATCATACTGTTCCTTTCCGAGGATATCTACATAACAACATGAGTGTTTTCTTTACTGTTCTCTTGCAGTTGAGGTGTATTCAGGAGCCGAACACTTAGGCCAGGACTTTCAAAAGTCTGGGCACAGTGCTTGCGGCAGTTGTACTGCTCAGATGCATCACTGTAAATGTGCCAGAGTGCCTGGTAGGTGGTTTTCAAACATTCTGATACATGTACCATGCTTTGCTCAATTTACAGAGAACAATTACGCACTTGTCAAATATTAGACACGTCGCTTTCTTCGATGTGCAGCTTGTGACATTTGTTTTTTGCAGTTAATCTTTTTATTAAGATTATATAGACATGACATAGTGCAGTACAAAGGACTATATGTGGTAAGATATATAAAAAAAGATACAATTTGCAGTAAAAGAGAAAGAAAATAGGAGATATAATGGAAGTATGTATATTATCTTAAAAGAGATAATAAAAAGTATTATACTGATTTCACATCATACGTATGTACTAATCGCACTACACCGAGTAAAAATGCAAATAGTGACAAAAAAAGTGAATAATCGATAATGATTATAAATTTGAAACAGTAAGAAAGAAGGAGCTGCAATAGGCTAAGACTATAAAAGGAAAAAAAACAAAAACATATGTATATGTATTATGATTGAAGAAAGTTCAAATAGCTCTGCCAGCAAAGATAATATTCATTAAGTCTGTCAATAATTAAGTAAGAAATTCTCTCAAAAGAAGAGATACAGGTTAGATGCATTAAAATGTCTGTCAAGGTAGGGATTAATTGAGATTTCCAACGAGTTAGAATGAGTCTCTTGACTTGCATAAACAATATCTGGAGCCATTTATGCTGATGTTTTGTTAAATTGTACTGCTATCAGTAATGCCAAGTAAGCAGAATTTGGAATCAAATGGAATCGATTTGCCAATGACCTTAGAAGCAAATTGATGGACATTTTGCCATAAATTAGAGATAAGATTACATGACCACAATAAATGTAAGAGATCCCGTTAGAGTATTACAGCCAACAATTGTTATTAGATGATAAGCCGATATTGTATAAATGAGCTGGAGTATTATACCATAAATGCAAAATTTTAGATTGAATTAATCTGCTCTGTACATCTTTGAAGGAGTCATGACAAAGTTTCCAACAGTTACTCCATTGAAGGTCGGAAATATCAATGTGAAGTGTCTGGTTCCATTTACTTCTGGCGAGAGAGATTGATTAGGAGTTTATCCTAATTACTTTGTAAATGGTACTAGTTAGGCCTTTATGAATATTAATCCAATTATTAATGTATGGATGAATTCTTGGTGGGTTATTGTGTTGTAAAGTGATATGAGAGATAGCAGATCTAATCTGTAGATATTTCCAGAATTCTGTTTAGGAATTTTCCATTTGATCGCAAATTACTAAAAGAATCCAGAGCATTATTATTTCCATTAGTATATCATTGAGAAAAGGATATTTTATGAGACCAGGATTTACAGTATAGGGTTTATTCTCCAATGTAAGTTTAGGATTACCCCAAATAGGTGTATATCGTATTGGAGTAGGATCAATGTTTAGCCATTTATGCATCCTAAACCAGTAATAAATGGATGAGTTGATGACAGGATTTTGTTTAGATTTAGATATGGAAGTAAAATAGATGAAACTGTTAGGAGTTAGTCCAGAAGATAATGATGTCTCCATATCATACCAAAGGGGATATTACAATTAGGTTTAACAAACCATTTAATCGTTGTGAAGCTCTAAATGCCCAGAGATACGCATTGAACCAGGAAGGCCAAAGCCTCCCCGAGTCCAATGAGATCTTAGTTTCGTACGACTGAATCGAGGTATGCGTCCTTCCCATAAGAAATTTCCTATCATTTTATCAATTTTATACAAGAAATGTGAGGGAATTTTAAGTGGAATACAGGCGAATAAATATAAATTTTTTGGAGTAATGTTCATTTTAATTGTGGATATTTTACCTAAATAAATTAAGATTCTTCCATCTATTCAGGTTACTTTTGACATCATTTAATAATGGTAATATATTTAGATCCCAAATCTTGTTCAAGTCTGATGAGATCTTGATGCCAAGATAGGTAATATGTTGTGGGGCCCATCCAAATTGAGTATGAGTTTTAATTAGAGGATCGCAGTGATCATTTAATGAGAGGATTTCTGTCTTTTGATAGTTAACATTTAGACCTGAAAAGAAGAAAAGCGATTAAGTAAATTATAAAGGCGTTGATAAGATAATTTGAAATTTTCTAACAAAATAAGCAAATCATCCATAAGATAGTGATGAATAATATATACGACCAATGGGAATACCTTTAATATTTTGCTGAGTTTGAGAGAAATTGCAAGAGTTTCGAGAGCAAGAATAAAGAGAAAGAGATAAAGGGCAACCTTGGCAGTGCCTCTTTCTAATGCAAAGGACTGAGACAATGTAAAATTAGTGAGCACACGAGCATGAGGATTTGTATAAATAAGTTGGATCCAGGAACAAAAAGTTTAGGAAGCCAAGCGAGATAGTACTTGATAAAGAAAATCCCATCTTAATGAATCAAATGCTTTTTCGAAATCTATGGAAATAGCAACTGCAGGAGACAAGAGGGATTTTGCTTTATGTGTTAGATTAATTAAAGAACGCAAATGATCTGAACCCATTCTCCCTTTAATAAAGCCAGTCTGAGATCTATGAATTAGATTAGGTATGTATGGTTCTAAGCGAGAGGATAAAATTTTGGCAAAAATCTTGCCATCGGTATTAAGTAATGAGATGGGATGATAATTGCCAGGATAAGTGGTGTCCTTATCTTTCTTTGGGATAACAGTTATAATAGCGTCAGTCATTGTTTTTGGGAATTGTCCAACAATTGTAGATTCTTTATATCGTTACATAATAAGAGGGCTAGTTGTTCAACAAGAATCTTATAAAAATCCACAGGGAAGCCATCTTCACCTGGAGAACGACCTGATCTAAGGGAAAGAATAGCATTTTTGACTTCTTCTTCTTCTATAGTGAATGGCGCTTCTTGAGTATGTGTAGCTTCTTGTGATAGACGAGGTAAAATAAGCTCATCTAAAAAAGAAGAGATTTCGGAGGATTAGGTATAGAGGAGAGAAGAATAAAGATTTTTATAAAAGATGTCATTATGTTATTGATAGAACCATGATTGGTACAAATTTTCCCTGAATGGTCTTTTAACGCAGTGATATAACGTTCTGCTTGTTGCATTCTAAGTCTATAGCAAGGATTTTACTACCTTTTCCCCACTTTCCAATATTTCTGCTTTATTCTAAGTAATGCTAATTCTGTTTTTCTAGAAATAAGCTCGTTAATCTGCATACGAAGCTGTAAAATTTCCTGATGAAGAGATGAGGAAGGATCAGGTTAAGGGGAATTTGAATATTCGGTTTGTTTTTGTTTAAGTAGGTTTTCAAGATTATGAATTTGCTGTTCCCTAAGTTTTTTTCTATGGGTCAAAACCCAATTATTTTACCACGTAAGGTGGCTTTAAGTGCTTCCCAGGTAATACCCATAGATGTATCTTTAGGATCATTAAAAGTCAAATATTATTTAATTTGTGTTCTAATCCAAGGCAGAAATTCTGGGTCCTTTAATAAAAGAGGATCTAAGCATAGGGGTTTTAGTAGGTGGGAGCCCCAATTAAACAAAAGTTTAATGGGAGCATGATCAGATATAATTAACGATAATATTTGGAGCCAGTAGCATTAGCAGTAATAGAAGGAGATGTGAGCAAATAGTCAATTCTACTATAAGTTTGATGCGAGAAAGAATAAAAAGTATAATCCCTGTCTCTAGGATGAAGAGTTCTCCATATATCCGTTAAACTGAGATCTTGCATTATTTGTGAAACAATTTCGAACTTTTGGGATGACTATCTGGAAGTTGTTACTTCTATCCATACTTGTCCAAAGTAAGGCTGAAATCTCCACGATCAGTAGGGATGAATTTACAGATTAGTTGAAATCAAGGTTTGTAGAAATTTTTGAAAAAAGAAGGGTCATCCAAATTAGGGCATAGATATTAACTATAGTTATAGGCCCTGAGGGGTATCAAAAGTGATAATCGCCATCTACCATCTGAGTCTTTTAAAATAGTAGTAGGCGTCCATTTCAAATTCTTGTGAATAAGAATGGCGACACCTCTTTTTAGATGTAGCAGAGCCGAAAATACTAGCCTTCCCATTGACATTTTAATCTAGGATTGTCTACATCTAACAATTTGGTTTCTTGCAGTAAAGCAATTTGAATATTATGTTTTAAAGATAGTTCAATATTTGTTTACGTTTGATTGGTGTATTGAGTCCCTGACATTCCATGAACATAATGATATATTAGCTGTCATATGTAGATATTCGAAAAAGGTAAAGTAGTAATAATAGTGTCAGAGGCTCAAATACACCAGGATAGTAAGATAAGAGTATAAATGTCAATGAACAATGCATACAAAAAACAAATATATTGCTGGCAGAGCTATAAATAAAAATTATATAAAGAAAAAAAACAAGTTTCTGTAATTTATATTTTTTGCAGCTCACTTCTAATAGTGTAAAGATAACAATATTATGTTTAACAATTGTGTAACAACAAGAACAGATAAGAACCATCTACGATGAACTGAGAAGTAAAGGTCGGTCAGTGTAAAAAGGGAAAAAAGGGAAGAAAGAAAGGAAAAAGGAAGGGAAATAGTAAATGCCTTGATGACCAAGGCCTCTTCTCAGTTCTCTAGGACGTAGCAGAACAGTAAGAAACTGTACAAATTCAGTGGGTTATATTGCAAAAAGTATATGTTAAAAAAAGAAAGAAAAAAGAGAAAATAAATTATTATGTAAGAATAAAGCCCAATAATGGGATATAATAATAAGGTTTTAACCCTGTTTAGTTAAGTCTGTTGGTATTAACCTTGTCATGAATCCAGCATCACGATAATAAATTGACATGATTGAGGTAAATATAATGAGGTAACTATAATGCTACCTTAAAAAAAAAAAATTTAAAATAGATATTCATTTACTAAAATGACTTAATGCATATTCAAGTAGTAACAATGTAAGAGTAGTATTATAAGTGCACAATATTATAAAGTGCAACAGCTGCAATTATTATTATAGCGACCACAGTAAAATAAAAATAGGAACAAATAAGTCTAATGTTAATATACATTATAATAAGTTAAAGCAAAAATATTAATATATGCATATTATATCGCCATTATGCAAGATCTTTTAGCATTTCCCCTATGGAGGACCTGAGTTTAATAAAAAAAAAAAAAAATTGTCCTTGCTGCAGGAGTGCCTTTTGATAACGATCTATTGCTGTTTTTGGTTGACCAACAGGATCTCTATAGACGAGATCATCCGAGGTAGATGGATCCAGTAAGGGAGAATATAGTGATGTTATCAGTAACATGACAGTGACAGCATGGGAGCAGCGCAACAATCGCACTGATGTGGTGGTATGCAACGTCCATAGTTATAGCACAGATGTTCACGGCGACATGAAGTCCATTATAGTTAGATCCCTGGAACGGCGCACATGTTGTGGATACAAAGTTTAAATTATTGATGTTTGCGAAGTGTGTCACCTTTTTGTTTATTCTTCCCCCGACGTCTTTTCTTGGGAGGCTCAAAATTTTTAATGGGAGAATTACCCACACTACAAGACCAAGAAGTGCCTTCCAATTCACGATCCTCTGTCGCGATTTAACTGACTAGCATGATCTTCGTCTATAAGATCACCCGAAGTAGATAAATCCTGTAAGGGTAAATATCTATTAGAGACTGCAATTCCGGAACAGTAGAGGCTTTATTTCGGAGTATTGTCTTCTTTAAAATTAGAAGGTTGAATAGAATTGGGCAAAGATCATTTTGTGTAGCAGAGGACGAATAAATGTTGGATGGTGGATCAAATAAGATTAAATTGGAGCTGACATCTCACTAGCATTGGAAGGATGTACAGCAATATTGCCAGTGACAGTACTGGTAGTGCTACGAGAGTCATTGCGGCACTGCGTTTGATCAGAGGCTGAGAAATTGTGGGCATTGATAGAGTAGCTTTCTAAAAAGGCTGTAAGAGATTCAGGATTGCTGAAGTCCTGGTAGGAGTTGCCCTGGAAGACTCTCATGATGGCAGGATATCGGAGAGAAAGACGAAGGCCCAGTTGGTGCATGATACGTCTGGCAGGAGTGTAAGCTTTACGTTTAATTGATACTTCTTTAGAGAAGTCCTGATAGATATATATGTTGAAACTCTGCCAGGAAAGCTGACCGATTTCTTTTGCTTTGCGCAAGATGATCTCGATAGTGGCATAGTTTAAAAATTTAGTTATAATCGGTCTGGGGCGATGATCTGTGGGAGGTTTAGGGCCTAGAGATCTGTGTGAGTGCTTAATGGTAAGATCTGTGTCAGGCTGGAGACCAAGGATTTGTGGCAGCACTCGCTGAAGAAACACCGTGGTGTTACCGGCTACTATATCTTCCGGGAATCCAAAGATGCGAAGATTGTTGCTACGATTCCTATTTTCTAAATTGTCGATTCTTGCTTGCAGCTCCTTGATGGTACGGTCCTGAGATCTTATTGTGGATTTGAGTTCCTGTATTGCGTCTTCGTTAAGACGTACCTTGTTCTCTGTGAAGGCCAGCCTGGAATTTATAGCTTCCATAGTCTGGGTATTTAACTGTGTAGCGGATTTTAAGTCTTGCATATCCAGCAAGAGTTTACTAAACATATCTTCTATGTTTTTTAAGGGTCTTTTGTAAGGTAGACTAGGCCATGGCGAGAATGCAGCTGTCGCGTTTCTGCAATGCAAGTTCAAGTTGTAAACAGAGAAGGGCTATTTAATATGGAAAAAACAAATATCGATTAGGTAGCGAAGGTATTAATCTTCGTATTTTACCCCAAGGTTGTTATGATGTTGCTTTTAGATGCGATAAAAGTGATGCTGGATAAGATAGTTGAAACGGAGCTCAAAATTTAAGCTGCCATCTTGCACGGAGCCAGGCTACGCCCCAGCTTGTGACATTTGTGATAAGAAGACAGACCACATGTTCTGTGAGTAACAGTCTTGTTGCAGTACTACAAGCGGCATGAAATCATGCTATAGCTGGTTGAAAATGCAGCCCAGAATCCCCTGCATGTGAAATCACTGTTGCTGAGGAAATCACTGTGATGTTGCAAGCACTGTAGTATGACTTCAGCTGTGCAATAAGCCTCAGCTGTAGGCGAACCTCAATAGTGTAATCTTTTTCCAAAGCCATACACTCAAAATTATATGATGCCTGCTCATGTTTTGCCTAACATGTTTTTATTGTTGTATGTATAATATTGTACTGTTATTTGTGTGGGGTATTCTGGCAAATGAGATTTTATCTCAGTGAATATTCCCTACATAAGCAAACCTTTTCAATAAACATATACTGGTAACATAAATAACTGTTTGGTAAAAAAATTCCTGTTTTCATATAAATACACTTGGTAGGAAAGAATGGAAAGGCTTGACATTCAGTGTTTGGGAATATGGTGCAACTGAGTTTGGGGATGCTGACTGTTAGTAACTCATCTAGGCCAGAAACTGTGGTGTATTCAGGTAACGAATGCAAAGTGCCATCTCGTGAGAACAAAGAAGATCGTATCATACAAGAACAAGAGCCAGTCTAACACCTTGGCTAAAAGGATATTTTTTAGCTGAATAGTTAGAGCTACTACCTCTGAAACCAAAGATGCAGGACTCAGTCTTGAGGTCTTAAACCTTCCTTTAATTTAGTTTACAGAAAATGTCCCAATGAAGCTAGGGAAAGGGTATTACATTGGTGTTGCAGATGGGATCCCCACTTGAAGGGAAGCAACAGAATGAGTAACCACTTCAGATACAGAGTGCCATCTGGTGGTGAAAATTGAGATTGTAAAAAAAAACAAAAAAACAAAAGGACATAATATAGTGTATACAGAATCAGCAGATAGCTAGATGCAAAGTACTGCACCATCTGATGGAGAGAGTTGGGATTGCAACATTTAAAGAACAAGACCTCAATCTAGTTGCGTGGCTAACACTAAATCCCCCTTTTGGCTGAATGGTTAGAGCTATGGCCTCAGAGACCAGGGATGCATGGATACATCCATTGTTCTGGCATTTAAATGTGCAAGCCTGTAATTCAGTTTACTGAAGATGTTCTGCCGTGAGCTAGGAAGAGTACATTACAGAACCCACATTTGAATTTCCCCCAGTTTAACAAATTCCAAGACAAGAGTTTTCCTTCTACTTTACCCATAACAATATGAAGACTATTACAGTACTTGTAAACAGTAACGTTTAGCAAGTCCAGGTATTCGTACACTCAGAGGTGTCATTTTTTTGGTTTCTGTGCATCTCTCTGAACCGCACACATACAATCTAAAGTCTCAAACCTAGAACAAGGCATCATGGGTATGCAAATCCTTGTGCAAGAGAAATCCCCTTTTGGACACATTTTATATCTGAACCAGTATAGGCTGAGAATGTCACACTACAGACACTTGTTTCTTCATGTTGGGGCTTCATAGTATGGTCATTCTTTCAGTCATGTACCAGGTCAGACTATATTAACAACACAACCAAGCATATAGAAGGCATAGAACACCCTCTCAGCAAAATAAGAGATGATGCTTAATAATGAAAGCAAAGTAGAAATCTCACGGTTTGATATTAAATATTGTAGGTTGCCCTTTCTCCATTTTATGTTGTCTAGCGCATGCATGAAACATATTGCTGTAACTGGACTAGCAGGTTTTGGAGTTGCGGTCCTGTAGTGGCCAGTGGCACCACTGCTTTTTCTGGCTGGGCTCTGTGGCACGAATTAGATTGCACACTGTCTATGACAGCAGTGCAAAAGCATGCCACCACCTTGAAAGGATTTAGCTGCTGCAATGAGGGAGTGCCCCCTCATTGCAGGGTGTGCTTCCGTGGTGTAATATTTCAATAAACATGGCGGTGCCGTCCGCCTCTCACAGTCCCCATAACAGCCAATGTCGGGTGCCCAATCCCCTGTCAGCATTTGCCTTGCCAGTTCATTTGCCAACAGGGTAGACCAATCCCTGTTGGCATAATATCCCAAAATTTGTTGTGAGCCGAGGGAGCTCAATCCCCTCAGCTCATGCTGCCCCAAAAGCACACCATTACGGCCACGATGGGTGCCCAATCCTGTCAGCTCCAGCCCCCAAAGAAACACCCATGTATGCCAGTATGCTGGGAGCCTACTAGCATGCCCAAAGTGTACTCACGTTGCTGTTTTTCCCCATAAAACAGAAAGCAGGTCCTTCATGATCTCTCGTGCCCCCAACCGCACCGCCCTCTGTACACACACTTCCCCACCCCCCTTACCCCATACTTACCTCTGGAGGCTGACATGATGATCTTCGGTGGACCGGGAACACGTCTGCACTCTTCAAAGCCGACCGCGAACTGAAGAAATGCCGGTAAGCTGTATAATGGCATAAATAGGGTTTTTTCAACTTTGGTGGCTATCTCGGCCATTTTTGGGAATTTATTCACCATATTTTCAACATGGGGTTCTTGGGACCCCACCTTATGAACTCAGTCACTGTCATTTTGTTATTCGGTCCCGAAAGGTGATTTCGCAGTCACTGTGCGGAACCACCTTTCGGGACAGAGTAACAAAATGACATTGTCTGATTCATGAGGTAGGCTCCCAAAAACCCTATGTTAAAATTTGGTGGAAAAATTCCCCAAAACGACTGCGTTACGAGCGTGTGTTGCGCAGTTTCTACGCATGCTCGTAACTTCTAGAATTTTAATATTTCCACTCCAGATTTTCAACATTGCCATTTTACCACACCTCCTTATGAACAGTACAGCTGTCATTTTTTACATCTCACCCGAAATGTGTTTTTGCACATGTGGCGCACATTGGCGCAGCTGGTATGCGAAATCAATGTTCTGGACAGATTAAGAAAATCACAGTGACACTGTCCATGAGTCGAGGTCCCAAAATGCATATGTTGAAAATTTGGTAACAAATTCCACAAAATGCCTATTTTATGAGAGTGCATGTAGTTCCATGCACACTCGTAAGTTCAAGAATTGTTAATATTTTTACTCCAGATTTTCAACATTGCCATTTTTGCACATCTCCTTAGGAACAGTACAGTTGTTATTTTTCACATGCTATGCGAAATGTGGTTTTGCACATGCGGTGCACAATGGCATGGTCACTGTAGGAAATCAATGTTCGGGACAGATTAAGAAAATCACTGTGACAGTGTTCATGAGTGGAGGTCCCAAAATACCTATATTGAAAATCTGGTGAGAAAATTCCACAGAATGACTGTGTTACGAGCATGCATTGCGCAGTTTCCATGCACATTCATAACTTGGAGAATTTGTAATATTTTCACTCCAGATTTTCCACATTGCCATTTTTGCACACCTCCTTAAGAACAGTACAGTTGTCATTTCTCAAATCCTGCCCAACATGTGGTTTCGAGCTACTGGCACAGAATGGTGCAATCACTGTGGGACATCAACATTCAGGACAGATTAACAAAATCACAGTGCTACTGTTCATGAGCAGAGGTTCCAAATGCTTTCATGAGGTGGGGTGAGAAAAAGCCCATGTTGAAAATTTGGAGTGCAAATACCAACAAATGTCCGTGGCGTTAGCATTTCTAACCATAACATCCCACCCTGTAGAGACTAACCGGTGTCAGGGGGTGTGACTTTAGATTGCTGGTTCTAATGCTCATGCCATTCCACCCACAACCCCACTCCCACCCTGCAGCCACTGACAGGCATCGAACTGTGCCTTGCACTTCTCGGCCCCAAAGTTCACCCCATTCTTCTAAACTGCACCCATCTCAACGTATTTTCATATGGAATGGGGTGAGCGTAAGGCCCAAGGACCCCAAGGAAGACCACGATACTTGTCGGACTCTGCAGGGGTAGGGTGAGGTGAAATCGCATGAGCGTTATGGCCGACACCCAAAGATACACCTCAGTGCCTGTCAGTCTGTTCAGGGTGGTGTGGGGTTGGCATCACTTCTGTAATTCACTGCCATTCCTTTTATGCATCTGTCTAACTCGTGCACTACCAATGCCAATGTCAGCAAGACAACATTCGGCATTGACAAATGCTTGTTAATACTGTTGCAGAACCTGACTCTTGTAACAAGATGACCATAATTTGTTTTCTGACAAATAAAAAAAAACCTTCAAAGAAGTTTTTTTAAAATATGATGCACTGCAATATGGACTTCACAACAATCAGCAAATGTCTTTATGTGCTGCACCGCACTAGAAGAGATTCTCTGTTTTGCATTATAAAGAAAAGCAGACTGCCACTGACTCATCATGCTGTACACTGGAAGCAAATGCTTTATCAGCTTTGCAAAAGCCATATGGCAAGTTAATTCACATTCAGCACTTCCATTCAGATGTACGTTAATGGCGTTTCGTAATAAATTTTAAGCATACAGCTCAGCATTTTTAAAGCATGCGGTTCAGAAACAATCTGCTCTCTCTTTCTCTGTTCTTGGTGCCTGCCTGCCACTATAAACACCTTCCCTTCTCTTCCTGCAGGTCTAAGTGACCTCATCCAGCATTATAAATTCATACACTTGTGCTGTAGCAATAATCTTGGGATTTATTTACTGATATGTTAACATACTTTTGCATTTTGCTTATTCTAGTTTGAAAGCAGCTGCTTAATTTTTGATATAGTTGAATTTTCGAACATACTGAAGAATATAGATGCATTCATACTATTGTCTGGTAGCACTCCTACCCTTTCCTAGAATAACCACACAAACACAGGTCTTGGAAGAAAATGGCCACAGTCATACATATATTGTTATGAACACACCTTTTTGAGCAGTATGCGAGGCTGCAAGGATAAGCAGCTTCTTTAGGCCTCCCACACACCTGCCCTCAATCCCTAGGCCACCCTTGGTGTGTGTCTGAATGGCTGGTGTAGCTCCTGGGGAAGTCATGTGGCCAAGGCTCCTGCGTCTGCACCCTGTCGGTGCTGCTGCCCTTGCAGGATAACCTGATGAGGTGGACCATGACCCTCCATCTGGGTCTGGGTCCTGCAGTCCCTGGCCTCATGCCAACCAGAGGCGATGATCCCTTTAGAAGAATTTGACTTGTCCTTCCTCCTTCCCCCTGTACCATCGGTCTGCGATTCTCCTGAGCCATGTCATATGGCTGTGACAGTTTGCTGCATTCTTTTATTAAACTCTTTTCACTCTTTATTCCTACTATTATTTTTTATTATATCTTTTTCCCTTTTTCTTCCTTTTCTTGTTTCCTTTTTTTCTTTCTAAGTTTTGCAACCCTTTGCAGGAAGCAAAAAACCTGGAAAAACCCTTCCTAGGAGGGAAAACTGGGAAAAACTCACTCTCCGATCCCTAATGTAGTCACCCATACTGAGTCAAAGGGGCCCACCTACTCATGCCATCCTGCCCTGCTTTTGTGAGGAGGGTGGGTGGGAATCTAAAGGAGGGGAGCTACTGGCCTACAGCTCTATATAACCTCTTCTCCCCCTCCCCTAGATGCGACCACTCTGAAGGTGGCATCGGTGGTACCTCCTCCTAGTGTGCTGCCAGGGCCTGCTGCCCACACAAAGAAGAGGCACCTTCTCCCTTCTCCCAGGTCCAGGGAGAGAGTACCCCAGACAAAAGGCCAGCGCTGCAAGACTTTGGCAGTTTCTCTATTGTCTGATAGCCCCCCCACTATCCCTTTCCAAGGAATAACCACACAAACACAGATCTTGGAGGACATGGCTGCAGCCATGCATTTATTGTCTATGAACACACCTTGTTGTGCAGCTTGCACAGCTGGGAGGATACGCAGCTTCTTCAGGCCTCCCACACACCTGCCCTCAATCCTGGGCCACCCTTCATGTGTGCCTGAATGCCTGGTGTAGCTCCTGGGAAGGTCATGTGGCCAAGGCTGCTGCAGCCACCCCCCCAATCCGGTGCAGCTGTCCTTGCAGGATAACCTGATGAGGGTGGGCCACAAGCCCCCATCAGGGCCTGGGTCCTGCAGTCCCCTCGCCTCATGCTGACCGCAAGTGATGAGCCCTTCAGAAGAATTCAACTCATCCCCCCCTCTTCCAACTGTATCATCAGTCTGTGATTCTCTTGAGCTGCCATTGGACAGACACAATCTGATCCCCCAAGCTGCTCGCTCTAACTGTTTTGCAATACCTGCTTAAATGAATTTGGTATCCTGTCTGTTCCTTTATCCTGCTCATGCCCTTCCTCCCCCACCAAAAGGTATAGGTGGGAGGCATACATTTTCCTATGCCTCACTACAAATCCCCACATGGATTCTATAAAGGTTCTCATTTCATGATTGACACAAATGCATGCAGCATTAATTGCTCTCATGTCTCTAGCATGTGGCCAGTGCATCCTCTGAATAAGGTGCTACCAAATGAGAACCGTATGGGGCCACCAGTGCCTAATTGAGTGCAAATCCTCCTTCAATGACAGCAGCAGGTCCACACCTGGATTTCTCCATCTGACAATCCTAGGCTCCTCACATTTGTTGCTGTTCCAGTCCGAAAGGAATGTGTAGCAAACTACCGAGCATCCAACCCGGCTTGTTGGATGGCCTTATTCAAGATATATTGGAACTGATAAGCCATCACTGGCTTGCTATCTTCATGCTGAAAGAATGCATCCCCTCTTTTGGGCATGTGTCTGTGTAGGCCTCTACTCTCTCCAAGACCTGCCAAGAGGAACCGGAGGGGGGGGGGCCTTCACTAGGCACCAGCAGCTTCTTCCCTTCTGATCCATCTTGCTTTTCCTTAGAGACACAAAAATCCCCTCCTTCAAGGACACCACATCCTCAGCTAGTAGGCCTGAGGCCCCTTTGGCTTGAGTGGCCTGTGTTAGCTCTGATTACCAGACGACCCCACAGAATGCCACCAAGAACATTGCCTCAAGCAGCCATGCCTCATATGCGCTCCAGACCACCAAGGGCAAGGCTGCCTAAATTTGGGCCAAAATCACCAGCTTGATGGGATGCCGCTCATCCAGCTGGGTGCCTTGTGACTTTCCCTGTTCTCCAAGACCTTCTGAACCCTGAAGGCCCAAGTGGTGTCAGTTAATCCTATCACTCGAGAAAACCACAATAACCTGGAGGGTGGTGCCCCACCACCCAGTAACAACTTTCCCTTTTGGCCGTATGATGTACACACACAGCTGACTCTCCAGAATATAGTAGGCCAGGTATTAGGCCACACAGCTTCTGCCTGAGCTGAGGTAGTGTTCAACCCCATGGCAACAGGCCTCCTTGTCTGTGGTGCAATGGAATTACTATGCATCTCCAAGTGAGAGATCACCACCTCCCACAGGAAAGGAGGAACCATCTGTAGCTGCCGTTCTACTGCTGGCACTAGCTCCCTGAATCTCTGTCACTGTGAATGAGATAAAGTGTCTGCAATTCCGTTGTCAACACCAGAAACATTGACAGCCCTAAAGTGATTGTTCAGCAGCATACATTTCAAGACAAAAGTTCACATCAAATCCCCTAAGGGGTCTTTTGGCCCGAGTTGGATGTTGATGGTATGCACTACACCCATGTTATCAAACCAGAAATTGACCTTCTTGACCCTCAGCCTAGGGCCCCAAACACACAATGCCACCACTATTGAAAGAAAAACAACACTCCAAACCTCAATTAATGTCAAAACATTTTACTGTGTAATTGTAACTTATATAAACAACTGAAAACCAAGTAGTAAAAGTCTCCCGAATGCCACCACCACTGGAAGGAATTCCAGGAGTGTGATCCACTTGCACAGACCACCACTGCCAACTCTGGTGGCCATTGCATCATGCACCATTCTCCCTGGAGTATGCCTGAACCTGAACCCTCTGGACATGTCTGTGAACAACTCCAGTGGCTGGCCATCTCAGGTTCCTGCCACGATGCCACACCATTGAAATGAGTCACAAAGGTTCGACAGACCTGTAAGTCCTCCCGGAACCCTTCTTAACCCGGATCCTGTTTTTTGTAGCCTTTGCCCAGTTTTGCCATGCATCTCAAGAAGGTCCTCGTAATGGGGATAACTCTACAGGCGAAGTTGAGGTGCCCCAACAACTGCTGCGCCTCCTTCAGCATAACCTTTTTGGCCCTTTCTGCTTTCTTCAACAGTGCCCACAAGGAGTTCAGCTTATCCACAGGCAGGCAACACTGCTGACTTACCGTGTCAATCTTGATGTCCAAGAAGGCCATCGTTGGACTGGGAGGTTCCACTTCCTCGGCGCTAAGGGCACCCTGATGTCCTGGCACAAGTCCTCAAATGCAGCCAGGGTTGACCCACAGATCAAGGACACTGCTGGCCCCATGAACAGGAAGTTATTGAGGTAGTGAAAGATGGCTGAGTTCTTAGAGGCCTGTGCCATGACCCATTTTCAGGAAGGAGCTGAACTGTTTGAAGAAGGGGCACGCTATTGTGCACCCCATGGGCATGCAATTGTCTACATAATATTCTCCTGCAAACTTCATGCCCAAGAGCTCCCTATCATCTGGGTGCACAGGCAACAGCCAGAAAGCAGATTCAATGTCTGCTTTGGCCATCTGAGCCCTAGGCACAGCTGCAGGAACTACCTTGATGGCTTTGTCAAAAGACTCATATTGAACCAGCGTATACCGTGGATCAATGTGGTCATTAACTGAATCCTTCTCTGGGTAGGATAAATGGTTAATCATTCTGAACTCCCCTGGTACCTTCTTCTGGACTAACCCAAAAGGGACACTCTCAGATTAGGCAAAGGAGGAGTAGAGAAAGGCCCACTCACCCTGCCCCAGCCGCCTCTCATTTTCCAGATCCCCTGAGGGTGATCCCACTCAGACTTCAAATTCTCCACCTCGTACTCCTTCCGGGGGCGTGAGTATGGTATCCAGAAGCCCGTAGTGAACCCTCCTCTAACAGGTGGGCAGCTGGTCTGTCCAGGTGGTAGTAGTAGTAAAACCATTTATTTTTATACAGGAAAATAAATACATATCATAAGGGTTGGTACTCTGTTTTCAAACAGTCCTGTTACAGATGTTAGACCCATACATATAACAATGCAATAGATAACATAACATAACTTCACTCACAGTACAATAATACACATATTAAATCTAGTTACATTTAACTTACAAATTAGCAGTGACATTCAGTAATAAAAATAGATTTCAAATTCCTAATAAATTCTTCATGAGATGTTAAAGTGAGCAATGAATGAGGTAACTTTTTTTTGTTCTTTGTCTAGGAGCTACAATCTTGTTTTCACAATTTTGTTGGGTACTGGTACAACTACGGCTTAATCTTGTCCACCCATACCAGAGTAGGCAGGTTTGCTACCTGGTGGCTTCTGGAACTTTCTTTGATTTCCATGAACGCTCCCTTTTGATGGTCGAGGAGATGCGCACTGCACAAAAGGATGCTGCTGGCCACAGGCCGAACATGAGTGTCAAAACCTACAGTTGGCTCTACTGCAGGTCCCCTGGTTATAAGTATAGCAGACCTGAGGGAGTGCACTCCCTGTCTCGTGACATTGGAGTGTGGTCTCCTTTAGGGGGAGACCACTGTCCATGTGCATTAACCCCCCATGCATTACCTCCACCAAGAGGGGCATGTCTATCTTTCCCCACCCCAAGGTGGCATCTTCCTGTCTATGCAGCTGAAACTCCTCATCATATTCCAACCAAGCCATCCCCCCTTTGCGCCTAGGTATCAGAGTGATCCTATGCATGTAATTAAATAGCTCCAGGCTCTGATCCTTCTCAACCTGCAAGATGGTGGTAGCATACACCTCAAATGCCACAATCGAATTGTCATAAGTATGAGGCACTTTACCTTTCCTCTTATTGGGCTCCTCTGATTCATCCTTCTTTTTCTCGTCCTGCACCTCTGGCCGATTCAAGAGGGAGAACATACCCACATACTCCCTGTTGCGAATCAGCTGTCTGACCTGCTCCATCAGGTGCATCCCAACTGATATGTCCAGGCCAGCGTACGAGATAGGAGTTGGCACTGGGGCTATAAGCCCTGCTGTGGTGTTGGTTCAGGCTGCAGCCATTGTCCCCTGTGCTGACCTAGCTGGCAACTGGCTCCTAACCCCAGCTGCCAGGTCCACTACCAGATCAATGAGCTTCTCCAGCTTCCCATCAGTAGTGGATCATCTCTGGACCTCTGGCCATACTGAAGCTGATGCCACTTGCCCCGGGGCTCGCACCTCTCCCACTGGTACCTCCACAATGAGTTCATCCTGGGAGACCAGTGTCTCACCCTCGGAGGCTGGTCCAGCCTCCCTGTTCTCTGTGATTCTGGCCCCCCCATGGGACCCCCACCAAAGCTGCCCTGACCATTGTCCGAATCTCTTCCAGACCTAACTGCTGACCCTCAGACCTCCTTACCTGCTTTTTGAGGTCAGGGTAACTTTGCAGGGGGCATCGCCTTCTCCCTGACCATTTTCTTCTTTGCAGTGCCCCCTGCTGCTGCCGCTGATGTTGATGGGCCTTCTACATGTGCCAGGCATGCTTCCAGCCATGTCGTGCCTTTGCACTGGTACATCTGTGCGCTGCTTCTCCAGGGCCACTGCCATCTTCACTGAGGAGTTCTTCTGTTGACTGGGCATCTTCAACCTGCAACAACAACTATCACCTCCCACCATGGAATGCTTATTAGATGGATGTGACCAACTGTAAGTTGGGGGGGATGTGAGCCTGGCCACCTGAGCCTGGCTGCTGCTCCCCCCCTTTTTTTCCCCCTCCCATCCTTATCTGCCTAACCCTGATTTATGGGGGGGGGGTACTGCGCCATCCTTCCTGTATGTGTTCATGCCCTTACCGTTCCACAGCTTTCTATTCTTGTATGTGCTCATTCCCTTACCATTCCACAGCTTCCGATTCTCATATTTAATTAATTTCCTGTTATGACCCTTTTGTTTCTTTTTTGTTTTGTGTAACCAAGCCTGGCCAGAGCAATGCCCTTGCAACCGGCTGCCCCAGCCAAAGTGGGGAGATTGCCCATGGCAGTGCCCCCCTGAACAGTTGGCCTTATCCTGCAACTACCATTGTGGTTTCCTGCAGGTTACCATATTTCAGATGGGAGGGAACTTACTCTGGTACCTGTACCCCAGGTGCAACCAACAGATACCTGCCTCCTTTCAATTCTCGGAGCCCTGCAATGGGCAGCATGCAGATGAGGGCCTGTCCCTTTAAAGCTGAACAGATGAAGAGAGAATGCTCCTGACTCGGCCTCATCCAAGATGGCCACCGCGAAAGCCCAGCTGCCATCTTAAGTGTCCTCAACTATCAAGCCTCCCTTGCTAATCAGCCCCCGACCTCCTGGTCCTTGCCATGCTAGTAAGTTGGTGGGCCTGTCTTTGATAGGAGGGACTGACCTAGCTTGGAGCGAAAGACCCCCTGAGTCCAAACCAAGAGACAAAAGCTGATAGTTCAATATGGCCTCTTCATCAAAATGACAGCCACTGTACCTACCCAAGATGGCCACGAGCTCTCAAGAGCTGAAATCTCTGGTGTGTGAATCCCAAACAAAGGCAACAGGAATGCCAGGGACCAGGCAGTCCATCTGGCTTGGAATTGAGCCTTTGGGCTTCTCCCATCCTTGCACTACTCCAGGGCAGTCCCTCCCAGAGTAATGGCTGACCCCAACTGCCCATCATTCCATGAATCAAGATGGCAGTCAGAATCAAACCACAAGCTGTGGGGGGTGATTAACCACTGCGCAACTCTCCAGTCCAGACCTGGAGAAACACCAGTCTAGCCAGGGAGGTTTACTCGCCCCACAGGATTCCACTCATTCGCTCAGAGGACCCCAAAGATTTCTCGGGACATGCAAGCTCATGAAAGGGATGGAACTACTATACTTCCCCTGGCATCAATACAATGCAGTCATTTCTGCTGCTTTGCAAACATTCCCTGATCCCTACAGCTGCTGCCAGGCTACCGGCCTGCAATGTACAACTGCCTGCAGGCTGGGGCATGTAATACAGGGGTCAATGAGCCCCATATAAGCTTAACCTAACAGCCCTGCTCTGACAAATCCCCTTTGTTCTGTGACAAAGGCCTGCTGTCAGGTGCTAAGCTCCTCTTTCTCTTCTTCCCCCACCCCAACTTATCTCTCACAGAGAAAATTCTTGCTGCAGGAATTGCACCCTGCTCTTGTTCCATACCACACAGGAATCCATGAACTGAACAAAATTTTTCTACCTGGAGATAAGTTGGATGGTCTGTGCTGAAAGAGCTGACTCATCAATGTCTTCAATCTGAAGAAAGGAAGGAGAAGAAAGAAGGGGAACTACGATCTCAAGCTCTATTTACCCCTCTTCCTCCTCCCTCTTCCTCCCTTCCCCAGATGCCACCACCCTGAGTGTGGCCTCCACAATCCCTCCTCTAGGGTGCTGCCAGGGCCTGCTGCCCACCCCAAGAAGCGGCATCTTCTCCCTCCTCCCAGGTCCAGGAAGGGAAGGCCCCATACAAGAGGCCAGCTGCTGCAAGACTTTAGCAGATTCTCTATTGCATATAGAATAATGCATGGGGATAAATGCATAACAAGAGGTCATAATTGCTGACTAGTCATGACTACACACAGAAAACCATGGTGTAACCTGCCATAATTCATATTTGTGTGTCATGGCAAACATGAGACAGCTGAAAACTGCCCACCATTCTTATACAGCGAATGCTGTCTACAGGCAAATTGCCAACTGCCAATCCTGTCACAGAAAACTGCTGCTAGTTTTTTATGCCAGGAAACCAGTTCTTTTAACAAAACAAAGCTTCATATCTAAAAGATATTTGTTATTTTAAATTTCATGTTGAATTTGTCAGCTGCCATTCTCTTCTGTTCATTGCCACCACTGTAAAAATTGACATGCTGGTTTAAAATGCCTCAACCAGGCACTAGCGACTAAACAAGAAACCATCAAACCAGTAGGAAAACTGACAATGATGTGAGACTGTTTTCCACTTTTTAACTAAAGGGTTTTAGAAGTTGTTTTGATTTATGATAACTTAGTAAATAAACCTGTTTAATCTGAGACATTTTGAAATCATTTGTTTTTATTTTAAAATTCAAAAAGTCAGCAATTATATAAACCAATGTATGGGTAGAGATTGTGTAACAAGTTTTTGCACACACCCTCAGCTTGTGATGTCTATATAAATTTCTCAAGTTGGCTCCCTAAGTACAGTACTGGGGGGGATGCTATACTGTTGGGGTGTGCTGTCTGTCATTCAGATGAGACATTAAACTGAGGTCCCTTCTACCCATCTCTAGTGCTGCCCTGGTGGGTGTCATAGTGGAAGTAAAAGAACCCAAGGCACTTTTCACAAGAGTGGGGGATTTCCCAGGTGTCCTGCCCAACATTCCTCTTCCCATAAAACTGGTTCACACAATTGTCCAAGGCTGTGCGTGGGTGTTGATATGCAAATGGCTGCCACTACATGTTCAGCCACTCATTGCCAGTCTCACATTACTTGTAAAGTGCTTTGGGATACATTGTATATGAAAAGTGTTATGTAAATGCTGATTCTTCTTCTTTTCATTCTTAGGGTTCATGAAGCATCAGGGCACATGTAGAGAATCAGCCACACAGATCAAGCTGTTTCTTCTTTTCATGTTTTATTCACTTCCACACATCACCATGTACTGTACCCACTATTTTGCCCAGTTGGGCTTCATCAGGGAATGGTGGTCCCTTATGTAAACAAACTCTGGTTAGAGCCAACACGGCTGCAGTAGCGCTGTAAGAGTGCTCATGGGGCCAGAAAATAAGAGGCCATGGCGGAAAACTCCGCTGTGCCCAAGACTCATGAGGCCAGTAAAAAAGAGCTCATGGAGCTCATGGAGAAAAAAGTCTGCCATACCCAAGATGGTGGCTGGAGCTCGATGTACATCAGCAACTTCACCACAACTGCAGAAGTGCAGTCGGCGCATGTGTAAGTACACATCCATGGTGGTAAAGTCTGCCATGCCCAAGATGGCAGCCAGGCTCCATGAGCATGCACAACTTCAGTGCAACTGCAGGAAGTGCAGTCGTGCATGCATGACTACATCAGTGGTTGTGATGGTCACCGTAATGCATGAAACTCCTGACGCCATCTTTTACACAACAGACTTTTCCACCATGAGCTTAAACAAGACAACAAAATAGTGCAGCAAATTGTCTAATTGTAACCCGGGCCACTTTTTAACAGGTTAGCACCCCCACATTAAAATCTGGACACTGGCATAACATATACTTTACAAAGGTTGGTACTGCCCTTGGCATTGGGATGTATACTTGGCTCATTTCTAGAGGAAGAGAGGTTGGGGTACAAGAACAAGACACATGAACCTTATATAAAAATTACAACCCAGGTCCAGGGTGGAGGCTGCTAGGCATATGGTAGAACTAAACTGCTGAGGGGGCCCCAGTAAATTCAACAACTAGAAGCAATAATCAGAATGTTAAGAGCAGGAACTGACATTGTGCAGTATGCCTTTATTCAACAGATGGAAATCTAAAGCAGTAGTGGACCCCAAGGGTCAGTCTAGACAGGACAAGTACATTTCATGAACTCTTCTTGCATGCAGTACAGTTTATGAACACACAAAGAACATCTTCTTTCCATTTCCCAATGGTGCATCTAGTGGACACCTGGCCATGCACCGGAATGTTTTCCTCCTATGCATGCACATTTTGTGAAACTAAGCCACACATTCAGAACTCTTCTTCAAACACAGGTGCAATTATGTTAAACTCAGTCACACACCTAAACCTGCAGCACTGGCCTTTGCTCAGGTAAAACTGGTGCCCTTTACAAACCAGTAAGTCCTGCCTTGTAAGCTTTCAGATGGCATTCCTCCCACCCTTTGCCCCAACTAATAGTCTCTGCCATTCTTCAGGGTTACACCATTGAAACCCCCATTCCACAATGAAATGCTAGAGGTCCCACACTTTCCATTTGTGTCACTCACTGGGGTGACCAAAGTACAAACTGCAGTCTCCTGGGTGAACAGTTTAACAGAAATGAACTCTTCTGTGTGAACTAGGGACACTGAGAGGTGCATTCTAGCCTTATCTATGGGCACATATCCCAGAAAATGATTACCCTAAATGTGTGGAGAACTTGTCTCCTTGGAACAGTACTCATAAACTAGTTGTCCCATCCGCTGGGCATGGAACAACAAAAAGGCACCTCTCCTGAGTAGCAGATCAAAACAGTCTCTCAAAAGTTATTTTCCAAGGCATCAGAAACACACTAAGGATCTTCAGGGGATTGCACCTTGAACCCACTGAGGACAAGCAGTTCCTCCAGTTCACTGGGAGTAGACATCAGGAAATCTTGCTGTAGAAAGATCTCCACCACTTCACTGGAAGCTAGAAATTGTACTCCACTAGGGTGAGAAGTGCTGGGCCCTCAATTCAGAGCCCAACTGGCAGACCTTCTGCCACTCTCACCTCCACACTCAAGCTCTAACTGCAACTAACTGAACATTCTAAGCTTCCCAGAGCAACTGTGCACAGGAAAGGGTTATGTTGCTGTGAGAGTTCTAAATGACCTACTCATTCTTCTCTCAGGCTAGCTGAGTAAACTATGATGTAATTGTGTAAGGAGCCCCTAATGAGCTCCCTACCAGCTGCCTGCTACCTTTCTAACACTAATACTAACAGGATTCTAGTAACCCCAGGGGACTGGGTGGTTACAAAATAAATGGAGACAGTGGCGTGCTTACTTCCACTGGTAGAGTGACAGTGTTCAAATGTCAAAACTGTTCTTTGGTTGGAGTTCTGGTGAGTGCATTTTGTGTTAGAAAGACGTCTGCTGGACTCTGCCCACTGCAGCTGTAAAAAGGTACATAAATTATGCTTCTGTAAACACCATTTAGTTACTCAGATTTTATGTTAGACAATGGTTTGCCCAACCAAATACAAACAGTGCCAAACTGTATACAGTCCTGTCGGAAAACAAAGGCTTATACTATCACTTTTTATAAGAATGCACTTGGATTCACCTCGGGCCTTACCCAAAAATAATTTCATAAATTACCAAAAATAATAAATATTCATATGTGAATATGCTCTCCAGATTCAAAAATGATGGTGAAAAACACTGTTGCCACACTTTGGATTATATAACAGATAAATATATTTTATTCACATATGTACAAGTCCTAAATATTCATAAGTAGCATAAATATCAAGCATAATAAAAGTAATGTAAACAAACTGTAATGTAAACAAAACAGATTTTAGAAAATCAAGTAAATCATATAAAACAAATAAATTTTAGCAAATAAGCAATGTAAATGAGTATGCACTATTCAGCATAATAAATTACAGTTTATACTATTTCTTTAGCATACTTATGAATAGCATGACCTTTTCTTTTTACTATGAAAACTTGCAATTCATTACGCTAGTGTTTCAGATTGTCTTGGTATGATACTTGCTTAAACTTTATAATAGGAAGAAAAAATACTCACAATCAATCAATCAATCAAAATCTTTATTTAATCAGGTGAACATCATTGAGCATAGCTCATTTACAAGATGGACCTGAGTGGTCAAGAAGTGCAAGTGTTATTACATTGACAAGGGTAGCATAAACAGTAATACAATGACAGGGGTAACATAAACAGTAATACAATGACATAAGTGCTAATATATAACAATATACATATGTACAAGGCACATTAAAACTTTTAATCTGTGAGACAGAAGGTAATGGGCACATCAGGAGTAATATGTAGATTATAGGACCCTAGCAGCATTTTGAGGTGAATCTTGGGACTGGAAACGGGAGTTTTATCAGCATATAGGAACACGGGGTTTAGGCCTTGTGGAAGCAGTTGCAGAGTTCTGGGAATAGGGTGGTGAATAATCTTTTGAAGGATATTAAGGGTAGGAGGTTATTTAGCTTCATGGTTTTTTTTGGAGTGAATTCCAAACAATTGCTAGTGAGTAGCTGATAGCAGCCCTCCCAAACTGGGTGCAGACATTGGGGACCTTAAGAATGATAATTTTGCTGATCCTTAGGTTGTATGGCCTAGAAGTAATTCGAGTAAAACAGTCTGAGATATAGGTAGGTAGCTTGCCTGATAAGGCTTTGAATATCCAAATTGCAGCATTCCTATTTCTTCTGTGTTGTAATGATGTCCAGTTAACTGCCTTATAAAGGGAGCAATGATGGGTGCTGAAGGAAAGGTCAGTAATGAATCTGATGGACCTGTGGTATAGGGTGTCCAGTTTATTTAAGAGGGGGAGTGAACAATGTCCGTACAGAAAGTCAGCATAGTCAATGAGGGATAGGAATGAAGCCTGGATTAATCTTTTTTTGGAGTCTCTGTTGAGGTAGTGCTTTATTCTAAAAAAATAAACCAAGCCTTTGTCTCAGTTTCTTTAGTAGCTCCTCAATATGGACAGAATACTCACCTTGACTCACCTTGGTAATTGTGTTTCTTCTAATGGAGTCTTGCTGTGTTCTGACAATCTGCAGTTAGCTCCAGCCTTTAAACTGCCCTGGAGATATAGGGTTAATTTTCTATGCAGTGCATAGAGCGTTGAGCTCAGCTCGGTCGAGATCTCTGTCTGCAACACTTGAAACCCAACCATCAGATTCTTACGAGCAAACACTCACTGACTAACTATGTGGAAACTGTAAAATTTTTTAAACTAGCCAGCTAGCAACAAAAGTTTAGGATTCCCAAGGAAGATTCAAGTTAGAAACCCAAAATGAAAAACCTATCTGAATAAAGATTATAAAACAAGCACCCAGGTAAAAAGGAGGGTGTGCTGACGACACCCTGGGGTACAACACTGCATCTGCCCACCCACTTCCCAAAAACAGGTTCTGAGAGGGGAGGCAGGGAGGGAGGTCAGAATACAGCAAGACTCCATTAGAAGAAACACAATTACTAAGGTGAATATTTTTTCTTCAAACAACATGAAGTCTTGCTGTATTCTGACAATCTGCAGACTACCAAGCAGTACCTCCATGGAGGAGGGACAGAACTTACTTTGGGAATAGGCTCTGAAGTACTGCTGTTCCAAACCAAGCATCACTACTAGCCTGGATATCCAGAGAATAATGCTTGGTAAAGGTATGGACTGTTTTCCAGGTGGCTGCTTGACAAATTTCTAACAGAGGGATATCCCTGGCAGCAGCCAGGGAAGCAGCTGTACCTCTTATGGAATGAGCCCTCAGGCCTGAGGGTGGAATTTTTCCCAGTTTCTCATAGCAGAATTGTACACAAGAAACAATCCACCTGGCAATAGTTCTCTTGGTGTCAGGTTTGCCCTTTCCCACTTCCCCATAAGTGAGGAACAACTGGAGGGAATCAAACCTGTGACCCTTGGTGCACTCTATGTAGTAGCTAAGGGCTCTTTCAACATCTAAACTGTGTAGCCTCCTCTCCCCTGAGGAAGAATGATCAGTGAAGAAAACAGGGAGAGACATGGACTGATTCAAATGGAAGTCTGAAACCACTTTGGGCAAGAACCTCCTATTGGTTCTAAGGACCACTTTATCTCTATGGAAGGAGATAAAATCAGATTCCACTGACAGGGCTTGCAATTCACTGATATGTCTGGCAGAGGTAATGGCTACCAAAAACACAATTTTCCAAGTCAAGTACTTAAGCTCTGCTGAGGACATAGGCTCAAAAGGGGGTTACATAAGTTGAGCAATGCAAACATTTAAGTCCCAGGCAGTGGCAGGATCCCTAAAGGGGGGATTGATATGAAGCAATCCCTTGAAAAATCTACAGAATACAGGGTGAGATGACAGTGAAGAAAGCTTTCCCACTGACAGAAAAGCAGAAACAGCTGACAAGTGTACCTTGAGGGTAGCTGTTCTGAGGCCTAGACCATTAAGACGGACCATATAATCCAGAACTGTAGGCAATTCAGCAGTTTCTGGAGATATATGCTTCTTGAACACCAAATGCTGAATCTTTCCATTTGGAGTCATAAGTCATTCTGGTGGCAGGCTTTCGAAAGGCTTTGAGAATATCCAGAACCCCTTGGGACAGATGCAAATCTGCATACTCTAGCTCTTCAAGAGCCATGCCTTGAGATTGAGGGACTGAAGATTGGGGTACCAAATCCTCCCCTGAGAGGAGGTTAACAGGTTGTAATTCCTGGGAAGAGACAGGGGAAGATGGACTGCTAGGGACAGTAAGAGGGGTACCAGGGCTGCCTGGCCCAATCTGAAGCAATCAGAATCACTTTGCAGGGTTGTGACCTCACTTTGACCAGAACCTTGAACAGTAGAGGAAAGGGAAGGAAGGCATAGAGAAATTTCCCTTCCCTGTTCAACATCAGAGCATCCAGAGGGACTAAGCCCAAGACTGGGGGTCTGCCACAAAACAGAGGAAGTTGGTGATTGTCTGGGGCTGCAAAGAGATTTATCTCTAGAGTGCCCCACCTTGAGAAAATCACTTTTAACACCAGAGGGTTCAGGGACCATTCGTGATAGCCCTGGGAAATCCTGCTCAGTGCATCTGCTAGCACATTGTCCTTCCCTGGAAGGTGGACTGCTATCAGAGAGGTCTGCAGAGAATAAGCCAGGGACCACAATTTCATGGCTTCCATGCACAAGGCCATAGACCGAGTGCCTCCCTGCTTGTTGATGTACCACATGGTGGTGGTGTTGTCTGTTCTGACTTGAACCACCTTGTTCTGCACTGACTGACAGAAAGCTTGCAGGGCCAGAAAACTGCCCTAGGTTCCAGGAGATTGATATGAAGAAGGATTCCTGAGGGACCACAGTCCTGGCTGTGAGATCCCCAGATGGGCTCCCACCCCAAAGGGAAGCATCTGTGGTAAGGGACCACTGAATGAAACTGAGTATCAAATGGGACTCCTTGCCTTAAATTGTCCTTATCCTGTCACCATTGAAGAGCTTGGATCAGTGTCCGAGTCACTGGAATCAGTTTGGTAAGAGGATCCTTCCTTTGGGACCAAAGACTGTCAGATGGAACTGAATGTCTCTCATCTGGAAGCTTGCCCCTTGGACCACTGCTGTAGAAGCTGCCATGTGGCCCAAAAGCTGAAGGAAATGCCTTACAGGTCAGGACACCTGAAGGCTGAAGGAAGAAACCAGTTCTATAAGAACTTTTGCCCTTTCCAGGGGAAGAAAGGCTCTTGCTTTGACAGTATCTAGCTCTGCCCCTATAAAGATAAGAAGCTGCACCGGATCGAGAACTGACTTTGGGAGGTTGAGAAGAAATCCCAGGGAAGCTAGCACTTGCTGGGTCACTTGCAGGTCTGACTTGATTTGGTCTGGAGACTGACCCATTAGGAGCCAGTCATCCAGATATGGAAAAATGGAAATATTTTGCCTTCTTAAAAAGGCAACTACTACTGCCAAGCACTTTGTGAAAACCCTTGGAGCTGATGTTAGACCAAAGGGCATTGCTTGAACTGATAATGGCCTGAAGAACTTGAACCTGAGGTACTTTCTGTGGGAGCACCTGATAGGGATGTGAAAGTAGGCATCTTTGAGATCCAGGGAGGCTAGCCAGTCCCCTGGCCTTAGCAAGGGAAGAATTATTCCCAGAGTCACCATCTTGAACTTGGTTTTAAAAGATGTTTGTTCAGGTATCTTAGATCTAGGATGGGGCACCATTCCTCTGTCTTTTATGGGGTAAGGAAGTACCTGGAGTACAGTCCTTTGCCCAAGTGTAGGGTAGGAACTCTCTCTATGGTTCTTAAGCCAGAAGAGATGAAACCTCTGCCTCTAGGGCAAGGGTTTCGGAGAGACCTGCAGGTGGAAAAGATCTGGCTCTCATCTTTGGAAATGTTTTGAAGCTGAAAACCAGTCCCTGGCTTACTACTTCCAGGACCCACTTGTCTGAAGTAACAGACATCCAGTCCTGGATGAAGTAAGCCAGCCTGACACCTAAAGGGATAGGACATTCGACCCGAGCAGACCCATCAAGGTGTCTGCTTGGCAGGGGCCTTAGGCTGAGGAGTGGATGTAGCCTTGCTCATCCCCTTCTGGCTCTCCCTCTGAAGAACCCCTCTGTGAAAGGGAGAAGAGGCCTGTGTTTGGTAGAAAGGCCTATGAAAAGGTCTGCCTCTGCCCTAGATTTCTGCCTTTGAGGGTTGCCTGCCTCTCCTTGGCCTGAGCACTTCTATAAGTGGTCCTGTACTCATCAATTTTCTTCATGTAATTCTCTGTCTGCTCTCCAAACAGAGAATTACCCACCACAGGGAAATCCATGGCCTTAGCCTGGTTGTCCTGTGAGAGGCTAGTACATCTGAGCCAAGCCATTCTCCGAAGAGCCACAGATGTAGCCATGACTCTTGATGACACATCATTGGAGTCCACAGCAGCATGAAAGTGTACCTTTGATGCCTCAATCCCATCAGCAGCCACTTCCTCCAGCTCCTTGGCCAGCTGGGGAGCCTGTTTAACCAGTGCTAGTACAGTGTCCCACCTGGACTTCTGGTACCTGGCTGTATAGGCCATATAGTTAGCCTGCCTGACTCTCAAGGATGATGCCATGTACTGTTTCTTTTGCCATGGCATCCATCTTCCTAGAGTCTTTGTCTGGGGGTGTGAAGCCAAGGGAATATTTGCCTTGTCACAGGCTGCAGCCTGCACTACCCAACATGGCTGCATTGCTGGTAGAAAACTCCATATCTGGGCCTGATAAGATGTACCTCTTGTCCATCCTTCTGTCAACAGGAGGTACAGAATTAGGAGACTTTAGGATTTTTGTGTCTGCTTCCCAAAGGACTTATGAAGGGAATAAACAGTCTCCTGGACTCTGGGATGTCCATTATTTCAACAAAATCAGGCTCCTCCTGATCCTCCACAGCCTCCTCCATAGGAAGATGGAGGGTTTCAGCCACTTTTCTGTAAAACAGATAGTGGGAAGGGGACTCAGAGAGCCTAGGAGGGGAAACACCAGAAGGTCTGTCTGGGGAGATGTCTGGTTCCACAGGCACATCCAGACTTTCACCATCATCATCATCATCTTCAAAATCCCTTTCCTCCTCAAATTCCAATTCATAAAAGTCTTCAGGGGTATAATCTTGAACCGGGGGAACTGACTGAACCGAGCCCCTGCCAAAAGGCGCCGGATGGGTCGGAACCGGACGAAGTAATTCAACAATCCGAATCACTCTGGCTATTTCTTTGGTGGGCAGAACATGAACCTCAGGATCTGAACCGGTTGATTTCTCTTTGCGTTTTCTTTTTGTAGGAACTGATCCCTCAGAATCGGCTCTCCTCTTGCCTGAAGAAGTATTTGCCCTGGTCAGAGGGCACTCCTGGTTCGGTCAGAGTAGATTCATTCACATATCTGGACTGACTAGTACAGTATGGGCTGCACACCATTGGCTCATGCTCTGAACCAATGGGCGTGCAGCTCACCAACTGTCAGTCGGCGGGCGGCGGCAGGCGGCAGGCGGGTGGGGTGCTGCCACCCGCTGGCTGACGGGGCGGGGTGGTGGGGCTCCATGGGTGGGTGGAGTGGGGGTCCACTGGATCACCAGGGATTTCATACTTGGGGGTGAGAATGCCGCCCACGATCGAGCTCGTTGGTCCACTGGACCACCAGGGATATTGGGCTTTGGGGGAATCTGTAATGGGGTGGATTACATTATGCCCGATCGGGATACTCGGGGAGGAAGTTATGCCCGCCATCGGGCTACTGAGAGGAACAATGTATGCCAGCGGTCGGGCTACTCAGGGGGTGGGGGTACACTTCTGCCCGCGATCGGGGCATGGGGGCTGCCACCAGGTGCAGTGGGAACAGGTCGAGGGCCACCCACAGGTGGCAGCTGCTGTGTTGCACCCTGCAATGCGGCAGCTCACCTGTGGGTGGCCCTCGACTTGTTCCTTTTTTTTTGGCTCAACTTTGTGCAGGCACAGGTAGGGGTTGCACCTGCATAACTCTGCTCGGCCGGGCTGAATATCGGGCTATGCAGTTTATGCATGGTTCCTCCCCCTTCAGTTGCGCATGCCTTCATTATCATTACGCTGTTGCTCAGCATGATTTCGGGGGCGCAACTGCCTCCTGCTGAATATCGCAGAATGGCGCAATTTCGGACTTGTGCAGGCAACCCTATTGCGCATGGCTCAACTCTTTTGAATATCTGGGCCTTAATGTCCAGAATCCATTTGCTATATCTAACGTGAGTGAAATATTTGGCACCTTGATCTTTGGCCAAACTTGGTCCAAATATGTCATGGGCCAGTGGGATAAAGGCACCTGTTGGTTTAACTTTCTATAGTCAATAGTGAGTCTCCACTTTTCTGTGGGTTTTAGTACAGGCCAAATGGGGGAATTATAAATAGAGTTTACCTGTCTTATAATTCCTCGCTCCATTAAGGTATCCAGTATCTCTTGTATATGTTCATAAGATGCTAGAGGTATTCTGTACTGGCGTACATAAACTGGACCTTTACTGTGGTCAGTAGGTACCCTGGTAACATGGAGGTCAGTTACCGCACAATCGTGAGCATCTTTTGCGAACATGTCCTTGAACTGAAGGAACATTTCACAAACTTTTTCTTTTTCTACTTCCGTTTCACAATTACAATTTTGTATAGCTTGCTCAATTTGTTCTTTAAAATCTGGGAAAGGTAAATTTTTTACCTATTTCTACCTCATCTTCTATTATCTCAGAAACATTTTCAGCATCAATCACATGAACCTCTTTAAATTGTTTTGTTTCATTAACCATAGTGGACAGTACAAGGTAATCATTTTCAACTTTACATGCCTGGATTTCTTCCTTATCTACTGGACAAATCTCTTGTAAAGCAATTAAACCATTTGGTACAGACCTTATTACTTCATTTGTGTCATCCTGAACAATGTCTTCTGGTAACTCCCTAATAACGGGAACAGGTAACTCCAAATCATAAAAGGATTCCGCTATCACTACCCCTAACTCACAATTAGCTGCTATAGTGATAGGCTCAACTGTTGGATTATGTACCAAGAGATGCATTACTTGCTGCTCATGTCTAAGCAAGGTATGGAGTGGATTTTTAAACCCATTTCACTAAGTTGCTTGTCAAGCAAAAAGAGTGCAGTCTTGTCAGGCATTTCTTGGCCTTTCTTTACATTGATCCTAAGAGAGAAATCCTTGACATTACTTGGAATTTTTGTAGTGAACTAATTTCCCACCTGGCACACTTGAGGAATAATTTGTCCAGACCTCAAGGCCTGTGGTGTCACTTTTATTGGGTAAGGGTCACCCCCTTATTCGTGACCAAAGAACATCATTGGCTAGGTCAACATACACACCCAGTCATACAAGGATGTCTAACCCCAGGTTCATGGGAGATTTTAGGCCTTGTACTACCTTCATAGGGTGTTGTATTTTCTTTTGCCCTATTTTGAGGTTCAAAGTACAGATACCTATGCTTTTCACACTCGTGGTCTTATATGGGACATTTTCCAACCACTTCTGTTTCTTTACACATGTTAAACTAGGCCTCTGCCTTTTTAACATCTTGTAAAACAGTTCACTAATTAAACAGTGCTCATAACCTAAGCATAACAGAGAATTTACTATCTGTAAATTCTCTGCTTTGATGGGCACCTTTAACCTGCCTTCCTCTGACTTTATGTTGCAGAGTAAGGACTCGTGACTTAGTGGCTGTGTTTCATTTCCACCATCCCCAGAGGCTGTTGGGTACTCTGAATTCAATGTCTCTGTGTCAACTGCAGGGCGTGCTTCTGACACAGCAGGGTCCACTTCCTTGGTGAAGAAAGTGAGGCCTCTTGCATTAATCTCAGACTTTACCACATCATGCTTTGACAAACAAACCACATGAGCTTTGCTTCTCCATGGAGCCAAATTTTCAGGATCACCTAGTACAGACACATCAGGTACATCAGAACATACAACATTCAATTTAATTGTTGCATCCCTTTTCTCAAGGTAACATGATTCTGATTGTTTAGCAACCTTAAGACTCTTCCAAAATGGAATGGGATGGTTTACCTGTGCCCACAGGATTCCATTGAAATAGTCAATGATAGGCCAAAATCTTTTTAGGAGGTCATTTCCAATCAAGAAATCATCCCCAGTTCTATCGGTGATATACACCGGGTGGTTGACTTCCATCTTGCCAAACCTCAATTTTAGCCACACTTTACCTAGGGTCTGTTGAGCCCCCTCCATAACCTACTACTTGTAAGCCATCAGAGAGGGTTCTTAACACCTTAGAGTCAAGTACTGCATCAACCAGTTTGTCATAAAAACTTCTAGACATCAAGGTAACTTCCACTCCAGAGTCAACTAAAGCTTCATGACTTATGCTGTTTTTAATGTTGATGTCAAAATAAAATCTATCTGCCCCTCTAGGGATTAAGTTACCCAGGTAGAATTTGCTTTTCTTAACTCCTGGCAACATGGCAGGTTTACTGTATCACTCTACATTGCCTGCAGCAGTAACTTGGGATATCTCTAGGGTAAGGTCAGGTTTTGTATTAACACTCTCATTTTCCAATTTCTTAGCAGTTGTATTACCATTGTCAACAATTGCAATTTCATTAACATGGGCAGCATTAGGAAGGACAGAAGGCTTTAGTCACTGGCCCTTATTATTGGTTCCACTGTTGCTTGAGGTTGCAGATGGGTTCTGCACAGGTGTAGGAAACCCAGAAGGCAGAAGATGAGGGGGACCAAATGATGGAGCAACCAATTGAAGTCTCCCATCTCCTCCTTTATTCCCTGTATTTCCTCCATGACTGGGGAACCAGGTTGAGGTCTGTCTTGGAACCTGTAACCATCTTGCTCATTGTTATTGTTTTGTTGCCCCCTTTAGGCACCTCTACCATCCCTATAGTTATTGTTGTATCCTCTGTAGTATCCTCTCCCATACCGTTGGCGCGTCCTCTACCAGGATCCTAATCTTGATAGGAGGGTCTTTGGTTTTGGTATGGCTGAGGTTGTGGAATTGCTGAGAATTTGATAGAACTGTGACTCAATGCCAGGTGGTGGAACCACCACAGGGGAAGCTTGGGCAGGGTTGCTAGATTAGATTACTACTGCGGGGTCAGGCACAGCCTTAGGCTGCTCTACAGCTTTTTCTGGTAGAGTGTTGTTACCTCTTTTCTTCTTTTGTCTCCTGTTTTTGGGGGTAGATAGCTCACTCCCTTCCATAGCCAAAGTATCCAAGGTAGTTACTTCAGACACTTGGACCTTGGAATTGGGGCCCCCTCCCTTTTTCTTTGGAGGAGAGTCATCACCTCTTCCAGAGTCCCAGATGTGTTCTGCCTGTCTGGCAATCCAGTGGATGTCCCTGGACCTCTTGTTAAGCTCAAGTGCCAATTGTATCCTGATAGCAGGGGGTAAACCTTGGTAATATGCATCTCGGAAGTCATCTGAGTCACTGTCTGAGTGATCTTCTGCTCCAAGGTACACATCCTTTAGCCTGCAATAATATTCCCTAGGACTTTGATCAGCCCCACACCGCATTTGGTAGGCTGCACGTCTGGCTGCCCCCCAGTGCGGTATTTACCAAACTCCTTTTTTAGGAATTTATACAGTTTGTCAGGTTTGTTCCTACTTTCTCTAGACATTCTTGACCACTCTGCTCGAGGATCATCAACAGACCACCAAATCACAAAACTCTGTTCTCCCTCATCAGTTATGCACACAGATTCAAAACAATCTTTTAGTTTTTGAATATGCTGCTCAATGCCTCCTTTCGCAGATTTAGAATTATACCTCTCACCTACCAGTTTCTAAGCTTGAGTAACAGTTTTTTGATTTTAAATACCCCTGTTCCTTTTCAGAAATCTTTTTATTTTTTCTGGACCCATCAGATGAGTTACCTTCAGAATCAGAGCTTCCTTTTTGCCTAATTTTATATCTCTTTTTTAATGCTTATAACGTGGTTCCTGTTCTGAACAGGAATATTCCTTTTCAGGTGGAAGAGTTATCTGAGTCAGGTTCCTCAGATGCATTTATTTTTACATGATTTTTACTTTTGCTTTTTTTATCACCTTTTGGGCCTGTAATTCTCTGACTTCTTTTCCTAGTTTATAGAGGTGTTGCTCCAAAAGGGTACACCAAAAGGGTAAAGTTTCCATTGTTTCTGATCACTTTCATATTGCTCCCCTTACATCATTATGCATTTGTACTATTTTATTTAGCTCATTGGTAACCTGTTCATTAGCATGCTCTAATTTTGCTTTTTCTCTTTCCAAAGCTGTGCCCCACTCTTTGAGCTTTCCATTAGTCTTTAATATTTTGGCCTTCTCTGCCTCTGCAGATGAGCACTGCTCTTTTAACTGTTCATTCAAGTTTTTCAAGGCAGCAATGTCAGTCTTTAAGTTGATTAGGACACAATCTCCATCAGATATTTTCACATTACTTACATCTAACTGCTTTTCTAATAGCTCAACTTGGCCTGTGAATTTACTACATTCCGATGATTTTTCTTGTAGGTGTTCCCTTAACTGTCTTGCTTCCCTTGCTAAACATCTTTAATCATGATTTAGCTGGTCAATTAGCTCTAAATATTTTTCATTTATTCTTTCAAGATCTTTTATTCTTTCCTCCTTACTCATAGCTGAAGACTGGGAAAATACTGGAGAATGTTATCACTGCTTCAGATTTTATAACTTTTGCACATAAACCTTACACTGACATGGTTTTTGTAACAATAGTCACTACTTTAGCAATAATACCCTTTAAACAACAATGGTAATCACAATGCTAATGTAATACAATTTTAAACAAAGAACCAAATCTTTTCCTTGAGATACTTCAAAAGTCCTTTTCCTTGCAGCTTTCCTGCAAGATAATTACTTCTTTCTGTCTTTTCTCACTGTCTAGGGGTAATTCTATCCTTAAATCTTCGAGAAATAAGAACAGAAAAATATTACTTATTCATTTAATAACTTGCAAATAGTAACTGTAATAATATTTATTTATCATACAACCTAAGTGTGGGCTGTTATTCACTAACAATCATCTCACAAACGAGAACTCCAAAGATGTCTGAATAAAGGCTTATGATATAATTTTTTTATAAGAATGCACTTGGATTCACCTCAGGCCTTACCCAAAATAATTTCATAAATTACCAAAAATAATAAATATTCACATGTGATATTATCCTATGCTCTCCAGATTCAAAACTGATGGTGAAAAACTCTGTTGCCACACTTTGGATTATATAAGAGATAAATATATTTTATTCACATATGTACAAGTCCTAAATATTCATAAGTAGCATAAATATCAAGCATAATAAAAGTAAACAAACTATAATGTAAACAAAACAGATTTTAGAAAATCAAGTAAATCATATAAAACAAATACATTTTAGCAAATAAGCAATGTAAATGAGTAAGCACTATTCAGCACAATAAATGACAGTTTATACTATTTCTTTAGCAAACTTATGAATAGCATGACCTTTTCTTTTTTACTATGAGAACTTGTAATTAATTACGCTAGTGTTTCAGATTATCTTTGTATGATACTTGCTTAAACTTTATAGTGTGAAAAAGGTATTTTCTTTAGATTTAAATTCAAGCTTAACCATACACCCAAGGTTTGAAGCTAAAATGCACTAAGTTATTACCCCAGATAGCCAAATAAGTACTAATAGTAAGATAAAGGAATACTTATGTTTTAGTTATCTGTAGATGTGGTCTTCTACTTTTTAGCTTTCAAAGTTTTGGTGAGAACTTTTTGTTTTGGATGACAAATGTCCCTGGTGGTGAGTTTGGCTTTAGTCTGCTGTCTTTTTCCCTTGAACCTGGAACTGTAGAGTATTTTGTCATCAATGAAGTAATGCAGGCTGGATCCTTCTTGCTTGACATTACAAATCATCAAAAGTCACTTCAGGATTTAGTGGGGGAAAATCAGACAAGATTTTAGCAGCTCAGCACAATCTGTAGAAAGATCTCTCCCTGTGGACAGCAATGTTGTTTTGGGTAACTGGACTCTGTGACTCTATTCTGTTTCAGTTCATTTCTGCTTTTGAACCTGCAACTCTGGACTCACTGCTATTCAACAGCACTGCAGACTTGCTGGCTGGTAAATTTCAAAGTCAGTCTCTTGTTCAGGCTTTTAACAGAAATTCCAGAACATTACTTTTAGTCCAAATTCTCAGTATGCAAAACATAGGTCTTGCTTAATCCAATACTGGAAGGAAGTCCTTTCTGTAATAGTCCATTTCAGCAGCTGGATCTGTGGCAGAGTTGTGCAGGCTTTCAGGCTGGTTTAGCACTCCTTACGGTGGCAATGTTAAAGCCCAAGTAATGTTCCCAGCAGGTGTGGCTTCAGGCTTTTAGTCTAGAATAAGTCCAAGCTCATCCATAATTGTCAGGACATTGAACACAGGTCTTCACACACCAAAGAATTAAGCAGTTCTGGACCGGCTTTGTCAGTTTCCCATTTATGTCCCACTTACTGGGTGACATCTCCATCAAGTTATGATTGGTCTGAGTACTCTTTGAGGGTGTTACTGTTAGCCCCTCCTAGGCCATTTTTATTTCAATATGACCTCATCCTGAAAACTATTTTTGATATAAAACAACTTTTCTTTCTTGCATCTACGTGCACCTTTGTACATATATAAGACTCACATTTTTAGATGCAACTAAAGGAGAGGATTCATTTGAGACCAAACATGATGGTGTCAATTCCAATACAAAATTTATAATTAATAAAAGCATTATAAAACTTTTTCCTTTATAGATATCTAAACAGTATTTACATATTTCAGAAGTACATTTTTTCCTGTTTAAAATGATGTTAGTTTGGCATACTTGCTATCATTAGAACTATGTAAATTTAATAAAATTTATTTAAGACAGGGATCTTCGTTGTTCTTTTCTGAAAGACATCAATCACTGTCAGAAAAGTTACTTCACTATAAACTTTTAGACGGTCTTTTTCTCTCTATAGCAACAAACTACAGATTTAATATTCATCTTGTTAGACTTTCTAAGATGTGAGCTATCAAAGGATACTAGATTTGTCTGGTTTTCTAATAAGAAAATGATTTTAAATAAATTATATTTATAACTGTGTAATGCTTCATTCTGCAACTATAAAACTTGGTAAGCTTATTTATCATACTATTGTCCTATAACTGTCCAATTTTCATCGTGGCAGTACATTGCGTCTTTAAACTATGAATAAAACTTCTTATTTCTATACAGGGTAATGGGACTTTCAAAGTCTTAAGACTTTTTTTTTTTGGTGCTACCCATCACATGATCTCTTGTCTTGATAGTGGTCATGGATATCTAGCTTTAGCTAAGACTTTTCCTATAAATTTACCTATAACTCTGTCATGCAAGGCTTGGACATCAGAGAGATGGTTCTGGAATGTGGCAGACCCCCTTAGAACAACATTGCACTACATGCTTAGCCTGAAAGTGTCCACTTATACCATGGCTTAAACAAAATGGAGTTGCATCTCTATTTCCTTAGACACTCTCTAGCATATGGCAAAGTGTTGCTTGTGGAACAGAAATATTTTCCTTTACAGCATTAAAGCCAGTTACCTTGTCTTAAGGTTTAAATAACTAACACTTTTTGTTTTCTCGTAGGAATTTATGTAAACAATACTCTTAGCCAGAAATAAGTCCCATATAAAAATCAGATAAAATAATTAAAAATAAATTCTTGATAAAATTAAAAAAAAAATTTTCCATCAAGGGTTTTGTCCCTACAGTCCTTTACTTGTTGGTATGTGATTAGATCAAAATTCAGTCTTTAGGCACTCTGTGCTAATATAAATTCATAGCTGCATTGTAAAAGAAACATAAATTATGTTTCTGCAGACACCACTTAATTACTGAGATTTTATGTTAGACAGTGGTCTGCATAATCAAATACAACCATCACCAACTGAGTGTGTGCGGAGCTACAGTGAATGGCATGCTGAGCATGTAGTTCTAGACCTCTACCTATCTCTTTCAGTGATTATTTGCTTGATTTTGTTAAAATTCCTGATTGGACATCTGGATTTAATTGTATGACTTCAGGGCTACAAGGACATATAGAAATCTCACCTGGGAAGTGCTTTCTTTTCAAAATATCATTAATTTAAAGTTCCAAAGCTCCATCACTGCATGATATGCCAGTCACAACAGTAAAATACTGAGCCACAGAAGCAGGTAGCGACTACAGCTATGGCTATTGAAACCTCTGATACCGCTGCCAGCAAAATGACATACTATAGCTCAAAGAAATGTTAGTGGACCTAAAAATTTATATAACTGTAATCAAATTATCAACATGAGCACTGACAAAAAATACTGAGGAACTCTCTGCCAGAATTGACTCAAACAACTCCAAGCTATTAGAACTCACTGCCTCCGTTGGCTACTTGGAGAAGCTCACTCAGAAGGAAAGCAGCCAGATAGCCTACTTGCTTGATAATGTGGACGATCTCAAAAACAGAGGGTGATGAAACAATATAGGGATTTTGGGTGTACCTGATGGGCTTCAGGGCTCCAACATGATTGCCTTCCTACAAACTTTTTGTCAGATCTGCTAGGTCACCAGTGGCCCTGGACCCTAGAAATAGAGAGGGGCTCATAGATTCCTGGGTCCCAAACCTAAGAATGCCAAGCCTAAATCCATCCTAGCATATCTACTGAAATTTACCATCAAAGAAGACATATTTAATCTGGCCAGGGCACAGAAGTCCCTAGCATGGAAGGGTCACTGTATCTCTACATTCCAGGACTTTTCCTCAGAGATTATTAATAAAAACAAAGTGTAATTCGATGTCAAACACCAGCTGCAGTGCTTTGGAATACGATATTACTTTAAGTACCCTGCAATGCTTGCGATACAGGAGGATGAGGTTAGATTTGTGAAGTGTGAGACAGTAAGTGAGGCTTGTGGTTTCCTACAAAGCTTTAAAAACTCTCAGACCTTTGAAGCACAAACAGCTACTTCCAACCATCATTATAGTTCAAGTGAGGCAGTTAGCCAGTGTAAGCCAAGGTCTCTTAACCACCCTTCCAACATCCCAAGACCAGCAACTACTGCACCTAATCCTAGAAAACATGTCCGCAGCAGGAGAGTCTCCATTTATCTTCCTCCCACTCGCCTCCTGAACCGGAAATGTGCATGTATGCTGACGTCATGATAGCGGGAGCCCTACAGTGTTTCCAATCCCTCTGCTACCACAAAGGAACCTCCTCTCAAGGGACCAATATTTCTTCTCCTGTACTTTCGATTGTTCCACAGAGCTCTCCACACACTGTACTTCAGTGTAACATCACTGCTGGCCTGGAACTCTACATAAGTTATTTTTCAGCCCTCAAACCTAAGGTGAGCTCCTAACATGCCAACTCAATGGTTGGATGTTACTTTGTGTGTTTCATCAGATGCTGCATATTCCCACTCATTGATATACTAACAGCACCAGTCTTAATACTTGACTTTTTACCACTCGGCAAAGACTGCAGCAGCCCTGCTGTATGTACTAGGAATATGTTATGTTACATTATGTGAGGTGGCAGAAGATTTGTGCTATTGCTACCATTTAATGCTAAGTTTTAAAGCTGCTGAGTGCTCTTTAAGACCCCTAGGGATTCAAACCCCACCCCCTTATCCTATCGTACCCCCCCGTCTGTTATCTGGTGGTGCTTAGTTGAAACTGAGTTGTGCATCTTTCAAAACGCTCAGAATACATTGTGTGATAATTGTCTTGCTATTGCAGATCTGTTGCAAATGAGACGGTACTTGTCTGTTATGATGTGTCTCAACATATGCAATTTGGCAATGAGTAATTTGGCTATAATGTGATCATGTCTGGTTGGAGCACTTGATAGAGCCTTGAGCCTGCTTTCACACTGTGAACCCTATGAGATAGGCTGGTTCTCCTTGCTTCCTATTAGCCAAGACACCTCATGCTTGTAAATTCCAAAACAACCAAATCTGCCATTACCACCACCACTGTCTCCTCTCCTCCTTATGACTCCTTTGTACACCCCCTTCCCTCCGGGTCCCCTAGACTCCTGCACTCATTCCATGTGGTTCTGAATATGATAGCTTACCTACTGCACCTCATGTGGTTTGATGCTGGTCCTCTAAATAATCCTTCTGAGCAGCTAAGTTCTTCTTAGCTAATTGGAGTAGATCTGGTTTGGCTCTCCTCTACCCCATTCACAGACAACAACACCAAACCCACCTTGGACTCTATCTAGTTCGATGGATTTAAGGTTGCATTAGTAGCTTACAGCCTCACCGTTCATTATCTACCTAGTTTTTACACTACGCTTTGATCAACTGCACTTATATAAGTACTACTGTTTTACTTGTTGCTGTCTGATAAACTTTGCTCTATAGTAAGCTAGTCTAGGACCTTATTGCTAGAGTCTTTTTGAATTTTTAGAGTTCTTTTCTGTTTTTGTTACTGCTCAGAATATTGACATTTTACCTGGTTAGCCTTAATAGTTAGTAGTTTATAGAAGTTTGGTCTACTACCCCATGGTTAGCACATGTCTAGTTAGTCAGTTGTTCTTATCAGTGTGTACCCTTACAAGTTTGTATCCTGGAATGTCAAGGGTATTGGTACCCCCCCCAATAAAGAGAAAGAAAATTCTATCCTATATAAATAAGCAAACATTTATCAATCCTGAAATGTTGTCTCGCTGGCATTGGCATTGGTAGTGCTCGAGTTAGAGATGCATAATAGGAATGGCAGTGAAGTATTAAAATGATGCCAACCCCACCCCCACCCTGTAGAGACCGACAGGCATTGGGGTGTGCCTTTGGGTCATCAGCTATAACGCTCATGCCATTTCGCCTCACCTTACCCTGTAGACACTGACAAGTATTGTGGTGTACCTTGGGGTCTTTGGGTGCTATACTTACCCCATTCCATAAGGAAATACGCTGTGGTGAGTGCAGTATTGGAGAATGGGGTGAACTTTGTGGTCGAACAGTGCAAGGCACACCACAATGCCTCTCATTGGCTGCAGGGTGGGGGTGGGGGTGGAATGGCATGAGCATTACAGCCGATGATCTCAAGTCACACCCCTGACGCCTGTCAGTCTCTACAGGGTGGGGTGCTACAGTTGGAAACCCTAACACTGTAGGCATGTGTTGATATTGTCACTCCAAATTTTCAACATAGGCTTTTTGTGAGCCCACCTCATGAAAAGCAGCACTATCAGTTTGTTAGCTGAAAGGTGGTTTTGCACAGCGGCTATGCCATTTGGAGACACAGGGATGAAAACACATGTTGGGCAGTATGTGGAAAATGACAACTGTGTTGTTCATGAGGAGATGTAAAAAATGGCAGACGTTGAAAATCTGGAGTGAAAATATGAAAACTGCTGAAGTTATGAGCATGCATAGAAACTGTGCAACACATGTCCATAACTCAATTATTTTTAGGATTTTTTTAACCACATCTTTAACATAGGCATTTTGGGACCTCCCTTCATGAATAGTAGCAGTGTGATTCTGTTAATGTGTCTGAAACATTGATTTCGCACAGTGACCATGCCATTGTGCGCCACAGGTGTGAAAACACATATAAAGCAGGATGTGAAAAATGACAGCTGTACTGTTCATAAGGAGGTATAAAAAATGCCAGTGTTGAAAATCTGGCATGAAAATATTGCAAATTTGCAAAGTTACAAGGGTGTGTGGAAACTATGCAACACACGCTTGTAACACAGTCATTTTATGGAATTTTGTTACCAAATTTTCAACATAGGCATTTTAGGACTTCTGCTCATGAACAGTATCACCGTCATTTCCTGAAACTGTCCCAAAAACTAATTTCACGTAGCGACCGCGCTATTCTGCACCGGACGTGCAAAAACACATTTCAGCCAGGATATGTAAAATGACAGCTGTACTGTTCATAAGAAGGTGTGGAAATATGCCAATTTTGAAAATCTGGAGTGAAAATATTACAAATTCATGAAGTTACAAGTATGCGTGGAAACTGCTGAACTAACGTAAAACAGCCATTTTGGGATTTTTCCACCAATTTGCAACATAGCCTTTTTGAGAGCTGCCTCATGAACAGTGGTACTGTTGTTTCATTAATCAGTCCGAAGAGTGATTCCGCGCAGTGACTGCGAAATCACCTTTTGGGACCGAATAACGCCATGACAGTGACAGAATTCATGAGGAGAGGTACTGATAACCTCATGTTGAAAATTTGGTGTCAAAATTCCAAAATGCCTGAGATATGCACCAAAGTTGAAAAAACTATTTATGCCACTATACAACTTACGGCATTTATTCAGTTCGCGTCAGCTTTGAAGAGTGCAGACATGTTCCCGGTCCACTGAAGATCATTCGCCGGACTCTGGAGGTAAGTATGGGGTGAGGGAGGGTGTGGGAGGCAGAGTGCACAGAGGGTGGGCGTGGGTTTCGGAGGGGCATGGAAACGCGAGGGACCATTTTCTTTGTTACAGGTTTAAAAAAACACATTGCAGTGCTTTTTTTTCTTACTAGGGTATTTGTCATGCTGGGGTGGAAGCCAGCATGCCACCTAACTCTTTTTTGGGGATGCTGTAGTGGCAGGGAGATTAGGCACCCATCAGCACATTCCGGCGAGGACATGAGCCGAGGGGATTGGCACCCGCCGCACACAACAAAAGTGGGGACATTATGCCGATGGTGATTGGGCCCCTGTCGCAAAGAAAAACTGTTGGGGCGATGATGCCGAGGTTGGGCACCCTCGGCATACATTGTAAATGGGAGGGGGGCCATTATGCCGATGGGGAGTGGGCTCCCCTGTCGGCATTCTGACAGGAGGCAGTGGCAGTGTTGCGTGCATGTCGGGAGGCGTGTTGTGGTCATGCTGCATGACAGCTCCGCTCTCATTGCAGTGGACCTTTTGTTAGATCTGGTGGCCACATTCCAAATTGCTGATGTGGCGCCTGCATGCTGCCTGATAGGGAAATGAGGGACGCACCTACTGATGTGTGCCCTGCATTCACCCAACAGTGACTGCGCCTCCAAATCTGCTACTACCACAATATGTTGACTGCACATACGCGAGCCAACATAAAAAGGCTGATTTTGCTTTTCTGCAAGAGATGCATTTAGATGCAGTTGAATCCACTAAACTGTCTAGGTTCTGAAATTCCCAAGTACAATTCAGGTCCTACAATAGTAAACAATGAGATACGACTATCCTAATCAGAGAAGAGGGTCAATTTGTACTCTCAAGCCACTCTCTGACCCAAAAGGCAGATACCAACTCCTCTCTGGTACTCTTGACAGATTCAATGTAGTGCTCTGCAATGCTTATGCAACTAATACTGGTCAAAGTGAATTCTTTAATCTGGTAGCAGCTCAACTCACCAATTTTTCTGATCACAAAATTATCCTGGGAGGCAACTTCAATGTAGTAATGGACTTGCTGCTGGATAAATCCCCCCTAAACCTTCTTTTACTTTCTCTAAGGGTAGTAACTCCCTTCAGAATTTGGTTAACTCTTTAAATCTGGTAGACATCTGGAGGTTGGTGCATCCGCAGGGCAAATATGTTTCTTTTTTCTCCAACAGACACTCCAGTTTTAGCAGAATTGAGTATTTATTTATATCTGCAGATTTGGTGAACTCAGTCTTAGACACCAATATTGACTATAATGATATCTGATCATGGCTTGATTGCTCTACATTTAGCTTTAGGGGAAGGTAAACTCTAAGAGTTCAGATGGAGATTTAATATGTCATTGCTAAAGGGCAAATAATTCACTGAATGGGTAAACAAAGAAACAGAGGACTATTTTAATTTAAATAATAATGGGAAGTATCCTATGCTTGTCTCTGGGAAGCCTATAAAGCCTTCATAAAAGGGAGAATTATAAGCATCTCAGCCACCAAGAAAAGAAAAAAAGCAAAATGCTTGACTTAGAAGCAATCAGCTTTGGCTTCACTAGAACAGAAACTCAAACAGATTAAGCCCCTCGACAGATCCCTTTTCTATAAGGTCACCTTACTCAAATTTGACATCAACAAAATTCTGTTGGTACAAGCTGAATATGCCCTATTCAGAACCAAACAAACCTACTGGGAATCTGGAGAAAAGTTGGTAGTGGTTTGCATTTGTCTAAAACAAAATGAAAGACCAGAATGTCATCCCGGGAATTAGGGATCCATGGGGTAAAATTCTTAACAAAAGTAAGGACATAAATATTGCTTTTAAAGACTTCTACACCCAAATGTATGCCCATAAACCCATACACACTAATGGGATCAGCCCATTTCTAAACCTATGCCACTCCTCCAAATTCACCCCCATCCAACAAGCACAGTTAAACCAGGAAATCTCCTTAGAGGAAATCTCAGATGCTATCAAACGCCTACCTGCAGGGAAATTCCCAGGCCTTGACAGTATCCCAGGCAAATCTTTTATGCTTATGGACCCTAAGATCTCCCCATATTTGCTTACCACGTATAAGGAGGCTTGGTGCCTTAAAATACTCCCTTCTACATTAACTTAAGCATTAGTTACCCTTATACATAAGAAGGGTAAAGATCCCTTTTGTTGTGCCAGCTATAGACCCATCTCTAATGAATTTGCCTATAAAATCCTTGCCAAAATTCTAACCGTGAATTCAAAAGGTCATTAGTAACTTAATTGGTAAGGAGCAAAGTCGGATTCATGGCGTAGGTCGAGCTGACAATGTCTGCAGACTACTCCATGTTCTATGGCATGCAATAATCTTAAAGAACCATACCTGGTTCTTTCACTTAATTTATTTAAAGCCTTCAGCTCTCTTTCCTGGGAGTATATGCTTAAGGTTTTGGAGCACTTTGGCTGTGGATCTGACTTTCATAATTAACATACTAGCATACCTCTTGCCAGCAGATTAGGCCTTATGGTCTATCGAGTCTGCTCGAACCTAGATCCTTAGTTGGGTGACGAGACCTCCCATTCCTTGTGCTCCAGAAACCCCTATCATCCATCCTCACCCCCGGGACAGGCCATCATCTGATACATCCACTTTCTGTGTCTGTCCCACCCTCTCTTGAAGTCCTCCACTGTGGATCTCTGAACCAGCTCGCCAGGCAGTGCATTCCAAGGGTCCACCACCCTCTCAGTGAAAAACCTTCTCCTCTTTTCCCCTCACCCTTCCACCTTCCAACTTCAAACCATGCCCTCTGGTGATACCTCCCTTTTAGTCTAAAGATCCTCCATGTTTACTCCTATTTATTCCATTGAGGTACTTGAAGACCTCAATCATGTCCCCTGTCTCTCCTCTCCTCCAATGAAACAGGCAGAGCTCCTCAAGTCTGTCCTCATAAGTCAAATCCCCTAGCCCTCGTGATCATCTTTGTTGCCCTCCTCTGTACCCTCCAGGAGCTGTATGTCCCTCTTCAAGTGTGGTCTCCAGTACTGTACACAGTACTCAAGGTGTGGTCTAACCAGTCCACTGTACAGTGGCAGAATCACTTCCTTGCTCCTAGAGGTGATCCCCTTATGATGCATCCCAACATCCTGTTTGCCTTGCTAGCTGCCTCCCGCACTGCTCAGAGTTATTCATACATGTATCTACCATGACCCCAGGTCTTTTCCCCTATTGAGGCCTCCAGCTCCCTCCCAGGGGTGTACCTGTGTTTAGGAGCTTCCACCAAGATGCAACACCTTGCACTTGGTGATATTGAAATTTAATTCCATGTGTGAGCCCAGCTTCCAGGGTGTCCAGGTCCCTTGCAGGCCAACCTCCCTCTTCTCCTCAACTACTGCTCCCATCTTGGAGTCATCCACAAGAGACTCATTTCACACCCTATACCCTCCTGATGTCCGATATGTATGCATTAAACAGGATTGGACCCAGGACCGAGCCCTGTGGTACCCCACTACCAACCTCTCTAGGGTTCGAGAGCTCCCCACAGACCACTACTCTCTGAGTGCGTCCAGCTAGCCAGTTTTCAATCCATCTGACCATCAAAGGGCCTACTCCTAACCCCATCAGTTTCTCCACCAGGCCATTGTGGGGGACAGAGTCAATCGCCTTGCTGAAGTCCAAGAATAATACATCCACAGGCTTACCCCTGTCCAGTTCTGATGTTACCCATTCATAGAACTCCACAAGGTTGGTTTGACATGATCTACCTGGCACAAACCCATGTTGCCGACTATCCAGACCTCCCACCTCCTCCAAGTACACCCCAATCGTTCCTTTAGTATACTCTCCATTAATTTTCCCACCACCGAGGTCAAACTGATGGGTCTATAGTTACCTGGTACTTCCTCGACCTCCGCTTATGGATTGGTACCACATGTGCCTCTCGCCAATCCCCAGGTACCCTCCCTGTCTCAAGTGACCTGCTGAAAAGCTCACTGGGTGCAGCCAGTATGTCCGCCAATTCCATAGTACTCTCGGATGAATGCCATCTGGCCCAGGAAATTTGTCTTCTTTAGGGCCTTGAGGGCTAACCACACCCTTTGGCGGGATAGCATCATCCGTCCCTCCACCTTACTGGTCTTTTATCCTTATCCAGATGTGACACCCTGGGATACCTTTCCTCCCTTTTGCTCCATTTCTGTTGCTCCCTGATCCCACTCCCTGCCGCTTCTATCCCCTTGTGCCTTGCTTTGTAGATATCCCATCCCTCCCTAGTGAACACAGAGGCAAAGTACACGCTAATACCTCTGCCTGGTCCTCACCTCTTCCACCCACCCTCCTTCTGATCTCAATCTGCTGAGATGGCCCTTAGCTTTTCTCCGCCCCCAATGTACCGGAAGAACCCCTTTCCCTCCATGTATCCCTGTGCCAGCCGCTGCTTTTACTGGACTTTGCTCCCTCACCATATGGGTGACTTTTCTAGATGCAAGCTGGTACATTTCCTTATCTCTATCCTCTTGTTGTTTTATATTTTTGTAAGCCACCTTCTTTTCTCTGACTGCTACCTGTACCTCACTGGACCACCAGCATGGTTTATGTGACCTTGCTCCTTCACGCTTCAACATAGCGAGATCCTGACTGCCTCATGAAGTCCCCGCTTTATGACCTCCCATCTCCTTTCCACACTTGTCGCTGAGGTAATCCCTTCAAGTGATCCTTGAGAATATTTCCATGCCCATAAAGTCTGCCCCCTGAAGTCCACTGCCAGTGTCCTAGATCTCACCCCACGCCCCCATGCTTATTTGAAACCAGACAGTATTGTGGTCACTCCCAGTCAGGGGTCCTGTACAACCATGTCCCTTACCAGATCCCCATCTGCCAGAACCACATCCAGGACATGCCCCTCCCTTGTGGGCTCCATCACATGCTGTGTTAAGAACACATCCTGGAAGCCATCCAGCAGCCTCTGCTCCTTGGCCACCTTAGAGGACATGGTTCCTCAGTTTGTATCTCTATATGTCCCCATCAACACCACTCCTTCCCTTTTGGACCACACTGGGCAATGATGTTGTCCAGCAAACCATCCTCTAGAACATCACCATCCCAGGGGGCCTATGCTACTCCCAGCTTGACCTTATCTCCTGCTGGGGATCAAGGTGACCCATAAGGCCTCCACGTTTCCTCTGCCTCTTCTACCATAGCAATTTCTATGTCATCCTAATGAACATAGCCACTCCACCCCTCTGCCCTCCTTTCTATCCTTCCTAAGCATAGTGTACCCCCACATTTAGGTCCCAGTCATGGTTTTTGTTGGCCCACATCTCCGCGGCCGCCACATCCACTCCCCTCGAACAGCATGGCCTGGAACTCTGGCAACTTGTTTCCCAAGCTCCTGACATTTACTAACACCAACCCCACCCCTTATCCCTGATCCTCTTTGTCTAACCCCACCCAGATTCCTTATACTTCCATCCTCCCTGCTCCTCCTGAAACCTCCACCTCCAGTCTGTTTCCCTCCCTTGGGCTTGAAGGCTACTCCTCATCTGAGGGGAGGCTTCTGGTCAGCCCCTCCTTATCCCTTCCCCTTACAAGTTTAAACCCCTTCTTGTATGTAGTCAGCCATCCCTGTTTAAGGACTTCCTTCCCTAATGGGGCAAGATGAAACCTGTCCTTGGCATATAGTCCCTTATCCTCCCAAACTCCATTCCAGTTCCCAACACCCCAACCCATTCTTCACCCCACTTCCTGAGCAGTCATTAACCTCTGTGAGCTTCATTTTTCTCCACTGAGGCCTTTGGTACTGGCAATATCTCCGAAAAGGAAATGTTGCATCCATTATCCCGACAGACTCTGGCAAGTTCTTGAACCTTGCTTTGATTTCCAAACGCTTATTTCCTCTAGATCATTAGTTTCCAAATGCACCAGGAACCGTTTCCTCCACAATCCCTAACCATTTCATACACCATGAACTTTGCTCTGTGCACTGTCAGCCCAGAGATACTCACTACCTTCACCTGGCTATGGCATCCCACCCCTGTCCTCCCAATGGATACCCCTAATCATCGAGTCTCCCAGTAACAGAACCTTAACACCGCCATCATCCTTATGGTTACCCACTGTGCCCTCTCAGCCCCCTCCTCCCCTTATTCATGATCTCAATCTCCTGGGAGTCTTCCTGCCTTATTAGAGACCCCTTGTCACCCTCCCTTTTGCCTCCCTTGCTATTTTGCCCACTTAACTCAACCCCTCTGAATAGGTGTCCCCTTAACCCTCTCTTATCTGAACCATTTATCCTGGCCCTGATGGTTTCCCTTCCCGCTACCACCATCCTCCCCCTTGTAATAGTACCCCTGCCTCCAGAGGCTCTCTGTGGGTCCCTTTAGCTACAGCCCATCCTTGGTACTGACCTCCTGCTGAAGTGGGGCCCTCTCCCACCTCCTTGTCTCCCAGTTTCTCTCCAATCATGCTCTCCTCCTCATGTCTGGAATATGTTGCATCTCCCCATTTGCTTAACATATATGTTTCCCTTCTCCTCTGGGACTATGTCTATCCTTTTCATAGCTGGTCTGTGATGCCCATGGGTATCTGACTCTCTCCCTGGCCTCTGTATAAGTTTCCTCATTTCCACCAACCCTTCCTCCCTCTAGGATGCTTAGTAGCTCAAATTTATTGACACTCTATGTCAGCCTCCATCAAGTAACCCGAGTTTCCTGACTGCATCTCTAAACTGACCTCTTCTTCCTCTCTTGCACTGTTCACCTTAGGAGCTCCTTCCCACAGTCTGCTGTTTTAGGCTTCCGCACAACAGCCCCTCCTGACTTTTCCCTCCAGTCTCTTTGAATTCAGAATGTTCACCCTCACGCTTTCCCTTAGCATCAACTTCCTATCTAAGGGTCCTCTGTCCCCATATCCCTCTTCTGCTTGCTGTAACATAATGTCCTGTAATTTCAGAGTGTTGCCTCAGCCTCCCTCATCCCCACCCTTCTGCTGCCCATATCCACACCCCTTATCCTTGGACACCCCCAGCTCCCACAGCTTACTCCTTAACCAATATACCTCACCCTGATACAAGATAGCTGTCTACAGAGTGGGCAGCCTCCTCTCCAGGCCCAATTTAGAATTATTGCCATCCCACAGCCTGTGCAGCCTACAACCCTTCCAAAGATGCCTGCCATGGTGGAATATGGCCACCCTGATTATCCCCCTCTGTTTATAATAGCACACCCCCTTTTCTCAGTCCCTTTCCCCTGGAGTACAGTTTCTCTCTATACTGACTGTAGTTATTTACAAACCCAATTTCAACCCCACCAATAAAGTTCCCAAGTCTCACAAGCACATACAGTCCAGTGTGTGTTCGGTCCCACTAACAGTGTGTGTAAGCAGACACCAGGTACTGTATGATGTTACAGGCCCACCAGCTCCTGTTACTTCAAATTTCAGTCCCAAACAGAAATATTCAGCCCTTCAATCCCAACCCCAGTGGCTTTTCAGTATTTAAGAAAGCCTACAAAACAGGGTGGGTGGGAGGCTCTTCAAACACCAGGCAAACAACACATTTAAATTTCCTTCTAATTAACCCTGCCAAACAACTATCCCCAAGCCTCCAACGTTACAATATCACAGCCCAAGTGACAGTTCAAATTCAAGGTAATAATTTTTAACACATAGAACTAATTTCACTTACAAAGTATTCAAATATTTCAGTTAAAACAGAATATAACTCCTGACCTCTTTTCTACCAGCCTGTTGCTTAAGCTCCCAAGTGAACAATGAAAGCCAAGGTAATTCCTGTTTAAAGACAAGGTAATTGCAGCTAATGTCCCTCCCTAACACCAGGCAAACAACACATTTACATTTCCTTCTAATTATCCCTGCCAAACAACTATCCCCAAGCCTCCAACGTTACAATATCACAGCCCAAGTAACAGTTCAAATTCAAGGTAATAATTTTAACACATAGAACTAATTTCACTTACAAAGTATTCAAATATTTCAGTTAAAACAGAATATAACTCCTGACCTCTTTTCTACCAGCCTGTTGCTTAGCTCCCAAGTGAACAATGAAAGCCAATGTAATTCCTGTTTAAAGACAAGGTAATTGCAGCTAATGTCCCTCCCCAACACCAGGCAAACAACACATTTAAATTTCCTTCTAATTATCCCTGCCAAACAACTATCCCAAGCCTCCAACGCTACAATATCACAGCCCAAGTAACAGTTCAAATTCAAGGCAACAATTTTAACACATAGAACTAATTTCACTTACAAAGTATTCAAATATTTCAGTTAAAACAGAATATAACTCCTGACCTCTTTTCTACCAGCCTGTTGCTTAAGCTCCCAAGTGAACAATGAAAGCCAATGTAATTCCTGTTTAAAGACAAGGTAATTGCAGCTAATGTCCCCTCCCCCTAACACCAGGCAAACAACACATTTAAATTTCCTTCTAATTATCCCTGCCAAACAACTATCCCCAAGCCTCCAACGTTACAATATCACAGCCCAAGTAACAGTTCAAATTCAAGGCAACAATTTTTAACACATAGAACTAATTTCACTTACAAAGTATTCAAATATTTCAGTTAAAACAGAATATAACTCCTGACCTCTTTTCTACCAGCCTGTTGCTTAAGCTCCCAAGTGAACAATGAAAGCCAAGGTAATTCCTGTTTAAAGACAAGGTAATTGCAGCTAATGTCCCCTCCCCCTAACACCAGGCAAACAACACATTTAAATTTCCTTCTAATTATCCCTGCCAAACAACTATCCCCAAGCCTCCAACGTTACAATATCACAGCCCAAGTAACAGTTCAAATTCAAGGTAATAATTTTTAACACATAGAACTAATTTCACTTACAAAGTATTCAAATATTTCAGTTAAAACAGAATATAACTCCTGACCTCTTTTCTACCAGCCTGTTGCTTAAGCTCCCAAGTGAACAAATAATTGGGTCTCAATACTTTATAAAACTTGACTGCTCAGATTCTGCCAATGGCCTTATCTCCACACCCACCCACCCAGTCACTGTAGAAAGGGGACCAGACAAGGTTGTACCCTATGCCCCATCTATTCATTCTAGCTACTGAGCCTCTAATTAGGTCTATAGCATCACACCCATCCATCTCTGGGGTTAAACTTAACTCACATTTGCACAAAATATTTGCTTTTGCTGATGACCCTTTCCTAACTCTTACCAAGCCAGTGAATTCTACACAATACTCAAAAATCTACTCTCACAATTTTAGTCACTGTCAGGCCTCCAGGTCAACTGGGATAAGTCACAGGTTCTATGCCCTAATGCTACATCTTTTTCACATCTAAACTAAAGGATATGTTCAACAAAAATTTGGTGAAGGATCAGTTAACTTTCTAGGCCTACAGATATCCACTAATCTAGAAACCCAATGCATATCAACTTCTCATCCCTGCTTTGGGATATTGAATTAGATCTTGCTAGGGAAGCCACCTTAACCTTACACTATGGGGAAAATCAATGCCATAAAAATGATTATTGCTCCAAAATTGTTCTGTGTCTTTCAAAATATTCCTATAGTGCTCAAGAAAAAACTACTGTGAAAATTAGATACCCTAATTAGGAATATTGTATAGGATTCTAAGCCAGCCAGGCTGAATATTAAAAAACTCAGAGCCCCACATGAAGCAGGGGGATTTGTTCTGCCCATTAGGAATGGTATCAGTGGCCCTTTATCTTTAAGCAAACTTCTCTACATATACAGGGCAAACCAAGCATCTCTCACTGGCCCCCCTTTGGTTCCAAATAGAACAGTCCATACTGAGCCCAAGCTACTTCGCTGACTTCATATACCTGCCCACCCCGCCACCCCTAAAAAGTAACCCCTGTCTAGTGGATACCTTTCGAGTTTTGAAGAACCTTAACAAAGTTGTTAACCACAACTCTCTGCCCTTAATAAGCATGCCCCTTTGGTGCAACTCTTATTTCACGAAGGGTGGTGCCATCCTATCTAACACAGTGTGATCACGTACGGGGATTAACAGAATAGGTGACATTCTATTTGATGACGCCAGTATATTCTTATCCTTTTCCGAAATCAGGGATAAATTCCATCTACTTACATTTCATTTTCATTACTATCTTCAACTTAAATCTGCATTCAAGGAATCAGTGCTCCAAGACGATTATTCACTTCCTGTAAATCAGGGTTGGGACCAAATCGTTAAAATAGGTGCAATGAGGAAAGGGTCTAGTTTTATTTATAAAATACTAATTAACTCCATTCCAACTTCATCCCTGACTTCCTCAGCTAAGTTGAAGTGGGAAGCTGAACTTGCGGTTCCAATCTCTGACCAGGAATGGAGCTCTACCTGGAAATGTGCATACAAGGCCAACAGAGAATGCCAAGGTAAGCTAATACAATACAAAATATTGCACCATTTGTACCTTTCCCCCAGTAGGCTATTGGAGGTAGTCCTTACAAAAGATAGCTCTCGTTGGAAGTGTCACCAAAAAGGTGCTGGCCTAGCCCTCATGTTCTGGAGCTGTCCCTCTTTAGGTAGTTACTGGCTAAATGTTCATGAGATATGTAAATGTTTTCTGACAGTCACTTTGCCCTATTCCCCTATTATGTACATCCTTGGCATCTTCCCTGATACTATCACCCTCTCCCACCAACCGGAACTCTGGCTCTCTACTGCAGCTTTGGATGCTAAGCGCCTTATTCTTAAGCATGGGAAAAGCCCCCAAGTGCCCTCTTTAAATGAATGGTTTAACCGACTGAGTTATACAACAAATAATGAGAGAATTGCATATGCACTCACAAACAAGCGGGACAGGTTCCTTGATGTACAGCATGGGGCCCCTTTCTCCAATTAAAGAGCCAGTAGAAATATGCCTTCAGAACCTGATGCTGCAGATCTTATTCTATGCTAGTAAGAGTTACTGCCCACATTAGCTCCTTTAAGGTCTGTATTATTGTTTCTTGGTTCTATGCTCTTTTTTTTTTTGCAGTTAGTCTTTTTATTGGAAGATTTCAGACTTTGTTTCAGAATTTTAACCATTAAATCAAATGGCTACCAAAGTGGTTTACAACATTACCACTCACTACACACAGTCAAGTCTCAGGACTGCGTCACAGGACAGGCATATCTATAGGTAATACATCTAGTTATTCAAACATCTTCCACAGGATGACTATACACCTAATTAATCGTATAACGAGATAATAAGAGCAACATAAGAGACAATTACATACTCATTGTTCAGAAGGATGGAAACAGCAGAGTGAGCTTCTTCCCATACAGTGAGAAACCGATAGTGAGGGGGGAACCACAGATTGATCATCCGTAAATGGAGCATTTATGATAGCTATATAAAGAGAAGCAATAACAGTGTTTAATAACCAAGCAACCATTTTACTAGTAAGTCAGGGGGGTTTCAGTTTGTACTTCAGCTATCTGGAGGGCAAGGCTCGCTTATTAGAGTCAATATACAGCATGTAGGGGGCCCATATCTCAGCAAATTTCTTTAGACACTGGTTTCTATAGCATGATATCCTCGTCAAAGTGGTCATCCTTTCCAAATCACTAAGCCATTCTGAAATAGAGGGACCTCTGCAGTTCTCCATCATCATATAAGAAGTTGTTTACATTCTATCGAGGCCTGTATGAGCCATAATAAAGAAGCTTTGGACAGGGTAAGAGTTTCAGGGATTAGGCCCAGTACCCATAGACCCGAATCTGCTGGGAGGGTCATCATTAGGATAGTAGAGCAGTGTTGTATTACTGCCTCTCAATAGGGATTCAGAGGTGTACATGACCACAGGATGTGGAGTAGATCTGCCTCAGGGCCTCACACACCTCAGCAATAGACATTGGAGAGAAGAACCAACCTTTTTAGTTGGGATGGAGTGTAGTACCAAAGGTGCAGTATTTTGTTCTGTAGAAGGAGACTTTGGGGGATACAACAGGACTGGTGAGTTCTCAGCCAGCACTGTCGCTATTGTAAATCTGTAATGGTAGTGTCCAATGCGGTAGCCCACTTGACCTTGGCTGGCAGAGAGGGATTAGGAGCACTATCTCTTAGGAACCTCTGTATAAGACCAGTCCTACATTTTGAATGCGTAAGCCATTTTGTAAGAGGAAGTGGAGGGGATTTTGCAGTTTTGCATTTTTTATAAGAAACACAGGTGTATCTCCTCCTAACCCAAGATTGGTAGAGGCTTCATTTGAAGGTATTTCAAAAGTCCTTATGGGGCAGGTCATACCTGACTTATAAACTTTGGAATGAGTCCATATCAGAGTGTCCTGGGGATTCTAGATCCCAATATTCCTTATCTCTTTAGCCCATCCCATCCAGTTCAAGGGGGAGTTGTTAATACAGAGGTAGGGATTCTGCCAGAGTGGAATGTAATTCCCCAAATCAAGACAGTGGGAGGATCTAAGCCCCAGTTTTTGCCATGCCAAATGAGCCTGTTGGATGGAAAGCCAACTCTTATGTTGTTTAGGTAGGGATATGGCACAAGAGGACACCAGGGGCCCTTCATAAGGTCTCTTTCTATTTGGATCCAGGCTGGAGGGTGGTCGATTGTGCTGTAAGCCTTCGTCTTTTAATGTCTTTGCTACTGATAAACGAATGGAGTACTGATAAAATCTGGTAAATTCCACCCCCTTAGATTTTGAGCCCTTAGCTTGGTCCTATTATATCTGGGCCTGGTAGAACCCCAGAGAAAGGAACTAATCAGCGTGTTTAGCTTTTGGTTCCATATATCGGTAAGAGGAAGGGAATGCAGATATTAAGTGATATACTCTAGGGGCAAGCAGCATTTTAATCGAGAATCTTGCCTGCCATAGAAAGATGCAGTGTGCCCATCTGTTCATGGCAGTTTGAAGTTTGGCCAGAAGGGTTTTAAATGAATGTCCATTAGGGTTGAGACTTTGGAAGTAAGCTGGATGCCCAAATATTTTATGTCCGATTTAGCCCTGGCTAATCCCTGAGTTCCCACACTAACCGACGAGGAAAGATCATTAAGAGGAAGGATTTCGACTTTCCACATTAATGTGTAAGCCACAGAGTTCACCAAAAGTTTTAGTGTAGATAGGATTGCGGAGGCTGTGTGTAGGTCACGGGTCAGGATCAGGCAAAATCCGCATACAACTTGGTGGTGTAGCATTTGTCTTTAACCGAATACCACGAATGTGTGGATGATTCCTTAGGCAGCTGCAAGAGGTTCAATAGCAATCACAAAAGTAAAGGGACAGTGGACAGCCTTGTCTGGTGCTCTGTGCAGGTGAAACAGATCAGATATGGCATTGTTAGTAAGAACCCTGGCAGTAGGGCACGATAGAGTATTTTTATCCAAATGGAAAATAAGGGCCAATGTAAGAGTGCTCAGGACAGCATGTAAATATTACCAGCTGATCGAATCAAATGCCTTCTAAATCAATGGTAATTGCTGCTGCCTGGGTAGGAAGTGAAGCCGCCACCTGTATTAATGATACTAGGCTGAATATGGCCTGAACTGATTCTGCCTTAACAAACCCACCTGTGATGGATGAATAATCTCTGGAAGAAATTCTCCAGTCTGGTAGCGAGGACTTTGACCAGAATTTCCGCATCAGCATTAATTAACGAAATGGGCCTATAGCTAGCCAGAAGGAGAGATCTTTATCCTCTTCCGGAAGTACGGTAATTAAAGCATCAGATAGGGTGGGAGGAAGTTGCCCACAGAGATGCAGCTTTGTTCAACATATTCACCAGGGGGTTATAATCAAGGGCTGAATCAGTTTGTAAAAGTCCACCGAAACCATCCCCCCAGGGGTTTTTGTGGGGAGCCATCTTATTAATGGCTCTTCAGATTTCCTCCTCTGTGATGAGTTGGTCCAGTGATCTCTGTGAAGCAGAGAGCTTTAGGGAGGAGTAAGGCTCGATAAATTGAGTCGTAAGAGTTTTTGCCCAGCACCAATGTGAGGAGTAAAGTGTTTTATAGAAGTTGGTCATAATATTAATAACTGACAGTTAGACATGATTTAGGCAGTGCTTAGGAGTAGTAGGCCATGGTTTATTGTTTAATAACAATCTAATGTACTTTTTAAATTTTATTTCAGGTTAACTGTAACTGTGAATTGTGTTACCATGTCTTTGTTCTATACACACTAACCATTATTATGGGAAAAAAAACCCTCCACCAACCATACATAATACCTTAATTATTGGTATGTGATTAGATCAAAATTCAGTCTTTAGGCACTCAGTGCTAATGCAGATTAATAGCTGCGCTGTTAAAGATCATTGTTGTGCGTGTGTGTGTAAAATAGAGAATACTGGATAGGTAAGTGTGTGTTATGGATTTTTTTTACACACCCGAGGTGTGTGATGACCCATAAACCTCGAGAGCGAAGCTTGAGATGTTTATGAGGTCATCACACACCGAGGGTGTGTAAACAAATCCATAAACACACCCTTACCTATTCTTTATTTTTTTAAATTGCAGGTGCATGGACTACCAGTGTTTACCTGTGGAGGGCAAGTGACTTGGAGGGTCCTCCATGAAGAGCGATTAGCGGTAGTTTGTTGAGGCAAACACATACTCAAAATGTATTAAAACAGTGAACCGGTGTGAAAAACATGCTGTGTTTTATTTTAAAGTTACTCTCCTTACTTTGGTGTAAAAGAAGTCGCTGAGCGTAGAGCTAGGAGAATGAGTAACCTGGCCCGAAGACTCAACGAAGCGTTAGCAGCGCTGCTATAGGATCGCTCGCTAACACTTGCGTCGAGTCTTCTGATGCTACCGAGTCACTCACTCTCCTCACTCTTAGCTCAGCGGCTTGTTTTACACAAGAGTAAGGAGAGTAACTTTAAAAAATAAAAACAGCATGTTTTTCACACCGGGCACAACTGTTTCAATACATTTTAAGGCTTATTGTTTACCACAGCAAACACCGCTAGGTCATACTACCTCCGTGGAGGAAAGTGAAAGTTGTTCTGAGAACGCCATAATAACCAGATTTCAGGTTATTATGGCTTTTTGGAGCGTAATAACCTGAAATCCGGTTATTATGTCATTTGAACAAACTGGTAATCTAGTTGATAAATAAGGTCACCAGTAATTATAACTCATTACACATCCCTACCTATACATTATTAAGCACCTGAGGTATATGATGCCTCATAAACCATGAGAGTTAAGCTTGAGTTATTTATATTGGCACCACCAGTAGAAAGTATGTAAACAAACTTGAGCAACAATACTACTCCCCATGTTTTATTTTTTACAATTACTAGTTTGTAAACTTCATGTTTTTTTGTTTGTTTCATCATTCTATTAATTTTCAGAAAATAATCAGTAACATACATAACACACCCAAAGAAAACCAATAATGTCAGATATCAAATATGCAGAGAAATGCAAAAACTACATCCTAAATATACATATCATTTTAAACATCCTCTGACAAATAAATTAAATAATCCTCTGACTGTAATTATAGTAATTTATATAAAACTAAGAGGGAGAAAAGGAAATGAGACCCCCAACCCCCCCCAAACATGTCTGTATTATATCTGTATAAGCAGGATCTTACCACCTCACTCCCAAGCATGACATCCTCCTATTGTACCTTATGATCGATGTTTATCCAGGCTTCGCCTTCCAGATCCACCCTAGGAACTTCATGTGTTTTAAGCCAGTGAGGAGACAGTGAAAGTGTTTTGTGCTAGTTGACAGTGTGTGTCCTTAATTATACACACCTTTTTATATATGGGTGTACCTCTCAACCGCCCTACATGATGAAGGACTTTCCCCATTTTACATCTCAGATTGCTATGTCCCACATCCTTACCACATGCAAAAGGCTCTCCTCACATAAAGAAGGTGCTACAAACTCAGATATTAGAGCAGAAATATATAATAGTCTAAGATGCTAATTGTTAAATCAAAATGAAACTTTGTACAAATAAAGGCACTGGTTTTCACAGTGTTCTGAGCTTATGTCTCCATGTATGAGGATGTGTCTTACATTATAAGGGCTAGTGTCCCACATTTCGGTGACACGTTTGAGAAGTATGTCACACAGGTATTAATAACACATAATTGTAGTACCGTACTCTGGCTTGTAATCAAACCTTACCAGTTATTACAGTGTGGTATCTAGCCCTTCAGCTTATACGGATTTAAAAGGTTATCTTCTCTGCGCACTGAAAACAGAGATCATTAGGCTTGCTTCTAGAATTACTTATAAAGAAGAATATTACACTCCTGACAAACCTCTTTAGAGCAAAGTGCCAGGTCCCTGTTTATCTTCACTGCCTCTGCACTGAAGACTGCTTGCACTTTATACATGAAATATTGAAGCTACATTTTATGCCTGGAATATTCCATATATCAGCTTATTAGAGATGTTACCAAGCCGTCAACAATTGGTACAGTTAAGAAGCATCCTATCACCCCACTATCAATCAAGGCTGAGGCTCCACAGGGCTTCGTCCTGGGTCCTCCTCTCTTTCCCATTTTCCTGAATGAACTCCCTCTTCTTGTTCCAACTTGCATATTCATATGTATGCTGATGACGAGTCATCTTCACCCCAGGTCCTCCACTGCAGTTGTGGAAGGCCTGCTCCAGAAGGACTTCAGCAGCATTCTGCACTGGTTCCATTCCAACCAACTTCAGGTCAGCACTAAAAAAATGGTGTTCATAACCATTGGTACCAGTCAGAAACTGGCCAGACTCATGGCACCCCCCTGTGTTCACTGCATTGGATGGCACCCTATGTGAAGCAGTTCAATCCTTCAAGTACCTTGGTATGTGACTGGACAGTAAATCTCAACTTCTCAGCCCACATTGATGCCATCCATGCTAAACTCCATCCCAAGCTTGGTGCCCTTTACAGAAACAAAGACTGCTTATTTCTGCAGTTCCACAGGGAGCTTGTTACTGGAATGGTGCTCCCTGTTTTCAACTATGCAGATGTTATCTGTGGCACCACCCCCTCCACATCTCTTGCCAGACTGGACACCCTCTGAAACTCCTTCTGCCATTTTGCTACAAACTCCTCCTTGCACCCACCATTGCTCCTCTGTTTCTCCCTATCCATCCTAGCTCTGCCCTCACGTTGCCATGCTCACTGTATCTCCTTCATATCCAAATTCTGCTTTGGTTCCCTTCCTCTTAAGTCTCTTCTGTTCTCCCAACTCCCATGCCTCCTGTTCCTTCTGTTCCAGAGACCATCAAACTTTCACCACTTCTCATCCCCACTCCTCCGCTTGTCAATCTGCCTTCTCCTACTGACTTCCTTCACTCTGGAACCAACTCTCCACCTCCATCCACCTCATCTCATCCTGTGGCTCCCTCAGGCACTAGTTGAAACTCCAGCCACACCTCACCTGTTCCTGTTACCCCTTCTCCTGACACCCCACTGAACTAAGCCCATCGGTCTTTAGTAAGGCACCTGCCTGGCCTGAGTCTTCATTCTGCTTTTAGTTACACCATCTCTTTAAGTCAGTTCTTCACTCCTCCACAAGACCAAGCATAAGCTCATCCTCATGGCCTCTCACCTGTTGCCAGTATATGATTTGAATGCCATATTTTTGTTTGCTGCCATATTCTCATTTGTACTTGTTTGGGTAAAGCTGTTTGACTTGTGACCACACTTTGTTCTGAATACTAATCAAATATTGATTTTTTGTATTTATTCACCATTGTACCTACTGATTTACAAATACTGTTAGTCTGACCTGTTACTGCATATTGTATCATTTTCTTCTTTTGTTTCCCTCCTCGGCTTCACCTGGAATCAAGCCTTGGCTCAGTGTGTGCCTTTCCCAGTTAAAAATATTATTTATTTAGATATATATATATATATATATATAAGAGAGAGAGAGAGATACATACATAGATACATACGCACATATATAAATAAGTAAATAAATAAAATGTAACAGAAAATGTATCATTCATCAATGAACACCATCAAGATGAAATGTGAGTGACATTTTGGCATTGCAACTATTTTATCTGAAAACTTTAGATGGATTATTAGAGTGCCCCCAATTATGTGTTTTGGAGAATTAGAATCGGTGGGAGGTACCAACAGCAGTTAGTGTTTGGACAGTTTGTGTGGTTGAAGGGTAAAGGATAATATAAGCCTAATTTTGTCTTTTTGTTCCATTTGCAATGCAAATGGTTATACAGCTCTCATTTCTTAATTACTCTATTTGAAATGTAATTGAGACTGTATTAAAAAGGTGAGTACTGTAATACATTTTATTTGATAATGTTCCGTTTTGCAACTATTTCTGTGTTTAAGCTTTCAAAACAGTGTGCCAATATTTTAGCATTAATGTAACAGTCTCTTTGACATTCGTGCCTGCACAAAAATTGCCCTGAATTTTTATCACAAACCCATTTTATTAGTTTCTATAGATCATATTTTAAAAAAATTCCATTTAGAAATGAAGTGCATTTAGGGAGTCTATTCAGCACATATACACACACACACACACAAATAGTTACTTTTAATACTTTAAAGGGGGTTTATTTTCTATTTTCTCTGCTTAGGTATTGTGCATTAACCAGACTTTGTTTCTCAGTATTTGTGTATGGTTGACTCCTGCATGTCTTGCAGCTTCACAACTTCCCTGTCTGTGACATAAAGTGATTTTCCAGGTTTCTGCACCAAGAAAAAAATTAATTCCTGTTTGCATTGACAAGACTTGAATCTCATAAGATAAAAAAAAAAGTCTGGGCATTTCTATCTTTAATACTTATGATGTTAACATACTCTTTCCTTCTTAGACGCCACCTGTCCCCAGTGCTTGCCCTGAAGTCCCAATCCTTTGCTTGTGATATCAGAATCATGCCTATGGCATAAGCAATGACAATGAAGAGGGCTAAAAGAGCAAATATTCACTAGACTATGCCACATACACAAAAAGTCTATGGGCCCCAATGCATGAATGCTATGTAGCGTGCATGGAATGAAAAACGAGTTTGTGCGTGCGTGCATACGTGCGTACATGTGCAGGCATGCAGGCTAGGTAGAGCAGCATGCGCCAACTTCACACAGCTGCATGTGTAGCTGGCCCGCATGGAGCTGCACTGCATCTGCGCTATGCATGGGTGGAGGGGAGTGGCTACATAACAATGTGCGCACCACCCTCATACATGCATGCACAATGGCAAGTAGGCCAGTCTGGCACATGGCGTGGTGCGCGGAGCAGTATCCATACAAAATCCTGACACTGACAATCCAGACGCCTGAAAGCCCCACACCAAAAGCCTGACAGCCACATTCCAGACTGTGGCAGAATCTTGATGTGTGGTGATTTGTGTGGTTTTGGGGATTGTTTATATATATATATATATATATATATATATATATATATATATATATATATATATATATATATATATGACGAGGGGTAGAAGGACGGAGCCCTCCACAAAGCCCCCCGCAAACTTTTTCCTGGACATTGCACCTGTCTTGTCTGGTGTCATTGGGAATATGACTGTCAGGATTTCGCTGTTGGGTTTTCGCGACTCGAGATCCTCAGTATCAAGATTCTGTACCAGGCCTGCCCAGACCCCTATGGCAGGTGGAGGGCTGCCATAAGCATCTGCACAGTGTAGCTGCAGGATCCACTACAGGTGGGGTGCGAGAAAGAGGCATGATGACTGCAACACACTGTCATGTATGGTCAGTGCTCCCAAGCATCGGGGATGCCAAGCACCCCACACACACCACACGTGATGTAGCGGTCCTGTAGGGAAGTTCTCATGACAGGTGTGTCCAGGGGTTGCAGAGGACAACAGGTCATGTGAAATACACACAAGGTTCCTAGCTGCAACTCATGGCTGCCACAACAGGATACCTCTGCCAGTGATGGACCTGCTGTGCACCAGAGGGCAGATACCAGGCATGCTGGCAACCACCATTGCCTGCCACAGTATCACACATGCAGACAACGGAGCAACACACATCACCTGTGGCACTGCCACAGATCCTTCATGGCCCCCTCACCCCCAATAAGGAATAGCCCCTCCCCACACTGGCCACAGCCAGTGGTGTCATGTCAGCAGCATCACAGATGTTGCAAAGCACATCTACTCACCAAATGTCAGGGACACACATGCCAGAGAAACCATGTATCAGGTCTGCCTAGGGGTTGGAAAGATATCATAGGTGTCCCGACTGCACCCTTTATCACACAGTGATGATGTTTATGGCCCCTGACCCCCCCATAGCTGACAGACCAGTGGTGTGCACCCCAGACTGTGGCACAGCTGTGCAACCCTGAAATAAGGACTAGGACACAGGGGGTAGGCAAAGCCACGCTTTACTGCCACATTGAAAAATGAATGAAGTGCAAAGGAAGCACAATGCAGGCAACAGCCCATGGACAGGATGTGCAACAAAGACATGCAATGTGCCTGATCATGAAAGTCCACTATTAGAGGTCCACGGCACAGGACATTGACATGGCCAAAGGGACCACAGGTGCATGGTAGCAGATGGGGATGTGGTGAGCTGCAGCTATGTGTCCCCATCCACCATGGAGTCTTTGCCGGATCTCAACAGTGTTCTTTGGGTCCAGCCTCACCACTCCAGTGCCAGCTGCCACAATGGACCTCTCTATCCCTGCAGTGAGAAGGACACAGAGGGAGGACAGGCATGAGTGGGATACACATGCAGGGCCTGACATGTACATGTGCCACCAACAGATACCCTACCAACTTTACCATCTACCTTTGAGTGCTCAACAACTGTCCACATTTCTTCCACCTCATCTTTGTAATAGATGTTGGTGCTCTCAACCCACAGGGAGAAGAGCGTGTGGCACCAGCTGTTGCCAGCGTGCCCTCCATGGCCTACCAACACCTTACCAGGGCTAGCTCATCCGGACTGCCTCTTTCCTGTGGGAGACAAACTTGAAGCAAAGGTTAGATGTATGGCCCACACTTCACAAGTAATGTACGCATCACACACCCTGCAGGTTGCATACCCACCTGGACAGGTACCTCCACCTCTCAAATCCTGTCAACCTTGGGTTGTCCAGATAGGATTTTTCTGACACCTTCTGCAATTTCTGGGGTATGCCCCGACTCTGTTGACCTCTGGCAGACTTCAACAGCTGCTGTCCCCAGCTGCTGCCATCTTGTATTTATATGGGACAGGTGTGGCATGTCATGCACTGTACAGGCATGGTCTGCCAACACCCATTTAAAGATGCATGCATACATTGTGGAGGGCTGTGTGTCAGAGCTTGCTGCACTGACATCTGCACACCTGCCATGAGGTTGCCGCCATGTGTTGCAGGATGTGTCTGGGAGCGCTAATGAATGTTCTTCTGCTGGAGCTGAGGTGGGGTGAATCCCTGTATGGTTGGCCCACCACCCATCCCTAGCCATGCCTGGCTGCCAACTTTTTGATGGCTGACTGCAGGTCCACCATTTATGTTTGATGGCCACTAGTGTTCATGCCTTGGGCTGGCCACGTTAATGGTGGCTTGTATGTTGAGCCACAGGAGGCCTTCATCTCCACAGGTGTCATCAGGGACTGTGCCCCATAGAAGGTGGCATCATAGGCCCATATGTCAGACACCATGGCTACCACCTGCCCTGTGGTGAAGTATATAGAGCATGACCCTACCCTCCAAGGTTCTGGACACATCCACGGTGCAGTCTGCTGCTCTGCCCAGCAGCATCATTCCTCAGTGGTGGACTAGGTAGGTTGTGCACAGCTCTACCATCCTCTACTGTCCACTTCCATTGTCTGCTCTTTGTCTTCCTCAGTGGTCATCACTTCCATGGGTCTGCATGGGGTGACGTGGTTGCCATATATGGTGGGGTCAAGGGGCAGGTCCATGTATTCTTGGATCACCTGGATTGCACTGCGCGATGGACCTGCACCTGTCCATTGGACACCCTCATCACCATGTTCTGCATGCCTGTTTGTGCATGGTGCATTTCTGAGACAGCTTATGTGTTGTGTAGCTGTGCATCAGGGTTGGGTCACTTTTGCATGCACTTTCCACCCTTCATGCATACAGCTTTATATTTGTAATCTGATAAAGGCTGAACTAAAATAAAATCAGGTCAGCTAATAAGCAGTACCACAAAGGATTTCACTAATGAATGATTTTACCCGACAGAAGCAGATGATAGAGATTCAGTATGTGACATGGTGGTGCCCAGAATCAGTTTCCTCATGTCAATCAGTGTCTTGGGTGAAGAACAGCAGAGAATGGTCAAGGCTATCACTTTGCACTTGCCTGGATTCTTGCAATTTGGCAGCTGACTACTAGAACCTAAGAGCTTATTGAGGCACACACATGCACAGCACTGTTTCTGTACAGTGTCACCTGATGACTCTTTAACAACCTTGCAGATGGCAGTGTATATTTTAGCATAAAAAACAGTGACACGGGGCCGGCCCGGTGGTCCTGAGGGTTGAGGCACTGGCTGCCACACCTCGCATCACACCAGTGACCTGGGTTCGGGAACGGACTTGGGTTGCCGGGGGTCAGCAGGGGGAAGGAGGATTGAGCATCCCAATGGATGCTTTCCTCCTTCAGAGTGGGTTACCAGGGGTGCTTTAAGCACCTGAGGTCCCTAAGGGTTGCTGGAAGCACCGACTTTCAGAGCTCTGGCGGCTCCCTTGGGATGGAGTCAGAGGGGGAGGACGCTGTGAGGCACTTGGTGGTGACGTGCATCAGCACGTTGTCTACCTGCACCGGTGTCCTCAGGGGAGGAAGGGATCCACAGAAAAAGCAGATCAACACCCTTGTCGGTCCTAGGTGATGACTGCTCCTACCCGGCCACTGATCAATGGGCAAACCCCAATGTGCAGGTGCTCCTCCTCAGAAGTTGAGGAAAGGTAAGGGCAGACCTTCCTCACCCCACCCGAGGGGTCAGCCAGGAATCTAGAAATATATACAGGGAGTAACCTGGCACTTTATGGGCAGACTCTAAGACGATGGCTTGAGGGGAGATGAGCAGTCTGAAAGAGTGGATGGACGAGGGCAGTCCGAAGGGATAAACAGAAAGTTAACAAAACAAACAAACAAACAAAAAAACAGTGACACCACATGACACAAGCTTGACAACTAATTGTGACTAAGGACAATGTGACCAGAGTATCCAAATATTTTTAGTCATGATGGAACCTGACACTGGGCAGCACTACAGATACACATTACTAAAATTAATACTTTATCTGGACATTAACAGTTGTAATGACAGCTCTCCATATCTACCAGGTCATAATACCCCTTACCACTTTGTCCCAGTAGAGAGTAACCTCTGTTCTGGTTTGTGTTAGTTATCTAATTAACACTTACTATTTGGTGGACTGTAGGAAAGCATAATGGTTCAAGCAACATATCCAGCCCATAGAGCCAAGGAAGGAATGAATACTGACAGAGGCAGAATTGTGAAACAAAAATACAGTGACAGGCTGGTATCTTGAATGCCTTGTACAAGTTAAAGTTTTAACAAAGCATGAGAACTGCGGCCTATGAAATTACATTATTTTTTCATTTATAATATATGAAGGTAATTTAGTGACTTGTGGAAAGTGCCAGATTATTTATTTAGTTTCTGTTTACCGAGTAGGCACACTAGACATAGAAATTCCTATTTTCAGGTACGACCCAGGAGGATTACAAAACAAAATTACAGGACAAGAACAAATGAGCACAATATACAGTAGAGGTCACTGAGTACAAAATACAGTAGTGGTCCTAAAACAGGAACACCATTATGGTAACACAGATGCACAAATAAAAGAGATAAAAATACAGCAGTCAAGCTGGTGGTACAAAGTAAAGGCAACTGCCATTATCTTAAGGGATCCTTCAAAAACAAAATATAAAAGACAATAGGTCAGCAATGAGGGACTACACAAAGGAAAATAAGTACATTTTCATTAACACAAGTATGGTAATAGATAAGGCAGCAGGCAGGGGGAAACAAAATCAGGAGCTAGATTAAAAGCAATGCCAGTCCTCTGAGTTATCAAGTTTCTCATGAAATACCATTCTAATGCTGCATATTTACTGGTCGGTTCCAGAGTGGCATTTGTCAGCAGCTTGACAGCCTAGGACAATAGAACTGTTCAAGCTGTCAACTTGTTAATATAACAATACAGGAAAATCACCACCAATGTGGATTGTGGTTTAGCAGATGATTTTAAATGTATTCTGGATCCCATCCTTTTGGACTTTGTTACGTCCAATGTCTTGGATAGATCTCCTTGCAAACTGCCCCTATCACACACCCAGCACTCACTATTCTCAGTACCACCAGACTAGATCCTCCTTTCTCCTGGAAGCAATTATGGCCTCCTGTTAGCACAGCCAGAAGCCTGGCCCACCATGTGGACATCCGTCTCTCCTTCAGTGCTCTGTTCTGAACTGCCACATTTGGCCACCCATGTAGCAGCATCACAGCAGGAGCTACTAGACACCTTTTCAGTGGAGGAGTAGGGCACACTTTAGTGTTGCTTTTTAATTTTTACATTTTAAGTAAATAAAATTTCAATTGCTGCTCAGATTTGAACCCTGAAAATACAAAATATAAGGCTCTTGCTCTCATTCAGTCCCCTGGTCGTTTTTTACTAGCCTGCTGATATAACCACTGCACTGCCAAGCTGCACTGCAGGAAATGGCAGCTGATGTGGTGCTGAGGTTAAGTCATACACGTAAGAAACAGGCTACCTGGGTTCAAATACAGGACAGTTCATTTGAGGTAAATATATATATATATATATATATATAGGTTACCTGCCTTGGATCAGTTTTGTTGCATTAGCATAACAAAGCTTAAACATAAATCGGTTAAGATAATTACCATTTCTCTCCTTCTAAGTTCCCCCAGTTCTGTTTGCTCTGGATTCACTTCCTGGTTTCTCAGATCACTTGATTCTCGGGTGTGTACCATAACCATTACACTACAGGCAGTCATGTACATTGTATTAGTATAACAACACTGCAGGGGCAGCACAGCTTTAGTGCATTTGTCAGAAACCTAAAAACACACCAACATGTACATAATGGCTCCAGTTTTAGTCCATTAAATATAGTGTTGGAATTTAGATGCACATATTGTAAAGTAAGAAATGCGATTTTATTAATATCATTATTAATGAAAGTTTTATCCTTCTACTTCAAAGCCTACCTCCTTAGCCACTACACTACAGAAATCTGACCAGAACAGCTTTTATTTGCGCCTCCCCACCTCCCTGGCTGCCCAGTCCTTCAGGCCCCCTAGGCCCTTCCTGACTGCCTGCCTGTCCCCACGCCAGCCACTTACCTCATATTGCAGCTCCCCCAGGTAACCCGACCTATCCCTTCAGTCACATGACCCTGCAGTGATGTTGCCCACCACACAGTCAGCCTGGTATTAGCCTTTTCACATATCACTATGCAGCTAAACCTGAACTTCTGTAAAAAAGTGATTTGGCAGCCATGTTTACCACTCGCTAATGCAGCATAATGCGAACACAAAGTTGTGTTCAAAACTGCTCTCCACCACCCAAACAACATCAATTCTCCTTTGTTTCCACTATCAGGCACATGCCACTTCAGTATTTTCCTTATCTTTGTAATTTCCCTTATCAAACTCACAAGTGATGATTGCTGAAAGACATGAGTGGCTATCATGCTTTCACTTTTACTCATGGTCACACTTCTGCTCCTATGCAGCATTCAAAATACGGCCACAGAAATACGAAAAACAAAACAAAACAAAACAAAAACAAAACTACAATTCTTTCTTGGTACCTTGTCAGTAGACTGTGTTTTGCTCTCTCCATTACAAAAAAACTGCCATTACACAAAGGTGGTGGTGGGTGGGGAGGCTAGCTGTCAATCATGAAAACTATTGAACTACAAGTACGGTAGTTTCTTTAGGACAATGTCCTAAAGCAAAGCCAAAAATACAATGTAGTTCCAGTAGGTGGAAGGATTACTTGAGCAATGTTTACACACATTTTTTTTACTTTTTACATATATAATAACTGGTCAGCAATTTCTCTCAATGTACTGACCAGGTAGATATTTTCCATAACAACCAGCTGGTTGTTATGACATTCATGAGCCATGCCAGTCAAACTATGCTGCTGCCTCATTGGCCAACATTCTGTATGTGGGCGGGGCCAAACAGTCTCACAAACTGCTGGAGAAAAATTACTGGTCTGTTATTATAAAAATAAAAGATGGGAGGTTTTCATATGAGAATTTAATGCACACCCTCATTGTGGGATGCTTTGATAAACCCCTCGGGCTTCGCCCTCCGGGTTTATGTAGCATCCCTCAACTCGGGTGTGCATTAAATTATCATATCAAACCCTTCACCATCCATTATTCTCTATTTATTCATAATTATTTCAACTGCTAAACATATTTAAAAAAAACATTTTATAAGTGCAGTGACACACTCCAGGATGTGAATTATGCTAGATCGCTGCACTTCCCAGGTGGTTGAAGGCACTTGGCCTGCAGCTTCACAATGCACTCGGGGCATACTTCGATCTAGCATAATGTACACCCTTTTGTGTGTTATTGGTACCATATTACATGGTTAGAAAACATGAAGCATAAATATATTAACATTTCACCTTAAGGGACTTCAGAGCTCAAACATAGTGCATTCACTACAGTAGTTCATCCAGCACCACTATACAACATATTTAAGGAACTGAACTTCATTTACTGTATATTTTGCTGGTTCATCAATGGGAATAAGAAGAAGAACAATATTTTTCCACATTTTGGCTGTACCTTCTCTGAAATGAGAACACATACAGTATGTGAATGCATTTCCATATATGATGTTGAATTTACTAAATCTGGGCAGAAAAACAAAGCAGAATGTTGTGATAGTTCAGGTTGCTCTGGTCCAATGGATACAAACTGAATAAGATAGTTAAACTGCACTTTATCTTCTGCATATTCTAGAGTTAAGTGGGTTCAACTGAATCCACACATAGTCAAGATGGAGATGAACTCCTTGGAGCTATAAGCACACGTAATTCAAAAGGTAATTAAAACAGCAGGATTTGTTAGTGGAAAAAATGTAATCACACAGGTTCTTAGAAACATTTTTCTGGCAAACACAGCAATGTATAGGGAATACATAATGGATTGCTGTGAAATAACACATTTATCTCCACTAGTGAGTGGTACGATCATAACTCATGTGTGGCGAAACCACAAGTTAGTTATAAAGGTCTTACTACTCGTGGAGATAAATGTGATATTCTACTGCAGCCTGTTATGCATTTGATATATATACCATGCCATGTGATGTTTTACTGGTGTTTTACCTTGTTTTAGCTTAAAACTGCCTTTCTTTCCATTGTAAGTTCTCTATCTGGTCCATTGTTCTCTGTGTTCCATTTCTAGATTCTAGTGGAAATAACATGTTCTAAGTTAAATAAATTGTGTTCTAAGTGAAATACATGGTGGTTGTTCCAAGTGAAAATAAATAGCTGTCCCAAAATAACATGATTTACATTATTTACCAATTTATTTACCACTGGTGTGGTATATATACTTTTTCTTTTCCTTGTATTTCATTTCTGAACTAAGATATGGGTTTTGAAGTCTTTAAATGTACCTGCTTTCTGGCCATATCCACGATGAAAATAGTAAGCATCTTAGCGGAGTAGAGTGTTACTCACCATCAGAAATGCATGCTGAACCCCCTCCCCCAATACCTCTACAGTACAAATCAAGCATTTAAAGTCAAAAAGAAACCTCAAGGAAATGAACTTTTACAAATTTCTAGTGGCAGCCATCTTCAATCTATTTATTTCCAAAGTTTTACCAGGAAAGTCATACTGAGCTGGTATCAGTTCATTTCAGATGCATCTGGAGGGTGGGGAGGGGAGAACAGTGCAGATACAAAGCACATATGTACAAATGACTGGCACAGGGTGACCATCATGGGCAAAACTGTGCACTCTACAACAATGCCACATGCAAAGCAGCTTTGGCAAAATAATGTTAACAATATGCTGACCAGTGCACACTGCAGCAACAACTTCACCCCCCGGACTAATTATAATTGACTCCAAGGGTCATGGACGTTGGGGTAAAAAACTCGGTCGACAACATTTTTGTTATTGGGGCCAAAAAAGCCACAGCAGAGTGGGACCTGGGAGAACCAAACTGCAGCCCTAAGTCCCTGATGCTGCCAGGGTCAGGTGCTCTAGCCACTCCACCATGGGAGCAGCTCAGCCAGGCACTGCTCCAATGGCATCCTTCACCTTCCTGCTGACAGCCTACAGTGGCAGGGTAGCAGTTTCTACGCACGTAGTAATCCTGTCACTGTAGCGCCATTAGCACTTCTTACAGTGCTGTATTTCATGCGCAGTTTTATCCGGCCTCTTAACTCAGTACCCAAATGACCTAGTCATGAATTCTAGAATTAGTAATAAAAGCTGTTTTAAAAACATCGGAGAGAAATTTAAAATATGCTAGTGACAAATCTTATTATGTCAGAATTATTGTATTGCTAAAAAAACAGTATATGATGCCATTTTTTGCTAACTAACAAATACTGCTGCTATAAGTGCAGAAATACCATGTTTTCTTAAAGAACAGGTTACTGTACTGAGTGCATAAACAGTTCAAATACTAACAGAGGCCACCAGATGGTCCAGTGGACAGGGAATTGCATGCCCATGCCAATGACCCGAGTCTAGGAGTGAACTCAGAAAGCTGGCTGGGCAGCCTGGGCAGCCTGGGGCTGGGGGATGGTGCTGCCACTTGACAGTGCTCCCAGCCTGGGGTGGGACGGGCATCATGTTCCATCACTCAAGTGAGCCCTTGTGGTTGGACTGGGGAGCTACCTCTCTGCGAGGCTGGCATCTGGATGAGTAACCTGGGGGATGGCCCACATGAGACCCTTCCACAGAGGGGTAATCCCTGGGGGATTCAGACAGACAGTAAGCTCCATGGATGGTGGGTGACAGGACTGGTGGATTGTGGTGGGCTAATGGGTGTCCTGCAGTGACAGAGGGGAAAACAAACTTCTATAAAAAAGTGCAAACATGACTCGGAACTGTTGTACTGGAGGTTGAGGCGCTGGTCGCTACATCTCATGCTGCGCCGATGACCTAGGTTTGGGAACGAACCTGGACCACTGGGGATTGGCAGGGGCAAGAGAGGATTGAGTGTCCTGAGGACTGCTCTCCTCTCCTCTCTCAGGGGAGGGACACTTTCTCCTTAAAGCCCTGCTCTCTGTTTCCCTGGCTGTGGTTTTACAGCTCTAGATAGTACTGTGTCATTAGCTATTGTAATAAATCCAAGAGATGGCTTCCGCAGATCCCCTTCTCCTCATTGACTACATCCTCCTACTGCCAGTGGATCCAGGTTTGGACCCCAGAAAAGAGTCATCCTGCCCGAATACTCCTATAGGACTGGAAATAAACCCAATGGTGTCTGCCAGCCAATTAACTTCCTCCAAAGGCAGTAATCCTTACACATTTCCAACCCTTCACACCTCCTACTGTCCAACATTCTCTGAGCAGACCCCCCTTACCCTCTCTGTTAGGGTAGTATTATCTGCTCTGATCAACTTCTGCTGCCCACCAAACTCCCGCTCCGCTGCCCTTGATAGTGTCCAAGGCAAACAACCAAACAAAGCCTTCCTAAGATTCCTGGTAAGATGTCTCAGGAAATTATTAGTTCTACTGCTACTCTGTGCAGGCAGTGTGGAACTAAACCCTTCCCCCACCCCTACTGCCGATGCCGTTGGGAACTCCCACAGCTAAAGGGCCTGAGCTTCCTGCATGTGAATGTATGCAGCCTTACCAACAAACTTGACCAGGTCCACGCTGGGTACTACATGCCATGCCTGATGTAGCAATGCTCTCAGAAACCTGGCTGAAAAATACTTTACCTGACAAAATGTTTAACATACCAGGATACAACTTGATCATGTGTGACAGGTTGACCAGAGGTGGTGGTGTTGCCATATATATTAAAGATAAATTCCTAACCACCGATATTGTCCGTACATCAATGCCCAAAGAATTTGAATGTCTTGCCTTCAAAATTACCCTCTCGGCTGGTATAGCTTTATTGGTAGCTGCATGCTATAGACCCCCTGCAGCGGGCCTGTGTATACTGCCCCGTATTCACTCTCTCCTGGAAAAAGAGAACACGGAATGCATTATCATGGGTGACCCTAACCTTAATTGGAATGATGCCAGTGCAAACAAGCTTAAGGACTTCTGCAATGAGCACGGCTCACTCAGATTATCTCTGACGTTACCGACCTAACAAGAAAATCCCACTCGAAGTTCACTTTTGGACCTTATACTTGTCAACAAGCCACATAATATCTCTCATGCAGGGCATTTCCACAGTGATCTGGCTGATCCTTGTGCAGTCACCTGGGTTAATTAACCCACACCTCCCTTCCACCTCTACTTTCAAGACAGCGCAACCTAAAATACTTCAGTCTCCGGCCTTCCTGACAGATCTTGGGAACATAAAGTGGCAGGATTTCACCTGACACCCTCTGTGTCTGATGCATTCTGCATCTTCCAGGATCTGCTAGTAAACGTTATCAACAAACACACACCCTTAAGGAAAATCAAATCCAGGAACGGCACCTGATTGGTTTAGCCCACTACTTAAGAGGGCCTTATGACATAGAGACACCCTTTGCAAAAGGGCTAGGAAGTGCAGTCTGACTCAGACTGGCTCTCTTTCTGGGTAGCCAGAAATGCCTGCACCAAACTGGCAAGGTTGGAAAAACAATGGTTCTTCCAGTCAGTCCTGGAGGCAAACAAAAACTGTTCCACCAATTTTTGGCAGATACTGAGAGAGGTTGAGGGACATTCCCCTGCCACCCTGCTACCAGCTAAAATTGTGGTAAATAACACCTCTTACACAGATAGGTCCGAGATCCTCGATCAGCTCAATAACCACTTCGCCACTGCACGCCTCGCATTTGACATGTCACCTATTAGTAAACTGAGCACCAAAAGCACCACCGGCATAGCTACTAGACCAACCATAGCTCCCCATACTGACCGCCCCCTCTTCAAGTTCCAGCCAGTCTCCTATAAACAGGTGAAGGACCTGCTCCTCTTGCTGGACACCAAAAAGAGCGCAGGTGCTGATTTGCTTGAACGCTTCTTCTTAAAAGCAGGTTCTTATTATCTGGCAGTTCCAATTGCACATCTCTTTAACAGCTCATTATCCCAAGGGGAATTGCTGCCTAGTTGGAAAACCGTGCACATTATCCCCCTGTTCAAGTTAGGAGACCCTACTGACTTGAACAACTATAGGCCTATTTCGTTGCTTCCTGTTTTATCCAAGCTACTTGAAAACATTGTAAACTCTCAATTAAGGGAGTACTTGGATCATGAGAAAATCCTCAATCCAGTCCAATCAGGGTTCAGACTCAAGCACAGTACCATGTCTGCTCTTGCCAAAGTGTCAAATGACTGGCTAAAAGCCCTGGACAGTAAACAGCACACCTATGCACTCTTCCTTGATCTTAGCAAAGCTTTTGATATGGTTGATCATTCCATACTTCTTGATTCCCTGAGTAGCATCGGTCTAACCTCTGCTGCAGTAAAGTGGTTCTGCTGCTACCTCACAAATCGTAAATGGCAAATTAAAGCCCAAGGAATTCTCCCACTAAAATTACTGCCTGAGGCATTCCATAGGCTCCATTTTGGGACCTATCCTCTTTGCCCTTTATCAACTGCATCGACTCTGGCCTGGTTGCTGGAAACGTTCATCTCTTCGCAGATGACACAGTCCTCTACATGACCAGCCCCTCCTTGGACATTGCGTACAAGGAGCTACAGCAGGATTTTATCATCCTCCAGCACAATCTGCTGAATTTAAAGCTCTTGTTAAATGCAAAAAAAACCCCAAAAGCTATGATTATCTCTCCTTCCCCCAATATGGGGATACCTGGGACCCCACAGATTATTACCCTCCTTAATGAACCACTAGAGCTAGTGGATACATTTAAATATCTGGGAGTCTGGTTGGATAACAAACTCACCTTCGGTGTACATCTAAGCAAGTTAACAAAAAAGCTAAGGCAGCGCCTCTGTATTTTCTACCGCGTAAGATGCCTACTTACCCTGGAAACTAGAAAGTGGCTGGTTCAAACAACCTTTCTTCCCTGATCGACTACGCCAACTACCTATATAGCCATTGCCCCAGTATGCGCCTCCAAACCTGGATATACTCTATCATTGCACTGAGATTTGTTCTTGACTTGCCCTTGAAGACTCATCACTGCTCATTGTACCAAGCATTAGATTGGCCATCCCTCTCCACGAGGAGGCAAATAAATGCCCTCATGTGACTATTCCAGGCTTTGTCCAACAAACTACCACCCTATATCTGTGACCTGTTTGAACATTCAAAGGGTGCCTACGGACTAAGGAACTCTTCCTTTGTCCTCCTTAAACTACCATGAACAAGGACATGTCTTGGTTTAACTGCCATTAGCTCCTTTTTGCCAGCGCTTTGGAATAACATGCAAAAATTACTTAAACTCTCCCTGCTGCCCAGCCATTTTATATTTAGGGGCTGCTCTTTAGAGGCCTGAAATGGTGTGTGATTGTTTCAGGTAAAGCCTTACCCCCACTCAACTGGGTCCCTTAACCTCTGTAATCCTGGGCCGCTTATTTCCGTGGTTGGCCAGCATCCCTTTAGGGCAACCATCTCCCTCCACCTGCCCCCTCTCATAAATTAGCTTCACAGGGGGCCTCATTCTACTAGGCTGCCCTATTTTCCCTTTCTGTGTGTCTAATACCCTTTCTTCCCACTGCTCTTCTCTATGTCCCTCCTTCCTCTCCTCACTTGTACTCTATAAACTACAACCTGCATATGCTGCACTTTAAATCCCTATATTTGCACTTGCTTTACATGTCTGATTCATCGAAGTACTGAGTTTGTATATTGTAACTGCCTGTACCGATGTCTACTTTTGTATGAAGTGTTGTCTACTCTAAGCAAGTGTTCTCTGTGTCCAGGACCATCTTGAAAATGAGCTTGCTCAATGATGTAACTGTCTGGTTAAATAAAGTTTGATTGATTGATTGACTGATTGATTAGTTGTCGTCCCACACATTCACTACCCTCTGGTGCTAGCCGGAGGGCAGTATAGGTCGGGAGGTACGCATCGATGTCCCTACGTCGGTAGGGAGGCAGGGAAGGAAAAAATGGTGGAAAAGGAGCTGGCAGGCTCCATGATGGTCTGTTGCATCCTTGAGGGCCGCCCTGGCTTCTGGATTATGCTCTGGGGAGAGGGAGATAGCCTGCACCCTTTCCTGGCCCAGCCACGGGGGGGGGGAGGGGGTGAGCCATGGAGGAATATATGGGAGTCAGCAAGAGCGTAGATGCATGGACTGGAGAAATGAGTCCCTCCGAGGGAGGGCCACAGCCACCTGCCAGGGATCCAGGGGCATAAAAATATAATAGAAAAAAAAAAGTGCAAACATCAACAAAGTGCTGCAGTGCTTCTGACTTTAAATGTAACTTTTAGTGTCAGCATTACCCAATGCTCCAGTGTTGTGCTCCAAAAAGCCTTAACAAGAGCATTTTTGCAGTAATAAGCTTTTTATTCACTCTAAAATATTACAAACAGTGGTGCCTAGCAACCAATGACTGGGTAAAGTATAGCCAAGAGTACTATTGCAGCAGTGCTAACAACATGCCAGAGTGAATTAAATAGAGAATATGGAATGGACAACTATGCACGAGTGTGCTCTGCCACAGAGGGGTTCTGACTTCCTTTGACCTCGAGAGCAAAGTTCAAGAGGTCCATGAGGATCAGAACCCTGAGGTGGCAGAACATACCAGTTGTGCATAAAGTTGCTCATCCAGTATTTTTATAATGTGTAGTAAAAATATCCAGATATTTTCGCCATTTGTTAAAAAGAGAACAACTGTTTCATTTTAATCCACTCCACTTTCTGTCATACCCTGCTCTCCTCCCAGCTCCAAAGCATTTAATTGTACATTTTTTATTTTACCTTAGCCGTGTTTACAAAGTGTTTCTTTTCCCTGCTGTTGTTTACCCCCCACTTGCAACTTTGCTTTTTGCCTGTGTGAACTGCTGCACCATCAAGTTAAATGTGTGCACAGCAGCTCTTTTCCTTGCAAAATAAAACTGATGCAGTCTAGGGGTTTCAGAATGCTGTTGTACCACAGAAGGGTGCAATCACATTCCATGTCCTTTGAACTGTGGTACAACAACATTTTGAAAGGAACATAATTCCATGCAGAACAATGCTCTACCATATGCTGCAGTTTATTCCTGGATGTCCTATGGAATGCCATATTTATACATTGGGCCACTGTTCAAATTGATATAGCAAGAGAAGCAACATGATTGACAGCTGCAGGGCAGATAATATGGTCATAAGGAAGAACAACATGTTATTCATCTAGTAGGTACTGTAAATAACAGGGCTCAGTAACACTTTCCTATTCAGCTCTGTTATTCATTCCTCCCATGGTTTAAATAGTTTTATTTTTGCGTGTTATACACCAGTAGTTGAAGGAAGTCTTCAAAACGTGTGTCATTGACAGACTCTAACAAATCTATTTTAGGAAGCTGCTGTGTTTGCTCTTTGATGCTCTGTGGAGAGGGGAAGCCAATTTTATTTAGAAAGCCCACAAGAATAATATCCAGGGATTTGTAACTGGTTTGGCAAGTTCTATAAGACAACGCGTTGTGAATTGAAGCAAGTTGGTGGTTTCCCGGGCAACATATTCCTGCAGGCATTCTGCCTAACTGGATTTAAATTGGTTAAATAGTAGAGGTCTGTCACTTGAATCAAGAAAAATATACTCCACTGATAACATAATCATGTCTGCACAGTATTAATTTTGTTCTGCCAAGTCTACACATAAAAGTATATTAAAGAAAGCATTATAGAACTATGTTTTTAAGAAAGGGTTGTTTTTATACTAAGCAGTGTATGATCATGTAACGAGCACTTGAATTAAACAACTGGATGTATAATTTTTTGCAAATTCTCTCCAATCAAGTAGGAATGGTAGGGGTTCTTAAACAAGGTTTATGAGCTTGGTGGTACAGTTTGTATTGCACTGAGTATCTTGATTCTCTTCTCATAGTGCCACTTGGGGTTTTCTTCACATTGTATGGATTATTACTGTATACTCACCATCAAGGATGCTCTAGTTATTATCTGGGACAGATGGGGCAATGTGACATTTGATGAAAGGTTATATAACCATTGAGAGTCACCACCACAAATGCTTGAGCTTCCATTGTGCACAGGCTTGCTGATGGCACCTTCAACAGTCCATCTCCAGCTGATCTGAGGGGACGTGCAGGAAGGTAAAGAATCCAAAGGTCCTTGAGGTAGGAGGGCATTCTCCATGCAAAGCTTAAAATACTAAGAGCACCATTTGAAACTGAATTACTACTCAACTGGCAGCCAGAGCAAATCCCACAATGTCAGAGAAAGATAAGGTCACAGTGCCTACAAGAAACAAGCATTTGTCAATGCTGAATGTTGATTATGTTGGTCCATTGAGCTCGCTCACTGCCCCTGTGTCACTCACTCGCTTTGGTTCTCCGGTGCTGCAGGCTGCTCTTTTGTACTGGGCTCCTGCTTGCATTGGCATGTTTTTCTGTCCACAAAGAAATCTGTAGCTGTCCCGACAGAGCTCTGTTGATGCGGGTCACTCCCCTCTCTCACTCGCTCATTCTGTTTCTGCTGGCGCTGCAGGCTGCCCTTGTACTGGCTCGGCCTCTGTTGGCAGCATCTCTGCCCACAAAGAAATCTGCAGTAGTCCTGTGACATACGTCCATTGAGCTAGTCACTCTCTGCCAGCAGGCTGGCCTTTTGTACTGGGTCTGCTCATTGCCGCCTTTTGTCCACAACGCAGCCAGAGGTCTGCTGAGCCGCTCACCTCTCACCACTCAGGTTTCTCCGGCTGTTTTTATACTGGGCTCCCTTGCATCTTTTTCTGCCCACAAAGAATCTGCAGGTGTCCCATTTGAGTCGCCTCCGCCTGTCTCACCCTGGGCCTGTTTCTTCTTGTACTGCATGTTTCTTTTGTACTGGCTTTCCTGATTGGCATGTTGTTGCCTATAAAGAATGCTGTTGTCCCACGAGCCCTGGAGTGGGTCACCTCTTCTCACTTGGCCATTCTGTTTCTGGTGGGGCTGCAGGCTACTATTTGTACTGGCCCTGCCTCTGTTGGTGGCTTTTGCCCACAAAGAAATCCTGCAGTCCTGACACAGGTCCATTTAGATAGTTCACTCCCTCTCACTCGCCATTCCGCTTCTGCTGGCGCTGCAGGCTGTTTGCACTGGGCTCCTGCCTGTGTTGCTGCTTTTTTCTGCCCACAAAGAAATCCACAGCAGTCACGACAGAGTCTGCTGAGCTCCTCACCCATCTCTCTCACTGGTTCGTTATGTTTCCCCAGCGCTGCAGGCTGCCATTTTATAGTGGTCTCCTGCCCTGTTGGCACCTTTTTCTGCTCACAAAGAAATCTGCAGCAGTCCTGACAGAGTCTGCTGAGCTCGCCACCCCCCTCTCACTAACATGTTCCATTTCTGTCGGTGCTGCAGGCTGCCCTTTTGTACTGGGCTCCTGCCTGCATTGTCGCCTTCTTCTGGCCACAAAGAAATCTGCAGCGGTCACAATAGAGCTCCGTTGATTTTGTTCACTCACTCCCCCTCTCTCACTCGTTTATTCTGTTTCTTCCACCGCTGCAAGCTGCCCTTTTCTACTGGGCCCCTGTATGCATTGCTGCCTTTTTCTGCCCACAAAGAAATCTGCAGCAGTCCCAACAGAGCTCCATTGAGCTCACTCACCCTCCTCACTCGCCTCATTCTGTGTCTCCTCCTGCTGCTGCAGGCTGCCCTTTGTACTGGGTTCTTGCCTGTTTGCCAGCTTTGTCTGCCCACAAAGACATGTGCAGCAGGCCTGACAGTCTGCTGGAGGTCGCCTCCCCCCTCTCTCACTCCGCTCAATCTGTTTCTGCCAGGGCTGCAGGCTAGTCTTTGTACTGGGCCTGCCTATGTTGCCGCCTTTTCCTGCTCACTAAGAACCGCAGCAGTCATGATAGACCTCTGTTGAGCTCACTCATTCCCCCTCTCTCACTCGCTCGTTCTGTTTCTCCCAGTGCTGCACGCTGCCCTTTTGTACTGGGCTCCTGCCTGTGTTGGCACCTTTTCCTGCCCACAAAGAAATCTGCTGCTGTCCCGACAGAGCTCCATTGAGGTCGCTCACTCTCCCTGTCTCACTTGCTCATTCTGTTACCCTGGCGCTGCAGGCTGCCCTTTGTACTGGGCTTCTGCCTCTGTTGGCATTTTTCTGCCCACATGGAAATCTGCAGCAGTCCCACAGAGCCCGCTGGTCTCACTCATTCCCCTCGTCTCACTCCACTGCTCTGTTTCTGCGCGTTGCAGGCTGCTCTTTTGCACTGGGCTTCTGCCTGCACTGCTGCCCTTTTCTGTCCACAAAGAAATCTGCAGCAGTCACAACACAGTTCATGGAGCTCGCCCACTCACTCCCCTCTCTCACTCATTCGTTCTGTTTCTCCCACTGCTGCAGACTGCCCTTTTGTACTGAGTTCCTGCTTGCATTGCCGCCTTTTCCTGCCCACAAAGAAATCCACAGCAGTCACGATACACCTCCATTGAGCTCGCTCACTCCCCCTCTCTCACTCACTCATTCTGTTTCTCCCAGCACTGCAGGCTGCCCTTTTGTACTGGGCTCCAGCCTGTGTTGGCACCTTTTCCTGCCCACAAAGAAATCTGCAGCTGTTCTGACAGAGCTCTGTTGAGGTTGCTCACTTCCCCTGTCTCACCCGCTCATTCTGTTTCTCCTGGTGCTGCAGGCTGCCCTTTTGTACTGGGCTCCTGCCTCTGTCGGCATCTTTTTCTGCCCACAAAGAAATCTGCAGCAGTCCCGACAGAGCTCCACTGGCCTCACTCACTCCCCCTGCCTCACTCGCTGTTGCTGCAGGCTGCCTTTCTGTATTGGGCTTCTGCCTGCGTTGCCACCCTTTTCTGCCCCCAAAGAAATACGCAGCAGTCATGATAGAGCTCCATTGAGCTTGCTCACTCCTCTGTCACCACTCATTCTGTTTCTCCCACCGCTGCAGGCTGTCCTTTGTACTCAGCCCCTGCATGCATTGCTGCCTTTTCCTGCCCACAAAGAAATCTGCAGCAGTCCCAACAGAGCTGCGCTGAGCTCACTCACTCCCCCTCTCTCACTTGCTCATTCTGTGTCTCCCGGCACTACAGGCTGCCCTTTTATACTGGGCTCCTGCCTGCGTTGTCACCTTTTCCTGCCCACAAAGAAATCTGCAGCAGTCCTGACAGAGCTCAGTTGAGCTCAGTCACTCCCCCCCTTTCTCAGTCACTCAATGCTAATCTGTCCCAAACACTGATTTCCGACAGCGACTGCAGTATTCTGCGCCAGAAGCGCGGAAATGCATTTCGGCCAGGATGTGAAAAATGACAGCTGTACTGTTCATAAGGAGGTATGAACAAATGCCAGTGTTGAAAATCTGCATAAAATATTACAAATTTGCAAACTTACAAGGGTGTGTGGAACCTGTACAACACACGCTCGTAACACAGTCATTTTAAGGAGTTTCATCACAAAATTTTTGACATAGGCATTTTAAGACCTCTGCTCATGAACAGTGTCAGTGTGATTTTCTTAATATGTCCTGAACACTGATTTCCCACAGCAACCGCACTATTATGTGCCAGAAGAGCGAAAACACATTTTGGCCAGGATGTGAAAAATGACAGCTGCACTGTTCATAAGGAGGTGTGGCAAAATGACAATGCTGAAAATCTGGAGTGAAAATATTGCAAAGTTGCGAAGGTACGAGGGTGCGTGTAAACTGCGCAATGCACATTCGTAACACACTTATTTTATGGACTTTTGTTACCAGATTTTCAACATAGGCATTTTAGGACCTCTGCTAATGAACAGTGTCACTGTCATTTTCATAATATGTCCCGGACATGGATTTCTGACAGCGACCATGCTATTCTGTGCTGGAACTGCGTAAACCACATTTTGGTAGGATGTGAAAAATGACAGCTGTACTGTTCATATGAGGTGTAGAACAATGGCAATGCTGAAAATCTGGAGTGAAAATATTATAAATTAGTGAAGCTATGAGCATGCGTAAACTGTGCAACCTATGCTCGTAACACTGTCATTTTATGGAGTATCATCACCAAATTTTCACCATAGGCATTTTAGGACCTCTGCTCATGAACAGTGGCACTGTAATTTTCTTAATCTGTCCAGCACACCGATTTCCCACAGCGACCATGCTATTTCTGTGCCGGAAGTCCGAAAACACATTTTGGCCAGGATGTGGAAAATGACAGCTGTACTGTTCACAAGGAGGTCTGAAAAAATGCGAAGGCTAAAAATCTGGTGTGAAAATATTGCAAATTTGCAATGTTATGAGCGTGCATAGCAACTGCACAACACACGCTCATAAAACAGTCATTTTTTTGATTTTTCCCATCAAATTTGCAGTGTAGGCTTTTGAGCCTGCCTCATGAACATTGGCACTGTTGTTTCACACTGGTCCCAAAAGGGGATTCACCAGTGACGACCATGAAATCACTCGGGGCAGAATAACGCCATAACAGTGCTGAAATTCATGAGGCGGGTCCTAAAACCCACGTTGAAAATTTGGTGCCAAAATTCCAAAGAAATATGCATCAAAGTTGGAAAACCCTATTTATTCCATTATACAGCTTCCGGCATTTTCTCAGTTCGTGTCGGCTTTGAAGAGTGCAGATGTGTTCCCGGTCCATCAAGATTGTCACGCCAGACTCTGGAGGTAAGTATGGGGTGGGGTGTGTGGGGAGGCAGGCGCAGTGGGTAGGTGTGGGTTGTGGAGGGGGCAGGAGACCACCTAAGGGACCGCTTCTTTTTACATGTTAAAAAAAAACTGACATCGATGGAACATTTTTTAATTTTATTAGGGCATGTGGCACGCTGGGTGGACTCCCAGCATGCCAATGGAATCTTCTGTTTGGGGCAGCTAGTAGCCGATGGGGATTGGGCACCCCGCCGGCACACAAAAGGGTGACATTATGCCAACGGAGACTGGGCACCCTGTCGGCAGACAACGTAAGTGGGGGGGGAGTTACATAATGCCGACGGGGAGTGGGCTCTCCCTTCGGCAACATAAACCTTATGGCACTGAAGCTGATGGGGATTGGGGCCCCCATGAGCAAACAAACACGTTGGGGGGGCACATGCTGCCGAGGGGGATTGGGCACCCTCTTGGCGGGGAGGATTAATATTGTTTGTGAACGCGGTGGCAAGCTACCGCTATGTTCGCAAACAATATCAGTGTTTTAAAGTTCCGCCCTGCAATGACAGTTGCTCCCTCATTGCAGCTAATGGCTGACTCTGCAGTGATGAGGCAGCCCCTGATTGCAGCAGCTAAAACGTTAGAAAGTTGTGGCACGCTGGCTGAACTAGTGTCAGGAGCAGCATGCCACGGCATTGGGGGAAGCGGGCTAAGCCTTTAAAGGCTGTGGGGGCATTGGCCACAACAGTGCCATGCCTCCACAACCTGCTTCTGGAGAAAGCTGCCTCAATATGTTTCTTGCGCATGCTCTCAATCAACATAAAAAGCTCCATAGTAGCAGCATACTGGGTTACCGGTAGTTTCAGGTAATGAGTAAGTTTTAAAAGTAAATGTATGTAAAGTGCATTACTGTGCTCAAGCCAGGATGTGATGTCAGGATGGACCAAGGTTGCTAGTTAATCACAAGAAAGTAAGGGGTAATATAATACCTTTTTAAACACTAAACACTCCTTGATAATTGCACTCCTTAGATAACATGTGCTAAAAATAAATTGCATTTTAGCCGGCCCATCAGCACATGTGATGTCGGCTACTCAAGTTTGGGAAAGAGCTCAGGCTACTGAGGGCAGGCCAGGTGGAGGAGGATCGAGTGTCCCAGAGGACGCTCTTTCTCCAGGGAGGGCAGCCAGCTTTGCTGCTATACTGCCATCTGCGTGACCACAGATGGCAGTGCACTGGAGTAGCTTGTGGGTGGGAGGACAGTGGCAGGAACAACAGGTGTAGCTTTTACCCAAAGCTGTGCCGGAAACTCATCCGTAAGCAGACGTAAATCGTGGAGCTGGTCACAAACTGGCTCCACTTTTGAGAATACCACAGCTGTGGAAAAAAACTGCAGCTCCACAAGTGGAGACCCACTTGTACCAGTGTTTTCCTGCAGCTGTGATCTTTGAAACTCTAGCCCTAAATATACAGTTTGAGGAAGAAAAATCGGACAAACAAATGAAAATCAGAGGGAAATTTGTCAAGGAAAAGGACATGGCTACATTTAACTAAGATAAGAAAAAAATAAATATATGAAAGAAAATAGTAGACATGGGTCAAAGAAAGAGAATAAAATGAATTTTCAGATGGTTTCTAGAGAGAAGCCATGTTAAAATGAGATGGAGAGAGATGGTTTATTTCAGACAGAGTGCACAGAAAAATGGAACGATCTTACATGGATAGTATTACGGGAGAAATATGGAAGTGTCTTGCACCAGAAGTAGTAAAGGGAGATACAGGGCATGACCAAGGACCCCTGTTTTTTACCGTTCTGCAGCACACAGCAACTGCAGCAGAAATCAAGGCCAGCCACAAAATTTTTCCTGGATGCAGAATTTGGGTACGGCTGCAGAAATCACACCTTATTAGTTGAGCGGTGATTTTCTTTTCTCAAAACCAGCACATATAAGTGTTTAAAAACGAATGCCAAAACCAGCCCCATTATAGCCTATGAGGCGCGCCCCTGTGCTATTCTAGGACTGACATCACATAACGTGTGAGCATGCCTACTAGTCAGGAAGTACGGGCGTTTTGGCTGCGGGTCTCCGTGCTGTTTTTTACGAGTTATAATACTAGAAATGTATTAAACAAATAAATGCTGAACATACAAGGATCTTTAAACCGAGAGAAGCTACAGCATCAGGAAGGGTGGAGGAATTTTTTGAAGTGAAAACCTGCTCTTTAAGTACAGATGATACAATGTATAGGAGTGGGGCTGGATGGGCAGGAGGCTAGTGGTTAGGGCTGCCACCTATCTGGTTTTTGACCGGATAATCCGTTTTTAAGGGTCCTTATCCGGTCATCCAGTTTTGATTAAATGCAGTCTGGTTTTTGGGCCATTTTGAGTGCTCATATACTCTTATAACTCATGTATCAAATCATTCACTCTTTTGGCTGCATTGCATATCCATGTTACAAAGATGTTTTGAAATCATTCGGACCTGCCTTTGTTTGTAAAACCAGTCTGTCTGGGAGGTGTAAAGTAAGGCAATTAAGATCATTAGTAGTAAATTAACCTAATCTTTTCCACTCTGAATTGTAAGTATGGTCTTTTGCTGCTATGACAGGAAACAGCTTTTACATCTTTATGTGCTCTCATGCGTTTCTTTTTGTTTGTCCTATATTCTGGTATGTTTTAGATCCATTTATGTTAAATCAATAATCTAACTTTTATTGCCTTTATCACTACATTTACTCTCATTTTGTATTACCTGAATATTCCATGATAATTAGCTACACTTGATATAGGTCATTAAGATAAAGTAGCATAGAATAAAAATTGAAATTGTGGAATGTCTGTAGAAATATGAAACAAACAGCAGTAAGCTCAGGTAAAGCAAGGGGAACACAGTACTGTATTAAGGGTCCAACAAGCACCTATCAATTAAGTCTATTTTCAGGCACGACCTGGGAGGATACAGTACAAAACAACAATAAGGTATGACAGTGTTTACAGGTACATCTTTTAGGGAGTAAATATCAAACAGAACATCAAACATTACAGCAGTAAACCCTACATGACTGACATGAAAAGGAAAATGGGAGAGTGTTTAACGGGGGGGTTGAGGAATCAGCTGTGGATGGGCTTGGCACATCCAGCAGACCTGAGTTTGATTCCCACAGCCTTCACTTACATACTGTGTGACCCTGAGCAAGTCGCTTAACCTTCCTATGCTCCTGGGTCACTCCTATAAAATGGGCTATGTGCCCTATGGGATTTAACCTGGTTGCCAAAGAACAAAAATAAATAATTGAATAAATAAATCAAATAAATAACAGTATAAAAATGATTTCTATCACTAGTAATGTCTATTCGACATTACAAATGACTTTGGAGGGGAGCGATATACTGCCAGTCATAAAAGGGATGGAGCCAGAGGCAGAGTTTGGGGTGTGGTTTAGCATCCAGTTTTACCTCATCCAAAGGTGGACCCTACTAATGGTGGGAGGAGTTGGCTTCTCCCGCCATTATCTTTTTTAAAACCAGCAGATGGAAAACATTTGCTGGGGCAGAAGGGAATTTGCAGTGCCTTTGGTAGTAAGCACAAGTGGTAGCTGACCGTGGATGGGGCTGAGGTTGCTAACCTGACGAATGAGCTTTGGTGCTTACGGAAAATTTGAATTAAAGAAAATCAAGCAAAGGGACAGCTAAGTAAACAAAATTGTTGGGACAGGAAGAAATGAGAGAATACTGATAGATTGAAGAAATTAAAAAGAAGAAATCAAGGTAAGAAAAGCCAAAATCCAAAGATGAAGATTATTTATGCAGAATGGGAACTACATAATGGAAAAGAGAACAGAGAAATACAGAAAAATAGTGACTGACAGAAACATAGAAACAGAATTTGCCGGCAGATGAGGACCACTTGGCTTACCTAATTTGACCATTTTTCCCTGCCTATAGATCCAACTTGATCTCTGGCCCATTCACCCACACCCCTTCCCTTTCCCTAAGATTCCCTTACACCTATCCCGTGCATTCTTGAACCCCTCCACTGTTTTCACCCCTACCACCTCCACTGGAAGACTGTTCCAGGAATCCACCACTCTTTCTGTGAAGAAGTACTTCCTTACATCTCTCCTGAATCTACACCCCTCCTGCTTCTTAATGTGTCCACTTGTCCTTGAGCACCATTTTTTCTAAAAAATACTTCCCTCCCATACCTTATTTAGTATTTACCGCCATGAGGCATTTAAAGGTCTCTGTCATATCCCCCCTCTTCCTCCCCTATTCCACGTTGTACACAGTTAGGTCCTTAAGCATCTTCTTGTAGGGCTCCTGATACAGACCCTGCAAAATTTTGGTTATCCTCTTCTGGACTGCATGCACTCTGTTTATGTCCTTCCAGAGATGTGGTCTTCAGAACTGGACACAGTACTCTAGCTGGGGTTTACTTAGATGTATACAGAGGTAATACCGCCTCTTCCTATGCATTCCAGTATCCCATTAACCCTCTCAGTTGCCTTGTTTCACTACCTCCACCACCTTTAGGTCATCCAATATGATTATCCCCAGGTCTCTTTCCTGGTTGGTGGTCATCAGTACCACTCTCCCATTTTGTACTCTGCCCTGGGGTTCTGTGGAGGAAATGCATTACTTTGCACTGTTTCGCATTGAAACCCAGCTGCCATACCCTTGACCACTCATCATGTTTTCTCAGGTCTCTACTCATCCTTTACACCCTTTTGAGTGTCAACCCTATTACAGATTTTGGCATCATCTAAAAAGAGCCAAAACTTCCCTTCCAGCTCTTCTGCAATGTCACGTATGAAGACATTAAAGAGGACTGGTCCCAGCACTGATCCTTGAGGCACCTTGCTGGTCACTCTTCCTTCCTCTGAGTGAACTCTGTTTACCACAACCCTCTGTTGCCTATCTCCTAACCAGTTTCTTACCCAGTTTACCACCTTTGGATCCACTCCTAAGCTACCTAGCCTACTTACTAGCCTCCTATGTGGAACAGTGTTGAAAGCCTTACTGAAATCTACGTAGACCATATCCACTGCTCCACCCTGATCTGATTCCTTGGTCACCCTGTCAAATGACTTCATTCACATATTTGGGACTGTCTAGTACAGTATGCCCTGCAAGCCCATTGGTCCACACTGTGGACCAATGGTCTGCCAACCATGCTATACCTGTCATTTGGTGGGTGGCTGGGTGATACAGGCGGGTTGCAGCCTCCCAATTCACCTCCATAGGCGAGGTCTGCTGTTCTTTAAGTCCAGTTCACCACCATCTGGGCCGATAGCCCCTCAGAGTACCAGAGTTCATGGTGCTCACCTCCCATGGATCACTCCCAAAATCCTAGCCCACTTTCATATCAGAGACAAGGCCTGGAAAACCTTTAAGTCCTCTGGTTCTCCAGCTGACCTGCAGATTTACTGTGAGCTTTGGAATTCAAGTACCAAAATAATCCAGCCAAGCAAAGCTAATTATTTCAAAGGCTTATTTAACTCCACCTTCTATCTCTGTCAAAATTCTGGAAAGTGGTCAAATTGCTCCTCAGCCCTCCATCGCAGCCCCCTACCCTTCCCTGCAGGTAGGCAGGTCTTATCTTCACCCTGATCCCCCAGTTGTGGCCACATAGTCTTAACTCTCTCTTCACAACTAGCCATGCCACTCCCCTGTCCACTCCTCACCCTGCTCACACCCCTCCTCTCCAACCCACCTAGTGGCACACCCACAGATCACGCCTTCTCCTTCCTGCCGGTTCACCCAGTCGAGGGTATATAATGCACTGGCTGCCCTTAACCCAAGAAAGGGCAATGTCCCACTGGGCTGGACTCCAAAATGCTCCACCTATCTGCCCCTGCCATAGCTCAACCCCTGGCCTCCTTTTTAACTTATCCTTCTCCCTAGCTAGAAGTCCCTCTGAATGAAACATGCCATTGTAATCCCTTCCTAAGGTGGAGATGCCTCAAACCCTAACAACTATAGGCCCATCTCCCCTACCAATCCTGGCCAAACTACAGGGCGCCTGGTACTCTCTCATCTATCCGCCTTTCTGGACTCCTCCTCCTTTTTCCCCTATCAGTCTGGTTTGGAAATCCACTCTACCACCACCTCCCTTCTCAGAATGACTGATTCCATCCTCACTGCGCTAGATGCAGGCCACATCACAGCTGCCATCTTCATTGACCTGGCTAAGGCATTTGACACAGTGTCACACCTCCTCCTGGTAAAACTTGCCAATGCTGGACTATCCAACTGGGCCATATCTTGGTTCCTCTCTTACCTCACTTGGCAGACCCCAAGCCATCCGCATCAGTTCTTCCACCTCGGCGCCCTACAATAACCTCAGTGGTACCACAAGGCTCGGTCCTTGATCCACTCCTGTTCTCAGTCTTCCTGAACGACCTGCCCTCTGCCTGCACACTCCTCTATCCATATGTATGCAGACGATACAGTGCTGTATACATCCGACCCCTCATCCATAGAGGTTGAAACCAGGCTGCAGCAAGGTTTATCTCCGTCCAGCACTGGCTCTGCTCAAATCACCTCCTCCTCAATGCCAAAAAACAGTCTCACTAACCTTTGGCATAAGGCGAGAATTTCAGGCTACCTCTCCAATCACATTCCACACCCGGAAGGGTCCCCTGAGGCCTGTACCTCCTTCAGATACCTCGGCATCTGGCTTGACCAGCACCTCAATTTCTCCATGCACATCAACTCCATACTCAAAAGCTGCCCCAGGCTTGGTGCACTTTGCGCATTGTGACAACATCCTCTATCGGCCAGGAAAGCAATAGTGCAGAAAATTATCCTGCCTGTCCTTGGACTATGAGGATGTAGTCTACTGCACTGGCCCAAGTCCACACCATTCAGCCAGGCTCAACCCTCTCTTCCATTCTTTCTGTCATTTACCCTGAACTGACCCTACACCACACACCACTGTGCCCTATATCAATCTATACACCTACCTCTCTAGACATTAGAGACAGACCCTGCGCCAAGATCCCAGCCAAGTTTTGGTCCCAGTGGCTCCCCTCCTACCTCACTGACACCCTATCCAACCCCTTCACCCAAGTTTACTCTCTCAGAAACACCGACTCTTGGACTCTAGCTGTCCCACACTGGTCTACTACCATCGTCCAGGCAGCTTTCAGCTACCCGCCTTCCTTTGTTGTGGAACTCTCCCTCCCAGCTTCCGTTCATCCTTTTCCTCCCTCTCGCAACTCAACTCCTTGCTCCAAGTTCATTTTGCCCCTATTTGCGCATGTGTCTGGGTGTTTTCAAGTCTCTGGTGGAGATGTCTGAGTATATCTCCACCTATAACATATTAATCTGACCAACTTGTTAGAGGCATTCACTATGTACTTATTGTATCATGCTATATCAACTGTGGCCACCCTACTATCTCCTCTCGACCCACTATTGTCTAGCAAACAGCACTAACAAGTTAGTGTTCCTCTACTATGTAATATCAATTGTTTTATACTGTCTTCAACTGTTATTCATGTTTCCCCTCCCCAGGATGCATCTGGAATCGAGCAGTAGTCTGCTCAGCATGCCTTCCCAGTAAAACCTTTAAATAAATAAATGTAGACATTGCTTCAATGTGATATTGAGTATGGATGGTGTCAGTCAACAAAGTTTGACCTTCAGACTAACGCCTATTACAGTAAGTACCTTGAAGAAAAATGGCTGCCTCCTGAGTTAGTAGTGAAAAAGAACTTGAGGGGCAGTGGTTTCTTTCTAAATGTTTCCATATCTAAATTGTCCAATCACATTGGTACCTTGCTACTAGGAGCATTTAATGAGGGATAGATACATTACTTTAAAGCATCAGTGCAACAAAACTAGGCAAAAAAATTGACTCTACCTTTTTTCATAATAAAACATTCAAGAATCGTTCAGTGTTATTCGTGGTACAATTTTCTAGTTCTACCAAAATGTTAGTATTTCATATATGTTTTAATGTAGTTTTTCTCAAGGAAAAAAATGTCCATCACATTTGGCTTAGAAATAGCATGTATGGACTTGGCAGGACTTAAGATCAAGAAAATAAAAACAAATATTGGTGTGTAGCATAGGGTACCTAGAAAAATAAATATGACAGGTGTGTTAATATTTTATTAACTGTAGCTGAAACCAGCTTTTGGAAAAAAAACTGTTTTTGTTGTACTGCTGCTTTAAGGAAAGATCATCAACCATTTTTCTTCAAGCCTTCTGAAAATAGGAAATCAAAGTCAAGTTCTATGTTTGTTAGCAGAATTCTGGATTAGCTTCCGTTATACTCCAAGTAAATGATATTTTCAAGATGTCTGTTACTAATCAAGAGTGTCATCTGGGACCTCTTTGCATCTGAGATCTGTGAAGCTGAAGCTGAGTAGTTCTGGAATGCAAAGATGTTTCGAGATAACGCTCTTGATTAACTAGGTATCTCAGAAATGTCATTCACATTTTATTAGGCATTTCTTCATGTTGTGACTTTTTCAGGTTGTATTACCTGATGTTTTCTCCCAGGTGTTACTGTGCTCCCAAAGTTTCTTCTTATGTCAATCCATGCTTGGCAGAGCACTACTGTGATCTCCAGTATTCTCCTCCCAAAATAAAAAAAAACACTAATAAGGCTAAAATAACTTCAAAGTGGTCCAAACCACCACGCACTTTACTTATGCTGTGCACCTGAGTAGACCAGATGCTGCCATGCATGTACCAAGGGACAGTAGTGTTGAGGAACTGAAATAGAAAAACATTTATTTTTCTTCAAGTTCTGTGGAAAGGGGCTACCAGGAACAGTGGTTGGAGACAAGCAAAGATTCGATCTTAAAGGTCACGATAACAGCAGGGCATTGCGGTAGCATCTGTACCTTGAAATAGGCGATTCAAAGGGAGACACTTCAGCCGTATTGGTCCAGCTCTGCCATTCTGAATTCCTGTTCTGTTTTGTGGGGGTTACTGGTGCTTCAGGCGTAAACATATTTAAAAAAGAACTTGAATGTTGCTGAGCACCAGGCTGCAGTGTGTGATGTCTTCTTGGCTGTATAAGAGCTCTTCACATGCTGCAGCCTATTACAGTCATTCCTGTGAGAGAAAGGAAAAGATAAGCTTTACAAATTTCAAACTCAGACACTGTATGTTCCATATAAAGTTCTTCTTTATCCATTATTTATTTTACATTTAATATACTGATTTAAGTTTGAACAGAGGAAATGTAATACACGTAAAGATAACCATATCATGCAATGCACTTATCTATGGCCACTAGTTTCCATTATCCATCCCCTCCCCACACTCCTTCCACCTTTCTTTATCCACTTAGAGCAAACAACATTTGCCTAAGTTTGTTAGAATACACAATCATTGTGACAGCTCTATAATCAAGACAAAATAATTTGTACAAACACAAATCAGATGGACTTGTGTGTGTGTGTGTGTGTGTGTGTGTGTGTGTCGTGGGTGTGTGTATATATATATATATATATATATGTGTTGGGGGTTAAAACATAGAGCTTCAACTGATCCGATGCTCCAGCAGCAGCACCACAGTGTGCTATCATGTAGGCAACTCAAGTTCAAGAGAACCAAGCACCAGGGGCATGGCCAAACCAGGAGCAAGATGGACACTAAAAGGGGGCTCATGCCTATCAATGATATTCATTCATTCATTCATTCATTTTATTTGATAACCGGTAAAGCAACTGAGCCACAAGGCCCTTTACAAACTTGACCCGGTAAGGTCAGAAGACTCTCAAACACTTCAATACATATGACACAATTACAAAGACTAAAAGCCAAAAACACAATACAATACAAGACATTTCAAAAATAAAACTTAAGTTTAACAATAAAAGTTGTATTTACAAAAATTGTAGTAAGTATAAGCATGTGCAAGCACATCCAGGCTTGGAATAAAGCAGTTTCTTTAAAAAAAGTTTTGAATTGATATATATTTGGAGCATTTTGCAGTTTAACAGGCAGATCATTCCAAATTTTTATTGCACTTTGTTTAAATGATTTTTGATGTTTAACAGTTTTACAGATAGTAACTGACAAAGAAATTGAATTTTGAGACCACAATGTTCTTGTGACCGTTCTTTGCTGAAAGAAATTGTACACAGGATTGAAATTTGTAGAACGAATTGCTTTGTATGCAAAACAGGACATCTGTAAGATGTCTCTGTTGTCTAGGGTTAACCACTCCAGCCTGTTATACAGAGTGCAATGGTGTTCCCTGACATTTGCTCTTAGGGCAAATTTACAAATTGAATTATATGAAGTATTTCTCTGTTGTCTAATTTTCTCTGAGGTACCACCCCAGACCAAACTTCCATAATCCAATACTGGCATCAAATGAGCCATAGCTATATTCCTCCTGGTCTCATCGGTTAAATAGTCCCTTACAACATAGAGGGCTCCACTTTTTCTATGTAATTTTTAGTCACATTATCAATATGAGCCTGAAAACCCACATGACTATCCAAGGTCACACCTAAGTACTTAAACTCTGAACAACTTCAATTGGAGTACCATCAACTGTCGTTATAGAAAACTTTTCCTGTATCTTCTTGGAGTTTTGAAAAGAACAGAATAACATTCCCTTTGTTTTTCTTATTTAACACAAGCGGTTACTTATTAACCAATCTGCCAATTTGTTATATTCATTATCCAGATTTTGCTGAACCATGCCAATGTTATTATTTGAGAGCATAGCACTGCATCATCTAGCGTACAGAACAATGGATGACTCTGTACAAATGGACGAACTCATTTATGTAAATTGAGAACAATAATGGTCCCAATATTAAACCCTGGGGTACACCGTATTCCACATTTTTGGATCAGACGTTATTCTATATCATGGATTGCTGAAGTTCTTCCAGTTAAATAACTATGGAACCATCATACCACAGGGTCCCTGAAACCAAGTTCTCTGAATTTAGCCTCCCATTAAGGGTGGCTGACGAGACTGAAGGCCTTGGTCAGGTCCATGAACATGACTCCTATATATTTATCCTCTTCCATACTTACTTGCAGATCGTTCAGTCAACCTACTTGAGGCCAAAGTCACACCACATCCTTCTTGGAAGCCATGCTGTGCTGACATTAATAGGCCTTATTTATTGAAATGTTTCAAAATCTATTTATGCAGCAGTCTTTCTTGTATTTTACCAACCAAGATAATATTCATATAGGTTGGTAATTAACTAGTAAACTGGCTTGACATCCTTTAAAGATTGGCATAACCGTGGCTTTTCCACATATTAGGAACAGTACTAGGTTTAGATTTATTAAATATGATTTGTAAAAATATGCAACTTCCCAAGCAACATATTTCTGTAATTTAGGATCCATCATGTCTGGCCCTGGTCATTTGATTCATCAATTCTAATTTATTCAGAATAAACCTCCTACCAAGATATCTCCTTAAAGTAAAATTTGGGTTCAGGTATCGTAGATCTAGGGCATTCACATTTATTGGATTACAAAGTCCTGGACATAATCAGACAAGCTAGTAAACTTATCTTTAAGGTAGTCAACTGTGTCTTTATTTTCAGTCCGCTCTTGGTCGTCTTTTAACAGGCTCGTCATGCTTCTATTAACCTAGAAGCAATCAAATTGTTTATATTCTGTCAACATTTTCTTTTATCGTGGAAATTAGTTAATTGTCCATTTTGTAAAACTCTACTTTTGCTCTTTTGATTTCTCTTTTACATTTCTCAATTGCCTAAAATGGTTCCAGTCTCTATCAAGTCAGGTTTTTAAAGGTCAGGCTAGCATTTTCTCTATCCTTCATTAGTTTAAGTAACCTCTTGTTTATCAACTTATTGCAAGCCTCACTTATTCTCTTTTAAGTTTTTGGTGCCCTTTTATTAATAACTGTTACCAGATTTATCTGGAAAATTCAATCACCTTGTTTACATCCCCTGTATTTAACAACTGATGCCAATTGATCTGGGATAGATCCTATTTTATCTTGGCCAATTTGGTTTCATTCAAAGCCCTATTTTCCTCTATCCTAAATCTCCTTTAGGTCTTTGTTATTCCAAGTCTAAAAATGGGAGAATGATCACTAATTGCACTTGCAAAAACACCAGAGGAACTATTATTCAATACATTATTCATTAAGTTTCAATCTGTTACAGAAAACTGTTTTGGTTTTGGGTGTAATCTAGTTTCATCGGTTTTCAATCCCTTCATTCATAATTCAATGTGGAAAAAGATTCATTCCCATGGCTAAGGTGGTCTACATGGCAGTGGTAAATAAATCTACTAAGAAACAGGCACAATTGAGCTTCATATCAGCAGGGGACACAAGTAAACAATTGGGCCTAGATCACCCAGTAAACAGTGCAGCCTCTAAATCTATGGCAGAAGCCATGCCAACTAGTGCATTATCCAAGGTGGGTTTGTCAGTCCCTCCTGGCCCTTCAATCGAGACTTTAATTACTAATTTAAAATGTGATTTAACAACTCAGATGCAGGCTGGATTTACAAACTTGAATGCACAACTTGCTCACAGCAACCATTAACGCTGTGGGGAAAAGTTGGAGAAGCATGAGGGTGCACACTGAGCTGGAAGAGAGATTAGTTCTCAGGAGGATACCCATAGCTGGACTGACCTCTACTGCCACAAGCTCTTATGGAGATCAAGAAATTGAAGGCCATGCTGGACGACCATAAAAATATGGGCGCCCGATGCAATGTCTGCCTTGTTGGCCTCCCCAAGGGAACCAAAGGCAAGACTGCAGTAGTTTATGCAGCAGTGGTTTGTACAAACTTCTTATGCCTGAGGTACAGGACTGGAAATACAAAGGCACACAGGTCTTCTGGTAGGAAGCCAGGACCAAATGAGAGGCCAGACATCTAATCATTAAATTCCAGAGATATCAGGACAGACAGGGGTCCAGCAGTGGCAAGAAAAGTACATTACATAATGGTGGATGGCAGCAAAGTTAGCATTTTTCTGGACTTTTCCAGGAGGCTCCAACAGGAAAGGCACACATTTATAGAAGTGAAAAAGAAACTCCATGCTCTGCATTGTCCTTTCTTATTAATCTACTCTGTAAGACTGATCATTCAAGCTCCAGACAAAACAACAAAATCTTTAACTGACCCAAAGGCAGCCTTGACTTTGTTTGCTTGGAGCTGAAGCAAAGGACTGGGACACCAACTAATCTCCTCAGAACCCTGCCGCCTGAGATGGAGCATTTCCCTTAAGGTACTGTTTTTACTTTCTATGGTAGCAGTGGCTCCCTGGTGGGGGATGTAATACCCAGTCTGTAATGGACTTGCCAGCCTATCAGGGCAGGACCAGGGCCACCTCTCCCGATGCACTGTGATGGCGATTGGGCTGTGGTATTTAACCAAACCCCTACAGCTGTGGAAAGCTTAACAATGTTGAGCCAAGGGATAATTCAGAACTTCGGTTCCTCCTTCACTTAAGACTCTAGCTCCTGAACATGGGGCCATTATTGACTTTAAGGCATAATGGGAGAGGTTTATTCATTTCATCCTCCAGAGAGAGAACTTGTATATTGCTCAGTCTGGATCAGAGAAGCTCCTTGGGAACTGTTGATCTACAAGACTGCTGGTTGTGTTTCTCACAAACTGCCCACAATTTTAAGCACTAGTGTATAAACTTGGTAACTCGACATTGAGACTAAGGTAGTAACTTTTGTGGAGCAAATTGGTTGGATGGACTCTGTTCCCAGTATTAGACTCTTTGTTTTTGCCCCCCTCCACCCGACAATTAAGAGGGGCAACATACAATAGCTATAATAACATTTATACCTTGTTTGCTTATATTTAATGTAATGGTATATTGCCTTAAGGGACACTTTATGTTACCTAAAGGTGATACTATGAAAAGGATTTAAATGCAGGAAGGTGTTCTCTTTATTATTGGGCTCGGAAGAACATATTTGCAAGTCAGTCTGTTGGATATATCTTTATTAGGTCTCTCTGCTGTATGGGAAAATAACCGGTTTGCAAATTTAAAGATATCTCGTGGGGACTGTGGATCTTACCGCAATCAGTGGTGGGCGGGGGGCCACTGCAGTGGGTCTTGAGTTGGAGGTATATCCTGGGCTAAGGGCTGCCTGGCACAGAGGGGAGAAGTTTTATAGCAGAGAACTTGGTGGGAGGCTTAGCCATTTGACTATGAGGTCATCAGAGCAATGAAAACTCAAGCTGAGAAATGCATGGGTGCAGAGAAGCACCACAGGGTGTGGAACTGCATGCTTGAAATGGGTGGCCTCCTTTCCCTCAAGGCTGGCCCAAGGATTATTGACTTGTGGCTCAGGGCCCTAAGGGCTGTGCTGGCTGGTGGGGCCTGGGTGACATTCCTTCCTTGAGAACCCCCTGAGTGGGAGGACCCTGGGCGCTGTCTGAGGGCGTTATTGCTTTTCTCCTATGCCCTCAAAAGGAGTTAAGAGTGATGCGATTACAGGAGAAGGGTATATCATAGAAATTAATAGGTTGGATGGGCATCAACTGGTTCTTCCACAACAAGAATGGATATGAGGGTAAATTCCTTCCAAAGCATTTGGGAGGAATCATGGGGAAGGGTGATTCTGACTAGGGGTTGTTTCTTTTTAGGGATTGTAAGGGGGGGCAATCCTATTACTGGGCAATACAATGTTTGGGTTTTTATATTGGGCTCAAGGAAGGGTAGTTATACAAGTTGGGGTTTGTTATTTAAGTTTTTTTTGGGGGGGGTTCTAGTTCTTTGAAGTTTTCTTATTGTTTAATGTTGTTTTGTTTTGGTTTGATCTGTTTAACAAAATTTCCAGCATTTTGCAGCAAAGACAGAGAAAGGGTAACGCATTTAGATGCTGGCTCCTGGGTGTTCATATAAAATATTCTAATTGGTCATGGATCAGTTGAAAATTATCTCATGGAATGTCAGTGGTCTCAAGATTGTAGTGAAGAGGAAAAGGGTGATAACATATTTTGAAAAAGTCAAGGGGGATTTATTTTTGATGCAGGAGACACACCTCACTAAAGATGAATCTGATAAATTGGTCCGATCATCAGGAGGCACCTTGCTGGTGGCCAGCTCCACTTCAAAGGCTAGGGGAGCAGCAGTGTGGTTGAGTCTGGCCTTCACATGCAATTATTTTGTCTCTTTCCACCCTCAGGGCTGATATATCGTAGCTGAAGTCTCTATTGAGGAAGAGATTTACTTTTGTTTCAGTATACAGCCCTAATTTTGATAGTCCAGAAATTTTCATAAACTGATTTTATTAGTAGTCCTTCAAAGGAAAATTTATATATTGGGGGATTTCAATACATTTTGGGACACCTTACTAGACCATTTGGGCTCTAGGGTATACCCACCACCCAGGAGTGTGTCTGCCCTTAGGAATCTAGTGAGCGAGGGGGTGTTGACGGTAGTGTGATGCCACTTGCATCTGGGCCAGCATGAATTTTCTTTCTTCTCTCATGCACACAAGGTCTACAGTAGAATAGACCTGGCCCTGTTGTCCCCAGACCTCCTGAGAAAATGTATGGCGGTCTCGTATGGTCCGATTTGCATCTCAGACCATGCTTCTCTGGAGGTGGAGATGATGCCATCTGAGGACCACCAAGACAACAATGGTGTCTCGATCATACCTTGCAACAGATGGTCCCATAGGGACCAAGTGGCTGCTGCAATTAAAGACTTCCTGGTCCATAATAGGATGGAAGATATGTCTGCGATGGTCACCTGGGAGGCACTGAAGGCTTATGTAAGGGGAGTGTCCATCTCATATGCAGCTCATAAGCATAAAAGGAGTCCCAAGAGAAAGAAATTTGGAAGCCCAGGTCATTGCACTGGAGAAAACACTAATGTCTAGGAAGAGGGGCTGATCTGGGGAACTTAGAAGGCTCAAGGTAGGTTGAACCAGCTTTCTTCCAGAAATATAGAAAAAATCTACTGATTACTAAGGCTGGGAGCTATTTTCAGGGGGTTAGAATGGGTAAATGGCTCACCTGGTTGGTGAAACAAAACAGGCAGAGACAGATATTGGAACTGGAGGTGTTGGGTGGGAGGTCACCACTGATCAGAAACTTATAAATAACACCTTCAAAGTTTTACTGATCCCTTTATACCTCGAAAATCCTGCAGGGCCTAACCCCCGATACTTTTATGTGGGACATCCCTTTGAATACCCTAGATCCTGAGTTGGTAGTGGAACTTGACCGCCCGATTACTCTTACAGAGCTTCAGAAAGCTATTTGGTCTTCAAATGTAGACAAGGCTCCAGGAGTAGATGGAATTCCTCTGGAATTCTATAAAACTTTTTGGTTTGACCTGAGTCATCTAATGTATTTGTTGATGCAAACCTAAACCTTAGTGACCATTACAGTCTTACCTAAACCAGGCAAAGATCCGGTGAAATGCAGTTCATATCGACCCATTGCCTTATTAAATGCCAACTATAAGATCCTGGCTAAACTGCTGGCTGTTAGAATTGATGGGGTTCTGCCACAGCTTATCCACCCTGATTAGGGAGGATTTGTAAAGAGCAGACAGGCCAAGCACACTATCAGGAGGACCCTTAACATCATGTATAGATGGGCAGTGGGGAGGAGAGATGGAGATTGAGGCCTTCTTGTGCTGGATGCGGAGAAGGCCTTTGATCAAGCAGAATGGCCTTTTATGTTTGCTGTCCTTAATAAATATGGATTTGAGCCTAAAATTCGAGCCTGGATAACTCGCTGTACAAGTCCCCAAGTCCAAATTCTTACTAATAACACTCTATCCCCAACCTTTAGGCTTTTCAGAGGTACCAGACAGGGGTGTCCCCTTTCCCCACTTTTATACATCCTGACAACTGAAGTTTTAACTCAAGCTATTCGGCATCACCTAGATATTAAAGGTTTTAGGCTGGGGGGAGAGGAGCATGTCATTTCCCTGTTCGAGGATGACATCTTGTTATTTTTAGATAATCTGGAACGGGCCTTGCCTGCCCTGATGGACCTGTTTAAAACCTATGGCCCAATGTCTGGCCATAAAATAAACTGGTCCAAGTATGAGTGGCTTCCCCTGTTGGGGAAACATACCCCTGTTCAGATTGGTGGTGCCTCACTGTCTCCAGCCTTTGTAGTTAAATATTTGGGTATTTTGCTCCCTAGGAGATTAATTACAAACCTCTCCTAAAGAAAGTCAAAGAGGACTGTGATAGATGGAGATCCCTTCCACTCACCCTGATAGGAAAGGTGAACCTGGTTAAGATGTGTGTGCTCTCCCAATGTCTGTATCTATTTCAGACCCTTCCTTCTCACATTCTAAATAAATATGTTAAATGTCTTATTGGTTGTATCACTGCTTTGCTGTGAAATGGCAGAAGACCCAAAGTGAAACAGGAGACTCTCTGGCAACCGCTTGCAAGGGGAGGGCTCGGTCTCTCAAACTTGAAACTTTATTACCAGGCTGTGCAAATCCTGACTGATTTGATATTGGAGACTGAACTACAGAGGGCTTGGGTGGATCTGGAAGAGACGGCCTTCAGGGAGTTGCTTTATGGTGAACTATTTGCTCCCTCACTAAAGAAGAGGGTAATTAAACTGATTGCAAACCCCTTCAGAAGATCCACCGCAAGAGCATGGCTTGCTGCTCATTTCACACTTAGGTGTCCCCCCTACTCTTTCAAATGAAGCATTAATCCAATTCACACTTTGGGAGGCAAACCTCATCCCACATCTGACTCCTCGAGTCCTGATTTCCTGGGAAACAAGGGGACTTAAAATGATCTCTCAATTATTTGAGGATGGGACTTTAAAGCCATTCCAAAAACTTGCTAGGGTTTTCCTTCTCTCACCTACACATATTTTTGCATACCTCCAGGTTAGAGCCCGATTGCTTGATATTCAGGTCACTCTGGCACCCCTTCTAACCCTTAATAGATCCCTAATAGAGGAGAACCTGCTCAGTGAGGGTAAAAAACCTAAACCAAAGCCTATGTCCAAAATTTATAAGGTCTTTCTGGATGGACTGTCAGATCCTATGGATGGAACGAAAAGGAAGTGGGAAAGAGATTTGTTACCAGACTGCCTGACAGAAGGAGATTGGAATGTTATATTAAAAAGGGGGATGGAATGTTCCTAGAATAATAGACTTAGGGCAATACATTATAATCTGCTACATTGGTCTTATTTTCTCCTGCTCTAGTTAATAGAATACATAAGAATAAATCAGTTCTATGTCTTACATGCAAGGTTAATACAGGTACCTTTTCCCATCTAACTTAGAATGTCCCAGATGACCCAATTTAGGCAGAGGATAGTCTCACTGCTGGGAGAAACTCTGGGCTATCCACAGGGTTTAGATCCAGTTAATATTCTATTGGGACTGCCAATGAGTACAGATAGGGAAATAAGGTGGAGCACCCTTTTTGGAACCTCGGCATTGTAGTAGCAAAACAAGTTCAAACACAGCACTGGGGGTCAGAGAGAGCTCCAACGATGTCCCAGTGGGTACAGTCCTTGTTACACTGTATGAAATTGGAACACCTACAATATAGTGCAAATAATCAAGAGGAGAAATGTATATAAATGTGGGACTGCAAGGAAATAGCATTATATTCCCCTTGGTTCCTATTCTTCTAGACCCTGTTACAGGATGAGTCCACCCTTTTGGGTGGTTCTCAGGAGATTATCATGTTTTATACATCTACCCATTGACATACCAACATACAATATTTCTAGCAGATAAAGGTCTTATGGTCTATCAAGTCTGCTTGATTGTGCAGCTAGCAGCCTTTATACTGTAGCTGCCCCTCCCTCCCCTCCCCCTCAGTGACCTTCCCCGTACCCTGTCCCATCACCATTTGAAGCAACCCACTGATATACAGGATACCACTTCCTCTGGCAATCGTTCCATCCAGACACCACCCATTCTGTAAAAAGTGTCTCCTCATTTCCTCCTGAACATCCCCTTCCAAATGGTGCCATCGAGTATCCTCCCTCCTTCATTTGAAAAGCCCTCTGTGCCCATCTAATTTATTCCTTTCAGGTACTTGAAGGTTTCAATTATGTCCTCCTATCCCTCTCCTCCAGGGAGTACATATTCAACTCGCTCAGTCTGCTCTCATAGGGTAAGTCACCTAGCCCCTGGATCATTTTGTTGCCTCTGCAGCACCCCTCCAGTAACCTAATGTCCTTCTTCAGGTGTGGTGCCAGAACTGGACACAGTACTCCAGCTCTAACAAGTGACCTGCATAGTGGCAGAATCACCCCCAGCATCCTGTTGGCCTTTGCAGCTACCTTTCTACACTGTGCTGAGTTGTTCATTGCTCCCATTATGATCACCCGAGATCCTTCTCCTCTTCCGTCTTGGTTGAGTTGAATCCCCTAGCTGGTAGCTTCTTCTTGGGTGTTTTGCACCAAAATGTACCACCTTGCATTTAATATGTAATCAGACATGAGAAGTTTATCCTGAAGATCTGTTTTTGCACTTTATAAAAACCCTACTTTGGAGCTACTATATCATACAACTAAGGTATGTGTTATAAGTCAGACTTTTGACTAATCAATCTAACAGAGAGTCTTTTTTGTTACTAACTCCTCTTTAACACATCTCTGTCTGTGGCTAGCCACTGCTTCTATCCAGGGTTGACAACACAATAGTGCATCGTGTACCTAAGGGAAAATTATATTAGGTAGATGTGAGTAGTTTATATACCTCTGTACCTCCATACATACCATTTGCCTTACTAATATAGCCCTAACCTACTTCAATGTGGGTATGATATTATGCACAAGGATGCTCATTTGAATTCCCTGCTCAGCACTGCATGCATGCAGATGCCAAGATGGCAGGCTGGGCAGAATGTGACCCCTTAGAAAATAGAGGAAAGGGAGGGAAGGGGCAGGGAAAGAGAAGGGAACAAGGGAGTGGAAAAAACAACCACACAATCTTCAAGAAAAACTTCTCATGTCTGATTACATATAAGTTATTCATTGTTAAACAAGCATATAGGTGAGGAAAAAGGGAAAAGGATAAGGGGGAAGGAGTGGAAAAATGAAGGAGGGAGGGGAAAACATGCACAATTCACTGGATAAACATTTTAGAATATTCATAATATGAAATACTCATGATACAAATTCACAAAATATCAAAAATAAGACTGCCTCCAGTTATAATCCAATTAGTTATTTAAATAAGGAGAAAGCTGGAAACATTAATTTAATCCTGGCGGGATATAAGATCTGAGTTTATGCTGCCAGAATGTCTCTCGAGTAATTTCATGTCTAAATCCCCACCCTGACTGACTCGTATACTTCTCTCTATCATCTGAAAACGAAATTCATGATCCTTGCCTCTAAGCTTAATATGTTGTACTAATGTACTACATCATCCTTTTAAAATACTTCTCACATGTTGGCTAATCCTGTATTTAAATTTCTGTCTAGTTTTGACTACATAAAAGGATGAACATTTTTGCATATACCAAGATATACAATATTAGTGGTATTACATGTGCAGAAATCACAGATGTCATAGACTACATTCATAACAGGGTCTCTAAAGTGTTTCCCACCAAAATAATACAATGTCCATAATTAAAAGTCCCTACAGGGAGATTTTTTTGGGGGGTACTTTTTCTTTTCCATAGGTGCAGCCTAATATGTGTTATTCACCAGAATGTCTCTCAAGTTTGTACCCCAGTCGTATACCAAACAGGGGGAGTTATTTGCAACATGTTGGAGTTTTCTGTCCATACCAAGTATGGGCCAATTTTGTGAAATAATGCCCTTAACTAAATGAGACTGTGGAGAAAAAGTGATAATAAAGTCCAGTGTATTAATGCTGCTAAAATCCTCATTACCATTTCTGGAACTACGTGTCAGTAAATTTTCCTTACTAATAGAGTCCACTTTTTCTTTTGCTTCTTCCGCCCTGCTTGGAGTGCAAACCCTTGCAAGGAATCTATCTTCAAGATGAGCAGCACAATGTTGATACATGTGGTCTTCAGTGCAATTGCACTCGTTCTCATGAACCGTCATATTGGAATATTAGCAGTTACATGTGCCAGATGACAACTTTGATAATGTAATAAAGAGTTATCAGTTTCCTTCTGTATAATTGTGTAACAATGTGATTATTAGGTCCCTTAGATATGGTGAAGTCCAGAAAATTGACATAAAATGGATCAAAATTAACCTCAAATTTAAGATTCTTATTGGTAGCTTCCAAATAAATCACATATTTCTGTAATTCTACAGATGAACCTCTCCAGATGAAAAATAAATCATTGATGAATTGTTTGTAGAGATCAATTTTGTCCAAAATGGGTTATTGTCACTATCTATGTACTCTTCCTCCCACTTCACCATATAGATGATAGCATAATTGGGAGCCATTGCCCCCATTGCTGTTCTGTTTCTTTGTAAATACATTTGGTTCTTAAACTGAAATACATTGCACTTTAAAAATTTTTCAGTTAGTGACACCAAAAATTCGATGAAAGGTTGTGTGTATTCAGTCTTGTCCAATAACATGAGTCTCATTGCCTCCAACCCATCCACATGTGGAAAGTTAGTGTATAGTGCTCTAACATCCATAATGACTAACAACCAATCTTGTTCAAGCTCCAAATCTTTTAAAATATTTTATACATCTGTGGTATCTCTCAAAAAAGAGCGAGCATTCTGGGATGCAGATTTTATGTAGTGATCCACAAGTGTGCTAAAGGGTCTGTAATGGACCCAATACTGGCCTAATTGTCCTGGCTGGAGGATTATACAGTGATCTGTGAATTTTTAGAAGTCCATATAAGACTGCACGCACAGGATGTTTCACTTCCAGGTATTGTAAAGTTTCTTGATTTATAATGTTGTTGCACAAAGCTTCATGCAGCAAAATGTCAATTTATGTTTTATATTTATCAGTGGGATCATTTCCAATGCTACATAAAGTCCATGTCTGAAAGTTGCTGCAACATCTCCTTCTCATAATCAACTGTGTTCCACACTACAGTGAAGTTGCTCTTATCGACTGGCTTCAATGTGGGTATGATATTATGCACAAGGTTGCAGCTATTTGAATTTCCTGCTCAGCTCTGTATACATGTAGATGCCAAGATGGCATGCTGGTGCGAGTGTGACCCTTACATAGTGGTCACATGATGTGGTGCTCATCTCATAACAGTGGAAAACCTCCCTACCAGTGGAGATCTCAATCGACTTGATGAGCACTATTGCATCCTGGAATCCTACTAATAATTCCAGGATCAGCTGCTACCATACAGCTATGAGAGAGCCTTGATATTCTTGTGGGGGTCTCAGGGGCCATGGGCTGAGCACTGGATTATTGAGCAATGTAATGAATAGTATAATGCAGCTTAAAATGGCACCTGCATGTTACTAAACTTATGGTTCTTCTTGTTGATGAAAAGCCCATCCCCACTTTCCTCTTCCTCACTTTCCTCTTCCCTGTATCTCCTTGGCTAGCTCTGTTCCTCAGCATTCATCACAGCTGATATCACAATGCTTGCGAATGCACGTTAGCCACAATACTCATACATGCACAATGAGATGGTCACCATCTTGGTCACAACAGTACTCTCGAGTATTATCAGTTCAGGAGCTTCCAAACCTCAGCATCAGGTGGCAACAGTAACCTTGAGGCAGAACCACACTTCTACAGGCTTCCAAGGTCAATTCTCTGCCAGGAAAATGTGCAGTCAGGGCAGAACAGTCCCACTGCTGGAAGTGACACAATCCATGGCAGTTCCGGTGGCTATCTTACTGAGGGGTGACTACATATGCATTACTGAGGCTAAGCTGTGACCAGAAGTGACCTGTTCCATGTCACTTCCGGCAGCCATCTTTTTGAGGGGGCAACATAGAATAAATATACAACAGTCACACCCTACAGTCCCTGCCATTCCTCTGGTGGCCATCTTACCTGAGGAGGACATTACCTAATCCTGTAGCCTGCTATAAATGCATTACAGGCAGGTACAAATGCTAATGATTTTAACGTGCACATGCACTCAGTGCACAACGCTAGCATTTGTGAGGCCCATGCTCTACTGCACACCTCACTGAGGCCTGGGCTTTTGGATGTCATATGCTATTACGCAGCAGGGAAGGGACCACTCTCACATGCTTCCCCCTCTATTATGTATTCATAGAGTGTTACCATGACCAGGATGAACAGATGTACTACCTGCAACCTCCCACTCCTATCAAGCCACTTGGGTCATTTCTCTCCATCCTGTGCCAAACAGTTCCCAATAATGTTGAGGCATCCTACTCCAATAACAAGGCCACCAGAACATCCCGAGAACCTTCCTTGTCCAGACACATGTCTGATATGCCACCCACATCTTTCCCCTAAATAGCTGAAATGCCTGAGCAACTTATTGACATTCTGCAGAACCAGCAAATAGTAAAAGCCCTGCAACACTTCATGACAGTCATGCTGGAAAAACTAGCAGAAATAGCTGACCTATGCAATCCAAGTCCAACTAATCAGACACCTGCACCTGCTCTGGCCAACCCACTCCCACAAGCTCCCAACAACCCTACATCTGTCAATCTTTCCCAGCGGATCCATACTGAGCACCCCAGAGCTGGGAAGTGACTCAGGGAAAGAGTCTGAGTGCGAGGCCATCATAGAAACAGCCCCCAGTCACTAAGAACCAAATAGTGCTTCCCAGAACAAATTCTGCCCTTAGTACACCATATCATGGAGACAGAAGGGTTTGACACACCACCACCTCACCCTCAACCTAAACTAATGCCCTCACTGCTGCCATTAGCCAAGCACAGCAGTGACTTCACAGTATGCAAGGTTATTGATGAGTTCATGGCTAAAGAATGGGACTCAGCAAACTCAGCACACATTCCAGAATGTCACTCGTGGGACAAGATGTGCCCACTGCAAGTAGACAAACTACAGTTGTGGTGCACACCACCAACAGTGGACCCTCAGAAAATGGTACTGAACAAAAAGACTGCTCTTTCATTAGCCGGTAGACAGAAAACTAGAGGATATACTGAAAAATAATTTTGAACTGGTAGACCTCGGAACTAGGGCAGCCACTATCACCATTTATGACACCAGGGTGCAATTAGCCTGGATATAAGATGTGCACAAGACTCTGGCCCCCAAGTTGGCAGAGGCACAACTACAAAGTCATCCATGAAATACTTGGCAAGCATGCCAGTGGACTTCCTCAAAATTGATGCCAGGGCAGCAGCACTCATCAACTGTGATAGAAGGACACTGTGGCTAAAACTGTGGGATGCGGTTAATGAATCTAAGTTAATGTTACACAAACTCCCATTCGAAGGATCCTTACTTTTTGGAGAAGGCCTAGACAAATTTGTCAAAAGCAAGGAAGATGGAAAAGCCCTTTGGGAAAGATTAGGCTGCAGTGTCCACATACTTGCCATTCAGACACATTCAAATAACAATGTTCAAGCCAAACAACAAGGCCACAATGGTAACAGAGGAATAATTTTCATCCCTCATTCCCACTTCCAACAACAACAGATTTAAAGGCCAAGGCAGATCAAACAGAGGAAGGTTCCAAAACAGATTCAACCATAGACAACAGTCAAAATAATGACTACCCTCTCTGGCCCAAGCGGAACCCGTATTGATAGAAGCACAACTTCAACGGTTCACACATGAATGAAGAAAAATGATGGAAGACAAGTGGATGCTAGAAACAATTCACAAAAGTTATGCCATAGAACTGAAGACATCCACAGGATGGACCATCTAATAATTTCACCAATAACCAAACACAAAGTACACCCATAACTGCTTCAACAGATATTGTAAGGTCTGATACAAAACAGGACGAAAGCAGAGTTACCACCACAGGAAAGAGGACACAGAATATATTCCATCCTTTTTACCTTACTAAGGAAAACAGGAGACTGATGTTCAGACTTAGACTTAAAATTCTTAAATCACTCAGCTCAATACAAGCAATTCAAGATGGAAACTACCAGGTCCACCCTGAGAGTCATACAACCTGGGAATTTCTTCACACCCGTACACTTGAAGGACACTTATCTACACATCCCCATCTGGCCATCCCACTTCAAATTTCTGAGGTTTCACATACTGGGGAAACATTACCAGTACCAGGTACTACTATTTGGACAAACAGCAGCACAGAGAGTTTTTACAAAAGTCTCCATAGTCCTGGTGGACAAAATGACAGAACAAGGCATTTAGGTCATTCCATACTTGGACGGCTGGCTAATCAGGACCAGATCCCCACAACATTCATTAAGGGAGACACAAACAGTAATAACATGTCTAGAAAAACACATTTGGGTAGTCAACCAGAACAAAAGCAGCCTCATACCTAGCCAGTCCACAGAACACCTGGGCACACTGCTAGATACGGCAACAGGCTGAGTACAGCCCTAAAACCAATAAATCAACAGCATAGTCCTGTAACTGTCCAGCCTGCAGAGAAACAGATAGTCCACTCTGGAACAAGTTTCCTGGGTACTAGGACTAATGTCTTCCTGTACAGATCTGGTTCTCTGGGCCAATTGGCATATGAGACGACTACTCCTGCTGGCCATCCAAGAAGGAGTACTCCTGGATTACAGTTTTACACAATCATGACCATGACACCGTGAATAGATGCTTCACTGAAATGGTGGACAAACAAGGACAATGGAATGGCTCTGGACATCCAACACAACATGGTAATAGAAAAGAATGTCTGTCTAACTGGCTTGGGGCAGCGACAGTCACTTGTCAGCCCAGCTAAATGGTCCTGTACAGAATCAAAGCAACTGATCAATAGTTTGGAGATGAGGGCAGTATTCTTAGGCCTACTTCATTTTAGTAACATAGTGAAAAACAAAAACATCCTCATAAGATCAGACAACAGAGTAACTGTGGCATACATTGTAAAACAAGGTGGAATCAAGAGTAGGGAATGATGAAGGAGGCGAAAAGTGTAAATCGAGTTTACTGGGATTGATTAGATAGACAGTTTTATTTATTATGTTTGATTGGATAATGGTACTGATTTTAATTTCATTTTGTATATTTTAAAATTGTTGTGTTGTATTGATTGTGAAGCACTCTGAGTCTCCGGAAAGGAGTGCTACAGAAATAAAGTATCTATCTGTCTGTCTGTCTGTCTGTCTGTCTGTCTATCTATCTATTTATCTATAAGTGCTGACATGGGCACAGAGCCACCTAACCAGCACATTAGTCATTCATTTAGTGGACAAGCTGAATATGACAGTGGACTGTCTCTGCCACCAGCAGATCCACCTAGAACCACCCAGGTGAATGGAAACTCCATCAGGTGTTTCACAGCATTGACAGATGCTGGAGCCCATTGCAACTGGATCTAATTGCAACCAGCAAGAACACTCAATGACCCAGGATCTATCTGAGGTTCAAAGACAACCAATCCACAAAGGTGGATGCCCCATCATCACCCTGGTACTTCACTGTGGCCTCGTATTCCCCTTCCTCTCCTTCCATAAGTACTGAGGAAGATTTGACAGTCCATAGCAAGGTAATCCTGATCACGGCAACATATATAGTAAAAGACACTGGTCAATTTTTGAAAACTGGTGCTCAGCAAGGTTCTTAATTCTATAAGCATTTCCCTTGTAGACATTCTTCTAATCATTTAGAAGGGTCTAGACAAAGGACTCTCTTCTCCTCTTCCTCATTACAAGTGTAATTGGCAGCAACTGGAGTAACGACAGGCCAAATACATATGACAACCCCAGGTCTCATCCCAACATACTGTGCTTTCTAAAAGCAGCCACAAATATCTGGCCCAAGACCAAAAAATTACTGCATCATGGGAAATGAATTTAGTACTGAAAGGTATGACTGATACTCCATTTGAACATCTATTGACCATTGACCTTAAAGAGATGAACCTCAAAACAGTATTCTTAATAGCAGTCTGTTCAGCTAGGTGAACAGGCAAGCTGCAAGCCCTGCCCTGCAGAGAACAGTATGTCACATTTAATGAAGATAGGATCACTCTCAGGACAATCCCTTCTTTCCTGACAAGATTGCTTCAGATTTCCACTTAAGACAGAGACGATCAAATTGCCAGCTCAAATGCCAATCTCAGTGGGCACTATAAATCCTAAACTATAACCCTAGAGATGAGGAGAGTCATTGCTATATATGTAACCAGAATGAGGGACTTCTGCAAGACTGACCGACTGTTTGACATTGCTCAAGGGCATAGGAGCGGACCACTTGCTTCCCTCTGTTATAGCAGCTTTACTCAAGAGGGTTATTCAGAAAGCATACAAAGCAAGTGCCAAAGTACCTCCCACAGACCTTAAAGCCCATTTCACTGGGGCAATTGCCACATCATGGGCTGATAAAATGTGGCTATGACAGAGGAAATGTCCGCAGCCACTGCATGGACATCCATTCACTCATTCACTAGACATTACAGACTTGATGTCGCTCACGAGGCCAAAACCATTTTTGGCCACTCTGTCCTCCAAATGACTACATCTGTTCAGTCAGAACATGATACGCTACCCCTAAGGTAAGGGTACTGCTTTTAGAACTCTAGATGTAAGCATCCTGGAGTGCCTCAGAGATTATCTCTACAATGGTAGTTTACTCACCTGGTAAAGGTGATTATGGAGGTATACATCTCTGAGGCACTCCACATCCCCTTGGAGACAAGACACTTATATTCAGACAAGAAATTATGTCATATCCCAGCATGCCATATGGCCAGATAAACCTATAGTGTACCAATAGACAATAAATAGCCTGGTTTATAATCACACTTCTGGACTGTAGCTTGCTATGCAGTCACAAGCCTATACACTAACCAGTTTTATTCTAGATAACAGTTTGGAAGTTCTCAAAACTGAGCTAGTCTCATCACATTACAGGATGAAGCTGATTGGATTTCATCTTTGAAGTCACATGTGCATCAGCAACATATCAGGTGAGCATAACCCTAGTTGTAAGGATCCTGGAATGCCTTAGAGATATATACCCTCACAATCTCCTGTACCAGGTGAGTAAACTACCATTCCATCTTTATGATGGCCTTGGCCTTGGTACTCCCCGTGTCCTGGTGCCTGCCAGTACTAGATCTTATTCCAAATGGTGGACTGCCTTGGGGTGGGGAAGACAGCCTTCCCTTCAGAGCTCCTGCCATGGAGGACAAACTGTGAGAGCAACCAGTAGGTTACTGTGGTCCAGCAAAGTCAGAAGTTGCAGGACTGACTGAGGTATATCTCTGGGATCACAGTATATCCCAGGGATGAAATAGGGCCAGGAAAAAACCTCTACAGAAGGAAAAACATAAAGCCTTGGTGTATGGACAACTGGGAATCATATTTGTACTTGCTTATACTCTATGTGATAAAGTAAATATTGGGGTAACATTATGAACAGCCACAGCATATGGTGCTTAATATGTATGGGTTCATAATGTAAAGCAACAATAAACATGCCTTGATAAAGTAATCTATTAAAAAGCTGACAATTGAATATATCTACTTCTTATCTAAAGTAGTTTAAATTAGGATATGGAGGAGCACGCTGCACTTTTAGTTTATGAACTCATTACATTTTTCAAGTAAAACATAATATTAGTTCACAGACTGTTCACAGGCACCAACCTGTACATGCTAGGAAAAACAGTTGATAGTGGTGGAAATCTATGAATCCCAGCTTCCCACCAGCATAGCAACTGTGTTTCTATTCGTATACACGAGCTTCAGACACCCAATAAAACAATGTTGTTTTCTTACTTAAAATTGTCAATGTGTTTAACAGGAATGCAAGAGTCTGAAATAATCCCTTGTCCATAGAATGCAGTAGACAACACACAAGTTTTAAAGTACCTAAGATAAAACAAAGGGCTTGTCAGGGCTTTGAATCTAGGCAGCTTCTGTATCACAGTGTAAAAGGTGACACTGATTATATTTATGTTACTTGAAAGCAACACAACTCTTATTTGCTGCTGAGCTCATTCTAATGGCTTTGGTGGTTGCATATTGTAACTCTCACTGTGGAGCACAACATGCTTGAATTCCAACTTCAGGTTTATATGAATACTTTGCTGCATTTTTTAAGCAATGTCTGTTCAAGCCATTTGGAGATATAATTGCTGGCTGGTAATTTTATTTTTTACACTCCCACTCATGCTAACCATGTTTCTTGTACACTGAATATGAAGACCACAGAGATAGGATGAGAGCAGGCATTGCTGTTTGTGTACTACTGTACCACTTACAGTATAACATGAACCTCGGGCTTATAAGGGAGTACAGTACTGGCTCTTAGGGACTATCTAGTATTAGGACTGTTTATTGTAATTTCAGTGGCATCTGTAGGCCAGGGTCTGATGGGGATCATACCCAGTAAAACTTTTCTATGTCTAAGCTTTGCCTCGGCAGTGACAAAGACCTGCCGAAAATAGACCAGACTGAAATTCTACCAATATGCCAAGTCAGAAGACTTCTGTGCCCTCCTGTGCATTGATCATTCTTAATACCTGAAGCCACTGAACCACTGCATAAGCTATACTTCAGCCCTTGATAATGAAGCATTTCTGTGTTTCTGCAGTAATGAGTAAATGCCCCCCCCCTCGAGACCATCATCTTGCAAAATGCAGTGGATCCATTTCATTTTATGATGTACATCATTTCTGAAGCTTTCTGAGCCGACAGTGGGATGATGCAATAGAGCTGTACATCGTTCTTAAAACACATCATCTCTGGGGTGACCTTGCTCAAAGTTAAGGTTTCAGAAACGAGCATTCTTCACTCATGCATAGTAATACTGCTGTGTGAGTTAAAAAAACACTGCATCAGGCCAGCTTAGTGAATTGCACTGTTGTTTTTATTTTTATTATTTTGCTCTGAGAACCTGGGCTGAGAGTGGGAGAGGACTGGTGTAGATTTTGTGTTAATGTTTTAAAGGTAGCAAGGCAGTTTGGGATGTAATTTAACTAGGGCTTTTGATTTTGAATCAGGAGCTCCATGTAAACTATACATGCTATGCTCATGTGCTTGCTGGGCATGCTGTTAAGATCTGTCTAGTCTCTTTTTAATTCTGAAGATTTTATTTTCTGTTGGCTGTGTTGGTTTAAGGATATGGCCAAGAACATCAAAAACTCAACAATATATGTTTTGTTTTGTTTTGCACAGTGTTAGTAAACAGTCTTCATCTAAAGGTGTTAAAGATATATCAGAAATTCTCACATGCCTGTCTGTCTGTCTATCTATCTACCTGTCTATCTATCTACCTATCTATCTGTCTATCTGTATGTTTATGTATGTTTGTCTGGCTATGTGCCAGTGTAGACTGACAGACAGATACATACATACATATAAGCATGCATCAATACATTTATATGCAAGTTACATGTTGCTTATAATTCAGAAACAGGGCAGAAAACTGAGGCTTATTTGAATAAAGATGTCAATAATGGCAGGGAAGCTTTGAGTCCACAGTAATATAATACCACCAACATTCCGTTCTGATTGATGGCACACTTCAGCAGTGTGGAGCATAGGGCAGATTGCTGGATTTAGTGACACAGATTGGTTCTGACATGGGCATGACCTCATCTTAATACAGCATCACCTTTTTCCACAAAGAAACCATAGAACTGTTCTAATTAACACAGGTAGCAGCCCTGAAAATAGGAAATTGCCATAACCAGGAAGGAACAAGAACATGAACATCTGAAACTGCTGGTGACCTGGTCTATTGCTTAGCGTATTTCCTTGTCTTCACATTTTCTGTACATGTACACACAGTGAAGGCAACAGACTGCATTCCTTGATGCTTGTTGCCCTATCCCTACTGTCAGATGAGTTGTAATGCCATTGTTAGTGCTACATAATCCTATAAGTGGTGCCCAATATCAACTAACAGGCGGTCTGAAATGGTGCTCATTTTTTATGACAGATATGCAATCACGTGACATTAGATCCATAACTCACATGCTAAGGTTAACTTGGGTTACAAAGATCATTGTTTATTTCTCACATACTACTGTATGAGACATGGTCTTATACAGTTTCTATAAGTCATTTATTTTAACTGAAAAAAAGCATCCACTGGAAATATTTGTTTTTCAGATGGAAGGAAACAAACAGAATCCTCTTGAAATAGTTGATTTTCAGATGAAAAGAAACAACTGCATCCACCACAAATACTGTAGTTACTTGGCTTCCATACTATACTGAACATCTAAAACAAAACTAATCGGTAACTTGGAAGTCATGATGCTACTCAGTAAGTTTGCTGGAAAGGTACTTTCCTTATACAACAGGTATAAAAATAAATTGTGCAAGATAAATGTGATATTTTGGCACCCAGTTTACAAGATAATGGGTTATCTCCCACATTGGATAGGTCATAATCACTATCTGAAAGGTGGGGATAATCACAATGGAATATTGAACCATTCAGAGAGTAGTATTCATAATGCTGATGACATCACAATAGCATGGAAGTCAGAAGTTTAAATAAAAAAGAAGCAGATAAACCTTCCCAGAAACAGCCGATTCAAAAGTTATGACTAGTGAACTAGTGATGCATAAACCAAATATACAATGCCCTAACTCAAAATATGCAGTTTATCATCTCTTGTGAAGGGGCAGCACTTTCATAACTCACTTGTGGCTCTGCCACTCATCAAGTATGGTCTTGCACCCTCACACTTGTAGATAAATTGCATATTTTGAGTCAGGTTGTCATATATCCCGCATCTGTTTGATAGGAATGACAGCAACATATCCTTGTCACTCTGTTATTCCTTTAAAGCCACAGGTAGAGTAAATAAGAAATGCACGTAGTGTTCTGAAGTACCTAAGACAAAAAAAAATGCAAAGTACAGTACAGAGACTGCTATCACTAGCAGACAGGCACTGAACACCTGACCAGCATTACCCATAATCCTGTGTTGCTCTCAAGTCCCTATCCATCATCAAGGTAATACGGTTTAATCCCTTATACTGACTTAAAATTCAATCAGTAAGTGTAACACATTTCTATCCAGTGCGTTAGTTGGTAAAGGCATTATTGCAAGGACCTCAGCTCTGATCTTACAGCCATCTGTTGGAATTTGTACAACATCTTTCCAGTGACCGAACAAGAAAATGCAGACTTGGGCGTATATCACTTATTTGTTTAGACATATCCAATTTTCTGATAATATTAAATTCTACAATGGATTTATAAATACTAAAAGAAAAAGATTTAATTTTCTGTTAGGATGCTCTTTTCACAGGAAGTTGACTAAACAGGTTTTCATATGTCTTAGTTTTGACCTAGTTTCTGATCTGTTGGTGTAAAAAAACACCATCTCTACAGACCCATAGTCACTGAACTGTACTATAAAAATGAAAATGACAAAGTCTAGCTGAGTTTTATATTTTACATTTCTGCTTGTACTAGTTTTCAATATAACCAAGAAGCATTCAGAACTAAAAGCATTTTTTAAAAAGGACTTACAAAACTGGGAATACAAAATTTTCAAAGAACTGAAGAGCGTTATGCTTTATATTAAAAATAGCTCTGTAATGAATGGCTCAGAACAGACTCAAAGGCTGACTCAGTAACTGGTGGCAACATATTGTGTTGTCAAGCTGTGGACCCGGGTTCAAAAACTATCTCGAGTCTCTCACTCACTGGGCAAACAGTGAGCAGGAATGTCATGAAAATAAGTCAGTCTGTCTCTGAGGAGAGAGCATGTGCTGAGCCACGGCACTCTCTAGCACACCCTGCATTCAGGATGAGATAAGCAGGATTTGATAGTGTTTCTAAGGGGACCTGCACTCCCTTGTGTTTGTGAACTAGTGTCACAACCCAGACACACTTAACTTGGTGGAGCAAAGGGTGTGGAGGTCAATGGAGCAAAATATGGAGATGCCAAGAATGACCAAAAATGATCTCAACACTCAAGTATCAGTGATTCAGTTCTTTTCCAACAGCAGTAAACATAGCAAGTAGAGCACTGAATAGAGTTTGGACTGATATAAACTAATGGAACTGGCCAAAGCAAACAGATTTGTACCACTGGAGATGATGTGATATTCACACCCTAAATTAGAAAATCTCATTTCAAACTGAAGTTATAGAAAAGTCTAACCAATCACATAAAATGGTCTGCACTTTGCAACTTTTAGAGTCTCAGAACTATACTAAATTATTGTAGTACCCCAGTAGATGGCAATGTAGTGCGAGGGCCAAGGGGTACATATCTGTGCTAAGGCTCATTTTCATAGGAGTCCCAGGGTTCACTAGGCTACATGGCCAGGTTGTTGTTTTTATCACAATCCTGCCTGCCTTCTCCTGTGCTTGCTCCTCCCCAGCATGCAGCTTGATTAGGCAGCATAGCACATGGGGAATACTGCCACGGCTTCCCAGCATGGGGTAACCTTTGTTGCATTTTGAAAGTCAGCTCATGGCTGACAGTAAGTAACAGTGCCGTTGTCAGTGATGCAGAGTTGGTATTCCTGACACAGCATGAGATTCTGACAACCGACCATTCATGGCAGTTAGTAGCAAGCAGCAAGGACTGTTGCAAGGTACGCCCCCTATAAAATGTTTCAGGGCAGGGAATAAGGGGAAGTCACAGTGCTGTGACTGGTAGAGGAGAGAAAGATGGGAACAGACTTTGGAGACTGGACACCACGGAGGATCAGCTCTGTTGCAGAACTTGAGGTAGCACTTATTTATTTATTTATTTTAATTTATTTAGATGTTTGGAAACAACCTTTGAGCAAGATCTCTTTAACGAAGGTTTTACATCTTGAAGCAGATACAATGATACAGACACAAAGTCAGGAAACCGTTACAATGAAGACAATACAAGTGATAGCACATAAAACATCAAGATAATAACATCCGGTTGGGGTATAAGGGCAGCCATTACATACCAATACACATTAGATAATATTTACAAATCGAAACTTAGAAACCAGAACAGTTGAGGAGGAAAACTTCAGCTGAGCTCCAGAGGGGCCAGCAAAGTGGGGGGAGGTAGAACAGGTACTTGGGAGCAGTCAAAATGGGTGGCCTTGTTGAATAGATAGGAGAGTTGGTGGATTTTGTGGGTGGCAAGACTGGAGTAATCCAGGGGGAGCTGTGGGTAGGGGAGGTGTTATCACTAAGGATACCACCAACAGCTTAGTCTGGTTCAAGGTCGGTTGGCATTCATCTGCCTCAAAAGAGGCAGAATTTGTCTAGTACACTTACCCAGTCAACAAAAAGCGAAACAAAATAAATAAATAACAAGGTGGGGGTAAGAATACAGCGGATGGGAGGTCGGGGGAGACTTGAGGTGGAGGAGCATCCTGAACAGTGTGGCACTCGGTGGGAAGCCAGAGATAGAGGCTGGGAGGAACAGGAGCAGGGAGGACATCAGGTGCCCAATTGACACTGAACACCAAGAGACAAACTGATTTTCTGGTGAGTGGATTTGGATGTCTGCTGGACTGCTAGGGAACTGGGTCACTAGGACACACATAGAAGGAACCATTGGCCCACTGTGAGTTAAGAGGTAATGTAGCCTTGGTGGGGGGAGACTTCTGGATTGGACTGCTATTAGTGAAATGCAAAGAACAGCTATGGGAACAGGGTCCATTTATGTGCAATAAAGGACATTTTACCATTAAGCAGCTAGCACTATGAGTATTTTCCTATTTTCAACAGTATTGACCTGTGCTGGGCTTTTGTGTTGTTAATTGCTGTTAGTGACCAGACTGGTAGAATGGAGTAGCACCATGGTATGCTACAGTATTCTCATTATGTTGCTGGAATTAACCATCATGTTAGTGGGTGTAAACCACACATACCTTCTTATAGCTGGATTACTAATTTGTATTATGACACTGCTACATACAGGACCGCCCTCCTGTAACATGACTCCCTCTGTGCATGTGAAATAGCAGTAGGGTGATACAAAAATTCCCTGTTTTGTGCTGCAACCCGCTGCAACTTAGAATGAAGTCCAGAGATAACTCTAGTTTTGCAAACTACTGTATTACCAAGCCATATGTACTATACTACTGTACTTTGTTGTATGAAATGTTCAATGTATTTGTTAAATAACATTTCATGTGAACCAAAATAAAATTATCTAGCAAACTACATAATTCTAATGTTAGATTTGTTGTTAATTTGCATTTGTTACCCTCTGCAAGGATTGTTAAAGTATTTATTATCTGTTTATAATGCTGCTTCTAACAAGCTTGGCTTGAATCGTGATAAAGACAATCAAGACATCAGGGCAGATATTCAAAATTTAGTGTAGGTGCTAAGGGTTTTGCCCACTTTAACTGGGTTTTGTGTCTGACATGTGGGTGGGGTCTATATTCAGATACCCTCACAGCATGGGCAAAACCTGTTGGTGCCAAGTGCTAACATAACACTATACCCATGTTAATGAGGGGGTTCCCCCTGCATACAAGCACAGTTGCAAATTTAGCACTTTGTGCCAGCAGTAAATTGCACACACATGGAAGCTATTTATGGCCTTTGGAAATCTAGTCTTAAATGGGCACAAGGCTCCTGTGGCAGGACAGTTACTGGATCTGTCATTCCCCCATCTAATGAACCCCTTCCTGGGGTAACAATAGATGTCCTCATCTCCAGTGGCACCCTCATACTCCAATCACCTGCCCAATTTGGAAGCATCCTCTCTGGTGTCTAGTGGTACACCACCCTCTGATCACCTGTTCCAGTTTGTATCAACGTGTCCCTGGTGTCTAGTGGTACCCACACCTCCACCCATTCCAGTGCATCACATCTTCCCTGGTGTCCATTGACACTCCCAACCCCAGAACACGCATCACATGATGTGTATGGTAATCCCTGGCATCCAGTGACACCCCCCAACTGCCAATCAACCATCCTGTGATGTAGAGTGTAATCCCTTGTGTTCAGTGGCATGCCCACTTCCTGATCACCTGTCTGGGCAAGTAGCACAACAGCCCTGGTGTCCAGTGGCACCCCCAACCCCGATCACCTTCCTCATCCCCCATGCAGTTATGTGATGTCCAGTGGTACACCTCCCCTGCCAATCACCCATTCTGGTGCCTGCACAGAGACCCTGGTGTCTAGCAGATCCCAAACACCTGTCCCCAACATGCTGATCTATGCCCTAGTGTCTAGTCATACCCTCTACCCCCACCCACTGAGCACCTGTCCCATCCCCTCGGCTAGTGAACCCCCCAACTCCAGCCTCTAAAGCCTCCACAGTCCCTGCTGCCAGGGTAAAGCAGCATCCCTATAACATCCTGGCACAGGTAGCTGACAAGTGCCTGGTGTCCAGTGGCCACCCCAATTGCTGGTCTCCAACCAGGTGATCAGTGGGCAAGTGGTGCCACTCGACACCAGGAGGCCATGTCTGCTACTGGGGTGGGTGTTCAGAGGGTAGGGATGCCACTAGACATCAGGGTGGATGTTTACATTAATAGGAAAGGGAACATTGTTCAACCAGGAGTAGCACACTAAGCTGAAGCTTGTTTCCAGATATGATCTGGGAGCACAAGGAAGTTAAGTGACTTGCTCAGGATAACACAGTATGCACCTAGGCGGCTGTGAGATTCAAACTTGGGTCTCCAGAGCTGTGGCTCCAAGCCTTAACCCACTGTACTATACTGCCTCCCTGGTAGGTGATTGGAGAGTGGCTACCAGTGTGCTATCTGACTGAATATTGCAAGCCTTAGCTTGGACAGAAAAGTAAGCACAGCACAAACCTTTGCACTTCGCTTCTGTGACTTTTCAGTATCTGGCCGCTGACTTGGAATGTAGTTGCAAGCTATGACTGGAATGCTGAGGCAGCGATTTTCCTCTCAGATACTTTAATATTCCATGTTTTCACACCGTGATAGCCTCTTTAAGGACAGCACATGGTTTACAAGATGATCCCGGGGGCAGAGATGCAACAATTACAAGCACATTCAGTTAGACATTGTAAACTGAAAGAACCAAAAACACAAAGTAAACAGTATTCACTGAAAATAGGAACTACAAAATAAAGCAGCTCAAAATGTTACTTGATGTGCAATATTTCTGAATTTTATTTATATTTGCACTCAGAGATGCTGTAAATCAAAGTCCAGCAAAGCATGGAGTAGCTTACTGGGAAACAGATGCAGATGCATGGTTTGTGAAGGTGGTTGGACAGAGTCCTTTTAAGCTGTATTTAATCTGAAAGGGCAACAAGATGGGTGACCAACAAAACAGATGTAAATAGCTCCAATAGCAACATCAGCTTTCTGAATCTCCCACGACTGATGAAGAGATTGTGTTCCTTTGTGACAGGGCATTCCTGGACCTGGGTTACATTGACCTCTTTTGTTATGTGGGAGAATGTTTGCCAGGACATCTGGGGGAAATTCCCATCTCTTGCAATAGCTGCCATGATATGTTTCCGCAGACATCACCGCAGTGAGAATGTCACCTGCTGACATAGACACTGTGGGTGAGATATTCAGACTGCGCGAGGCAGTGCCGCAAGCCTGGGTGCAGTGCAACTGGGATGTGCCAGGGCGCTGACAGGGTGATATTCAACGGTGCTGCGCCATGGCTCAGCACCGTTGAATATCGCTCTGTGGCCACCCGCATTGTGCATGGTGCAGTGGCACTGCACATGTGTAAGTGGCCAGAGAGGGTCAGGGGGATGTGCTAGCACAAGTGCCGTTGTGCTAGGTGCATCAACTGCGATATTCAAAGGTGCACATGCAAATGGGACCATAATGCATGCAAGGTGCAAATGGGGCCATTTGCATGTCATTATGGCCCCATTTGCATGCAGGTGCACCCATCACCAGCGACTTGCACCGGGTGCCCTGCCAAGCTGCAGCCATCAGGGACTGACGCCCCCTGCACAAGTGGCAAAGTGCCTCACTGCCCGATCGCGGGCATATGTATGAAAGGAAACATCCAATATCCCTGGTGGTCCAGTGGACTGTTGAAGAAGAACAAGAGAGAACAGTAATACCGTAGTTGGCATGTGTGCAACATGCTACATTGGAGGCATCCCTCTCTGGTAACCTCAATCCTTCCCTTTTTATGAGCACTAAACAAATATTTCAAACAGTAAAAAAACTGCCTCTGAGGAGACAAAGAAATGGTTTCAGACTTAGCCTAAACTCATTTTACTGTTGTTTTTTGTATTTTTACACTTTGGGGGCAATTCTGCCTATTGTCCTTTTTGGAGGTCATGAGGGCAGCCAAGTAGCCCTCCCCCGAACCAGAGCGCGGACACACACCCCCAAGCAATCACACACAGCAAGCAGGTACAGCACAGCACAGCTCTCTCAACAAAGAAAAATGGCACCAATTTCAAATTCCATTGGCAGACTAATGAAGATAGTTTTTATACTGACTGTTCTTAAGCCTGAAGTACTGTGTATTTCTCTCCTGCAGAAAGGAGCTTTAATTATCTGACTGCTCTTAGCCTGAAGTACTGTATATGTCTCGCCTGCAAAAAGGAACTTTAATTATCTGACTGCTCTTAGCCTGTAGTACTGTGTATTTCTCTCCTGCAGAACAGAGCTTTAATTCTGCTGTTGCCTTTAACTTTAATTGCTGTTCTCCTGCAGAAAGGAGCTTTTATTCTGCTGTTACCTTAACTTTAAACCTGTTTGTAAAGAAAACTGTTGCCTTAACTTTAAACCCATGTGTAACGTAAACTGTACTGAAAGTCTACAATCCCGTAGAGTTCAATTCGAATTATATGTACTTGCAGCTCGCTACCCATTTAAAACAACGCTGCTTTTGAGCTTTAATCCTGTAGTGCTCTATCCGAATTAATGTCTCTAGAGCTCTGATAACCTGTTCTTGTAATTGTACACTGTGCTGAATGTTAGCAAGCCCCCTTCCTCGCTCTTACCTATTTATTCTGTTCTCCTTCAGCTCCTGTTGTCCTTTTTGGAGGTCATAAGGGCAGACAAGTAGCCCTCCCCCGAACCGGAACGCTGACACCCCCCCAAGCAATCGCACACAGCAAGCAGGTACAGCACAGCACAGCTATCTCAACAAAGCGAGCCCCACTGACGCTTTGCGTCAGCTCCCCGCCACCCCCACCACCACCCATGCCAAATTCTGAGCTATGTAGGGGTGATCACATGCCGAAAAAAAAAATCAGCTCACTTTATCATTTGTAGGCTATACCGAGTATCCACTAGTGGCCGCTACACTCAGGTGTCAGCATTAATAAGCCCATCTCAACCCTTGCACTGCTGCCTCTCCATGTTGATTCAACTGCACCTAATAACCCTCTTTACCCTCATCCCCTGGGTGTCCCTCCCGCCAGCTAATTACCCAAACCTACCAGCCTGCCAAGTGTCATGTATCAAGCTGCAGACATATATTGGTACCTCTACTACCATAGCTGTTTCACACCATGGCCACCTCATCCAGACACTATTAATTGGCCCTGGGCTAATCCCCTCTACCTTCCGAATTAGCCACCTCATCCTGCTTCCACATGCTCGGAGATCTAAAGCCTATATAGCCAAGCCCCTTACTGTTTCAAAAAAGCTTCAGTGGGTGGCCCATCATACCAAACTCCTAGCCACCCTACTACTTCTCCTTGCTGGCGATATCGAGCTTAACCCCGGACCCTCCCACCACAACACCCCTAACCCTCTGTCCCTCCAACTCCCCACAGGCCTTAAACTGATTCACCTAAATATTTGTAGCCTCCTACATAAAATAACCTTGCTTCAAACTCTCGTCTTGACCCTTAGCCCAGATATGCTGAATATCTCCGAAACCTGGCTGAAGCCACATAACCCTGACACAGAATTCACTATACCCGGTTATACACTGCTCCTGCATGACAGTATGGGCAAAAAAAGGGGTGATTTAACTATGTACATCGCCACCACCATCCAGTTTTCCTCAGTTGCCCTATCCATACCTTCACAGTCCATCAACACCTTAATGGTAAAACTCTCCATCCCCCACTCAATTCCAATTTACATAGCAGGTACATATTGCACTCCCGACACCAACACACCTGCCATACTTGACCACCTGGGTTCCTTAAACTCCCTGGCAGCAGGATGTGAGATCCATATACTTGGGAATTTTAACCTGAACTGGCTCACTGAATCTCATTCTAAATTTCATGACAAGGTGACAGCCCTAATCCTGACTCAACTGATCACCAAACCCACTCGGCTAAACCCCAAAACACAGAACCACACTCTTCTGGACTGGTCCCTCACCTCTCACCCGCACAGGATCTTAGCCTCCGGCCTCCTTCTGGATGCCCTCAGTGACCACCACGGAATCTACTCTGTACGCAAAATTTTCAGACCTAAAGCTCCCCCACCCAGAGTAATTATGACCAGATCCTACAAATCTCTGGACCTCCCCTCTCTACTAAATGATTTGGGCAACACAGACTGGTCACGCATTAGTCAATTCACCTCCATAGACGAGGTTCTGCTGTTCTTTAAGTCCAAGTTCACCACCATCTGGGACCGATACGCCCCCTCAGAAGTACCAGAGTTCATGGTGCTCACCTCCCATGGATCACTCCCAAAATCCTAGCCCACTTTCATATCAGAGACAAGGCCTGGAAAACCTTTAAGTCCTCTGGTTCTCCAGCTGACCTGCAGATTTACTGTGAGCTTTGGAATTCAAGTACCAAAATAATCCGCCAAGCAAAAGCTAATTATTTCAAAGGCTTATTTAACTCCACCTTCTATCTCCTGTCAAAATTCTGGAAAGTGGTCAAATTGCTCCTCAGCCCTCCATCGCAGCCCCCTACCCCTTCCCTGCAGGTAGGCGGTCTTATCTTCACTGATCCCCCAGTTGTGGCCACATAGTTTAACTCTCTCTTCACAACTAGCCATGCCACTCCCCTGTCCACTCCTCACCCTGCTCAGCACCCCTCCCTCTCCAACCCACCTAGTGGCACACCCACAGATCACGCCTTCTCCTTCCTGCCGGTCACCCCAGTCGAGGTATATAATGCACTGGCTGCCCTTAACCCAAGAAAGGGCAAATGTCCCACTGGGCTGGACTCCAAAATGCTCCACCTATCTGCCCCTGCCATAGCTCAACCCCTGGCCTCCCTTTTAACTTATCCTCTCCCTAGCTGAAGTCCCTCTGAATGGAAACATGCCATTGTAATCCGCTTCCTAAGAGTGGAGATGCCTCAAACCCTAACAACTATAGGCCCATCTCCTCCCACCAATCCTGGCCAAACTACAGGGCGCCTGGTACTCTCTCATCTATCCGCCTTTCTGGACTCCTCCTCCTTTTTTTCCCCCTATCAGTCTGGTTTTAGGAAATCCCACTCTACCACTACCTCCCTTCTCAGAATGACTGATTCCATCCTCACTGCGCTAGATGCAGGCCACATCACAGCTGCCATCTTCATTGACCTGGCTAAGGCATTTGACACAGTGTCACACACCCTCCTCCTGGTAAAACTTGCCAATGCTGGACTATCCAACTGGGCCATATCTTGGTTCCTCTCTTACCTCACTGGCAGACCCCAAGCCATCCGCATCAGTTCTTCCACCTCGGCGCCCCTCACAATAACCTCAGTGGTACCACAAGGCTCGGTCCTTGATCCACTCCTGTTCTCAGTCTTCCTGAACGACCTGCCCTCTGCCTGCTCACACTCCTCTATCCATATGTATGCAGACGATACAGTGCTGTATACATCCGGCCCCTCATCCATAGAGGTTAGCCAGGCTGCAGCAAGGTTTTATCTCCGTCCAGCACTGGCTCTGCTCAAATCACCTCCTCCTCAATGCCAAAAACAGTCTCACTAACCTTTGGCATAGGGCAGAGAATTTCCAGGCTACCCTCTCCAATCACATTCCACACCCTGAAGGGTCCCCTGAGGCTGTACCTCCTTCAGATACCTCGGCATCTGGCTTGACCAGCACCTCAATTTCTCCATGCACATCAACTCCATACTCAAAAAGCTGCACCCCAGGCTTGGTGCACTTTACCGGCATTGTGACAACATCCCTCTATCGGCCAGGAAAGCAATAGTGCAGAAAATTATCCTGCCTGTCCTTGACTATGAGGATGTAGTCTACTGCACTGGCCCCAAGTCCACACTAGCCAGGCTCAACCCTCTCTTCCATTCTTTCTGTCATTTTACCCTGAACTGTCCCTACACCACACACCACTGTGCCCTATATCAATCTATACACCTCACCTCTCTAGACATTCGCAGACAGACCCACTGCGCCAAGATCCCAGCCAAGTTTTGGTCCCAGTGGCTCCCCTCCTACCTCACTGACACCCTATCCAACCCCTTCACCCAAGTTTACTCTCTCAGAAACACCGACTCTTGGACTCTAGCTGTCCCACACTGGTCTACTACCATCGTCCAGGCAGCTTTCAGCTACCCGCCTTCCTTTATTGTGGAACTCCCTCCAGCTTCCGTTCGTCCTTTTCCTCCCTCTCGCAACTCAACTCCTTGCTCCAAGTTCATTTTGCCCCTATTTGCGCATGTGTCTAGGTGTTTTCAAGTCTCTGTGTGGAATGTCTGAGTATATCTCCACCTAGTAACATATTAATCTGACCAACTTGTTAGAGGCATTCACTATGTACTTATTGTATCATGCTATATCAACTGTGGCCACCTACTATCTCCTCGACCCACTATTGTCTAGCAAACAGCACTAATGTTAGTGTTCCCTCTACTATGTAATATCAATTGTTTTATACTGTCTTCAACTGTTATTCATGTTTCCCCTCCCCAGGATGCATCTGGAATCGAGCAGTAGTCTGCTCAGCATGCCTTCCCAGTAAAACCTTTAAATAAATAAATGTAGACATTGCTTCAATGTGATATTGAGTATGGATGGTGTCAGTCAACAAAGTTTTGACCTTCAGACTAACGCCTATTACAGTAAGTACCTTGAAGAAAAATGGCTGCCTCCTGAGTTAGTAGTGAAAGAACTTGAGGGGGCAGTGGTTTCTTTCCTAAATGTTTCCATATCTAAATTGTCCAATCACATTGGTACCTTGCTTACTAGGAGCATTTAATGAGGGATAGATACATTACTTTAAAGCATCAGTGCAACAAAACTAGGCAAAAAATTGACTCTACCCTTTTTCATAATAAAACATTCCAGGAATCGTTCAGTGTTATTCGTGGTACAATTTTCTAGTTCTACCAAAATGTTAGTATTTCATATATGTTTTAATGTAGTTTTTCTCAAGGAAAAAAATGTCCATCACATTTGGCTTAGAAATAGCATTGTAGACTTGGCAGGACTTAAGATCAAGAAAATAAAACAAATATTGGTGTGTAGCATAGGAGGTACCTAGAAAATAAATATGACAGGTGTGTTAATATTTTTATTAACTGTAGCTGAAACCAGCTTTTGGGAAAAAACTGTTTTTGTTGTACTGCTGCTTTAAGGAAAGATCATCAACCATTTTCTTCAAGCCTTCTGAAAATAGGAAATCAAAGTCAAGTTCTATGTTTGTTAGCAGAATTCTGGATTAGCTTCCGTTATACTCCAAGTAAATGATATTTTCAAGATGTCTGTTACTAATCAAGAGTGTCATCTGGGACCCTTTGCATCTGAGATCTGTGAAGCGGCTGAGTAGTTCTGGAATGCAAAGATGTTTCGAGATAACGCTCTTGATTAGCCAGAGACATCTCAGAAATGTCATTCACATTTTGTTAGGCATTTCTTCATGTTGTGACTTTTTCAGGTTGTATTACCTGATGTTTTCTCCCAGGTGTTACTGTGCTCCCAAAGTTTCTTCTTATGTCAATCCATGCTTGGCAGAGCACTACTGTGATCTCCAGTATTCTCCCTTCCCAAAATAAAAAAAAACACTAATAAGGCTAAAAATAACTTTCAAAGTGGTCCAACCACCCCGCACTTTACTTATGCTGTGCACCTGAGTAGACCAGATGCTGCCATGCATGTACCAAGGGACAGTAGTGTTGAGGGAACTGAAATAGAAAAACATTTATTTTTCTTCAAGTTCTGTGGGAAAGGGGCTACCAGGAACAGTGGTTGGAGACAAGCAAAGATTCGATCTTAAAGGTCACGATAACAGCAGGGCATTGCGGTAGCATCACAGCCTTGGAAATGAGCGATTCAAAGGGAGACACTTCAGCCGTATTGGTCCAGCTCTGCCATTCTGAATTCCTGTTCTGTTTTGTGGGGGTTACTGGTGCTTCAGGCCTAAACATATTTAAAAAAGAACTTGAATGTTGCTGAGCACCAAGGCTGCAGTGTGTGATGTCTTCTTGGCTGTATAAGAGCTCTCACATGCTGCAGCCTATTACAGTCATTCCTGTGAGAGAAGGAAAAGATAAGCTTTACAAATTTCAAACTCAGACACTGTATGTTCCATATAAAAGTTCTTCTTTATCCACTTATTTATTTTTACATTTAATATACTTGATTTAAGTTTGAACAGAGGAAATGTAATACACGTAAAGATAACCATATCATGCAATGCACTTATCTATGGCCACTAGTTTCCCATTATCCATCCCCCCTCCCCCCCCACCGCTCCTTCCACCTTCTTTATCCACTTAGAGCAAACAACATTTGCCTAAGTTTGTTAGGGTACACAATCATTGTGACAGCTCTATAATCAAGACAAAATAATTTGTACAAACACAAATCAGATGGACTTGTGTGTGTGTGTGTGTGTGTGTGTGTTGTGTGTTGTGTGTGTATATATATATATATATATATATGTGTTTGGGGGGGTTAAAACATAGAGCTTCAACTGATCCGATGCTCCAGCAGCAGCACCACAGTGTGCTATCATGTAGGCAACTCAAGTTCAAGAGAACCAAGCACCCGGGGGCATGGCCAAACCAGGGAGCAAGATGGACACTTAAAAAGGGAGCTCCATGCCTATCCAATGATATTCATTCATTCATTCATTCATTTTATTTGATAACCGGGTAATAAAGCAACTGGGCCACAAGGCCCTTTTACAGGCTTGACCCGGTAAGGGTCAGAAGACTCTCAAACACTTCAATACATATGACACAATTACAAAGACTAAAAGCCAAAAACACAATACAATACAAGACATTTCAAAAATAAAACTTAAGTTTAACAATAAAAGTTGTATTTACAAAAATTGTATAGTATAAGCATGTGCAAGCACATCCAGGCTTGGAATAAAGCAGTTTCTTTAAAAAAAGTTTTGAATTGATATATATTTGGAGCATTTTGCAGTTTAACAGGCAGATCATTCCAAATTTTTATTGCACTTTGTTTAAATGATTTTTGATGTTTAACAGTTTTACAGATAGTAACTGACAAAGAAATTGAATTTTGAGACCACAATGTTCTTGTGACCGTTCTTTGCTGAAAGAAATTGTACACAGGATTGAAATTTGTAGAACGAATTGCTTTGTATGCAAAACAGGACATCTGTAAGATGTCTCTGTTGTCTAGGGTTAACCACTCCAGCCTGTTATACAGAGTGCAATGGTGTTCCCTGACATTTGCTCTTAGGGCAAATTTACAAATTGAATTATATGAAGTATTTCTCTGTTGTCTAATTTTCTCTGAGGTACCACCCCAGACCAAACTTCCATAATCCAATACTGGCATCAAATGAGCCATAGCTATATTCCTCCTGGTCTCATCGGTTAAATAGTCCCTTACAACATAGAGGCTCCACTTTTCTATGTAATTTTAGTCACATTATCAATATGAGCCTGAAAACCCACATGACTATCCAAGGTCACACCTAAGTACTTAAACTCTGAAACAACTTCAATTGGAGTACCATCAACTGTCGTTATAGAAAACTTTTCCTGTATCTTCTTGGAGTTTTGAAAAGAACAGAATAACATTCCCTTTGTTTTTTTCTTATTTAACACAAGACGGTTACTTATTAACCAATCTGCCAATTTGTTATATTCATTATCCAGATTTTGCTGAACCATGCCAATGTTATTATTTGAGACGTACAGCACTGCATCATCTGCGTACAGAACAATGGATGACTCTGTACAAATGGACGGCAACTCATTTATGTAAATTGAGAACAATAATGGTCCCAATATTAAACCCTGGGGTACACCGTATTCCACATTTTTTGGATCAGACGTTATTCTATTAATACGGATTTGCTGAGTTCTTCCAGTTAAATAACTATGGAACCATCATACCACAGGGTCCCTGAAACCAAGTTCTCTGAATTTAGCCTCCATTAAGGGGTGGCCGACGAGACTGAAGGCCTTGGTCAGGTCCATGAACATGACTCCTATATATTTATCCTCTTCCATACTTACTTGCAGATCGTTCGTCAACCTAACCGAGGCCAAAGTCACACCACATCCTTCTTGGAAGCCATGCTGTGCTGACATTAATAGGCCTTATTTATTGAAATGTTTCAAAATCTATTTATGCAGCAGTCTTTCTTGTATTTTACCAACCAAAGATAATATTCATATAGGTTGGTAATTAACTAGTAAACTGGCTTGACATCCTTTAAAGATTGGCATAACCGTGGCTTTTTTCCACATATTAGGAACAGTACTAGAGTTTAGAGATTTATTAAATATGATTTGTAAAAAATATGCAACTTCCCAAGCAACATATTTCTGTAATTTAGGATCCATCATGTCTGGCCCTGGTCATTTGATTCATCAATTCTAATTTATTCAGAATAAACCTCCTACCAAGATATCTCCTTAAAGTAAAATTTGGGTTCAGGTATCGTAGATCTAGGGCATTCACATTTATTGGGATTACCAAAGTCCTGGACATAATCAGACAAGCTAGTAAACTTATCTTTAAGGTAGTCAACTGTGTCTTTATTTTCAGTCCGCTCTTGGTCGTCTTTTAACAGGCTCGTCATGCTTCTATTAACCCTGGGAGCAATCAAATTGTTTATATTCTGTCAACATTTTCTTTTATCGTGGAAATTAGTTAATTGTCCATTTTTGTAAAACTCTACTTTTGCTCTTTTGATTTCTCTTTACATTTCTCAATTGCCTAAAATGGTTCCAGTCTCTATCAAGTCAGGTTTTTTAAAGGTCAGGCTAGCATTTTCTCTATCCTTCATTAGTTTAAGTAACCTTGTTTATCAACTTATTGCAAGCCTCACTTATTCTCTTTTAAGTTTTTGGTGCCCTTTTATTAATAACTGTTACCAGATTTATCTGGAAAATTCAATCACCTTGTTTACATCCCCTGTATTTAACAACTGATGCCAATTGATCTGGGATAGATCCTATTTTATCTTGGCCAATTTGGTTTCATTCAAAGCCCTATTTTCCTCTATCCTAAATCTGCCTTTAGGTCTTTTGTTATTCCAAGTCTAAAAAATGGGAGAATGATCACTAATTGCACTTGCAAAAACACCGAAGGAACTATTATTCAATACATTATTCATTAAGTTTCAATCTGTTACAGAAAACTGTTTTGGTTTTGGGTGTAATCTAGTTTCATCGGTTTTCAATCCCTTCATTCATAATTCAATGTGGAAAAAGATTCATTCCCATGGCTAAGGTGGTCTACATGGCAGTGGTAAATAAATCTACTAAGAAACAGGCACAATTGAGCTTCATATCAGCAGGGACACAAGTAAACAATTGGGCCTAGATCACCCAGTAAACAGTGCAGCCTCTAAATCTATGGCAGAAGCCATGCCAACTAGTGCATTATCCAAGGTGGGTTTGTCAGTCCCTCCTGGCCCTTCAATCGAGACTTTAATTACTAATTTAAAATGTGATTTAACAACTCAGATGCAGGCTGGATTTACAAACTTGAATGCACAACTTGCTCATATGCAACAGCCATTAACGCTGTGGGGGAAAAGTTGGAGAAGCATGAGGGTCGACACTGAGCTGGAAGAGAGAGTTAGTTCTCAGGAGGATACCCATAGCTGGACTGACCCTCTACTGCCACAAGCTCTTATGGAGATCAAGAAATTGAAGGCCATGCTGGACGACCATAAAAATATGGAGCGCCGATGCAATGTCTGCCTTGTTGGCCTCCCCAAGGGAACCAAAGGCAAAGACTGCAGTAGTTTTATGCAGCAGTGGTTTGTACAAACTCTTCTTATGCCTGAGGGTACAGGACTGGAAATACAAAGGGCACACAGGTCTTCTGGTAGGAAGCCAGGACCAAATGAGAGGCCACGGCATCTAATCATTAAATTCCAGAGATATCAGGACAGACAGGGGGTCCTGGCAGTGGCAAGAAAAGTACATTACATAATGGTGGATGGCAGCAAAGTTAGCATTTTTCTGGACTTTTCCAGGAGGCTCCAACAGGAAAGGCACACATTTATAGAAGTGAAAAAGAAACTCCATGCTCTGCATTGTCCTTTCTTATTAATCTACTCTGTAAGACTGATCATTCAAGCTCCAGACAAAACAACAAAATCTTTAACTGACCCAAAGGCAGCCCTTGACTTTGTTTGCTTGAGCTGAAGCAAAAGGACTGGGACACCAACTAATCTCCTCAGAACCCTGCCGCCTGAGATGGAGCATTTCCCTTAAGGTACTGTTTTACTTTCTATGGTAGCAGTGGCTCCCCTGGTGTGGGGGGGATGTAATACCCAGTCTGTAATGGACTTGCCCAGCCTATCAGGGCAGGACCAGGGGCCACCTCTCCCCCGATGCACTGTGATGGCGATTGGGCTGTGGTATTTAACCAAACCCCTACAGCTGTGGAAAGCTTAACAATGTTGAGCCAAGGGATAATTCAGAACTTCGGTTCCTCCTTCACTTAAGACTCTAGCTCCTGAACATGGGGCCATTATTGACTTTAAGGCATAATGGGAGAGGTTTATTCATTTCATCCCTCCAGAGAGAGAATTGTATATTGCTCAGTCTGGATCAGAGAAGCTCCTTGGGAACTGTTGATCTACAAGACTGCTGGTTGTGTTTTCTCACAAACTGCCCACAATTTTAAGCACTAGTGTATAAACTTGGTAACTCGACATTGAGACTAAGGTAGTAACTTTTGTGGAGCAAATTGGTTGGATGGACTCTGTTCCCAGTATTAGACTCTTTGTTTTTGCCCTCCACCCGACAATTAAGAGGGCAACATACAATAGCTATAATAACATTTATACCTTGTTTGCTTATATTTAATGTAATGGTATATTGCCTTAAGGGACACTTTATGTTACCTAAAGGTGATACTATGAAAAGGATTTAAATGCAGGAAGGTGTTCTCTTTATTATTGGGCTCGGGAAGAACATATTTGCAAGTCAGTCTGTTGGATATATCTTTATTAGGTCTCTCTGCTGTATGGGAAAATAACCGTTTGCAAATTTAAAGATATCTCGTGGGGACTGTGGATCTTACCGAATCAGTGGTGGGCGGGGGCCACTGCAGTGGGTCTTGAGTTGGAGGTATATCCTGGGCTAAGGGCTGCCTGGCACAGAGGGAGAAGTTTTATAGCAGAGAACTTGGTGGGAGGCTTAGCCATTTGACTATGAGGTCATCAGAGCAATGAAAACTCAAGCTGAGAAATGCATGGGTGCAGAGAAGCACCACAGGGTGTGGAACTGCATGCTTGAAATGGGTGGCCTCCTTTCCCTCAAGGCTGGCCCAAGGATTATTGACTTGTGGCTCAGGGCCCTAAGGGCTGTGCTGGCTGGTGGGGCCTGGGTGACATTCCTTCCTTGAGAACCCCCCTGAGTGTGGGAGGACCCGGGGCTCGTCTGAGGGGGGCGTTATTGCTTTTCTCCTATGCCCCTCAAAAAGGAGTTAAGAGTGATGCGATTACAGGAGAAGGGGTATATCATAGAAATTAATAGGTTGGATGGGCATCAACTGGTTCTTCCACAACAAGAATGGATATGAGGGTAAATTCCTTCCAAAGCATTTGGGAGGAATCATGGGGAAGGGTGATTCTGACTAGGGGTTGTTTCTTTTTAGGGATTGTAAGGGGGGGCAATCCTATTACTGGGCAATACAATGTTTGGGTTTTTATATTGGGCTCAAGGAAGGGTAGTTATACAAGTTGGGGTTTGTTATTTAAGTTTTTTTTGGGGGGGGTTCTAGTTCTTTGAAGTTTTCTTATTGTTTAATGTTGTTTTGTTTTGGTTTGATCTGTTTAACAAAATTTCCAGCATTTTGCAGCAAAGACAGAGAAAGGTAACGATTTAGATGCTGGCTCCTGGGTGTTCATATAAAATATTCTAATTGGTCATGGATCAGTTGAAAATTATCTCATGGAATGTCAGTGGTCTCAAGATTGTAGTGAAGAGGAAAAGGGTGATAACATATTTTGAAAAAGTCAAGGGGGATTTTTTTTTGATGCAGGAGACACACCTCACTAAAGATGAATCTGATAAATTGGTCCGATCATCAGGAGGCACCTTGCTGGTGGCCAGCTCCACTTCAAAGGCTAGGGGAGCAGCAGTGTGGTTGAGTCTGGCCTTCACATGCAATTATTTTGTCTCTTTCCGACCCTCAGGGCTGATATATCGTAGCTGAAGTCTCTATTGAGGGGAAGAGATTTACTTTTGTTTCAGTATACAGCCCTAATTTTGATAGTCCAGAAATTTTTCATAAACTGATTTTATTAGTAGTCCCTTCAAAGGAAAATTTATATATTGGGGGGGATTTCAATACATTTTGGGACACCTTACTAGACCATTTGGGCTCTAGGGTATGCCCACCACCCAGGAGTGTGTCTGCCCTTAGGAATCTAGTGAGCGAGGGGGGTGCTGACGGTAGTGTGATGCCACTTGCATCTGGGCCAGCATGAATTTTCTTTCTTCTCTCATGCACACAAGGTCTACAGTAGAATAGACCTGGCCCTGTTGTCCCCAGACCTCCTGAGAAAATGTATGGCGGTCTCGTATGGTCCGATTTGCATCTCAGACCATGCTTCTCTGGAGGTGGAGATGATGCCATCTGAGGACCACCAAGACAACAATGGTGTCTCGATCATACCTTGCTAACAGATGGTCCCATAGGGACCAAGTGGCTGCTGCAATTAAAGACTTCCTGGTCCATAATAGGATGGAAGATATGTCTGCGATGGTCACCTGGGAGGCACTGAAGGCTTATGTAAGGGGAGTGTCCATCTCATATGCAGCTCATAAGCATAAAAAGGAGTCCCAAGAGGAAAGAGATTTGGAAGCCCAGGTCATTGCACTGGAGAAAACACTAATGTCTAGGAAGAGGGGGCTGATCTGGGGGAACTTAGAAGGCTCAAAGGTAGGTTGAACCAGCTTTCTTCCAGAAATATAGAAAGAAATCTACTGATTACTAAGGCTGGGAGCTATTTTCAGGGGGTTAGAATGGGTAAATGGCTCACCTGGTTGGTGAAACAAAAACGGGCAGAGACAGATATTGGAACTGGAGGTGTTGGGTGGGGAGGTCACCACTGATCAGAAACTTATAAATAACACCTTCCAAAGTTTTTACTGATCCCTTTATACCTCGAAAATCCTGCAGGGCCTAACCCCCGATACTTTTATGTGGGACATCCCTTTGAATACCCTAGATCCTGAGTTGGTAGTGGAACTTGACCGCCCGATTACTCTTACAGAGCTTCAGAAAGCTATTTGGTCTTCAAATGTAGACAAGGCTCCAGGAGTAGATGGAATTCCTCTGGAATTCTATAAAACTTTTTGGTTTGACCTGAGTCATCTAATGTATTTGTTGATGCAAACCTAAACCTTAGTGACCATTACAGTCTTACCTAAACCAGGCAAAGATCCGGTGAAATGCAGTTCATATCGACCCATTGCCTTATTAAATGCCAACTATAAGATCCTGGCTAAACTGCTGGCTGTTAGAATTGATGGGGTTCTGCACAGCTTATCCACCCTGATTAGGAGGATTTGTAAAGAGCAGACAGGCCAAGCACACTATCAGGAGGACCCCTTAACATCATGTATAGATGGGCAGTGGGGAGGAGATGGAGATTGAGGCCTTCTTGTGCTGGATGCGGAGAAGGCCTTTGATCAAGCAGAATGGCCTTTTATGTTTGCTGTCCTTAATAAATATGGATTTGAGCCTAAAATTCGAGCCTGGATAACTGCGCTGTACAAGTCCCCCCCCCCAAGTCCAAATTCTTACTAATAACACTCTATCCCCACCCTTTAGGCTTTTCAGAGGTACCAGACAGGGGTGTCCCCTTTCCCCACTTTTATACATCCTGACAACTGAAGTTTTAACTCAAGCTATTCGGCATCACCTAGATATTAAAGGTTTTAGGCTGGGGGGAGAGGAGCATGTCATTTCCCTGTTCGCGGATGACATCTTGTTATTTTTAGATAATCTGGAACGGCCTTGCTTGCCCTGATGGACCTGTTTAAAACCTATGGCCCAATGTCTGGCCATAAAATAAACTGGTCCAAGTATGAGTGGCTTCCCTGTTGGGAAACATACCCTGTTCAGATTGGTGGTGCCTCACTGTCTCCAGCCTTTGTAGTTAAATATTTGGGTATTTTGCTCCTAGAGATTAATTACAAACCTCTCCTAAAGAAAGTCAAAGAGGACTGTGATAGATGGAGATCCCTTCCACTCACCCTGATAGGAAAGGTGAACCTGGTTAAGATGTGTGTGCTCTCCCAATGTCTGTATCTATTTCAGACCCTTCCTTCTCACATTCTAAATAAATATGTTAAATGTCTTATTGGTTGTATCACTGCTTTGCTGTGAAATGGCAGAAGACCCAAAGTGAAACAGGAGACTCTCTGGCAACCGTGCAAGGGGAGGGCTCGGTCTCTCAAACTTGAAACTTTATTACAGGCTGTGCAAATCCTGACTGATTTGATATTGGAGACTGAACTACAGAGGGCTTGGGTGATCTGGAAGAGACGGCCTTCAGGGAGTTGCTTATGGTGAACTATTTGCTCCCTCACTAAAGAAGAGGGTAATTAAACTGATTGCAAACCCTTCAGAAGATCATCAATGAGCATGGCTTGCTGCTCATTTCACACTTAGGTGTCCCCCTACTCTTTCAAATGAAGCATTAATCCAATTCACACTTTGGGAGGCAAACCTCATCCCACATCTGACTCCTCGAGTCCTGATTTCCTGGGAAACAAGGGGACTTAAAATGATCTCTCAATTATTTGAGGATGGGACTTTAAAGCCATTCCAAAAACTTGCTAGGGTTTTCCTTCTCTCACCTACACATATTTTTGCATACCTCCAGGTTAGAGCCCGATTGCTTGATATTCAGGTCACTCTGGCACCCCTTCTAACCCTTAATAGATCCCTAATAGAGGAGAACCTGCTCAGTGAGGGTAAAAAACCTAAACCAAAGCCTATGTCCAAAATTTATAAGGTCTTTCTGGATGGACTGTCAGATCCTATGGATGGAACGAAAAGGAAGTGGGAAAGAGATTTGTTACCAGACTGCCTGACAGAAGGAGATTGGAATGTTATATTAAAAAGGGGGATGGAATGTTCCTAGAATAATAGACTTAGGGCAATACATTATAATCTGCTACATTGGTCTTATTTTACTCCTGCTCTAGTTAATAGAATACATAAGAATAAATCAGTTCTATGTCTTACATGCAAGGTTAATACAGGTACCTTTTCCCATCTAACTTAGGAATGTCCCCAGATGACCCAATTTAGGCAGAGGATAGTCTCACTGCTGGGAGAAACTCTGGGCTATCCACAGGGTTTAGATCCAGTTAATATTCTATTGGGACTGCCAATGAGTACAGATAGGGGAAATAAGGTGGAGCACCCTTTTTGGAACCTCGGCATTGTAGTAGCAAAACAAGTTCAAACACAGCACTGGGGGTCAGAGAGAGCTCCAACGATGTCCCAGTGGGTACAGTCCTTGTTACACTGTATGAAATTGGAACACCTACAATATAGTGCAAATAATCAAGAGGAGAAATGTATATAAATGTGGGACTGCAAGGAAATAGCATTATATTCCCCTTGGTTCCTATTCTTCTAGACCCTGTTACAGGATGAGTCCACCCTTTTGGGTGGTTCTCAGAGATTATCATGTTTTATACATCTACCCATTGACATACCAACATACAATATTTCTAGCAGATAAAGGTCTTATGGTCTATCAAGTCTGCTTGATTGTGCAGCTAGCAGCCTTTATACTGTAGCTGCCCTCCTCCCTCCCCTCCAGTGACCTTCCCCGTACCTGTCCCATCACCATTTGAAGCAACCCACTGATATACAGGATACCACTTCCTCTGGCAATGCTCTCCATCCAGACACCACCCATTCTGTAAAAAAGTGTCTCCTCATTTCCTCCTGAACCGTCCCCCTTCCAAATGGTGCCATCGAGTATCCCTCCCCTCCTTCATTTGAAAAGCCCCTCTGTGCCCATCTAATTTATTCCTTTCATGTACTTGAAGGTTTCAATTATGTCCTCCCTATCCCGCCTCTCCTCCAGGGAGTACATATTCAACTCGCTCAGTCTGCTCTCATAGGGTAAGTCACCTAGCCCCTGGATCATTTTTGTTGCCCTCTGCAGCACCCCCTCCAGTAACCTAATGTCCTTCTTCAGGTGTGGTCGCCAGAACTGGACACAGTACTCCAGCTCTAACAAGTGACCTGCATAGTGGCAGAATCACCCCCCCAGCATCCTGTTGGCCTTTGCAGCTACCTTTCTACACTGTGCTGAGTTGTTCATTGCTCCCATTATGATCACCCCGAGATCCTTCTCCTCTTCCGTCTTGGTTAGTTGAATCCCCCCTAGCTGGTAGCTTCTTCTTGGGTGTTTTGCACCAAAATGTACCACCTTGCATTTAATATGTAATCAGACATGAGAAGTTTATCCTGAAGATCTGTTTTTGCACTTTATAAAAACCCTACTTTGGAGCTACTATATCATACAACTAAGGTATGTGTTATAAGTCAGACTTTTGACTAATCAATCTAACAGAGAGTCTTTTTTGTTACTAACTCCTCTTTAACACATCTCTGTCTGTGGCTAGCCACTGCTTCTATCCAGGGTTGACAACACAATAGTGCATCGTGTACCTAAGGGAAAATTATATTAGGTAGATGTGAGTAGTTTATATACCTCTGTACCTCCATACATACCATTTGCCTTACTAATATAAGCCCTAACCTACTTCAATGTGGGTATGATATTATGCACAAGGATGCTGCTATTTGAATTCCCTGCTCAGCACTGCATGCATGCAGATGCCAAGATGGCAGGCTGGTGCAGAAGTGTGACCCCTTAGAAAATAGAGGGAAGGGGAGGGAAGGGGGCAGGGAAAGAGAAGGGAACAAGGGAGTGGAAAAAACAACCACACAATCTTCAAGAAAAACTTCTCATGTCTGATTACATATAAGTTATTCATTGTTAAACAAGCATATAGGTGAGGAAAAAGGGAAAAGGATAAGGGGGAGGGAGTGGAAAAATGAAGGAGGGAGGGGAAAACATGCACAATTCACTGGATAAACATTTTAGAATATTCATAATATGAAATACTCATGATACAAATTCACAAAATATCAAAAATAAGACTGCCTCCAGTTATAATCCAATTAGTTATTTAAATAAGGAGAAAGCTGGAAACATTAATTTAATCCTCGCGGGATATAAGATCTGAGTTTATGCTGCCAGAATGTCTCTCTGGAGTAATTTCATGTCTAAATCCCCACCCCTGACTGACTCGTATACTCTCTCTATCATCTGAAAACGAAATTCATGATCCTTGCCTCTAAGCTTAATATGTTGTACTAATGTACTTACATCATCCCCTTTTAAAATACTTCTCACATGTTGGCTAATCCTGTATTTAAATTTCTGTCTAGTTTTGACTACATAAAAGGATGAACATTTTTTGCATATACCAAGATATACAATATTAGTGGTATTACATGTGCAGAAATCACAGATGTCATAGACTACATTCATAACAGGGTCTCTAAAGTGTTTCCCCACCAAAATAATACAATGTCCATAATTAAAAGTCCCTACAGGGAGATTTTTTTGGGGGGTACTTTTTCTTTTCCATAGGTGCAGCCTAATATGTGTTATTCACCAGAATGTCTCTCAAGTTTGTACCCCAGTCGTATACCAAACAGGGGGAGTTATTTGCAACATGTTGGAGTTTTCTGTCCATACCAAGTATGGGCCAATTTTGTGAAATAATGCCCTTAACTAAATGAGACTGTGGAGAAAAAGTGATAATAAAGTCCAGTGTATTAATGCTGCTAAAATCCTCATTACCATTTCTGGAACTACGTGTCAGTAAATTTTCCTTACTAATAGAGTCCACTTTTTTCTTTGCTTCTTCCGCCCTGCTTGGAGTGCAAACCCTTGCAAGGAATCTATCTTCAAGATGAGCAGCACAATGTTGATACATGTGGTCTTCAGTGCAATTGCACTTCGTTCTCATGAACCGTCATATTGGAATATTAGCAGTTACATGTGCCAGATGACAACTTTGATAATGTAATAAAGAGTTATCAGTTTCCTTCCTGTATAATTGTGTAACAATGTGATTATTAGGTCCCTTAGATATGGTGAAGTCCAGAAAATTGACATAAAATGGATCAAAATTAACCTCAAATTTAAGATTCTTATTGGTAGCTTCCAAATAAATCACATATTTCTGTAATTCTACAGATGAACCTCTCCAGATGAAAAATAAATCATTGATGAATTGTTTGTAGAGATCAATTTTGTCCAAAAATGGGTTATTGTCACTATCTATGTACTCTTCCTCCCACTTCACCATATAGATGATAGCATAATTGGGAGCCATTGCTGCCCCCATTGCTGTTCTGTTTCTTTGTAAATACATTTGGTTCTTAAACTGAAATACATTGCACTTTAAAAATTTTTCAGTTAGTGACACCAAAAATTCGATGAAAGGTTGTGTGTATTCAGTCTTGTCCAATAACATGAGTCTCATTGCCTCCAACCCATCCACATGTGGAAAGTTAGTGTATAGTGCTCTAACATCCATAATGACTAACAACCAATCTTGTTCAAGCTCCAAATCTTTTAAAATATTTTATACATCGTGGTATCTCTAAAAAGAGCGAGCATTCTGGGATGCAGATTTTATGTAGTGATCCACAAGTGTGCTAAAGGGTCTGTAATGGACCCAATACTGGCCACAATTGTCCTGGCTGGAGGATTATACAGTGATCTGTGAATTTTTGAAGTCCATATAAGACTGCACGCACAGGATGTTTCACTTCCAGGTATTGTAAAGTTTCTTGATTTATAATGTTGTTGCACAAAGCTTCATGCAGCAAAATGTCAATTTATGTTTTATATTTATCAGTGGGATCATTATCCAATGCTACATAAAGTCCATGTCTGAAAGTTGCTGCAACATCTCCTTCTCATAATCAACTGTGTTCCACACTACAGTGAAGTTGCTCTTATCGACTGGCTTCAATGTGGGTATGATATTATGCACAAGGTTGCAGCTATTTGAATTTCCTGCTCAGCTCTGTATACATGTAGATGCCAAGATGGCATGCTGGTGCACGAGTGTGACCCCTTACATAGTGGTCACATGATGTGGTGCTCATCTCATAACAGTGGAAAACCTCCCTACCAGTGGAGATCTCAATCGACTTGATGAGCACTATTGCATCCTGGAATCCCTACTAATAATTCCAGGATCAGCTGCTACCATACAGCTATGAGAGAGCCTTGATATTCTTGTGGGGGTCTCAGGGGGCCATGGGCTGAGCACTGGATTATTGAGCAATGTAATGAATAGTATAATGCAGCTTAAAAATGGCACCTGCACATGTTACTAAACTTATGGTTCTTCTTGTTGATGAAAAGCCCATCCCCCACTTTCCCTCTTCCCTCACTTTCCCTCTTCCCTGTATCTCCTTGGCTAGCTCTGTTCCTCAGCATTCATCACAGCTGATATCACAATGCTTATGTAATGCACGTTAGCCACAATACTCATACATGCACAATGAGATGGTCACCATCTTGGTCACAACAGTACTCTCAGTATTATCAGTTCAGGAGCTTCAAACCTCAGCATCAGGTGGCAACTAGTAACCTTGAGGCAGAACCACACTTCTACAGGCTTCCAAGGTCAATTCTCTGCCAGGAAAATGTGCAGTCAGGGCAGAACAGTCCCACTGCTGGAAGTGACACAATCCATGGCAGTTCCGTGGCTATCTTACTGAGGGGTGACTACATATGCATTACTGAGGCTGTTGACCAGAAGTGACCTGTTCCATGTCACTTCCGCAGCCATCTTTTGAGGGGCAACATAGAATAAATATACAACAGTCACACCCTACAGTCCCTGCCATTCCTCTGGTGGCCATCTTACCTGAGGAGGACATTACCTAATCCTGTAGCCTGCTATAAATGCATTACAGGCAGGTACAAATGCTAATGATTTTAACGTGCACATGCACTCAGTGCACAACGCTAGCATTTGTGAGGCCCATGCTCTACTGCACACCTCACTGAGGCCTGGGCTTTTGGATGTCATATGCTATTACGCAGCAGGGAAGGGACCACTCTCACATGCTTCCCCCTCTATTATGTATTCATAGAGTGTTACCATGACCAGGATGAACAGATGTACTACCTGCAACCTCCCACTCCTATCAAGCCACTTGGGTCATTTCTCTCCATCCTGTGCCAAACAGTTCCCAATAATGTTCGAGGCATCCTACTCCAATAACAAGGCCACCAGAACATCCCGAGAACCTTCCTTGTCCAGACACATGTCTGATATGCCACCCACATCTTTCCCCTAAATAGCTGAAATGCCTGAGCAACTTATTGACATTCTGCAGAACCAGCAAATAGTAAAAGCCCTGCAACACTTCATGACAGTCATGCTGGAAAAACTAGCAGAAATAGCTGACCTATGCAATCCAAGTCCAACTAATCAGACACCTGCACCTGCTCTGGCCAACCCACTCCCACAAGCTCCCAACAACCCTACATCTGTCAATCTTTCCCCGGATCCATACTGAGCACCCCAGAGCTGGGAAGTGACTCAGGGAAAGAGTCTGAGTGCGAGGCCATCATAGAAACAGCCCCCCAGTCACTAAGAACCAAATAGTGCTTCCCAGAACAAATTCTGCCCTTAGTACACCATATCATGGAGACAGAAGGGTTTGACACACCACCACCTCACCCTCAACCTAAACTAATGCCCTCACTGCTGCCATTAGCCAAGCACAGCAGTGACTTCACAGTATGCAAGGTTATTGATGAGTTCATGGCTAAAGAATGGGACTCAGCAAACTCAGCACACATTCCAGAATGTCACTGGGGACAAGATGCCCACTGCAAGTAGACAAACTACAGTTGTGGTGCACACCACCAACAGTGGACCTCAGAAAATGGTACTGAACAAAAGACTGCTCTTTCATTAGCCGTAGACAGAAAACTAGAGGATATACTGAAAATAATTTTGAACTGGTAGACCTCGGAACTAGGGCAGCCACTATCACCATTTATGACACCAGGGTGCAATTAGCCTGGATATAAGATGTGCACAAGACTCTGGCCCCCAAGTTGGCAGAGGCACAACTACAAAGTCATCCATGAAATACTTGGAAGCATGCCAGTGGACTTCCTCAAAATTGATGCCAGGGCAGCAGCACTCATCAACTGTGATAGAAGGACACTGTGCTAAAACTGTGGGATGCGGTTAATGAATCTAAGTTAATGTTACACAAACTCCCATTCGAAGGATCCTTACTTTTGGAGAAGGCCTAGACAAATTTGTCAAAAGCAAGGAAGATGGAAAAGCCCTTTGGGAAAGATTAGGCTGCAGTGTCCACATACTTGCCATTCAGACACATTCAAATAACAATGTTCAAGCCAAACAACAAGGCCACAATGGTAACAGAGGAATAATTTTCATCCCTCATATCCCACTTCCAACAACAACAGATTTAAAGGCCAAGGCAGATCAAACAGAGGAAGGTTCCAAAACAGATTCAACCATAGACAACAGTCAAAATAATGACTACCCTCTCTGGCCCAAGCGGAACCCGATTGATAGAAGCACAACTTCAACGGTTCACACATGAATGAAGAAAAATGATGGAAGACAAGTGGATGCTAGAAACAATTCACAAAAGTTATGCCATAGAACTGAAGACATCCACAGGATGGACCATCTAATAATTTCACCAATAACCAAACACAAAGTACACCCATAACTGCTTCAACAGATATTGTAAGGTCTGATACAAAACAGGACGAAAGCAGAGTTACCACCACAGGAAAGAGGACACAGAATATATTCCATCCTTTTTTACCTTACTAAGGAAAACAGGAGACTGATGTTCAGACTTAGACTTAAAATTCTTAAATCACTCAGCTCAATACAAGCAATTCAAGATGGAAACTACCAGGTCCACCCTGAGAGTCATACAACCTGGGAATTTCTTCACACCCGTACACTTGAAGGACACTTATCTACACATCCCCATCTGGCCATCCCACTTCAAATTTCTGAGGTTTCACATACTGGGAAACATTACAGTACCAGGTACTACTATTTGGACAAACAGCAGCACAGAGAGTTTTTACAAAAGTCTCCATAGTCCTGGTGGACAAAATGACAGAACAAGGCATTTAGGTCATTCCATACTTGGACGGCTGGCTAATCAGGACCAGATCCCCACAACATTCATTAAGGGAGACACAAACAGTAATAACATGTCTAGAAAAACACATTTGGGTAGTCAACCAGAACAAAAGCAGCCTCATACCTAGCCAGTCCACAGAACACCTGGGCACACTGCTAGATACGGCAACAGGCTGAGTACAGCCCTAAAACCAATAAATCAACAGCATAGTCCTGTAACTGTCCAGCCTGCAGAGAAACAGATAGTCCACTCTGGAACAAGTTTCCTGGGTACTAGGACTAATGTCTTCCTGTACAGATCTGGTTCTCTGGGCCAATTGGCATATGAGACGACTACTCCTGCTGGCCATCCAAGAAGGAGTACTCCTGGATTACAGTTTTACACAATCATGACCATGACACCGTGAATAGATGCTTCACTGAAATGGTGGACAAACAAGGACAATGGAATGGCTCTGGACATCCAACACAACATGGTAATAGAAAAGAATGTCTGTCTAACTGGCTTGGGGGCAGCGAGCAGTCACTTGTCAGCCCAGCTAAATGGTCCTGTACAGAATCAAAGCAACTGATCAATAGTTTGGAGATGAGGGCAGTATTCTTAGGCCTACTTCATTTTAGTAACATAGTGAAAAACAAAAACATCCTCATAAGATCAGACAACAGAGTAACTGTGGCATACATTGTAAAACAAGGTGGAATCAAGAGTAGGGGAATGATGAAGGAGGCCGCAAAAGTGTAAATCGAGTTTACTGGGATTGATTAGATAGACAGTTTTATTTATTATGTTTGATTGGATAATGGTACTGATTTTAATTTCATTTTTGTATATTTTTAAAATTGTTGTGTTGTATTGATTGTGAAGCACTCTGAGTCTCCGGAAAGGAGTGCTACAGAAATAAAGTATCTATCTGTCTGTCTGTCTGTCTGTCTGTCTGTCTATCTATCTATTTATCTATAAGTGCTGACATGGGCACAGAGCCACCTAACCAGCACATTAGTCATTCATTTAGTGGACAAGCTGAATATGACAGTGGACTGTCTCTGCCACCAGCAGATCCACCTAGAACCACCCAGGTGAATGGAAACTCCATCAGGTGTTTCACAGCATTGACAGATGCTGGAGCCCATTGCAACTGGATCTAATTGCAACCAGCAAGAACACTCAATGACCCAGGATCTATCTGAGGTTCAAAGACAACCAATCCACAAGGTGGATGCCCCATCATCACCCTGGTACTTCACTGTGGCCTACGTATTCCCCTTCCTCTCCTTCCATAAGTACTGAGGAAGATTTGACAGTCCATAGCAAAGGTAATCCTGATCACGGCAACATATATAGTAAAAGACACTGGTCAATTTTTGAAAACTGGTGCTCAGCAAGGTTCTTAATTCTATGAAGCATTTCCTTGTAGACATTCTTCTAATCATTTAGAAGGGTCTAGACAAAGGACTCTCTTCTCCTCTTCCTCATTACAAGTGTAATTGGCAGCAACTGGAGTAACGACAGGCCAAATACATATGACAACCCAGGGTCTCATCCCAACATACTGTGCTTTCTAAAGCAGCCACAAATATCTGGCCCAAGACCAAAAAATTACTGCATCATGGGAAATGAATTTAGTACTGAAAGGTATGACTGATACTCCATTTGAACATCTATTGACCATTGACCTTAAAGAGATGAACCTCAAAACAGTATTCTTAATAGCAGTCTGTTCAGCTAGGTGAACAGGCAAGCTGCAGGCCCTGCCCTGCAGAGAACAGTATGTCACATTTAATGAAGATAGGATCACTCTCAGGACAATCCCTTCTTTCCTGACAAGATTGCTTCAGATTTCCACTTAAGACAGAGACGATCAAATTGCCAGCTCAAATGCCAATCTCAGTGGGCACTATAAATCCTAAACTATAACCCTAGAGATGAGGAGAGTCATTGCTATATATGTAACCAGAATGAGGGACTTCTGCAAGACTGACCGACTGTTTGACATTGCTCAAGGGCATAGGAGCGGACCACTTGCTTCCCTCTGTTATAGCAGCTTTACTCAAGAGGGTTATTCAGAAAGCATACAAAGCAAGTGCCAAAGTACCTCCCACAGACCTTAAAGCCCATTTCACTGGGGCAATTGCCACATCATGGGCTGATAAAATGTGGCTATGACAGAGGAAATGTCCGCAGCCACTGCATGGACATCCATTCACTCATTCACTAGACATTACAGACTTGATGTCGCTCACGAGGCCAAAACCATTTTTGGCCACTCTGTCCTCCAAATGACTACATCTGTTCAGTCAGAACATGATACGTCTACCCCCTAAGGTAAGGGTACTGCTTTTTAGAACTCTAGATGTAAGCATCCTGGAGTGCCTCAGAGATTATCTCTACAATGGTAGTTTACTCACCTGGTAAAGGTGATTATGGAGGTATACATCTCTGAGGCACTCCACATCCCTCCCTTGGAGACAAGACACTTATATTCAGACAAGAAATTATGTCATATCCCAGCATGCCATATGGCCAGATAAACCTATAGTGTACCAATAGACAATAAATAGCCTGGTTTATAATCACACTTCTGGACTGTAGCTTGCTATGCAGTCACAAGCCTATACACTAACCAGTTTTTATTCTAGATAACAGTTTTGGAAGTTCTCAAAACTGAGCTAGTCTCATCACATTACAGGATGAAGCTGATTGGATTTCATCTTTGAAGTCACATGTGCATCAGCAACATATCAGGTGAGCATAACCCTAGTTGTAAGGATCCTGGAATGCCTTAGAGATATATACCCTCACAATCTCCTGTACCAGGTGAGTAAACTACCATTCCATCTTTATGATGGCCTTGGCCTTTGGTACTCCCCCGTGTCCTGGTGCCTGCCAGTACTAGATCTTATTCCAAATGGTGGACTGCCTTGGGGGTTGGGGAAGACAGCCTTCCCTTCAGAGCTCCTGCCATGGAGGACAAACTGTGAGAGCAACCAGTAGGTTACTGTGGTCCAGCAAAGTCAGAAGTTGCAGGACTGACTGAGGTATATCTCTGGGATCACAGTATATCCCAGGGATGAAATAGGGCCAGGGAGAAAAACCTCTACAGAAGGAAAAACATAAAGCCTTGGTGTATGGACAACTGGGAATCATATTTGTACTTGCTTATACTCTATGTGATAAAGTAAATATTGGGGTAACATTATGAACAGCCACAGCATATGGTGCTTAATATGTATGGGTTCATAATGTAAAGCAACAGTAAACATGCCTTGATAAAGTAATCTATTAAAAAGCTGACAATTGAATATATCTACTTCTTATCTAAAGTAGTTTAAATTAGGATATGGAGGAGCACGCTGCACTTTTAGTTTATGAACTCATTACATTTTTCAAGTAAAAACATAATATTAGTTCACAGACTGTTCACAGGCACCAACCTGTACATGCTAGGAAAAAACAGTTGATAGTGGTGGAAATCTATGAATCCCAGCTTCCCACCAGCATAGCAACTGTGTTTCTATTTCGTACAACGGGCTTCAGACACCCAATAAAACAATGTTGTTTTCTTACTTAAAATTGTCAATGTGTTTAACAGGAATGCAAGAGTCTGAAATAATCCCTTGTCCATAGAATGCAGTAGACAACACACAAGTTTTAAAGTACCTAAGATAAAACAAAGGGCTTGTCAGGGCTTTGAATCTAGGCAGCTTCTGTATCACAGTGTAAAAGGTGACACTGATTATATTTATGTTACTTGAAAGCAACACAACTCTTATTTGCTGCTGAGCTCATTCTAATGGCTTTGGTGGTTGCATATTGTAACTCTCACTGTGGAGCACAACATGCTTGAATTCCAACTTCAGGTTTATATGAATACTTTGCTGCATTTTTTAAGCAATGTCTGTTCAAGCCATTTGGAGATATAATTGCTGGCTGGTAATTTTATTTTTTACACTCCCACTCATGCTAACCATGTTTCTTGTACACTGAATATGAAGACCACAGAGATAGGATGAGCGGAGCAGGCATTGCTGTTTGTGTACTACTGTACCACTTACAGTATAACATGAACCTCGTGGCTTATAAGGGAGTACAGTACTGGCTCTTAGGGACTATCTAGTATTAGGACTGTTTATTGTAATTTCAGTGGCATCTGTAGGCCAGGGTCTGATGGGGATCATACCCAGTAAAACTTTTCTATGTCTAAGCTTTGCCTCGGCAGTGACAAAGACCTGCCGAAAATAGACCAGACTGAAATTCTACCAATATGCCAAGTCAGAAGACTTCTGTGCCCTCCTGTGCATTGATCATTCTTAATACCTGAAGCCACTGAACCACTGCATAAGCTATACTTCAGCCCTTGATAATGAAGCATTTCTGTGTTTCTGCAGTAATGAGTAAATGCCCCCCCCCTCGAGACCATCATCTTGCAAAATGCAGTGGATCCATTTCATTTTATGATGTACATCATTTCTGAAGCTTTCTGAGCCGACAGTGGGATGATGCAATAGAGCTGTACATCGTTGCTTAAAACACATCATCTCTGGGGTGACCTTGCTCAAAGTTAAGGTTTCAGAAACGAGCATTCTTCACTCATGCATAGTAATACTGCTGTGTAAGGATTAAAAAAAAAAAACACTGCATCAGGCCAGCTTAGTGAATTGCACTGTTGTTTTTTATTTTTATTATTATTTTGCTCTGAGAACCTGGGCTGAGAGTGGGAGAGGGACTGGTGTAGATTTTTGTGTTAATGTTTTAAAGGTAGCAAGGCAGTTTGGGATGTAATTTAACTAGGGCTTTTGATTTTGAATCAGGAGCTCCATGTAAACTGTACATGCTATGCTCATGTGCTTGCTGGGCATGCTGTTAAGATCTGTCTAGTCCTTTTTAATTCTGAAGATTTTATTTTCTGTTGGCTGTGTTGGTTTAAGGATATGGCCAAGAACATCAAAAACTCAACAATATATGTTTTGTTTTGTTTTGCACAAGTGTTAGTAAACAGTCTTCATCTAAAGGTGTTAAAGATATATCAGAAATTCTCACATGCCTGTCTGTCTGTCTATCTATCTACCTGTCTATCTATCTACCTATCTATCTGTCTATCTGTATGTTTATGTATGTTTGTCTGGCTATGTGCCAGTGTAGACTGACAGACAGATACATACATACATATAAGCATGCATCAATACATTTATATGCAAGTTACATGTTGCTTATAATTCAGAAACAGGGCAGAAAACTGAGGCTTATTTGAATAAAGATGTCAATAATGGCAGGGAAGCTTTGAGTCCACAGTAATATAATACCACCAACATTCCGTTCTGATTGATGGCACACTTCAGCAGTGTGGAGCATAGGGCAGATTGCTGGATTTAGTGACACAGATTGGTTCTGACATGGGCATGACCTCATCTTAATACAGCATCACCTTTTTCCACAAAGAAACCATAGAACTGTTCTAATTAACACAGGTAGCAGCCCTGAAAATAAGGGGAAATTGCCATAACCAGGAAGGAACAAGAACATGAACATCTGAAACTGCTGGTGACCTGGTCTATTGCTTAGCGTATTTCCTTGTCTTCACATTTTCTGTACATGTACACACAGTGAAGGCAACAGACTGCATTGCCTTGATGCTTGTTGCCCTATCCCTACTGTCAGATGAGTTGTAATGCCATTGTTAGTGCTACATAATCCTATAAGTGGTGCCCAATATCAACTAACAGGCGGTCTGAAATGGTGCTCATTTTTTTTATGACAGATATGCAATCACGTGACATTAGATCCATAACTCACATGCTAAAGGTTAACTTGGGTTACAAAGATCATTGTTTATTTCTCACATACTACTGTATGAGACATGGTCTTATACAGTTTCTATAAGTCATTTATTTTAACTGAAAAAAAGCATCCACTGGAAATATTTGTTTTTCAGATGGAAGGAAACAAACAGAATCCTCTTGAAATAGTTGATTTTCAGATGAAAAGAAACAACTGCATCCACCACAAATACTGTAGTTACTTGGCTTCCATACTATACTGAACATCTAAAACAAAACTAATCGGTAACTTGGAAGTCATGATGCTACTCAGTAAGTTTGCTGAAAGGTACTTTCCTTATACAACAGGTATAAAAATAAATTGTGCAAGATAAATGTGATATTTTGGCACCCAGTTTACAAGATAATGGGTTATCTCCCACATTGGATAGGTCATAATCACTATCTGAAAGGTGGGGATAATCACAATGGAATATTGAACCATTCAGAGAGTAGTATTCATAATGCTGATGACATCACAATAGCATGGAAGTCAGAAGTTTAAATAAAAAAGAAGCAGATAAACCTTCCCAGAAACAGCCGATTCAAAAGTTATGACTAGTGAACTAGTGATGCATAAACCAAATATACATGCTTTACTCAAAATATGCAGTTTATCATCTCTTGTGAAGGGGCAGCACTTTCATAACTCACTTGTGGCTCTGCCACTCATCAAGTATGGTCTTGCACCCTCACACTTGTAGATAAATTGCATATTTTGAGTCAGGTTGTCATATATCCCGCATCTGTTTGATAGGAATGACAGCAACATATCCTTGTCACTCTGTTATTCCTTTAAAGCCACAGGTAGAGTAAATAAGAAATGCACCGTAGTGTTCTGAAGTACCTAAGACAAAAAAAAATGCAAAGTACAGTACAGAGACTGCTATCACTAGCAGACAGGCACTGAACACCTGACCAGCATTACCCATAATCCTGTGTTGCTCTCCAAGTCCCTATCCATCATCAAGGTAATACGGTTTAATCCCTTATACTGACTTAAAATTCAATCAGTAGAGTGTAACACATTTCTATCCAGTGCGTTAGTTGGTAAAGGCATTATTGCAAGGACCTCAGCTCTGATCTTACAGCCATCTGTTGGAATTTGTACAACATCTTTCCAGTGACCGAACAAGAAAAATGCAGACTTGGGCGTATATCACTTATTTGTTTAGACATATCCAATTTTCTGATAATATTAAATTCTACAATGGATTTATAAATACTAAAAGAAAAAGATTTAATTTTCTGTTAGGATGCTCTTTTCACAGGAAGTTGACTAAACAGGTTTTTCATATGTCTTAGTTTTGACCTAGTTTCTGATCTGTTGGTGTAAAAAAAACACCATCTCTACAGACCCATAGTCACTGAACTGTACTATAAAAATGAAAATGACAAAGTCTAGCTGAGTTTTATATTTTACATTTTCTGCTTGTACTAGTTTTTCAATATAACCAAGAAGCATTCCAGAACTAAAAGCATTTTTTAAAAAAAGGACTTACAAACTGGGAATACAAAATTTTCAAAGAACTGAAGAGCGTTATGCTTTATATTAAAAAAATAGCTCTGTAATGAATGGCTCAGAACAGACTCAAAGGCTGACTCAGTAACTGAGTGGCAACATATTGTGTTGTCAAGCTGTGGACCCGGGTTCAAAAACTATCTCGAGTCTCTCACTCACTGGGCAAACAGTGAGCAGGAATGTCATGAAAATAAGTCAGTCTGTCTCTGAGGAGAGAGCATGTGCTGAGCCACGGCACTTCTAGCACACCCTGCATTCAGGATGAGATAAGCAGGATTTGATAGTGTTTCTAAGGGGACCTGCACTTCCTTGTGTTTGTGAACTAGTGTCACAACCCAGACACACTTAACTTGGTGGAGCAAAGGTGTGGAGGTCAATGGAGCAAAATATGGAGATGCCAAGAATGACCAAAATGATCTCAACACTCAGTATCAGTGATTCAGTTCTTTTCCAACAGCAGTAAACATAGCAAGTAGAGCACTGAATAGAGTTTGGACTGATATAAACTAATGGAACTGGCCAAAGCAAACAGATTTGTACCACTGGAGATGATGTGATATTCACACCCTAAATTAGAAAATCTCATTTCAAACTGAAGTTATAGAAAGAGTCTAACCAATCACATAAAATGGTCTGCACTTTGCAACTTTTAGAGTCTCAGAACTATACTAAGAATTATTGTAGTACCCCAGTAGATGGCAATGTAGTACGGGGCCAAGGGGGTACATATCTGTGCTAAGGCTCATTTTCATAGGAGTCCCAGGGTTCACTAGGCTACATGGCCAGGTTGTTGTTTTTTATCACAATCCTGCCTGCCTTCTCCTGTGCTTGCTCCTCCCCCCCCCCAGCTTGGCAGCTTGATTAGGCAGCATAGCACATGGGGAATACTGCCACGGCTTCCCAGCATGGGGTAACCTTTTGTTGCATTTTGAAAGTCAGCTCATGGCTGACAGTAAGTAACCCCAGTGCCGTTGTCAGTGATGCAGAGTTGGTATTCCTGACACAGCATGAGATTCTGACAACCGACCATTCATGGCAGTTAGTAGCAAGCAGCAAGGACTGTTGCAAGGTACGCCCCCTATAAAATGTTTCAGGGCAGGGAATAAGGGGAAGTCACAGTGCTGTGACTGGTAGAGGAGAGAAAGATGGGAACAGACTTTGGAGACTGGACACCACGGAGGATCAGCTCTGTTGCAGAACTTGAGGTAGCACTTATTTATTTATTTATTTTAATTTATTTAGATGTTTGGAAACAACCTTTGAGCAAGATCTCTTTAACGAAGGTTTTACATCTTGAAGCAGATACAATGATACAGACACAAAGTCAGGAAACCGTTACAATGAAGACAATACAAGTGATAGCACATAAAACATCAAGATAATAACATCCGGTTGGGGTATAAGGGCAGCCATTACATACCAATACACATTAGATAATATTTACAAATCGAAACTTAGAAAACCAGAACAGTTGAAAGGAGGAAAACTTCAGCTGAGCTCCAGAGGGGCCAGCAAAGTGGGGGGAGGTAGAACAGGTACTTGGGAGCAGTCAAAATGGGTGGCCTTGTTGAATAGATAGGAGAGTTGGTGGATTTTGTGGGTGGCAAGACTGGAGTAATCCAGGGGGAGCTGTGGGGTAGGGGAGGTGTTATCACTAAGGATACCACCAACAGCTTAGTCTGGTTCAAGGTCGGTTGGTATTCATCTGCCTCAAAAGAGGCAGAATTTGTCTAGTACACTTACCCAGTCAACAAAAACGAAACAAAATAAATAAATAACAAGGTGGGGTAAGAATACAGCGGATGGGAGGTCGGGGAGACTTGAGGTGGAGGAGCATCCTGAACAGTGTGGCACTCGGTGGGAAGCCAGAGATAGAGGCTGGGAGGAACAGGAGCAGGGAGGACATCAGGTGCCCAATTGACACTGAACACCAAGAGACAAACTGATTTTCTGGTGAGTGGATTTGGATGTCTGCTGGACTGCTAGGGAACTGGGTCACTAGGACACACATAGAAGGAACCATTGGCCCACTGTGAGTTAAGAGGTAATGTAGCCTTGGTGGGGGGAGACTTCTGGATTGGACTGCTATTAGTGAAATGCAAAAGAACAGCTATGGGAACAGGGTCCATTTATGTGCAATAAAGGACATTTTACCATTAAGCAGCTAGCACTATGAGTATTTTCCTATTTTCAACAGTATTGACCTGTGCTGGGCTTTTTGTGTTGTTAATTGCTGTTAGTGACCAGACTGGTAGAATGGAGTAGCACCATGGTATGCTACAGTATTCTGCGATTATGTTGCTGGAATTAACCATCATGTTAGTGGGTGTAAACCACACATACCTTCTTATAGCTGGATTACTAATTTGTATTATGACACTGCTACATACAGGACCGCCCTCCCCTGTAACATGACTCCCTCTGTGCATGTGAAATAGCAGTAGGGTGATACAAAAATTCCCTGTTTTGTGCTGCAACCCGCTGCAACTTAGAATGAAGTCCAGAGATAACTCTAGTTTTGCAAACTACTGTATTACCAAGCCATATGTACTGTACTATACTACTGTACTTTGTTGTATGAAATGTTCAATGTATTTGTTAAATAACATTTCATGTGTGAACCAAAATAAAATTATCTAGCAAAACTACATAATTCTAATGTTAGATTTGTTGTTAATTTGCATTTGTTACCCTCTGCAAGGATTGTTAAAGTATTTATTATCTGTTTATAATGCTGCTTCTAACAAGCTTGGCTTGAATCGTGATAAAGACAATCAAGACATCAGGGGGGGCAGATATTCAAAATTTAGTGTAGGTGCTAAGGGTTTTTTGCCCACTTTAACTGGGTTTTGTGTCTGACATGTGGGTGGGGTCTATATTCAGATACCCTCACAGCATGGGCAAAACCTGTTGGTGCCAAGTGCTAACATAACACTATACCCATGTTAATGAGGGGGTCCCCCCTGCATACAAGCACAGTTGCAAATTTAGCACTTTGTGCCAGCAGTAAATTGCACACACATGGAAGCTATTTATGGCCTTTGGAAATCTAGTCTTAAATGGGCACAAGGCTCCTGTGGCAGGACAGTTACTGGATTTGTCATTCCCCCATCTAATGAACCCCTTCCTGGGGTAACAATAGATGTCCTCATCTCCAGTGGCACCCCTCATACTCCAATCACCTGCCCAATTATTGGAAGCATCCTCTCTGGTGTCTAGTGGTACACCCACCCTCTGATCACCTGTTCCAGTTTGTATCAACGTGTCCCTGGTGTCTAGTGGTACCCACACCCTCCACCCATTCCAGTGCCAGTCACATCTTCCCTGGTGTCCATTGACACTCCCAACCCCAGAACACGCATCACATGATGTGTATGGTAATCCCTGGCATCCAGTGACACCCCCCCAACTGCCAATCAACCATCCTGTGATGTAGAGTGTAATCCCTTGTGTTCAGTGGCATGCCCACTTCCTGATCACCTGTCTGGGCAAGTAGCACAACAGCCCTGGTGTCCAGTGGCACCCCCACCCCCGATCACCTTCCTCATCCCCCATGCAGTTATGTGATGTCCAGTGGTACACCTCCCCTGCCAATCACCCATTCTGGTGCCTGCACAGAGACCCTGGTGTCTAGCAGATCCCAAACACCTGTCCCCAACATGCTGATCTATGCCCTAGTGTCTAGTCATACCCCTCTACCCCCCCACCCACTGAGCACCTGTCCCATCCCCTGCGGCTAGTGAACCCCCCCCAACTCCAGCCTCTAAAGCCTCCACAGTCCCCTGCTGCCCAGGGGTAAAGCAGCATCCCCCTATAACATCCTGGCACAGGTAGCTGACAAGTGCCTGGTGTCCAGTGGCCACCCCAATTGCTGGTCTCCAACCAGGTGATCAGTGGGCAAGTGGTGCCACTCGACACCAGGGAGGCCATGTCTGCTACTGGGGTGGGTGTTCAGAGGGTAGGGGATGCCACTAGACATCAGGGTGGATGTTTACATTAATAGGGGAAAGGGAACATTGTTCAACCAGGAGTAGCACACTAAGCTGAAGCTTGTTTCCAGATATGATCTGGGAGCACAAGGAAGTTAAGTGACTTGCTCAGGATAACACAGTATGCACCTAGGCGGCTGTGGGATTCAAACTTGGGTCTCCAGAGCTGTGGCTCCAAGCCTTAACCCACTGTACTATACTGCCTCCCTGGTAGGTGATTGGAGAGTGGCTACCAGTGTGCTATCTGACTGAATATTGCAAGCCTTAGCTTGGACAGAAAAGTAAGCACAGCACAAACCTTTGCACTTCGCTTCTGTGACTTTTCAGTATCTGGCCGCTGACTTGGAATGTAGTTGCAAGCTATGACTGGAATGCTGAGGCAGCGATTTTCCTCTCAGATACTTTAATATTCCATGTTTTCACACCGTGATAGCCTCTTTAAGGACAGCACATGGTTTACAAGATGATCCCGGGGCAGAGATGCAACAATTACAAGCACATTCAGTTAGACATTGTAAACTGAAAGAACCAAAAAACACAAAGTAAACAGTATTCACTGAAAATAGGAACTACAAAATAAAGCAGCTCAAAATGTTACTTGATGTGCAATATTTCTGAATTTTATTTATATTTGCACTCAGAGATGCTGTAAATCAAAGTCCAGCAAAGCATGGAGTAGCTTACTGGGAAACAGATGCAGATGCATGGTTTGTGAAGGTGGTTGGACAGAGTCCTTTTAAGCTGTATTTAATCTGAAAGGGCAACAAGATGGGTGACCAACAAAACAGATGTAAATAGCTCCAATAGCAACATCAGCTTTCTGAATCTCCCACGACTGATGAAGAGATTGTGTTCCTTTGTGACAGGGCATTCCTGGACCTGGGTTACATTGACCTCTTTTGTTATGTGGGAGAATGTTTGCCAGGACATCTGGGGAAATTCCCATCTCTTGCAATAGCTGCCATGGGATCTTTAACTCCCACCTCAACAACCACTAGAGATTGCCAGAAGGGTCCTCAGTTTACTCCCTTAGTGCTGCACTGCAGTGTCAGTTTTGGGTACTAACCCAAGCTCCTGGTGTGATACTAGAACCCATGACCTTCTGATCTTCCATCTAGGTGAGCGTGCAACCTACTAATTACATAATCTATGGTACAGGAACTCTTGCACTGTAGCACAGGTGTACACATGGTGAACTGTCAGCCAGTGCTGGATCCACAGAAACTTGTTTTGTGCACTACCACCTGCCATATAAAAAGCATGTAAAATACAAGCACTGCTTTATTTATTGCATTTACATGTACACGCTGAGGTAAGGCATTGTGTTAATATCTGAACTCTGAAACCTGACTGAAATCTGTAGTGTCAGACTTTGATTTAATTATGTCCTACTGCAGTAGCTATCATCACTTAAAGCTAAACTCAAACTGCCAATTAAATTCCAGCTAAGCAGTTAAGGGCAATCACTTTAAAAGCAGTTATGTGTATTTTAAGAAAGCAGTCTGACAGCTCTGTAGGCTAGTCACTGCTCCACAAATTGCTGTCTTTGTCTGTCAAAGCATTGCTCCAGCCAGAAAATCAAAGAGGCCATGCTCTGCATGGAGAGTAAAGCTGTATGTTTGCAGTGACCATCTACTTATTCTTAATAAAGCATGATATGTCGTTTTACTTGAAGGGATGAGAAACTAGTTAATTTGGTTGGATACTGCCTAGGGCTTTTCTCAAATGAAATACAAGAGAATGCTCCTCTTGGTTTCTAAACTGGTTTTAGACAGTCTTCCTGAGTATTGTCAGCTTCATACCTTTGTCCAAAGGTTGGCATTTAAAGGTGAGAAATTTGTTCCCGAAAGCTTTCTTGAAGATAGGTGAAGCCCGTACAAACCTATAATAGCTCTTGGCAACACTTAAAATGGAAAAAACTGGTGCAATCACAAAACATTTAAAATTCAGTTAAAACTATAATGTTTGCATTTCTCAGGGTATGAAAACTGACTCTGCTGAAATAAAAATGGAAAATGTTTTAAGAGGAAGTTTTACATTTATTTATACAAGCTCTATGTATTTCCTTAATGGCTAGCTCAGTCAACAAAACACAACGAAGGAAAAAAACGCTATGGTTCTCAAAAGAGGTGGCAGGCAAGGTTAAGGAGAAAAGGATAGCATTCAGGAAATAGAAGGAAACACAGAAGGAGCAGGACAGAAAACTTTATCAGTTAAAGCAGAAAGAGGCAGGGAAGGCAGTCAGAATAGCAAAGGCCCAAACCGAGGAAAGGATAGCCAACTCTGTTAAGAAGGGGGATAAGACCTTTTATAGGTACATTAGGGAGCGAAGAAAGACCAAAGAAGGGATACTGAGGCTTAATAAAGGGGAGGGAATGTGGCCAGAGGGTGACAGTGAAAAAGCAGGGATACTGAATTAATATTTCTGCTCAGTATTCACAAAGGAAGAGGAGGGGAGGTACTTAAACCAAACAAGGGAAACACTCTGAAGACGGGGGTCGACACCAGTCCATTTACAGAAGAAAGGGTTCTGAAAGAAATAACAAAATTGAAGGTGGACAAAGCTATGGGGCCTGATGGGATACACCCAAGAATTCGAAAAGAACTAAGGGTAGAACTAGTGACACCGCTGGCTACTCTCTTTAACAAATCATTGGAGGATGGGGTGGTAACTGAGGACTGGAGGAGGATGGATGTGATTCCTCTTCACAAAAGTGGGAGCAGGACAGAGGCAGGAAACTACAGACCTGTTAGTTTGACCTCGGTGGCAGGGAAAATGATGGAATCACTACTGAAGGAAAGAATTGTTGAGTACCTAGAGGTCAGTGAGGCACAAGACCCAAGGCAGCATAGATTCATGATGGAAAGGTCATGTCAGACAAATCTAATAGATTTCTTTGACTGGGTGACCAAAGTAGTAGACCAGGGAGGGGCTGTGGACATGGCCTACCCAGAGTTTTGCAAGGCATTTGATACAGTCCCACACAAAAGATTAATACACAAGTTAGCCAGCCTTGGAGTGGGTCCCAAGGTGGTAGCCTGGTTAAAAAATTGGCTAGACAACAGTACACAAAGGGTAGTAGTAAACAGAGTCCACAGTGAAGAAAGGAGTGTTACTAGTGGGGTACCACAGGGTTCAGTACTGGGACCGGTCCTTTTTAAAGTCTTTATAAGTGACATTGCAGAGGAACTGGAAAGAAAAGTATGTCTCTTTGCAGACAACACAAAGATCTGCAGCAGGGTTGATACACAAGATGGAGTGGAAAGGATGAGAAGGACTTGGCAAGGTTGGAGGAATGGTCAAATGTATGGCAGCTCAGATTCAATGCAAAGAAGTGCAGGTACTGTACCTGGGAAACAAAACCCAGGGAAAGAGTACACAATGGGGGGTGAGATACTGACAACAGTAAAAATGGAAAGGGACCTGGGGGTAATTATATCAAATGACCTAAAGGTGGGCAAGCAATGTGAGAAGGCAGTAAGGAAGGCTGGGGGGATACTGGGATGCATAGGAGAGGCACCAATAGTAGAAAACAGGAAGTTGTTATCTCTCTGTACAGACAGTTAGTGAGACCCCATCTGGAGTACTGTGTGTCTCTGCAGACTCCATCTCTGCAAACACATAGACAGGGTGGAGGCTGTCTAGAGGAGGGCAACCAAAATGGTGCAGGGTCTGCACCAGAAGACATATGAAGAAAGGCTAAAGGAGCTTAATATGTATACCCTTGAGGAAAGAAGGGAGAGAGGGGACATGATAGAAATGTTTAAGTACCTCAAGGGAATCAACAAAGTCCAAGAGGGTAGTATCTTTCAGAAAAATAGATGTGCAAGAACAAGGGGGCACAATTTGAAGATAATGGGGGATGGCTTAGAGGTAATATGAGGAAGTATTTTTTCACGGAGAGGGTTGTGGATGCATGGAACAGCCTCCCTGAGGAGGTTGTGGAGTCAAGAACAGTGGGGGAATTCAAGAATTCGTGGGACAGACATAAGGCAGTCCGGGGGGGGGGTAGGAGGAAGTAAGCTGTTCGTTAACTAGGATCTGTAGCTCATCTGTTAGGTAGGAAAATGGGCAGACTAGGTGGGCCAAGCAGTCCTTATCTGTCGTCAAATTCTATGTTTCTATGTTTCTATCCAAGTTAACTGAGCAGATTGAGTTTGGTCAGTCTTCTTAGTATTACCCACAGGGACATCCTGTCCTGCTGCCTATACAGCAGGGGCAGGCGGTTCATCACTCCCTGTCTGCATCCTTCAACTGTGGACCCACACCATCTACATTTTTTGAATGTTGAAAGTATTGACAGGGAGGAAATGGTAAATCAATTCCTAAAAAGAAGGGGATCTTGTAAACATTTGAACAGGCACGCTAAGGTTTCTTCTCCTTATACCTGTGGTATATTCAGTCTGTGGTGTATTTAACTAAAGAAAAATGACATAAGACATGTGCAAAACAGAAATATAATAACTGGTAAGCCATGCTCATACATGGAATTCGATAACTGTCAATCTCCATTATACACAAGTAACTATAAAAGGTTGTATATAAGAGAAGTCAAGTAGCTGAAACATGTCAGTCATGAACCGCTATGCCATATTTTTAAGATTTCTCCCATTTAACCTCTAAGATCCATATGAACAATTTCGTGTCTGTGCCGAAAACTGCTGCCACTCCACTCAGGTTTCCCCTGCTTGATGTCGGTCACCATAGCAACCTGATTTTTGCCCATAACACACCATAACAACACAGTTTTTTTTTGTAAAAGTCCCTTTACACCAGTTATGTATGAAATCAAATATGGTGAGTTGTGTAACTTGAATTTTGTGCTGACCCTTGGTATAATGTGATAACTTGATAAATCACTTGAGATTTGTTCTCATGGTTAATTAGGTGTATACCTCTCAAACGTTCTGTGTTACGCACACCTCCCAATGCATTTTTCTATGTACTATATATTATTTTACATCTCAGATCAAACTGGAGCCCTCGTAAAACTGCTGACCACACAGTAGGCAATCATTTTCTCCAGTGGCTCTTCCCACCCCAAGGTTGCACCAGACGAAAGCTGCACTACTGCACTACCACAAGATGATGGCATGTGCCTGCCTCTTCACTTGCAGTGCCCTATATAGGGATGTATTCTAAGTTTCATATATATAGGGGATACATGATGGGCAAGAGTGGAATTTGGAAAATATTCTCACTCCTGCAGAGTGAGGCATGGTTATCTCATGAGTGCTGAAGGCACGAGTGGAATATCCATGCCTCATGATGCAGGAGTGAGAATATTTTCTGTATTACACAATCTGCACATCATGTGTGCAATTTATACAGTGGGGATTGTGTCTTTAGTTGGTTAATGAAATGGTTTTGTTATTTCATAATGTATGTATTAGGTGTTATTTTTATTTCTAGTATAAATCTGCAGGTTGTTTGGTACTAGTAAGTTTGTTTGACTGAAGTGTGACTGCTTTGGTTGTGAATGGGAAGGTTGTAATGTTTGATTGGTTGTGTTTATGATTGGCTGTTTTGTGATTGGTTGACACAGTGTGTTGGTCAAGCTGCGTGATTTATAAATGGTTTATCTCTGTGGGTGGGTGGGATTGTTGTAGGTAACTGGCAAATGAGATTGTTTTAAAAGTTTTATTTTTACGGAATCAAGTGTGCTTTCTGGTTGTTTTTTCTAATTTTCTGCATATACAGTTGAAGACTGTGGCCATGCAAATGTTCTTCACTGTTTGTAGTTAACGTCCATATTCGTTATTTTTTTACCGAGGTTCGGGTCGAGTAATGTAATCTTGTCGTCTGACTGCTTGATTTGCAGTGTGCAGGTGGATTTTTTTAGCTTTTGCTCATTTGAGGAGAAGCAGCACTGGCATTCTAAAGGTAAAGTACTTTACATGCTTTTGGAAGACAATTTTTATGTGTGGGACTGTGTTTCTTTTGTATGCTTGGGAGATTTCCATTTTCTTTATTTGCTGAATGCTTTCAGTTCTACTTTACTCGCTACTACACTGCTTTAATGTGGAGTTCAGCACTTCTTGTTGTTGATCATTTTATGTTCACTGACCTATGTTTGTTTGGCAGGTGTAAAATATTTCTATTTTGGCTAGTTTTACAGGTTTGTTTATCATTTCGTTTGGATTATAAGTAGTCCTGGCAGGGAGGTGTTTCCGGAGACATCACCGCAGTGAGAATGTCACCTGCTGACATAGACACTGTGGGTGAGATATTCAGACTGCGCGAGGCAGTGCCGCAAGCCTGGGTGCAGTGCAACTGGGATGTGCCAGGGCGCTGACAGGGTGATATTCAACGGTGCTGCGCCATGGCTCAGCACCGTTGAATATCGCTCTGTGGCCAGCCGCATTGTGCATGGTGCAGTGGCACTGCACATGTGTAAGTGGCCAGAGAGGGTCAGGGGGATGTGCTAGCACAAGTGCCGTTGTGCTAGGTGCATCAACTGCGATATTCAAAGGTGCACATGCAAATGGGACCATAATGCATGTGGGGGCGGTGCAAATGGGGCCATTTGCATGTCATTATGGCCCCATTTGCATGCAGGTGCACCCATCACCAGCGACTTGCACCGGGTGCCCTGCCATGCTGCAGCCATCAGGGACTGACGCCCCCTGCACAAGTGGCAAAGTGCCTCACTGCCCGATCGCGGGCATATGTATGAAAGGAAACATCCAATATCCCTGGTGGTCCAGTGGACTGTTGACAGCCCGATTGCGGGCATATGTATAAAACTAGAAGGTCTTGTATCCCTGGTGATCCAGTGGACCGCTCGCAGCCCGATCGCGGGCATATGTATAAAATTAGAAGGTCCTATATCCCTGGTGGTCCAGTGGACCACTCGCAGCCTGATCGCACTCCCTCCCCACTTTGGCGCACAGCATACATTACTGATGCACTCCAAGATCGGGATTTGGTGCTATGCACATTCCTTTCTGAATATCGGGCTGAGGCACATCAGTGGGTTGCATATCCCACCCTGTGTGTGTAAATGTAAATATTTCCACAGTGTCTACGTCAGCAGTCATTTATCTCTCTGGGGTACAAATACATGGTTTTATTGTCAACGAATACAACACATCCCTGTTGTATAAATAAATATATTTATATATATATATATATAAATGATAGCACAGTAGCACCCCTATAGTTAGGGTTGAGTAGCATGTTTGATGTTAAACCTCACATTTTGCACTTTAATAACTTGGCAACCAATCGATGGATTTGCAGACAATTTGGTATGTGCTGTCCTGTGAGGTAGATTGCTTGATGTGGCAAGTTTCATTATGGTTGGAAATGCAGATTCTGAGATCTGGACAGTGCAAAAAGTCATAAAGGCACCACTTTTTGCAGTTTTTTCCTCATTGCCCTGCGTCCAGACAGTGTGGAATTTTGGTGTGACGTTTTTTACAGTAGAACCAACTTGGGTAACAGAACAGGTATGCTTAGTTTTGTGAAAAAATATTAACCTGTTGCAAAGTTATTACATTTTTCATTTCCCTTCAATAGGAAGATCACTTTTTAGGCTAGAGGGAGAAAAATCAATGAAGGATTTGTTCTACCAAAAAAAGATTTAGTCTCATGAGACCCATTCCTTTTTTGTGAGAGTACAATTCTTTTTAGTGAGAGAAAAATCCTTTTTCGTGAGCCACCATCTTGTTTCAGTTTTTTCTTAATTTTTTTTAAAAGCCACAAAAATGACATCCTGGAGAGAGACCACCACACATAGCTGGCTCATTGTGACCCTGTTAGGTGAAATCTGCCCTTCAAAGTTAGAAATATGCCCCCAAAATGTGTTTATTAATATAATAAATCCTTTATTGTGACTGCATGATATGAAAAAAGAATCCTTTTTTGTATTACTAGTCACGAAAAAGGATCCTTTTTCATCACTCGAGAATCCTTGCTTGTTCTTTCCACTGCCCTCCCCAGTATTTAATGTTTTTTCCTGGTGTCTAGTGGTCCCCCACGCTCCTGTACCCCTGCCTCAACATTTTCCTGGTGTCTAGTGGCACTCCCCCCACCCTCCGATCGCTGTACCTGTAATATTAGTAATACCCCTGGTGTCTAGTTGTCTAGTGGCACCCCCAACTCTCCAATCACTCTTTCCCAATGAAATTAATTTCCTTGGTGTATAGTGCCACCCCCCCACCCTCCGATCACTATCTCCAATATTTTCCTGGTGTCTAGTGGCACCACCCACACTCCAATTGCCGTCCTCTTCTTTCTGTGCATCCTGGTGTTGGACACCCCTCCCCTGCTGCAGCCCGTTGTTTTATTTCTTCGACAACATTGGGGTGCCCAATCCCCATATCAGCATTAAGAGCCTCTCCCCCCAAGCAGTGTGGGACACTGGGGAGGCCACCCCCAGTGTCCCAATATATTTGTATTAATTTCCTGAAAAGAAAAAAGTCCCCCAATGTCTTTTTTTTTGTAAATCTGAAAAAAAGAAAATGGTCCCTCATTGTCCCCACCACCTCTCCCTCATCCCCACACTCCCACTGAGCACCCACCACCCTACAACTCTCCTTACCCTATATTTACCTATGGAGGTTGTCCACTGTCATCTTCTGTGGATCGGGACATGTTTGCACTCTTCAAAGCCGAACCGCTAACTGAAGAATAACGGTAAGGGCCATAAAATGTATTTCAGTGGCATTTTTAACCTATGTTCATAATTTTGCCATTTTTGTTCATCAAATTATCAACATGGGCTCTTTGGGACCCCACCTCATGAACACTGTGACTTTGTTAATCAGGACCGGAAGGTGATTTCTTGATCGCTGCATGAAATTACCTTTCAGGACCAATTAATGAAATGGCTGTTCCAGTGTTCATGAGGTGGGGTCCCAAAAATCCCATGTTGAAAATTTGGTGAAAAAATTCCTAAAAATGGCAGAGCTACATGTGTTCATTTAAATGTTTTTATGCACACATGTAACTTTGGTAATTTTTAATATTTTGACTCCAAATTTTCAACATAGCCATTTTTCCACACCACCTCATGAACAGTACAGCTGTCATTTTTCATTCCCTGTCTGAAACATGTTTTTGCACTTGTGGCACGGAATGGCGCTTTGGCATAGATTTGAAACATTTCACCAATGGGGTTTATGAGGTGGGGTCATAAGAAAATTATGTTGAAAATTCGGGGTCAAAATATGAAACAATGCCAGAGTTATGACCATTCATTGCAATTCCACTATGCACACTTGTAACTTTAGAAATTTTAAATATTTTAACTCCAGGTTTACCACATAGCCATCTTATTACCCCACCTCACGTATGTCACAGCAGTCATTTTTCAAATCCTGCCCAAAATGTGTTTTCACACCTCTGGCACAGAATAGCATTTCAGTTGTACCAGGTACATGAGGTGGGGTAATAAGATGGCTATGCTGGCAATTTGGTCACTGTTGTGCTATAAATGGAAGCGCAGGACCTGGACAATCCTGTATATGCATCTGTAGAGGGATGGGAGCTCCCACAGTAAAATAAGGATACTATTATACTATCTCAAAAAGTAATGAAATAATTTGCAAAAAACTTTGTTAATGCTCCAGTTATGGTCAAAGCAACAAAAGCTGGGAAATGAGGTGTTAGGGTTGCCCTCTCAAACCAAGCAGAAGAGCAGGTGTGGGGTGTGGCTTGGGCTTCTCAAGCCTAACGCTCACTCCATTCTCATAAAGTCTTCACATCTGACCTTATTTACAGATGGAATGGGATGAGTGTTAGGCTTGAGAAGCCCAAGGCATACCCCACATCTGCTCTCCTGCCATGTTTGGGAGGGTGGGGTTGAAAATCATGAAACAGGATTCTAAATCATGCTAATCCCATTGTAGTCAATGAGAAAGCATGGCAAAGGATATTTTTTCATGAAACAGGATTCTAAATCATGTTAATCTCATTATACTCAATGGGAAAGCACAATAACGGATCTTTTTTCGTGAAACAGGATTCTGAATTGTGCTAATCCAATTGAAGTCAATGGGAAAGCACGATAAAGGACCACTTTTCACAAAACATGATCCTATTTCATCCTAATACCATTATACTGAATGTTAAAATATATTCCCTAGTAGTCTGGTGGTCCCTCCCCCGATGTCTGGTCATTGTCCCCGTATAATGTAATATTTCCCTGGTACTGTACTGGTCCCTCCCCCTCCCCTGTTCACTGATCGCCATCCCCATATAAAAAACATTTCACTGGAAGTCTCATGGTCCCTCCCCCCTCCCTTGATGTGTGACCTTCGTCCTCATATAAAACAAAATGTCTGTGGCAGCCTAGTGTTCTCTTCCCCCTTCCCCGATGTCCGATCACTATCCTCATTTAAAGAAAAAATTCCTGGCAATGTATTGATCTCTCCCCCCTCCCCTAGGTCAATCGCTACCTCGTTAATGTAATTTAGATCAATGTCAATGTATAAAAAGAAATATTACCCTAGTAGTCTAGTGGTCCCTCCCGGCACTAGGTTATTATATCGAAACTAAATACAGTGCGGCCAAACACTGCGCATGAAAAACAGCGAAATGCATGGTAGCACTCAGGAAAAACAGCAAGCACTACCATACCAAAAAAAACACAGCAAAAAACTACACTGTGTGTTTGAAGGCTGCAGTGCCCTCCACACCACCCCAACTATAGATAATCACCTCGGGGGGAAGGAAACTCAGGGACGGGGAGGAACCTCGGGGGGGAATCGTAGTTGGGTCCGAGGGCAAAAGTGCAAAGTGGGTGGTGGGCAAATTAAAAATGAAAATCAGCAGTGGAAAGAAAACAAAACAATCGTGGGATCGGGAGTTGAACCCTGATCATCTGCACATTCCACCACTCTAGCTGCTCCATGCCTTCTCCCCTGCACCACGGGAGCAGCTCAACAAACTGCCACACACTTCACCTATTGTCCTCATGCTCTCACATGATGACAGCTGCAGGGATAGTGTTAACTGACTTGCGCTAAGCTATCCCTGTAGCTGCACTGTCATACACTATTTTTCCAGTGCTATAATCCTGCTGACTAATTGACCAGATGGGGTCCTTCCCCCCTGCACCCAATGTCCTATCGCCATCCCGTATAAAAATATATATTTTCCTACATTAGTCTATTAGTCCCTCCGCTTTAATGTGTGATCGCCATCCTGTATAATAAAAAATGTCCCTGGTAGTCTAGTGGTCCTCACCCCCGATATCCGATTGCTGTTCTGAGATTGGACATCGGGTGGAGGAGGGAGGGACCACTAGACTACCAGGGACATTTTTTATTATACAGGGACATTATTAGACATTGGGGGAGGTGGGAGGGACCACTAGACTACCAGGAAATATATTTTTTTACACAAGGACGATGATCAGACATCGGAGGATGGGGGAGGGACCACTGGACTACCAGGGAAATATATGTTTTATATGAGGAGGAAATCGGACATCAAAGTGGGGGGAGGGACCACTAGACTACCAGGGAAATATATTTGTTGTATGGGGACAGCGATTGGACATCGGGGGAGTGGGAGGTACTACTAGACTACCAGGAAAATATTATGTTTTCTATGGGATTGGCCATCAGACATCGGGGGAGGGAGAGGGACCTCTAGACTTCCAGAGAAATCCTTTTCCACAAATTGAGACAAATGATCCTTTTTCTAGATTTCTTTGTTGCAATTTGATCTTGTTTCATGGCATTGCTTTCCCGTGATATGTGAAAAAGGATTTCCACATGTGAAAAAAAAGTGTCAGTAACACAAGGAAAAACTAACTCCAGAATCAGATTCCACTGCTCCTGATTAGATAAAGACAACTGTTGTTGTCTACTAAAGCTGTATATTTTCAAGTAATTTATCCTTGTTGCACCGCTAACTGAAAACAATATGATGGCAGCACAAAAAAGGATTCCCCATTTGCGTCAAAGGATTCCCCATTTGCGACATAGGATCCTCTCTAGAGGTGAACATCTAACATTTCCCATAGGAAATAATGGGAAACTTTTAAATTTCATAACTTTTGAACGGATGAATATTTTTTCACTAAACCTTCAAAAGGCACCACTGTTGATCCAAGACCTATATACCCTAAAAGTTCAGACCAAAATTCCAAACCATTTTTGTGCAGCGACGTGACAAAGAATTTGACAAAAAACAGTAATTTACATGTTTTTGACACTCCGTATCTCTGCACCCACACATCCAACTGTAATGAAACACACTACATCAAGAGATCTTTGGTCCCTAATGGTGCATGCAAAATGTCATGCAAATCGCTTGATCAGTTGCAAAGTTATTAAGGTGCAAAAGTTTGAGTTTAACATAGAAGTGAAGATCTATTTTAACCCCTACAACTCACACACACACACACACACACACAATGTCCTGCAGTATGTGCCAAAACTAAGCTTATATTCCATGTTTATTAAATTACTGTATGTAAGCACTTTGCACTGCTGCCAGGTATATTGTGGAAAACACTCTGAGCAATTCCAAGTGACGTCAGAGATCAATATATCTGTGTATAGACAGCTTCCTTGTGTGACTGGTTTTAACCAATGTAGCAAAACTTCCAGGCATCTAATAATGTATTTGTTTTATTTATTTAAAATGTTTGACCAGAAAAGGCACAATAAGCTATGATATCTCAATTCCAGGTATGTCCTGGGAGGTTGGTTATATGGACCTGTTTTATTGACAAGGGGAATGTGGCCATGAAACCAGGGAAAATCCCCTGCACTTTGTCAATGAGTGCTATGGGATCTTTAACTTCCACCTGGACAGTAATCAGAGATCAGCAGAGGCGACTTCAGTTTAATGTCTCATTCACAAGATGGGACCTCAACCATGCAACACCCCCCTCATTCTGCATTAGCGTGTCAGTTCTAAGAATGACTCAAAATAACTGGTATGGGGCTAGAACCCACAACCTTTCCATCTTCTGGCTCCAGAGGCAAGCGTGCTACCTATTTAGTCACTGACAGTAATGCTGGATATGTTTTAAATAAACATCGTCTGGATTTTACCTGTCCAGCAGCCAAGTGTACCATGACAGGACAGCCCATAGATTGGGGTGTGGTAGCCACCAGTATGGGACGGTACAGCTGCATGCTGCTGGTCACAGTGTTTCTGACAGACAAAAAACATGGTTGCCTGGATGGTTCGAGGTGAGGATGCTAACGGGGGAGCCTGCAGATGCAGAGATGGGCACTGGTCCCTGTGGCGATAGGGCTCACTGGCCAGTGAGCACTGTGCATTCTCTTGGGCACCATGGCACCCTAGCTGTGATCAGTATCTCACACAGGCTAACAGCCCTGTTGTGCATCAAGGCCAAAAGGGATGGTCAGCAGGGGAGGAACAGCATCCCTCCTGTGGCCCTGGCATTTGCTGTTGATGTGGGAGACTGGCAGGGATGCTGTTGGCACACCTCTGTGGCATGGGTTCAAGCAGGGGTGACCTGCAGTGCTGCTCTTTCAGCCCTTCCAGCTGTTCCAGGTGCCTCCCGTGGCTTGGGGTGTCAGTAGATGCCTGGTGATTGCTTGCGCCTCTGCTTCTGTCCAGCCCCTCCAGTGTGACACTTGTTTGACACATGGGAGGAGTTGAGGCAAATGTGTGGAGTTTGACGCCAGGACCCCTGCTGTTATAAAATCCAGTGCAGGGTCTCTGGCTCACCGGGCTGTTGCGCAAGCTGCTGTTTGCTGCAGCTTGCGTTGATATCGGTGGGGGGGGGGGGCTTTAAAAATCGAGCCCTAAGTGTGCCACTGCTAGTACCAGATTGTTGGAGTATTCTTATATTCCCACTGACAATTCAGCTGGAGAACCCACCAGTAAAGTGCAAGTGTATTCAAGCCCACTGATCTCAGAACACATGGCTTGCTGGCTCAGCTGTGTGAGAAACAATGTCACTATAAAGTGGTCAAAAATCAAAAAGATGTACTATCAAAGGGCAAGGATTGATTTCCCACCCAGCAGGCACTGGCACTGCCTGCAAAGTATTTCATGCTTCACTTACTGTTGGCAGCACCAAAAAACTTCATATCCTTTGTGTTTACAATCCCTCAAAATGTGGCTTAACTTCCCTCATCAACAACATACTACCCTCAATCAGCCAGAATGAAATAATTATCATGGGGGACCTTAACCCCAACTGGCTAAGTCCTAATTCCAGAACCTATGAGCTGCTCATCAGCAAAGCCAGTCTCTCACAAATTATTACCAGTCCTACCCACCCCTTACCCTGTGGTTCATCCTCCTCTCTATTAGATTGGATGTTCACTAACAGGCCTGACCAGATCCAAGTCTTTGGTTTACCCCCAGACTCCATCAGTGATCACTCCCCCACTTACTGCCTTTGAAGGCACAAATTTCTGAAGTCCCCACAGAGATTCTAACCATTAGGAGCCTATTGCACCTTGACCCCACCACCCTCAATGCTGAGCTCTCCCTCACTGACTGGTCCACATTCTTAGCCTCCACTGATGTAAACGTTGCCCTAGACATTTTCCAGTCCCACATCTCCCCCTCCAAAATAGGTTAATTCCTGTCACAAAGAGGAGAGTTCAATGATCTGCCACCCCCTGGCTACACAGTGATCTTTTTTCCTTCTATAAAAGAAGAGACACATGCTGCGTGTCCTATAAAGCCTCTCCAAAACCACAACACTGGCTCAACTACTGGGAAATGTGAAACCTATGCAGAAAAGAAACACATGCAAACAAAAGCTCCTTCTGCAAGGAGAAACTTGCTGCCTCTGCAGGCAAACCAAGCAGGTTCTGGGGACACATCGTAGGGCTCCTTGGTGCTCCTACAAATTCCTCACGAAAGAACTTGACTATAAATGGAGTACATTGCATGAAATCACTATCACAAATGTGTTCAACACTCAGTACACTGATCTGTCCCCCTTCCCTGCCCACTCTCCCACTGCCCAGGACTACAACCCCACCACATCCACCCCATTCACCCCTCCTTGTACCTGAAGTTGTCATCAAAAAAGAAGTTGGCTACATCCTTAACTCCCTTCCTCTCAGTGCTGCTCCAGGCCCAGACAGGGTCGAGGCTTAGTTACTTAAGCTTGGATCTCAGTCTTTCTACATCCCCATCACCCACATCTTCAAAGTATCCCTCATATCTGGTGTGGTCCCATCTCAATGCAAAGTCACAAATGTAATACCTGCCCCCAAAAAGGGTGACCCCAAAGACATCTCACAATACCGTTCCATCACTCTCCTGCTCATCCTTGGCAAGCTACTTGGAAAGGATGTTGTTTCCCAGCTAACAAACTACCTGCAAATCCACAACCTCCTCACCCCTTGCCAGCGTGGATTTTGAAAGGACCACAGCACCACAACTGCCCTCATTAAGTTTACTGATGATGCTTAATCTGCCATGGCCAAAGGTTCTCTCACTGGTGCCATCTTCATTGACCTATCTAAGGTTTTTAACCTCATTTACCATTCACTCCTAACCCCAAAATGAACAGCCCTTGGTGTCTTCCTTCCATGCGAATACCTGGTTCTCCAACTACCTGACTGACCGCCGCTAATTCGCCAGATTTAGGGACGCCTCTTCACACTGGTAGCCCATCACCTGAGGTGTTCCTCAGGGGTCTATCCTAGACCCTCTCCTCTTCTCAATTTTCATTAACCACCTCTCATCCATTTCCACATCCTCCTCATTAATAAGTCTGTGTCATGCTCCTTCAGCACCCGCCATCTCACTCTCCCCCCAACTCACAGTTCCGTGAGTTTCCCTAGCAGTCACTACTAACACAGGCTGCCTGAACATGACCCTTCACTCCCCACTATTTACTTTAGCATGTCTTCTCCACTCAGCCTCCCTTCACCTCACTATTTATCCCTATATCCTATCACCCTTCTTCCCCCACCCTTCACCTCCACTGCATTACATACATTTCTCTCTTGTACCTCCTTTCTTCACTGCACTGCCAGCTATCCCCGTCCCTCTGAACTACTGACAAGGCACTCTCCGTGGCTGCTTATTCCCCCACCCTCATAAAGTGTTTTTATTTTTATTTTAACTTGTACCTATGTTTTTAGTTATTCTGTAAGTTCTGAATCCAAGCTGTATCGTTCATTGTAATGTACCTTTGCTTTCTCCTATTGTTCTTTGTTTTGCAATCTATGATGTAGAACCTTTGTAAAAGAGCTTGCGCTCAAAGGTATTTTCCGAATCACTAAATAAATAAATAAATAAATGTATGCTGATGATATAGCCCTGTATGACAGTGCCCAGAGTTATCAACTCATCAATACCTAACTGTCAAAGGACTTCACCCACATACAAAACTGCCTAGTGGCCAACAACCTAGTACTCAAATGCACCCAAAACACAAGGGATGCTTTTCAGCTCCAAGGCACGTAGGTCATCCTGCCCTCGTCTCCTGGACATCAGGTGTCTAAATGGCTCTTGTCTCACAGTAGCTGAAGAATTTAAGTACCTAGCTGTTACCCTTGACTCGGGGCTTGACTTTCACCTCCATATCTCAAACCAGTGTAAATCCAAAAATTATTGAATTAGCCTAACCTACCATTTCAGACATTTGCTTACCCAAATGCCCACCTGGCCATTACCCAAGGCATCCCCCTCCCCTGCTTACAATATTACTCTCTCCTCTTCACAAGCACCCCCTCTACTTCTGTACACAAATGGGACATCACTTACAATAACATGTGCTGCTTTGCCCTCTCATCACTATGTCTCACGCACCATTGGTGTCTCTACTCCTCCTTAGGGTGGCTATCCCTCTCTGCCTCTTGAGCCTATGCCCTAGGTTGTTTACACACAAACTCTAGCCCAACCCCAAGTCATCCACATCCCACTGCTACCAAGCTACTGACCCACCTACTCCTTTAGGTCCCTGGACCTGCCTCGCTTGTAACACCCAAATGCTTGACCAAGATGGGTGAGCAGGGTCTTTCTTCATTTGCTCCAAAGTATTGGAACTAACCCCCCCCCCATATGTCCACAGCTCTATCACCACACCTTCTTTCAAATGAGCCCCCAAGTTCTACCTAACCCAATCCATGACCTGCAACTGCTTCCAACCCCCCGACCAGAACTGCATGTACATTGCTTAATTTGTTTCTCGCACCTTAGAATGTACTTGTCTCAGCCTGCTTTGTTGCTTAACTAATTACTTGTCAACCTGTAATGTTTTCATATTGTGCTTTTCTACAGTGAATTTTTGCAATTACCCCACCCCAGTTTATTAATTATTCGAATTGTTTGTCAGCTTGCAACATTTTCATGCTGTACATATCCATAACCTGGAATTATTAGCTCTCTATATTTGTATCTCGTCAATTTGATGTACCTGTGTTTTTGACCCTGGTATATCTCGGGCTTGTACTTTCCCGGGTTATATCTGCAAATAGGCATTCATTTGTCTACTGTACCTACCCAGTCACCAAAAAACAAATAAATATAATAAATAAATAAATGTATTAAAATCACATTTTTTTTGTATAAATAATGTATACTATAAAAGCTGGAGTATTCCAATAGGCAGGCTATATTTCAAAAAATTCAAAACTGTAACTGTAAATATAATTTGAATTACATGATGTTGGTGTGTAATAATACACATGTAAAATGTTCATAGACAACTAATTTTTAATTCTTGGGGAACACTTTTTGATAAACATCACATTGCCTTGGGCTCATACTTTTGAGAAATATATGGTCCTATGAAAGAATTTTCAAACATTTGGATGCCATTTGGTGGTCCTGTGATTGGATGAGCTATTTTGAATTTTTGGAGGATAGCCTGCCTGTTGCAATACTCCAGTCTTTATAGTATAAATTATTTATACCAAAGAAATGTGATGTGTTGTTACATTTGGAGTATTTATTTCCCTTTGGTAATATATCCGTTTGATTTTTGACCACTTTATAGTGATGCTTTTTCTCACAAGGGGCTGAGCCAGCAAGCAATCAATTTTGAGATCAGTGGGCTTGGATTCACTTGACCTCTATTGGCAGTCCCCCCACGGCTAAATTATCAGTGGGGTTAATGGAATACTCTTATCTTGTACCAGCAAAAGCTCACCTAGAGTTTGCGAACTTCTTTGTATGTTTAGCAAATATGGATTATATATTCTGAACATCTGATTGGAGGGACTAAATGGAAATCGATGGACTTTATTAATATGATTAGATGGTTCACAAGCTTTTGTTATTATCAGCAGTAAGTTAAAGGATGAGGGAGTCCACGTAGTTCATGTTTCTTGTTTTAAGAGGGATATGTAAACATGTATTTTTTTAATGTTGTGTTTGATGTTTCTCTTTATTTATGCAAACAGTAGGAATATGAATTTTCACTTTAAGCTGTAACTGATTCTGTAAGTTAATGCATATAAATAGAGCCTGTTTGCATCCAAGTGCCACTCCCTGATGAAACCTCTGGAAAAAGGCTCTACATAGGGGTGTTTGGCATCCTGATGAATTTAATAATAAAGTAGTGGCTACTATTTAATAGACTTTTTTTCCTTTCACAAGTTTTTTTAGCTGTGGTTGGATCACAACCTTTAATCCCCTATTTCACAGTTTTGTACTCTGACCACTGCACTGTACACTGCCAGCTTCAGATTGAAATACAAGAGCATGGCCCATCTCGCACTGGTATTAATCTGTAGTGATATGGTTTGTACCTGTCTTATAAACAAGGTAATCCATAAACAAGCACAAGTGGTACTGATGCAGATGAAATGTTTTAGCCTCTTCAGCATTTTTTCATTTCCGCATATAACATCAGTTCTAAGAATGACACAACTGTAATTATACTAAAAGATTGCTATTAGATTTATAACCATTCTCCAGGCATCTAGTAAAGATTCCCTGCACGTTCCCTTCCATATGAATTGGTGAGGTGGTTTTTGAGAGAAAGTTTTATGCCTGCACAAGCCTGGTGGAGCATGAATAATCAATTGTGGCATTTACACATATTAGACAGGAATACAAAATATCCAGAAAAAGGCCATTGGTAATCACCAGAGTTACTACATAGTGTGGCTGCCACATAAATAACTGATAAATGTGTTAAAACAATAAATTTGCTGTGCACTCATTTATAACAGTGCAAAAGAGAGATAATATTGAATAGATAGCTTACCAGATAGCTTAAAGAACTAGTGTACTGCCTAAAACTAATATTAGTTTTTAAAAGTAGCCAGCCATTACCTTTTATATCTGAGACACTTTTTCTTTTCCCTTTGTTTAATTAGAAGATTGTTTATCTGATGTTAATAGGTGTGATGTGTGGAACAGCACCCTGCCTGGTAGCTAACATATCTGTCTCTGTCCCCCAACCCCCACTACCTCATCAGCATTGTGACCTCACCGACAGTGACATCACTGCTGCTTAGGAACAGCCACTCAGTGGCTGCCAGATCAGTCACCTCTGATGTCACTGTCAGTAAGATCACAATGCTGATGATATAGTATGGGGGATAGAGATAGATATGTCAGTTGTCAGACTAAGAGTTGTTCCACACCTCCAGCACAATATTAACATATAAGAGACTTTTTTTTTTGCTTGTATGTTTCTCCCCCTACAGACCGGCCCCCTTCCACCGGCTCCCCCAGCCCCATCAGGATATTTTCTTTGCCTTTCTCCTGTCCCCCCAGTGTGGTGCGCAGGTGTGCAATGACACCAATGGCCGAGCCATGCACGCTTCCACATGTGGCACACCAGGTGTCTGCCCTGCATCCACCACCTTCATCTGGGTCTGTTGTGCCATCCCCCAGCCTCCACTAGGGGACAGGCAAGCAGCATACTCCATCCCCATCCCTCCTCGGGAGAGGAGAGCCATCCTCCAGATGCTCTATTCTCTCCCTTCCCGGCTGACCCCTGGCGGCCTGCTTGCATCATGAACATGGGTCACCAACATGGCAGGAGGTAAGGCACAGATGCCTCATCCCTCCATGCCACTGGGCTGGCTATATAAAAGACTTTCTAATGAGCAAAAGGGAAAAAGAAAAATCCTTCAGAAATAAATAGTTACAACGGACTACTTCTTAAAATTTGTATTATTTTCCCTGTCTTCCTGTATTGACTCCACTAGCTCTTTAAAAAGAATGCTAACTTTTATTTAATGTTATGAACCTTCTGAGCACAGAATAGTCTTCAGTAAATGATGCTGCTAATTATATAAATCTGAACATAAGTAAACAATAAGTGAGCAGCTTTAACCAGGGTTAGAACAGGCATATGGGGTTAGTTACAAAAGGGGGAGGTAGAAAAAAAGGGAAAGGCGATGGCCACTAGGGCCCATGCAGAGTAGTTAGGTATGGTGGGCAAATTGGATGTGCCTACAGGTCCTTTTCTGTCATCACTGTCTATGAATCTATGTGTATATATGAATTATGCTAATTGTTCAGTTTTTGACAGTATACTATGTATTGTAGAACTATTTTAAAGCTACTGTAATACAGTACCTGATAAAGGAGCAGCACAGTTAACACACATCACTATCTGAAAGCCCTCCTTTTTCCTTACTGCCCTGGATGACTGCTCCACCCAGCAGACATGGGGGTGCTAGAGATTACCAGGGTGAGTCTTAAATCATCTGGGGCCCATACATTTACGTACATCGCCCCAGCCCTGTGGAATTCTTTACCCCGTCAGATACGTGATTGCACGATCATGGGGGGGGGGGCTTTAAGAAGGCCATGAAGACGCATCTGTGTCTGAAAACATACACAAACTTACCATTTTATTTTATTTACTTTTTTATTTTGATTAACATACTAACATACTAGACGCCAGCAGAGTAGACCTATTGGTCTATCAAGTCTGCTTGTTCTTCAGCACCCTGATTAGGTACAGTAGCCCTCTATCTGTCTCCTTCCACTGTTATTCTATCCCCAGTCCTGCCTCCCCCGGGGCAAACCAGCTTCTGCTTCACCCTTTGCCTATACCTGTCCCACCGTCTCTTGAATCCCTTCACCATAGCTGCCTGTACCAGCTCCCTGGGCAGTGCATTCCATGGTTCTACCACTGTCTCAGTGAAGTACCTCCTCCTCCTTTCCCCCCTAATCCTACCACCCTCAATCTTCCAACTGTGTCCTCTGGTGATTCCAACCTCCTTCAGTCGAAAGATCCTATATCGGCTCACCTTATTTACTCCCCTGAGGTACTTGAAGACCTCAATCATGTCCCCCTGGTCCCTCCTCTCCTCCAGCGAGAACAGGTTGAGCTCCCCTAGTCATTCCTCATATTTCATATCCCCCAGGCCCCAGATCATTTTGGTTGCTCTCCTCTGAACCCTCTCCAGGAGTTGGATGTTCCTCCTTAGATGCAGCCTCCAGAACTGCACACTGTACTCAAGATGTGGTCTAACCTGGCTGTTGAACAGTGGCAAAATCATTTCCCTGTTCCTTGAGGTAATCCCTCTAGCAATGCATCCCAGCATCCTATTTGCCCTGACTGCAGCCCTCCTGCACTGCTCTGAATTATTCATGTTAACATCCACCAAGACTCCTAGGTCTCTTTCCCCTGCTGTGGCCTGCAACTGATCCCCCTCCCCGGGTGTACACATAGTTGGAGTTTTTCTGCCCTGGGTGTAGCACCTTGCACTTGGAGGAGCTAAATTTCAATTTCCAGGTGTAGGACCACCTATCCCAAGTATCCAGGTCCTATTGCAGGACCAATCTCCCCTCCTCCCCCTCCACCACTGCCCCCACCATAGAGTCATCCGCAAAGAGACTCACTTCACACCCAATAACTTCCCTGATATCGGAGATGTAGACGTTAAACAGGAGTGGCCCCTGGACTGTTCCCTGTGGGACCCCACTTACGACCTCCCTAGGAGATGAGGCCTCCCCCCAACCACTGCCCGCTGAGTGCAACTTGAAAGCCAATTCCCAATCTACCTAACCATCAATGAGCCTACCCCCATCCCCCCCCCAGCTTCTCCCTTAGGTCAGTGTGAGGGACCGAATCAAATGCCTTGCTGAAGTCCAGGAAGAAGTAAATCCACTGGTCTCCCTCTTTCAAGTGCTGATGTCACCCATTCATAGAACTCTACAAGGTTTGTTTGACACAATCTTCCTGGCACAAACCCATGCTGCCGATCATCCAGGTAACTCATCTCCTCCAAGAAACCTCCCAGCCTTTAATTAAGTATGTTCTCCATTACCATCCCCACCACCGACATCAAACTGATGGGTCTATAGTTTCCTGGCTCTTCTCTCAACACCCTTTATGGATGGGCACAACATTCACTTGCTTCTAATCCCTTGGCACCCTCCCTGTCTGGAGCGACAAGTTAAAGAGTTCCGCCAATGGTGCAGCCAAAACATCCGCCAAATTCCTCAGTACTCTGGGATGAATAGCATCCACCCCAGAGATTTATCCTTTTTCAGGGACTGGAGGGCTTCCCACACCCTACCAATAGGAATATCAGCATCTGCCCCCCCCATTCAGCAGAACCAGCCTGATATCTCACCCCTGGCCTACCTCCCTCAGTGGCTTGTTCTTCAGCAGGTACCCCAATAGTCTGCTGCACTTTCTATGTCCTTCAACCCCTTATTTGGAAGTTCCCCAGCCTCCTCCCTAGTGAACACTGAGGCAAAGTACTCATTCAGCACCTCTGCCTGCTCTCCAGCCCCTTCCACCCACCCCCCAACTGTCCTCAACCTACTGAGCTGGCTCTTGACCTTCCTCTGCTCACCAATACACCTAAAGAACCCCTTTTCCCCACCCTGTATCCCCTGCACCAGCCTCTGCTCTTTCCAGACCTTTTCCCCCCTCACCCCTCTGGTGACTTTCCTGGTTGCAAGGTGACAGTTCTCTCTATCCCTCTCTCCTCTAATTTTTTTATACCTACTGTAGGCAACCTTCTTCTCCCTTACCACTTCCTGGACCTCCTTGGTCCACCAGCATGGTTTAAGAGATCTACCGCCCTTGTGCTTCACTCTTGCACAGGTCCTGGTGGCTTCCTGTAACCCGTGCTTTATGATCTCGCACCTACCTTACATGCCCAAACCTGTTTTTATCTCCCACAAATACCCCTTGAGAATTTTCCCCATGTTCTGAAAATCTGCCCCCCTAAAATCAACTATCATTGTCCTTGAATGATCCCCCTTCCCCCAGTTTAAGCTGAAACCAGACTGTGTTGTGGTCACTCCCAGCCAGGGGTTCTTCCACAACCAGATCTCGTACAAGATCCCCATCCACTAAAACCACATCCAGGATATGACCCTCCATCGTTGGGTCCATCACCTGCTGATTGAGGAATGCATCCATGAAGCTATCCAGCAGCTTCTGCTCCCTGGTTACAGTGGACATCATAGTACCCCAATTAGTAGCTGCATATTAAGGCCCCCCATCAACACCACTCCTTTCCCTTCCAGTTCACACTTACATAGAAACATAGAAGTTGACGGCAGATAAGGACCGCAAGGCCCATCCAGTCTGCCCATTTCTTTTTCTACCTTATAAATGTGCCATCGGCCTTTGCTCTGTCAGTGGCCTATCTATTCATACTCATTTGTAATGCTCCCTTATGCCTATCCCATGCCTGTCTGAAGCCCTGCACTGTATTCATAGCCACCACTTCTTGTGGTAAGCCATTCCATGCATCCACCACCCTTTCTGTGAAAAAGAATTTCCTCACATTCCCCCTTAATCGGCACCCCTCTAATCTCATGCTGTGTCCTCTTGTCCTGCTATTTTTCTTATATTTAAACATGTTAGACTCTTTCACCTTGTTAATGCCCTTAAGGTGTTTAAATGCCTTGATCATATCACCTCTCTCCCTGCTTTGCTCAAGGGTATACATACTGAGCTCTGTAAATCTGTCTTCATATGTCTTCTGATGCAGTCCTTGCACCATTTTGGTTGCCCTTCTCTGGACTGCCTCAATTTGGTTAATGTCCTTGTGAAGGTGTGGCCTCCAATACTGCACACAGAACTCCAGATGGGGCCTAACCAGTGTCTTGTAAAGAGGGATTATTACCTCCCTCTTACTTACTGATACCCTACTAATACACCCTAACACCCCCTCTAGCCTTACCTACTGCTTTAGAGGTCTGCTTGATGATTTCAGGTCATCAGTGATGATGATGCCCAAGTCTCTTTCTTCCTTTGTGACTGCTAGCAATTCCCCTCCCAGCCTATAGGTGGCTTCAGGGTTTCTCTTCCCTATGTGCATGATTTTGCACTTTGCATTAAATCCCAGTTGCCACTCTTCTGACCATTTTGCTAGTTTATCCAGATCTCTTCTCATTTTGCCCACCCCATCTGGATCATCTACTCTGTTGCAGATCTTGGTGTCATCTGCAAACAGACAAGCCTTACCCTCTAGTCCATCTGCAAGGTCACTAATGAAGATGTTGAAGAGGACTGGCCCCAGGACTGATCCCTGAAGTACCCCACTTGTGACTTGCATCTCTTCTGACTGTATACTGTTTACCACCACTCTCTGTTTCTTCCGCCAACCAGTTTGCCACCCAGTTGACCAACTTCTGACCCACCCCGAGCCTATGCAGCTTATTTATCAATCTTCTATGTGGAACAGTGTCAAAAGCTTTGCTGAAGTCAAGGTAGGCGACATCAACTGCTCCCCCTTGGTCCACCACTCTGGTTACCCGGTCAAAGAAATCTATGAGATTAGTTTGACAGGACCTTCCTTTTGTAAACCCATGCTGTCTTGGAGCCTGTGCACCTATGGATTCCAGGTGTTGCACTATCCTTTCCTTAAGGAGTGCCTCCATAATATTGCCCACTACTGAGGTAAGACTGACTGGTCTGTAGTTCCCCGCCTCCTCCCTGCTACCAGTCTTGTGGAGTGGGATCACATGAGCCCTTCTCCAGTCTTCTGGGACCTCACCTGTGCTCAGAGACTCACTAAGCAGTTCTGCCAATGACTCTGCTAGTTCCACCTTTAGCTCCTTATGTACCCTGGGATGTATGCCATCAGGTCCCATTGCCTTATCCACCCTGAGCTTAGCAAGCTCTTGTAGGACCCTTTCTTTTGTGAAGGGAGTAGTGCTCACCTCCTTCCCCGCTGTGTCCATGATGCTGAGCTGTGGGCCCTGTCCTACCTTCTCTTCAGTAAATACTGAGCAAAAGTATCTATTTAGGATAGATGCCTTTACAGGGTCCTCCTCCTCACATGCTCCCTTTTCTCCATTGCTTAGCAATACCCCTCTGGACTTTCTCCTTTCGCTAATGTATCTATAGAAAGTCTTGTCACCTTCTTTTACTGTTCGTGCTAGTGTTTCCTCAGTTTGGGACTTTGCCTGCCTTACTGCCTTACCTGCTTCCCTTAGGGCAGTTTGGTATGCCTCCCTATCTTCATCCGCTGTGTTCCTTATATTTCCTGAAGGCCAGCCTTTTGGCTCTGACCTTTTCTGCTTACTGTATTTGAGAACCAAAGTGGTTTCCTTCTTCTTTGCACTTCCTTTTCTGTCTAAACAATGGGATGTTGCTTCAAGTATTGCATCTTTAATGCTTGCCCACTTTGCCTGTACCCCTCACCTGTGTTTCTTTTGCCAGGGCTAGCTTAACTCTGTTGGCCATCTTATCAAAGTCAGCTCCTCTGAAGTCCCATATTTTGCCTTGGAATGGGATGATTTAGATGTAGTAGCCAAATTGAACCATACCATGTGATGGTCACTGGCCCCAGGTGACCTTCTACCTGGAGATCTGTGATCCCTTCCTTGTTAGTCAGTACTAGATCTAGGATAGCCCTGTCTCTTGTGGGTTGCTGTACCAGTTGTTTGATGCCCTCCCCCTGCAGGGAATCCACTATGTGTCTAGTTCTGGCAGATGATCCTGCTGGTATTGACCAATCTGTATCCGGCATGTTGAAGTCTCCCATTATCAGAACCTCCCGTTTAGCTGTCTTGTTTTCTATATCTTCTAACAGTAATGTGTCTATGTCCTCCCCCTGGTCTGGGGGCCTGTAGACAACCCCAGTTCTTATGGCTGTCCCATTTCCTGTTTCCAGGGTGACCCACAGTTCTTCTGGCTCCTTATGTGTATTCTGGAATTTCTGTAGCTTTGATATTTTCATTGACATACAGGGCCACTCCTCCCTCCTTTTTGCACCTCGTCTCTTCTGAACAATATAGCCAGGTACTGAAGTCTCCTGTGTGGTTACTGGTAAACCACGTCTCACTAATTGCTACTATGTCCAGTTTAGCTTCTGACATTATTGCCTGCAGGTCTGGGATCTTATTTCCCAGGCTGTGAGCATTTGTGTACATGATTTTCCATTGGCCAGATTTTGGTGTGTTAGTTGTTGGGTGAGGTTTGGCATTACCCCTGTGCATCGTATGGGGAGACAACCCTTTTTTCTTACCTGGTGATGCAATTGAACTGCAAACATGCTGAATCCCTGTTTGACCACTAGCTGAGGGGGAGGGGTGTTCTTCCCATTCGACGTATGGGGTGCTGCACCCTGCCCCTTAATGTTAATCAACATGCAATCCTCCAGGTTCTCCGCTAGTCCTGGGAGCCTATATACCACCCCCAACTTGATCTTCCCTCCCATGGGGGTTCGCAAGGTGACCATAGGGCCTCCACGTTGCCCTCTGTTTCCTCCACTCTCATAATCTCAGTGTTATCCCTAATGAACATTGCTACTCCTCCCCCTTTGCCCACCTTTCTGTCCTTCCTTAGCACAAGGTACCCACTCAGATAAAGGTCCAGTCATGGCTAGGGGTGGCCCAAGTTTCAGTGACTGCTGCTACATCCACCCCACCCTCAAGCAGCATGGCCTGGAACTCAGGTATTTTATTCCCCAGGCTCCTGGCATTTATTAAAGCCACCCTTCAACCCTTGTCCCTACCCCTCTTTACCATATCCTCCCCAGATCTTTCATACATCTGTCCACACTACTTCCCTAGGGTATCGTCTATCCCCCCTCTATGGGGTTACAGGCCTGTCCTACCAGTGGTATGGATGGGCAGGTCAGCCTGGAAGTGCTCTCCTCCCCCATTCACAAGTTTAAACCCCATCTAGCCTGAATGAAATCCATCATCCCTCATTTGAGAACTTCCTTCCCTACCGGATTTAGGTGAAGCCTATCCCGGGCATATAGTATCTTGTCTTCCAAAACTGACCCCTAGTCTCCCAACACCCCAATCCCCTGTTCTTCACCCCACCACCTGAGCCAGTTATTAATCTCCCTGATCTTCTATTTGTTCTCCACAGTAGCAGTTGGCACTGGCAGGATTTCCGAGAAGGAGACTGTGCATCCATTGTCATGGCAGACCCTGGTCAGTTCTTGGAACCTTGCCTGAATTTCCAGCACACTATTCCCTTCAATATCATTTGTTCCCAGATGCATCAGGAAATCCAGAGATCCTTTACAGTCCCTTGCCAGCTCATACACCAAGAACTTCATGCTATGCACAGTCAGAACGGAAATACCCACTACTTTAACTGGACTGGATTTTCTCTCATCCTGTCCCACCTAATGAATACCCCTGATCATGGAGTCCCCCAGCAGGAGAATCTTAGTGTCTCCCTTGATCTTTTGTGCACCTCCTTTTTGGACTTCCTCGCCAGCCCTCATCACTTGCCCCCCTCGAGACCACTTCCCCTTGGCTTCTCTCCGGACCCTCTACAAGAGAACCCCTAGCTGTCCTACCCCTCTTGTCTCACCTTTTATAACTGAATTTCTCAGCTCCCCCCAGTTTAGTCTCCACCCCACTCCCTACCCCAGTTGAGCCTTTTTCTCCGACCCCCTTCCCTTCCAGCTCCCACCTTTCCAGTCCCCCCAACATGGCATTCCCATCACCATCACCCCTCCTACCTCCTCCCCTTTCCTCTTGCCCCTTCCATGCCCACCTGCAGGTCTCCCTTACCTTTGGGCCTTTCTCCAGTATGATCCTCCTCCCTTGAAGGACTCCTCTCCCTCATCTCAATCTCTCCTCCTTTTTCACCAAGTTGACTTGCATCCTCCACACCTTCCCTCTTCTGGTTTCCCCCCTTCCCTTCTTTGACACTCAATTTTCCCCCTCCTCTGCTAGCATACTTATTTGAATTACTGATGCCCACCCTCGTCTCATTCACCGTATCCCTCTCTCCTCCACCCTCCTTTTTCTTCTCCTTCTCTAACCAACTTACTCAATGGCTCAAATTTATTATAGCACTCAAAGCCAACCTCCTTTTTTTGTCCTGATTTCTCACTATCCACTCCTCCAGTAGGCCCCCTGTCAGTCCCAACCCACCTGTTCCCCCCCTGCGTCCCATGATTTAGCCTGTTTCCTCTACCAGTTACCTCCCAGGTAGCTACCCCCTTTGATACTAACCCACGCCCCATAGATTCTCCACTCCTGCCTGATGAAACAAATCCAGGTCGCACTCTATCACTACCCTCCTGCTCCCCACAGACCCTCCCAGATATGTTTATTCCCCCCAAAAAAACTCCAGTTTCCTCCATATCCAGTCATGCTCCCCCTGCTCTAAAATAACTGCTTACAGACTGGGCAACCTCCTTCCCTCCAGGCCCAGTTTAGGAACATGGCTGCCCTGCAGCCAGTGCACCCTACAGTCCTGCCAAAGATGCCTGCACTGGTGGCTGGGGACCACACCCAGAGGCCTTCTCCAAACATTCTTGGATGTTCACCCTTGACCAGGTCCCCACCCCTAGGTAGACCTACCCATGTTATTCGCTTATTTATTGTTCAGTGCCTTGATACCTGAAAGGCGATTTATAAATAAAGCGTATTTTATATATATATATATATATATATATATATATATATGTATGTGTGTGTGTATGTATGTGAGTATATATATATATATATATATATATATATATATTTATAAATAAGGGTGAGTGATAAATGAGTGAAATAAAATGTGTTGCTCTCACCAGAGTGCAATAAATGCTGACATCAGCACAGTGAAAATAAATGACATTTATCACACCTGCACAAACCCATGGAAAGCCACACAAATGGTAACTTTTGCAAACTAGGGGCCCCTATTGTATGAATTAGATTCATGATGTGCACTCCTATGATATGGAAAATATTTTCACTCCTGCACAGTGACCTCTGGATCCTCACTCATGGCTTCACCACTCGTGAATATCCAGAGGTCACTCTACAGGAGTGAAAATATTTTCCATATCACACTTGCGTCCATCATGTATCCCTTATATATTATACTGGCACGGTAGTGCAAGTATAGTTAGGGTTGCCTGGCCACTCCTATGTTAAACCCAAATTTTGCACTTTAATAACTTTGTAACTGTATGACTGGTGTGCCCAAAATATTTAATACGCTGTCTGGCACCATAGATCTCTGGAACTGGTAAGTCATGTTCTGGTCAGACTTGTGCTTGCGGAGCTGCGGAGTGCCAAAACAATTTGAAATTTACCAGTTACTGTTGGTGCAAATTCTTTGCTCACCCATAAGTCCAAAATGGTTTGTGGGTCTGGTCTGAAATTGTTAGGGTATATGGGGTCTAGATCACTGATGTGCCTTTTGAAGGTCTGGTGAAAAAATATTAATCTATTCGAAAGTTATTCAAGTTTTAAGTTTCCCATTATATCCAATGAGAAAAATTAGATGCCTGGTGCAAAAGCAGTTTCTGCTTTCATGAAAGCACTTTTTGGTGCCACAAAAAGGAAAGTAGTGTCATGCTGCTGCCATCTTGTTTTCAGTTAGCAGCAGGGAAAAAATGCTGTAATTCAAAAAATACTGCCACTTTGCAAACATCAACAGTTGTGCTTACCTAATCAGGTCCCGAGGAACATGATCCTGTCATTAGATTTTAAAAATAGTAGCCAGAAATGTGTTTATTTAATTTAACCATTGGTAGTATCACAATTTGCAGCACTATTTTTGTGAGATCACCACAAATTGTGGCAATTTTCGCACAACTGACTGCACTCTTGCGTGAAAATTGCTGCAAATTACCGCACTGTTTCACAAACAGTGTCACAATTAGTGGCACTACTTCAATTAAAAAAGAAATGGCCCCCTTTACAAAATACAAAAACTTTTCTGGCCACTTTTTGACCAAAATAACTAAAGAATCATGTTCCTTGGCCCCCATTTAGGCAAACACCTGTTGGTGTTTACCTAATAAATGGAGGTTTTCTCCTTTTACTGCCTCCAAGGGGGCCAATGCATGTTTTAATATTAAACATTTTTTTCAGCCATTCAGATGTTTTGCTAACACTGGGTTTCCCAATCCCTGTGTCGGTATTTACTCACCACCCCCCAATAGTGAGGGACACTGGGGAGCCCAATCCCAGTGTCCCAAAATACTTAATTTTATTAATGTTTATTTCTGACATTGGGATGCCCACCCCCGGTGTCAGATGCTTCCCCAAGTTCATTGTCAACTTTCTCTTTGCCGACATCGGGATGCCCAGTCCCTGTGTTGGCATTCACTCCCCCCCAGTAGTTTTGGTCACTGGGGAGCCCACCTCCAGCGTTCTGAAATACTTAATTTTTAAAATGTTTATTTAGGACACTGATATGCCCACCCCTGGTGTCAGATACCCCAGCAAAGCCCAAAGTCAACTTTATCTTTGCCGACATTGGGATGCCCAATCCCTGTGTCTGCATTTACTCTTTCCCCTAGTAATTTTGGACACAGGGTGACCCACCCCCAGTGTCCCACAATAAATATTTTTACCCAGTAAAAAAAAGAAAGCTGTCCCTCAATGTCTTTTTTTTCTGTAATAAAGAAAATGGTCCCTCATCATTTCCCTGTCCCCCCATCCTGAACTTTCCACTGACCAACCCACCACCCCACACCCGCCTTGCCCTATACTTACCACCAGAGATCCCCTTCTGTCATCTTCTGTGAACTGGGATACGTCTGCCCTCTTCAAAGCCGAACCACAATCTGAAGAATCAAGGTAAATTCCATACAATGGCTGTCAATGGCATTTTGAACTTTTGTTGATTTCTAAGCCATTTTTTGGTATTTTTACACCAAATTTTCAACATGGGCTTTTGGGACCCCACCTCATGAACACTGTCCCTATCATTTCATTAATTGGACCCATAAAGTGATTTTGCAGTTGCTGTGTGCAATCACCTTTTGGGACTGAGTAATGAAATGACAGTGCCAGTGTTCATGAAGCAGGGTCCCAAAAAGCCCACGTTGAAAATGTGGTGCAAATGTACCATAAAATGCAGAGTTATGTGCAGTCATTGAAATGTTTCTATGTACGCTCATAACTTCACCAATTTTTAATATTTTCACTAATAAGGTTCAATATTGCCATTTTTTCACACCACCTCATAAACAGTACAGCTGTCATTTTTCACATCCTGCCCAAAATGTGTTTTTGCTCCTGTAGCACAGAATGGCACATTCACTGCATGAAATCACCTTTCGGGAACAATTAATGAAATGACTGTGCCAGTGTTCATGAGATGGGTCCCTAAAAGGCCGTTTTAAAAATCTGGTGAAAAAGTTCCTAAAAATGCCTGAGTTACATGTGCCCATTGAATTTATTCTATGCACGTGCATAACTTTGGTACTTTTCAACCTTTTAACGCCAAATTTTTAACATAACCATTTTTTCACACCACCTCATGAAAAGTACATTTTTCATTTTTCACATCCTGCCTGAAATGTGTTTTCACACCTGTGGCACAGAATGGTGTTGCAGTTGTGCATAATTACATTTTGCCTTGCATTTCACAATTTCTCTGAAGCAGAGTATATGAGGTGGGGTAATAAGATGGCTATGCTGACAATTTGGTAACTGTTGTTCAATAAATGGAAGTGCAGGGTCAAGAGGGCCCTGCACTTCCAAACGTACATACATATGTGCATCTATGGAGGGATTGGAGAGCAGGGTCCAAAGGACCCTGCACTCCTATAGTAAAATAAGGATACTATTATACTATCTCAAAAAGTAAGGAAATTCATTACAAAAAAACTCTGTTAATGCATCAGTTAGGGTTCCTATTACAGTGACAGAAGTCTGGAAATTTGGTGTTGGGTTTCCCAACTCTACCACCCCACCCCACACCCCACCCTCCACACGCCAACAGGCATTTGGGTGTGTGTTGGGGTCATCGGGCCTAACTCTCACCCCATTCTCCTATACTGTACTATGACAGCTTCCTTGTCTAGTATGATGTCTTATTACCAATCAAGTTACAAAGTTTTACAAAACAGATATTGACCAGAATATTTTGGGCTATAGTGTGAAAACCTTGACACCTCAGGGATAAACTATTGCCTTCCACCAGTCATATCATCCTCGGCCTTAGGTGCCAGGCAAAATAATAATTGTCATGCAATAGTTCATTCCTTGGGGTCAAGGTTTCACACTATAGCCCTTAACTCTGGTAACTATTTGTATTAGATAGACAGCTAGACAGACAGACAGACAGATAGATAGATATGCAATTATAGATACAGACGTAGAAAATATATCCTATGCACAGGGGGCCATGATTTCTCCTGTACAGAATTATAGCAACAAAGGCATTTGGAAGCAACATTAGGTTGTATTTCAGTGAGAAATAAGAGTTAAGCTGAGCACAGAGATGTTCTGTATTTAGAAATGGAGAAACAAGAAGTAACAGGCAGAGGATATGATCCATAGTTGCAGTGGGTGCTCTCTTCTGCACAGATTATTTAGGTTTATGCCTCAAGTCTGGAGTGTCATTGTGGGCTGACAGGAAGGAGACCAAGTATCACTTCCCACTAGGGATTATAAGCAAGAAAGCAGTGTGGCTTCTGTTGTGATATCTTTCAGCTGTTGGGAGTACACTGCAGGTGAGTGGGTGGAATGCAAGCATGGTGCTAATTTACTGATGAACTTCTTTTTCCTGGTAGAGAGTTTCTGGGGAGGAAACAGAAACTTGGCATTATCTTCAAGCAATTGACCTTACCACCAGTTCACTGTGGACTATCTCTGACCTCCAGCTCCTCCTTCTATACCAATTCTGACTCTGTAATCAAGAGGAAAAGGCAGGGAGATGATAAGCTAATCCTGGCCAAGGCCTTCTCTGTCGGGGGTCCTTATCAGAAAAGGTTACTACCTGGAGTTCAGGGTAGTTGAGACTGGGGCAAGGAGTCCAATCTTTCCATATGCAAATATTGGTTAACTGGGCTGGTGATAACGAAGGGGCAGTCTGGGGATGGGCAAATAGAATAAATAAAATGGGGAAAATGGGTGTCAATAAAACAGAAGGTTCCCTTTTCAATAAGATGAAATCAGTAGGTGAAAATATATTTTTTTACAGTATCTGTTTTCAATCATTTTTAACTCCTTTATACAAAGGTGTTGTGGAGTTAAGAATACTTCAATCTCATACTGTAGGTTGAAAACAAGGCTTTTGTTACATAAGGGTTAGATAATACAGAACAATTTTGTGTTTGATACTGATCAGCAAGCCCTCTGAAAGTTCATGGTTGTGAACAGTTCAAATTAAGCTCCGAAAAAATGATGTCTATTCTAAACTCTAACTTGGAATAAAATTCTATATTTTTACTATCTTGGTTTTCTGATATGATCTGCCTACAGCTGCTGCTCATGCTATTTTTTTAAGGAGCTATTTCAATGCAGTGCCTTGGGCCTCAGGACCATGCAACCAAGTGTTCCCGCAAAGCTATATTTTGAGTGAGTGTTCAAGGGTCACACTTACTTGTTCCCAAAGAGGGGAGAGTGGTATCTAAAGCCCTGTTTACACGGTCACATTTGCACTGGAGTAACCCATGCGCTCGGGTTGCTCCAGTGCAAATATGACTGTGGATTTGTCAAGAAGAAAGGCAATCCCACAGGAAATGGACATTATCGTTGTCCCTAGTGCTGCCACTCCCGATGTGTCAAAGATATAGGAATGTTCTCTGTTACAGAGTAAGAGGTGTAGGGGTGCTTCAAAAATTAATTCTCTAGGCAGTCTTTCTTGTTTCCAAATTCCTTTTTATTTAAATTATGGCAAGCCTCAATGTTTCACCAAGTGTCTTCGCTTTATCAAGCAATGCCTTCATCCAAGTTTTACTAATATAAAATCCCTTCCTTTAATTTTTTATGTAAATTCACAATCCTACAAATCTGAATATTTTATGGATCCTAATCTCTGTTATTTATATATGACCTTGTTCATTTTTGGCTTCAATATATGTTTCATCACACTTCATTCATGTCTTAGTCCTGCAGACCTTCTCCCTGCACAAGACGCTATAGTTGATTCCTCCCAAGTTACTTGGATTGTGAAATGTTGAGGCTTGCCGTAATTAAAATAAAAGGAATTTGGAAACAAGAAAGACTGTCTACAGAATTAATTTTTGAAGCGCCCCCACACCCCTTACTCTGTAACAGAGAACATTCCTATATATGTGGATATGTGCCAGATAGGGGTAAGCTACTCGCTAAGATGCTCACAGATTCTCTGGCAAGCTGGGAGCACCAAGAGGAGTGAGTGGCTTACAGCAGCTTAAGTGGCAGTGTGAACTGAATGTGCCACAGCAACCCATCCATCAGCCAGCAAATGGCTGGCTCCTCCCGATGCATGGCCCCTCACCAGCACAGATTGCAGTGGTGCAGAGAGGGGACGTGTAGACAGACAGGAATCGGATGGCAAGTGGATGGGACTGCGCTGTTGCAGTATTTCATTTGTGGTACTACTGCTGTGTAAACAGGCATAAGATACCCCTAGGTTGGTACCAGTCCTGTATATGGTATTAAAGTTATGGCAGGAACAGAGGTATGCAGCAATATCCATGTCCAAGCGTATGCATGGTATGTTTGATATCAGACATAGCTTGTATTGCAGCAGCTGTTTGCACCATTATGCCCAACAGGGAACTTGGTGTTCCGCTGAAAACATATTTCATGGAGGTTTTACATGTATCAACTTTGGGGTCATTAAGAAAGGGTGGTGACTTAGACATCACCCAAGTTTGTTAAGAATGAAGTGTAAAACAAATAAGTTATGGATAAAACAAAATTGTACTGGAAAGAAAAACTAAGTCGCAGCACATGCACACTAGCCTTTTGTAGGATTCATTTTTTCCCAGTACTTGCATGTGACAGATGGTGGTCAGCTGTGGAGGGAAGAGGATGGTAAGTATTGGCTGCCATCTCTGGGCTGTGGCAGGGGGAGAGTGAAACTGTGGTGTGGAGGAATGCCTCGAGAAGGAGGGTGGGCTTCTAGACTACCAGGGAGAGTGATACGTTAAATAGCCATGAGGTTAGGGAGGAGGGCCCCCTAGACTACCAAGGAGAGTGATATCATAACAAACAGGCATTGGATCGGGGGGGGGGCACTAAGCTACTGAGGATCAATCTGGCATGAGACAAACCCCACAGAGCCAAGTACTCACCATGTGTCCTTGAGCAAGTCATTACACTACAGTGTATCTCACAGATGTGGAACTGGATTGTAGATAGACCCCACTGGAAACCTTATGCTGCAACTGAAATGGCCTATCCTCAGTATCTATGTCATGGACCTGGCAAAGCAATACATAGGAAAACAAAACCTATGTGTGGCTTTGTCACATAAGTGTGCTCAGTGTCCCCACAATCCAAGGAGTAAAGGATTACTCCTCAGATGTAAATGAACATCTAATGAGACACTAATTACCTTTCAGGGCCTTCTCTGCTGCCTGGGCCATTTGCATCTCTTCTCAACTTGTGCAAAAGCGCTAACACTTTTAATTGCCCTGCTACTTGTGTCAGTAGCAGCCTATTGTTCCTACTGGGTGTTAATACCCCAAAGTGGCCAGCAGGGGTTTGTGCTCAGAATCCGTACCCCAGTTAGGGACTTGGCTTGTACCGCTGTCTAGGGACTATCTTTGTCTAGGAATCTTAAGTCTCCTTTATCTTTAAAGCACAGTTCCTTCAGGGTGCTTTTTTTTGGGGGGCGTGGGGCAGAACCCACACCTCTTTGCAGATCTATCTTTTATCATGCTTTGGGAACTCTCAAGCTGTATTCACATGGCTGCTACCACATCAAATTGCCTTTATATGGCCCTTCTTGGCACTGATGCAAGTTGCGCTGAGAAAGGTCATGGAAGGGGGTGGATGTTTGTGTTGTTCTGTCTGCATTGTGACCTACACCTGTGCTCTACCCCCCCCCCCGCAATTGTTCTGTCCTGGTCCTTTTTCAGCATGACTTGCATGAAGATTTGCATACCAGTGATGCCTTACACTGGGAAGGAGACTTGAGAGTACATGCATGGTTTGGAGAGAAGCACCAAATCCAAAGAATTAGGATATTGTTTTTCTCGTAGCATTCTTTTATGGATCCTACATACTGCTTCTCTTGCAAACTGCCACCCATTGCCAGATGTTACTCCTTCTTCTTTGGTCCATCAGACATCACAATTAGGGCAAGAGAGCACAAAAATCTGCTGCACTTCCTTTGCAGAATACTAATACAACCAAACTTCATGGCTGGAGCTACACCAGCATTCAGTTGTTTATCCAATACCATGGACTCTCCAACAGGATCAGGTAACAGCAAAGGAATGCCACAGCAACTTTTGGCAGACAAGCTCAATAAGCCTTTGTAGCTGACAAGCCACTCAACCACCCAACGTTGTTCTCAACTGGGAGCTGCTAGCAATGAAAGCTCCCAATGATGTTTCTGAGGCATTACATTGCCTCCCAGTCCCACCTGACATCAGCATGAACTGGGAAGATTCTTTTCGGACCATCTGAAAGTTGCACAGAGGGACATAAAACATATTTTGAATACAATGGGAACTAGACTGAATGTGGCAGCCATCTCTGTTATGGTATGACTCAAGCCGGCAGAAAAGCTGACTGATGGCTTCAGGAAGCCAATTAAAGAAGATCTTGAGACTACTTCCAGCCAATAGGGCATCAAGTGTGTGTGTGTGAGGGGATTCTGAAAAAGCTTTTGACAGTGCTGTCAGAGGAGTTGAAGAGCACATACATACTGCCCTGTTTGCCTGCAACTGCTTATAAAGCAGGCTCTGAAGCTCCAAATGAGGGATTTCTTTTAGTTAAAATGCCTTCAGGATTTTGGCATTCAGGAGCAGATGTTGATTTGCATGCTGCTCCAGAACATTGGGGATGGCTAGCCACTGCTCCCTCAGGTTGGGTCAAGAAATGCCAGGAATCCAGCCAAAAGTACTGCATTGCAGAATTAGCATCAACATATCCCCAATATGCCTTGTACCAAAAATTGGATCTCCAAGTTAATTTGTTTAAAAATGGTCATAGAGTCGAAGTTCAGGAGACAAATGCATGCAGACAACAAAATCCAGTGCATAAAAAAATGCCAGATGGCATTTATCATTTTATTTCATTTTTTTCATTTTATTTTTGTAACCAGTAAAAAGCAACTGGGCCACGTGACCCTTTTACAGGCTTGACCCAGTGAGAGTCAAAGATATTCAAAATACATATTACAAAAGGATGAAAATACAATGTGCAATACACATAATGCATATACACATACAAATGTACAAAGACAAAAGCATGGCAAGGACAATAATGAATCACAAATGTAACATACCAAACAATACAATCATATAAATTATGTGCAAGAACATACTGAACTTAAAAATAAATCTTTCTTTACAGTATTCCTAAACTGAAAAAAAGCTGGGATATTTTGCATTTCACCTGCCAGTTCATTCCAAATTGTTATGGTACATTGTCTAAATGATTTTTGATGTTTAACAGTTTTACAGGTCAAAGCTGAAAGTTGGATTGCATTTTCAGATCGTAACCTTCTTGGAAGAACTCTCTGTTAGAAAAAATTAAACATAGGGTTTGACCCACTGCAGTGGATTGTTTTGTACACAAAGCACAATTTCTGGAGTGTATCTTTGTAGTTCAGGGGTAACCACCCCAGCATATTATATAGACTGCAATAGTGTTCCCTGGACTTTGCCCTTAAGGCAAACCTACAATAGCATTATATAAAGTTGTTCTGTGGTGCCTGATCTTCTCAGATGCACCTCCCTAGACTAAACTTCCATAATCTAACACTGGCATTTCAGGATTCAAGATATCACAGAAATCAGAAGATTGTTGTTAGTTCAGCTAAAACAGCAACAACAGCAAAAGCAAAAGAAATATGTTTTGCAGAACAGGACCTCCCATTGTCGTTCTCCTCCCTTTGGCCAGAAATAACTGACCCTCCCCCCTGTTACCTGCTCAGGTAGTGTCTTAAGTACTGCCTACCTGAGTCAGGTGATTCAGCAACATCAAAACGCATTAAACATTGTATATAGCCCCACAATATAGTGCTAACCTATCTAGGCATATAGAATATCCAAAATAACAACAACAGAGGGTTGAGAATTAAAATAATGTTCTTTCTCAAGGGTATTCAATTAGCATAACAATCCTCAGAGTGTGATTGACAGTTCTTCTACTAAAAAAAGAGACCACAAGGGGCGACTGTCTTCCTATAGAGCAGGCTTAGTGCAGTAGTAGAGCTTGTGGAGCTAACACCCTGTCCTGCTGCAGAGAAGGCTGCAGTTTACCAGGCCACCAAACAGTAACCCTTCACCTTTTATTACCCTCTGTAGGACTGTTTCCATGTCAGCAAATTAACCTGAGGTAAGTTATTGACCAAGCATATAGCTGTAATGTGGGAGAACTATCAGTCCTTTGTTTTATTTTGTTTAAATGGCATTACTTTATTTTTGTATCCATATCAGGCATTACTAACTCTGCACAGACTTGTAGGTGACAGGGCTGTTACATGTATGCCCCATATTCTATCTACTGCTGCTATTCATAATAGGGCTCAGTGCAGCATATTTATTTATCTGTAGGTTGCTGTGTAGCCTAATAGCAGTCCCCCGACTGCTGCAATGCCAAGCTGTTGGCTGACATTGCAAGCCGACGGCTGAAACTTTCACTTTCCACCAGCAGCAGCTTTGGGGCTTAGATTTCTAACTCTGCTCAAGCTCAAGGCAGAGAGCATTTGTGTAGTTAGCTGCTGTATTAACACAGCACATGCAGCACAAAACTAAAAGAAAGTGGCTCGTACAAATGAACGAGCAAGCACTAATGCTACAGCATGTTCGCAAGGGCTTCGCGAATGTGTGACAATTCATGCAGGCACAACAGCAGCGCTCAACAGACTGCATCTGTAGATGCTAAAGCCTATCTGCAGCAGACAACAGTATTTCTGCTTTAGGAACCAGGACCCTCCCTCTGCATAACCATTACAGGGTTACATTGCCAGGAAAGGGGGTTGGGGTCACCCACTCACTAGACCTCCACTTATTACTACTTATTGCTAACAGTGCATCTTACAATACTGTATCTCAGTAACATTATAATTATGTAATATGTGCATTTCTAGCAAGGCAGCACAGGATACATGAAACAAAAAAAGGGAAAAGGAATGCTACTTGCTTGTTTGGGTAATCCTTGGCTCATTTAACTAGCTGCTACATAAAACACAGGCTGCCACTTGTGTTTAGTTTCCTATTACTACAAGGCTCCCTTACATGAACCATTTTACCTGGATCCAGAAGGAAGAGAACTTGAAAGAGGGTTTTGACAACGAAAGGGGAGGGGGTACTGCTTAGAGGTGGCCTGCCTCTAACCAAGAAAGAAAGGGATAGCCACACCAACAAGGAAGATAGAGGTTGCAACTATATAAAAAGACAATACAGATGGGTCCTTACTTAGTGGCAGGGACAAACCCTGTCACATTTACCCCCCCCTTCTTTAGAGGGAAGGTGTATTCAACCGATTCCCCTCTCCAGATGCCTTGGAGGGGGTGGAACTCCCACCCTCCCACTCTCAAGAGTTCCGTCCCAGGGCCCCACATACGTACACTGACAAATTATTGCCAGCTTCTAATATACCCTGGGACATTCAATCAGGTATAAGACATACCCTGGAAACATAATAGCAAGGCTTATATCAGCCATATAGCTGTCAGAAAGTTCGACCCCCCCAATACAACAGAGGGTTGGAGGAGCTCCAGTCCACCCATGCCATGAAGCTCCATCCCAGGGTCCCATAATTAACTTATCCATGGCTGGGGCAAACAAAATTCTGCTTACCAGCCAAACAAATAATACAAACTAATACCCTGGGATCTTTTATACATTTGTCACCCTATATAAAGGAACATAACAAGCTTTAGACTTATGTTATACCCTTGGTATCCTGAAGTCCTGCTCCATATCTTGCTTTCTGTTTACCGAAAGCCACAGAACATACAATAGCAGAGAAAGGGTTACAGTACCTGTCCTGTACACTGCATGTGTAGCCTTTTACCTGCTATACAGCAGTATATAAAGATACAGGCCTTTGTATAGGCATTTAGTGCCATGCCTGTTACCGTCACATAGGCACCTTATTCTCTATAATTTCTTGGGAGGTGGGATATTTGAAAAAATATCTGAGCCCCTGCTCATGACAGGGGTCACCCTGCCACAAAAAATACAAGTTGTTTTGTAACTCTGATTTCACTCCTTGTTTAAAAAAGCCATTTTCATTGAAGAGCTACTGATGATGTCATAACCAGAATTCACAGCCTAGTTTTCCCTGTCAGCAATCTTACATAACTTATTTCTCCACAGTTTAATGAACTGTAGGTGTAGTAATCATTTGGGGGGAAAAAACTGACACAGTACTGGGCGCAGTGCATGCATTTCCAGAATATTTCAGATGCATAGTGCTGCACTTTAGAACGTGGAATGCTGCACTGGCAATTGGTGTACAATTTCAGAATGTTGGGGAGACATAAAAAAGAAGGTGGCAGTGATGTGCAGTCTTAAAATGTGATGGTGACATCCAGTCTTGGAATGCAGCAGGGACACACATCTAGGAATGTAGCAGAGACTAACAATTTTAGAATATAATGGGGATGAACACTGTGGACATGTGACAGGACACACAATTTTATTCTGAAATTGCTTGTCCCTGCCATATCCCAGAACTGGATATAACCACCACATTTCAAAATTACGCATTGCATCCCACCACATTCCAACCTTGTGCTTTCCTGCCATAGTCTGAAAGTGCATGTCCCTACCACATTCCAAAATTGCACATTCCACCACATTCCAAAGTTATGTGTCAATGACACATTCTGAAATTGTATAACCACTACATTACAAAACTGTGTTACTGCCAAATTCACAAATTTTATATCTCCGCCACCTTCAGTTCAATGTGCTTACACAACTTGGTATGATGTATGCTTGTGTGACTTCGATACATGTTGCTGTTCACCTCTCTATCCATGGGATATACCACTGTATATGGGTATGATGGCTAGGAATCCTAGAGAAGGGTTCCACACCTATAGTTGCCATGGGAATGATTCCCCTGGCTAAAGGTAGCTTAGGAAGAAGCCAAAAAGAATACCCAAAAGGGGTGTCAAGCATTTAAGAGGCGAGAAATCAGAATACATTGAGACTGGAAAGTAATGTGATAGATGTAGAGAGGAAGGACAGGAGAGGAACAAGATATGAGGAGGATGATGAACAAATTGAGAGCTGACAAGATGCAGAAGAACAAACTTCCTAAGGAGAGAGGGAACAGTAAGGGCCACCATCCGATTCCATCCAACAGCTGAACCTAGCTACGGAACCTATGAAAACACTAACCCTGTCTAATATTATGACCATTGGTACAAAGGAGAGGAAAAAAAAACCCTTTGAGGAGCAAACCTCTGGGGATCCAAGGCCTAGGTCACCTTCCCTCTAGGCTGAAGGACGTTTTGGTTAGTGACAGCTCAGCTACTGTTATTTAGAGCTGATATTAAGTGAAGAGGAAAAGATTCCAATTTAGAGGAAACTCTTGCTTTGTCCTTCTAACAGATATGTTGTTGAGGGTTGCGAGTGATGCCTCTGCAGCTAGACACCCAAAATCAAAGGAGGAGAGAAAAGACCACTGAGGCACTCAGCCAGCCTACACGATACTACAAAACAGACAAGTTGAACCAGAGGTGGTCTGGATGGAGAATAGCATAGAGGGTGCCTCTGAACCCACTCAGGCAACCAAAGGGGCCCTAGATAATGAGGACCCCACCCTTCACAGCTTGAAGTCATAAATTCTACAACCAGAGGTGTCGCCAAATGAGGGATGACTGAAGGTCCACCCAGAGTGACGACATTCTCACTATGGGCCAGGGAGAAGGACCCCACTCCAAGTTTTGCATGCTCTAGATGTGGACTTCGTAGGTGCAGAGTGAGACTGCTGGCTACAGGCTAGCCCTGAGCCATGGAGCAATTGACATGGAAGGCATGTCTCCAAGTGGAGAGCAGGATGAGTTGAGGTAGCATAGGACCCATGTGAAGGGTATGCTCAATTAGGTGATGTGAACAAGTAGACCCACTGGGAGTTCAGATAAAGTGAAGGAAACACCAACAGAGGTCCAGAGGAGGCAAGTCACAGTAGCAACCATGAGATTGTGTGCCAACTGGATCCATTGAAAAGCCAAATCAGGAGTGGAGCGAACTTGATGAAGGTAGGAAAGACAGTGACTGGGTGAAGTCCACAGCTGACAGGGGGAGGAACAAAGTGCCAGAAGTAGTGAGAAAGGAGCTATGAAGTTGGAATGAATGAGTGGAGGATTAAGAAGAATATACAAAGTTCAGTGTTGGAGGGAAGCTTAGAAGGTCAGCATGGACTGTTGAATGGGAATGAAGGATGAAAGCGGAAAGACAAGAATGGCCAGATGAAGTCCACAGCCTGCGATGAGCAGAGAAGTCGATGAGGAAGGCCATAATGGTCGAGATTGAATGAACGATAAATGATTGTGGATTGAAAGCCATGAAGGCTTGAACGATTTAAAGGGAGGAATGGAAAGTATGATGTATAACAATGAAATCAAGCCTGGAAGGCTGGTACAAAGGTGAGCTATGAAATGGATGATGTGTGATGATGGAGTAAAGCCTTTATGGCATGTACAGTTGAAGGCCAGAATGGTTAAGGTGAGGTATGAAATGGACGATGTACAATGATGGATAAAAGAGTTGAGTGGTAAAGAACATAGGATTAGGGTAAGAGGAGGATATGGATAGGTAGTAAAAGGAGGATACGAACAGGTAAGGTGATGGTAGAACAGGAAAACACCAGCAGCAAAGATGGTATGTGGAGAGGTGGTGTGTAGGAATGGAGTGGTGAAAAGGGTGGCGGGAGCACTATGGGGAGCCCAAAAGAAAGAACAATGACAGAGAGCCAGGGGAAGAGAGAAGGTTTGAGAATGAAAGACATGATATGACTGAGGTATGGTGCAGAAGGTTGGTTTCGAAGTTATGAAATGTACGATGTATGATGGTGGGGTGAAAGCTTCGATGACTGGTACAAATGCACACTAAGAAGGATGGTACGTAGAGTATGGGAAGGATGAGGTTCAATAGTGAATGGAGGGTGGCATGAAATAGAGGGAAATACACAGCAAGTAGTCTGAAATGTATGACACGAGGAAGAAAAGAGACAAATAGGTACGATGGTGGCAGGGTAGGGAAACCCCCCCCAAAAAGAAAAGATGAGATGAGAAAGAAGAGGAGGTGAGGGACCATCGGCACTGAGAACCAGCAGAGCTGAGAAGAGCAATAGAAAGTAGGCTATGAAAAATAAGCAGTGGGCAGTATAAAAGGCACCCAGAGGAGAAACACATTGAGGCAGGAAGCCTGGGCTAAGTACCATCAAGGGATGCACCCCAACTAGGGTCCCCACGTAGCAAACTTCACAACCTCCTGGCACTAAAAACACAGCACTAGCCTCCAAAAGCAAAGCAAAGGGCCAGAATGCAAAGCACACCTACTGTAAACAATAAGATGACTACAGACATAGGGCCCCATGTAGGTAGCAATAAGGAACGAGTCAAGCAACCTAGTTCAAGGATCCAACAGACGGTGCATCCAGAAACAGCTGTAACAGAATGAGGAACATCAGGAAACCTACACGGAACAAGGCAAAATCGAGTGCGAAAATCATAGCACTATGTGAAATTCATAGCAGGTGAGAGGCATGTGACTGACTGCCCCAGACTGACACTCCAGCACCAGGGAGAATGCCCAGATCAGCAGCCCCTGACAAGCAAGGCAGGGGCAAGCGAGGTGCGGGAGCAGAGCGATGGGACCGATGAATAGGAGCCAGGTCAGATCAGGTGAGATGGGAGGGCAGGGTGCAGGATTCAAGGTTGGTGCTCTCCAGTAAAGCGATTGGAGCGGTGAGCAGTGAGCTGGAATGTGGCCCGAGGGAATGGTGTGGTGAAGGGTGAGAGCACAGAACGAGTGCTATGGGTGAGAAGGTGGAAAAGCGTAGAAGCTGTCAGCTAGGCACCGGGAGCACGTAGGTGATGCCAGACTGGAAGCACCAGAGAGGAGGAGCAGGCAGCCTGGAGCTCGGGGGAAAGGCAGGACAGGAGTGAGCAAAAAGGCAAAGCGAGGTACAGGGAACGGGATTTGAGGATAACGAGCCAGTGGCCGGAGGTGCCAAGGAAACACAGGCAAAAGTCCAAATGAGGAGAAGGGAGGGAAGCGAGGAGGAGTGGCATCTCTGGCCACAACGAAGAAACTAATCCTGGGACAGTCCAGTTTTAAGGCCTGATGGGAGAGTGCTGTTGTTGCTCTGCCCATTGAACCACAGGCATAGCCTTGTAAATATTGTGCATCACCACCACATTCTAAAATTTCATGTCCAAGACACGTTCTTACATTGTGCATCTCAGCCGCATTTCAAAATTGTGCATCCCTGCTACATTCAGAAACTGTGTCACCACAGCATTTAAAAACTGTGCATTCCCATCACATTCTAAAAATACTCAACCTCTACACATTCCAAAATGATGTGCTTGCACCACATTCTGAAACTGTATTTCCCAGCCACATTCCAAAACTGGACATCCCAACCACATTCTAAAATTGTGTGTTCCAGTCAAATTCTGAATTGTACCTTCCTGCCACTTTCTGAAATTATGCCCATCTTTGTCACATTCTGAAAATGCACATCCCCATTATATTCTAAAACTGTGCATCTTCACCACATTCTGAAAATGAGTGTCACCACATTTTGAAATTGCACATTCAAGCCACATTCTAAGATTGTGTATCCCTGACATATTCCAAAATTGTGTATCCTCACCACATTACAAAATTGTGCGGCACTGCCACATTCCAAAATTTCATGTCCTAGCCACATTCTGAAATTGCATATCCTGGCCACATTCTATAATTGTGTATCCCTGCTGCATTCTGAAATTGGGCCACCACAACATTCAAAAATTGTGCATCCTCATCCTATTCTGAAAATACTTGTCCTCACCACATTGCAAAATTATGCATTTCTGCTGCATTCAGAAATTGCATTTCACAGCCACATTCCAAAATTGGACCATCTCACCCCCACATTCTAAAACCATGTGTCCCAGTCACATTCTGAAATTGTACCTTCCCTCAACATTCTGAAACTGTGTGCCACTGCCACATTCCAAAATTGCCCATCTTCATGGCATTCCAAAAATGCACATTCCTATTATATTGCAAAAGTGCGCAGCCCCACCACATTCTAAAAATAAGCGTCCCTGCTATATTCCAAAATTACATTTCCAAGCCACATACTAAAATTGTGTATATCCCTGCCATATTCCAAAATTGTGCATACTCTTCACATTCCAAAAAAATAATTTCCCTACCATGCTCCAAAATTATGTACACCACCACAGTGCAAAAATATGCTACCCTGCCACGCTGCAAAACTGTATGTGACCACCACATGTGGAAACTGTGCTGCCACACCACATCCTCAGATTCTGTCATTGCCACATCATGAAATTGCATGTTGCCATCACAATCTGAAGTCAAGCATTCCCACCACATTCTGAAATTGTGCATCACCACAACATGCCAACAGTACGCAACCATGACACATTATGAAATTGCATATACTTGCCACATTCCGCAACTATGTCTCCCACATTTTAAAATTGCTATCTCTGCAAAATTCTACAAATTTATGACACCACTACATTCTGAATTTCAGCATCCCTGCCTCATTTCAAAACTGTGTGTCCCTACTATTTTCTGAAATTGTGACATTGCTGCATTCCACAACTGCAGCCTGGTGGTATTCTGAAAAATTCCATCCTTGCAGTAATCTGAAAATTGCATACAACTTTGGCATTCTAAAGTCATGTTTACTGTTGAGTTCCCACCATCCCTGTTACATTCCTAAGTACCTTGCATCTACACATTATGGAAATGCATGTCCTGTACCCACCCAGTGTCAGCTTTCATTTTTATGTTTGCTTGCACGCATGTGCAAGAAACATAGTGCCACCACACAAGTTTTTGTAGGTGTGCCTCTCCCACTTCCAAAACCCTGCTCCCTTTTGCAGGTGCAGCTACACCATGCCAGTGAATGTCCGTGCTATCTATGACAGCTGTTCAGAATGTAGTGGCGTACAGTTGAAAGAAAAAAACACTACAATCAGTGGTTGTAACGTGTGGGCAATTTGCATACTGATGTTGGCAGGTAATTTACATACTTCTGTCAGCAGTATGCAAAGTGCCTACAGCAGCACTGCACCCTGAACAGCTATCATAGACAGCTTCCTTTGTGTCTACTCTCCCCCCTTCCCAAACACTCAAGTAGCACGCTGGGAGCCCACCCAGCATGCTTATGCATTCCCCCCCGCACACAGTATGGCTGACAGGGGTGCCCAATCCCCCATCAGCTCTGCGCTCTACCCAGAGTTCTAGGTGCCATGCTGGGAGCCCACCCCAATGTGGCATAAGTGAGAATGGCAACAGGGGTGCTCAAACCCCCGTCGGCTCAATTAAATCCCCTCAAAAGAAACAGAATTCCAGTTGCCACACTGGGAGCCCACCCCAGTGTGGCACACATCTGAATGGCCAATGGGGGTGCCCAATTGCCCATCAGCTCCACTGAACCCCCACCCAAAAAATCTTCCAGCTGCCATGCTGGGAGCCCAACCCAGTGCGGCACAAGTCCCACATCACCTTCCTAAAAAGAAAACAAACACCTGAAAAGGAAAAACGGTCCCTCATTGATTGTCTTGCTCCCCAACCCACACCACCCTCTTCGCATCCACTTCTCCACACCCCCACTTCACCCCATACTTCCCTCCAGAGGCCGGCGTGATGATCTTTGGTGGACTAGGAACATGACTGCACCATTCAAACCTGACTACGAACTGAAGAAATGCCAGTAAGCTGTATAATGGAATAAACAGGGCTTTTTTTACTTTGATTTTTTGGAATTTTGGCACCAAATTTTCAGCTTAGGGTTTTTGGGACCCCTCCTCATGAATTCTGGTACTGTCATGGCATTAATCGGTCCCAAAAGGTGATTTCATGGTCACTGCGTGGAACCACCTTTCGGGACCGATTTGTGAAATGACAGTGTCACAGTTCATGAGGTAGGCCCCCAAAAACCCTATGTTGAAAAGTTGGTGAAAAAATTCCCAAAAATGACTGATTTACTAGCATGCATTGTGCAGTTCCTATGCACGCTCATAAGTTCACGAATTGTTAATATTTTCACTCCAGATTTTCAACATTGCCATTTTACCACACTTCCTCATGAGCAGTATAGCTGTCATTTTTCACATCTCACCCAAAATGTGTTTCTGCACATGTAGCACACAATGGTGCAGTCGGTGTGTGAAATCAATGTTCGGGACAGAGTAAGAAAATCACAGTGACACTGTTCATGAGCAGAGATCTTAAAATGGCTATGTTAAAAATTTGGTGACAAAAGTCTATAAAATGACGAGCGAGCATTGAGCAGTTTCCACGCACCCTTGTAAGTTCATGAATTTGTAATATTTTCAGTCCAGATTTTCACCACTGGCATTTTTCACACTTCCTTATGAACAGTACAGCTGTCATTTTTCACAACATGACTGAAATGTGTTTTCGCACTTCCAGTGCAGAAATGCGTGGTCGCTGTGGGAAATCACTGTTCACGACAGGTTAAGAAAATCACAGTGACACTGTTCATGAGTGGAGTTCCCAAAATGCCTGTGTTGACAATCTGCTGTAAAAAATCCCCAAACTAATTACATTATGGGTGTGCGTTGCACAGTTTCTACGCACGCTCGTGACTTCACCAGTTTTTTTTTATATTTTCACTGCAGATTTTCAACATTGCCATTTTTTATACCTCCCCATGAACAGTACAGCTGTGATTTTTCACATCCTGTTCGAAATGTATTTTTGCACGTATGGTGCCAAATGGTGTAGTCGCTGTGCAAAATCAGCCTTCAGCTAACGTGCTGATATTGCCACTGTTCATGAGGTGGGGGTCACAAGAAACCATGTTGAAAATTTGGAGTGAAAATACCAATGAACGCCTGAGGCATCAGGGTTTCTGACCATAACGCCCCACCCTGTAGAGACTGAAAGGTATCAGGGGTGTGACTTGGGATTGTCATCCGTAATGCTCATACCATTCCACCCCCACCCACACCCTGCAGCCAGTGAGAGGCATCGAGGTGTGCCTTGGACTCTTCAGCCCCAAAATTCACCCCATTCTCCTATACTGAACCCATCTCACTGTATTTCCTGATGGAATGGGGTGAACATAAGGGCCAAAGACCCCAAGGCACACCGTGACACTTGTCAGTGTCTGCAGGGTGGGGTGTGGTGAAATGGCATGGCCGTTAGGCCTGACGACCCAAAGGCACACCCCAATGCCTGTCAGTATCGGCAGGGTGGTGCTGGGCTTGGCTTCATTTCAATACATCACTGCCATTCCTATTATGCAGCTCTGTAACTCCTACACTACCAATGCCAAAGCCAGCAAGCAAACATTTGGCATTGACAAATGCTTGTTTAAATGTTTACTACAACTGCAATTTTATGTAACATGGGGAAAAAATCTTATAAGGTGGCTTGCATGGAGGACTAGGCTGTAAGTTCTGATTATGAAGTCATCAGTAGCTCTTCATTGAAACTGACTTTTTTGAGCAATGAAATTAGGGTTACAAAATGAATTGTAACTTTTAAGCAAAGTTATTTATAGATGTCATTTTTAGCATGAGGCTGATTGGGAATATGCTGATCCAAATTTTGAATTTATTGATGCTAGAAATTTTGACAGGACTCCCTCTTTAATAGGGGAGATAGATACCTTGGCCCTGAATAACTGCCCACCGTTCAGGTGGGTAGAAAGTTCCCTTGTGTGTGAAGAGGAGCCAGAATCACCAGAATCATCACAGCCCACACCCTCCACCACTGGGTGTGCATTGAGTCAGCCACTCTGTTACATGGCTTCCATCTGCCTGGCCAGGCGAGATGTCTCCAAGGAACCCTGAACCTGGGTACCATTTACCTGAAGGCCTAAAAGACTTTGCCAGCTACCATATACAGACTTAGTCACATATCTCACAGACGGGGTGGTTACATTTAGTTTTGACCCCATACAAATCAGTGGCCAGGAATTACTGAGTAAATCCCATTCATTTAGATTAGAGTATGGGACTGAAACCCAGCTCTTCAGACAATCACTAAGTACTGTAACAATAATTAGCATATCACTGAGCAGCAGGATCCTTTCATCATTTCAAACTATAACGTCTGGAAGGATGTGTAGTTTAGGAGTCACAGCCATGTATCCTAGCCATTCCTTATTTGTTAATGTTAAGTTTAGTTTAGGTAAATCGACAATTGCTAAGTTAAATGCAAGTCCCTATAAAGGGCAAAAAGCTTCTGTATTAAACAACTGTTGGAAATCTGTATCAAAATACCAGTCTGATGTGTGTTTAGCATTTGTGAAGTATAAAAATGTTAGCAATGCAGAAAATATTGTGGGCAGTAAATTATTTTATTTAAAAATCTGTATGGGACGGAATATGATCCATTTTCGGAAGTGTCATGAGCAGAAACACTGGTAGTGGTAGTGTGCAGATTTACAGTATGGGACATAGGACAACCTGTAAACAAAATGTTATTGTACAACTTTTACAGTAATTCAGTTGGGATGTCTATATTGGATTTTGTGCTGTCTTGTAAAAATACATGCAACATAAACTACGTTTAGCTGGGTATCAGATGTTCTGGCCTGTGGCATTTTTTCATGAAAGAAATGAGTTCAACTAAATTCACTCTAAAATTAGACAATAAAGTTAGACTGAATGTTTTGACCATTGGGTCTTTTTCAAGAATGATTTAGAACTGTGCGTACTTTATCTTTTTCTTTACAGATCATTATTGAAGAAGGTCAATGATGGTTCTAACATCACTTTCTAATTTCAGCAGTGTTGAAATGTTGCTGCAGCATCCTGCTTTTTCTGGGGTGTTTTATGGGTTTTGTAATTTGCTTTTCTCTTGGGGAAATGTAATGTTCTTTCAAGGTAACAGGAGCCTGATGAGTGCAGCACCAGCAACCGTGGTTTACGTTTTCCAACACTGCCCACGCTGGAGGAATCTGGTGCAGGTGAGAGGACAGTTCAGATTCATACCCATTCAGTCCATGGCTTCACATTCTGCAGCTGACCAACAAAGGTGTCATTTACTGCTGACTGCTGTTTGTATTAGCATATTTCAGTGGCATGAACACCTGTCCACGAGAAACTAAACTGCAACCGCCACTGTTCATTTTTCACATAAGCCACCTAAATGCAATTATATAGCAACCTGGGCAAGATTTATATTAATCACAGTGCCAAGAGTTGAAAGTCACCCTACCCCTTAGTCTATCCATGGAATCATCCAGTCCTGATATGTTCCTCTGTGTTAACTAAGCACTCTTTACTTTGATGATCATGATCAGAGATCTAGTGACAGTATAAAGGATAACCACATTCAGTATACAACCCTTTTCGGAACAGAACTAGGAATACACTTTGCAGTACATCTGAATATGCAAGCTAAATTTGGGTTAACATTAGCCATCTTCTTCCTATTGAGTAGGGTATCATTGATATAGTTGCTGGTTTGCATAACTTTTCTTTCTTTCTTTCTTTCTTTCTTTTTGTAATTTCTAGATATTTTGGGATTGGATCATTTCTGAAGCTCTTGGGTGGACTTTCAGCCCTCCTGTGATTAAGTTCCACTCCACAGTGGCCTGTACAGAATGAATTCTCCACACCAAAGGACTTTTAAGCATAAGTGACTGAAGAGCTGGTAATTTCCTGGGGATTAATGACCAGCTGGGGGGAAAGGGTGGCCCAAGGTGCAGCCGAGGGCCAACCCCACCCAGACAGTCATTAATTTGACAGGAACTGAATGGCTCTGAGGTCATTATTGCGATTATAAGTCTAATTGTAACAATGATTTGATTTTAGCTGTTCATTTCTGTCATTTTGTTTGAAATCCTTTGTGCATTGCCACATGTATAGCTGGCAGTGCAGTGTGATTTTTCATTGATATGTTAAATTTCCAGTCCTCCACTTCAGGACCCCAGAAAATGTTGAAATCTATAGCAGGTACTGCCATTTGGGGGGATTTACTGTGGTTCCTGTTTCCAACACTGTCACTTGCCATGGTTCTGTCAGATTTAGTGTCAGAGTCAGCAGTAGACAACATAGCTTCAGTAGCATGAACAGCTGAGTGGCTGCCATGCCGGGCATTTCTAAGAGATTTCAGCCCAGCACAGCAGCCAGTGAATGAGCTACTTCAGCTCATGAATAATTAGACTTATACTACTATTTACAGCCCGAGCTCTGCATGGGTGGCAGGCACAACTGTGGGAGATATTATCCCTGGTCCCACCAGGCATAGCATTTCAGTGCAACTGCAGCAAAAAAAAAACCTGCTGCAATCTGCCATAAATCGGGGAGCTGGTTGTAACCCACCTCCTGCTTTGAAATACAGCATGTGTGGGGAAAAACTGCAGCTCCCCAAGTGAAGCCCCACTTGTGGCAGTTGTTCCCCATACCTGTGCTGATTTCAGGGGGACTGAAAATCTGCCCCCTGGAATTCAAACAAAAATTCTTGTCTTTGTATGCAAATTACCGAAACCACCTAAACAAGTGCTGCTTCTATTGCTGGACTGTACATGATCATCAGGTATGATGTTTTGCATTGTGATATTTAGTGCTTCATTGTATGTCATAATTGAAAACAAAAATGTGTGACAGTGGTAAAGAATGACAAACTTGAAAACAACACATTTAACCCACCTACCAGCCTAACAGTAGTGGTCTGGATGCATTTGGAGTAAATTATATACCCCTGGTTCAAATGGGGGAGAAGTGGCTTTTGATTTAGATTTGAATCATCTTCCATACCTACAGTACTTATTTAAGGGAAAGACTGTAATGGTGTGCAACGGTGTGATACCCGTAGCAGGCTTCCTTGAGTAATGACATCTGCTCTCTATTATTGCAGAAGATGGATTCTTGTTATCAGAAGCCAACACATTCCAACAATTTCATGACCTCTGACCTCTTACTCCAGGCACAAACTAAATGGAGATTTATTGAGTTGACGGATTGAACTCAATCATTTTCTCCATCAACAATCATATAGTACTGTACATGTTAAAATATTAACAGGATTTAAAAAAGACTCTGCAAACCTCCATGCCCATTTTAAAGAATTTTCCCAATCAATGATTTATCAGAAGGACACCATGGGCACAGTCAAACATTTTATATACTGAAATAAACTTTTTTGAATTACATGCAATAACTTTATTAAAATGGCACCCATTGTTAGATAGAAAAGAGCTTCCTAGTACTCAGTGTTCCATGACTGAAAGTGCCTCAGCATGTGATAATCCTTATGCACTGACTGAATGGAGGCGTTGTACAATGTCAGGGCCAAAAACACCATTCATGATTAAAAAACAATCGGTTTTACTCATTATTACAGATGCAGTCTGGAGTATATTAGAGAGTCTCAGCAACCCACTTTATTTGGAATGTCTGACAAATATTAGCAACAAAAACGGTGGTGCTTCAACAATGGACGGACTGCATATGAAACAAAAGTATTATCGAGAAAACATGCTGAAGGTAAACAAGCTTAAAGGGACAATATCAACCCCCTTAGGCCTCAAAAGTGTCCCTAGTTTAAAAAACAAATTTTATGATTGTTCACTTTCTATTGAGACTTTTAATGCAGCTGGTAGTTTGATTCAGATCCCTTTTTTCTTTTAAAAAGTGAAAAACTGACTGCCCACCATACTGATGTTACCACACCAAAACATGTTTGTGTACATTTCTTGACCAGCTCCCACTGCCTCTTTTCTTGGCTTAAGAGTACATCCAACACAATCTAGCCACTCATTATGCAGTAGGAGTAGAGCAGACTCTTCTACCATGAGTGGCTGCACTGTTTGAGGGTGTTTCTAATATTCAGGAAGCATGCACTAAGAGTGGTTCAATGATATGAAGCAAAACAAAGCTGGGCATAGCTATACATTACCATGCAGTTTGGTTCTAATCAACAAGAAGGCAGATAAAAAACCAGCAACATCAATGAATTTTAGAGAAAGTAAGTAATCATGAAATTTGGGTTTTTACCTAAAAATAATATGCAAAAAAGTGTGACAGTGTCCCTTTAAGAATTACAAAAGACAAGACCCCTAGAGCAAATGCCCTGAGGCAAGGGTTGCCCTGGAAGGGCATTGGCCATGTAGTCAAATTTCAAAATAAAATTCAATTGTACATACCCCTATATTGCAAAGCATCATGGGAAGCATATGTAAATCCCCGTGAAGGAATTTGGACTGGTTCAATTTAAAGAGCAGCTGATACCTTCAGGAGAATTTTAACAAAATATAATATCTAGACAAATGTAAGCATGTATTTCACATTAGTTCAGTATTTCTCCTCCCCCATTATTTATTACTAAGGTCATTTGTATGAAAACAGTAACTTTGTTCTTGAAGATTTCATCTGTTTTTGTTGCTTTCTCCCTATATGAGATAACAGTGCATCATTTGTGGCATCACAGTTACTCCAATGGCAACAGACTGTGATATCACAACAGAGGATTTTGGCTTGAAGTAGGGAGTAAGTTGTAGAGGCAGATGAAGTCTAAGGGATAAAGATCATGTATTCATGCAAATGTTCTCAGTCATAAACAATGGGGATAAGAAATCTATAGAATATATGGAATGCAAGCTGAATTGTACCTAAATGTTATGTTTTTCAAAGATTTATTTGAGGTGTCAGCAGCTCTTGAAGCAGAATTGAATGGTGCCGAAAGGCCTCACAATGCAACCAGCATTCTGGGGTTCTTGTCTTTTGTAGCTCTTCTCTTTCTCAGCTATGGGCTTCTCATGACCCAAACAAGAAAGACCCTCGTAAGGCTGACTCATTCCTTGGCTCTGAGATGAGATACAGATACAGCACACTGATGAGTCATAAAAAGGAAGAAATATGTGTCTGTGGTTCACAGCCTTTGCTGGTTGCATTGTGAAGCCTTTTGGTAACCTGGAATTCTGCTTGAAGTTGAGCCAGTCTGAATTCCTTCATGAGGATTTGCATATACTTCCGATGATGATTTACATTATTAGAATACATGCACGTGTGTTTTTCTTTAAAATTTGGTTGTATGGCTAATACTCTTCCTATGTAATCCTTTCATCAGAGCATTTGCTATAGGGTTCTTCTTGTCTTTCGTAGTTCTTCTGTTCTTTACTATGGACTGCTCATGACCCAAACAAGTAATACCCTCCTAAGGCTGGATCATTCCCTCTCTATGAACTGAAATACATATATGGGACACTGATGAGTCCTAACAAGGATGAAACAGGTGTCTGTGTCTGCTGTTCTCAGCCTTTGCTGGTTGTATTGTGAGGCTTTGGCACCATGCAATTCTGCTTAAAGTTGAGTCAGTCCAAATGTCGTTGTGGAGATTTGCGAGCTTAAGAATGCTATTTCACATATGAAGCTTTTTTTGTTTCTTTTTTTTTTTAGTTTGCTTTTCCTCTCATCCTTCCTTTTTCCAACTAACCAGACAGCTAGCTAGCCAGGTTGGTCAAGTCACTACTGCCTCTACTAACCCAGCTGATTTCTGTTCAGCCATGTCACCTACCAACCAGATCACCTGTTTATTAGCTCCATAGCTTGCCCCCTTCAGCATGGACCCTAGGCCTGGGCTAACCCAGAGTGAAATATGAACCCACTGGCACAGGAGGAGACATGCATGGTGGCAAGACCTAGTATGATGCAGGGGGCAGTCATCTATTATTGTCAGTTGGGGAGTTACCCTGCTTTTAGCTCCTCCTACCTCCCCTGTGACCCTGTGCCTCATTCTGAGTATGCATGCAAGTGTGTGGAAGAGGAGCTGGTATCATGTATCACCCATGATACCAAGGCTCTTCACAATCCACAGGAGGTGCTGTAGAGTGAGCAGTCTCAACCCTCCCAAACCCAAGGTCTGTGCATGATGCCCGTGCTGCATACTCAGTATCCCTCTGACCTAGAGGGAAGGAGTCATGATCAAATTTGATCCCAAGTCTCTTCACCTGGCAGTGCAGCATACTACCAGCCAGTGCCACCAGCCACACCTGAGGTCTTCTTCATGAATGGTATGTAAATGCACAAAGAAAACAGTGACATTCTGTTCATTTTACTGATGGTTCCCAGTGATATCGCCATATAGTCACTATGTCACTTCTACTGTATCTTTATTTCCATTCAGCATATATTCTGAATGCTAGCAATTTAGGCCATAAAAATGAAAACCCTTATCTCCAGTACTAAGTGATGGTTGCCACCGTACAACAGACTACCTCACAATGAGTAACTGAAACACTTTGTTAACATACTGTCTGCAGTGTTCTACTCTGTCTGAGTGTCTTATGAATTCTGGGTTCTGAGACCCCTAAGTTGCACAACACAAATAACAGTTGCCATCCCTTCACTCGCTTTGCCTTGTGACTTAATGAACCCTAATGCTATTGTGTATTAATCAGCACTGATGGTGTAGAACCTATTGGGTGTGAGATTTTGTTTCTTTGATGTCTAACCTTGTGTGTCAAAAAAAAAGCTAGTGCAGTTTTGTTACAGCACAAGACTGAAATTAGAAAGATAAAAAATATTTCAATTTCCATAAAAATAAATCCTTATGTAGGACAAAAAATAAAATGGTGTAATAGAAAAGTTCACATCAGGTCATCAAAAGATCTTCTTGTAGAAAATGGAATACAAATTGTTGAGTGTTTTTTTTTTCGCACTTTAGGTATCTAATAAAGGCATACTGCACTTATTTTCTCCCTTTTAAATGTTTTTATGTTTTATATTTTATCTTGTTTTGCTTTTGCCTTCCACATTATTACTACATTAAAGTTTCTGAGTTTCAAGTTTGCATGGAGTTTCAACACTGTATGCCCCTGAAGCAGAGTCAAAACCAGTATTATAAATGTAGTAGGGGTTAGCTCATTTTTATTCATGGCATGGATGCAGACAGCAAGCTTTATTTGAGATGTTGCTTTGCTTCAGCAGAGACAACAACAAATGCAGTTTCTACATTTGGGTGATGTATTTGTTTTATAGCTTCATGCTCTCTTAGGAATATCTGTCATGAAATCTCAAACTGCAACAATTAAACACTGTCACGCCAAGGCAATTTTACTTGATTGATTTTGTATTCCTTTGAACACACACCTACACCTATGAGATGTGTCAAAGTCAAAGTTAATATGGGGGCCTAACTTCTTAACAGATGTTGCATTCTCCTGGCATGAATGATATGTAATGCATGCTTGACATTGGTCTGAGTCTGCCATCCTGCAAACTGAGATAATTTGAAACACCACAAAGCAGCTGTTAATTTTCTTTGAAACTAAGAGGGATTGCTCACAGTGGTGGAGAGGTGCTCCCCGTCCCGCACTAATTGTCTTGATTAACATGCTGTTCAGTTATCATAGGTGTGACATTTAATAGCTGTATAGGCACTTCAAAGCCAGCTTCATTATAGTTTGTCATTAATCCAAGAACTAATGAGTTGTAGATTCTAGTGGCATAAAATACAGAATACATGAATGGCTCATGCACAGCCTGCTGTACCTAAAGACAACAATCCAGCTGATAGTACAGTATACCGGATAGTTAATACATCACAAACATTGTGTTTGTGGAGACAGTATGGTTTAGAGGTTAGCACACAGAACAGAAAACCAGGAAACCCTAGTAACAGTCCCAGCAGAGTCATCACATATGACCTTATGACAAGTATTCAACCTACCCTGTGTTTTAATCCACTCCGCTTTAAGAGCAGGATCACACTATAAATGAGATACTGCACCTCACTTGGGCTATCTTCGATTGATGAATCCTAAATTGTTCAACTTAGATTGGAAAATCGTTAGCTGGTTCTTTGGTCCAAATTGTGGAGAAGGTTCACATCTTGATCTGAGCCCTGTAGCTCTGCATGATCTAGGTATAAAGTGAGAAGGGCTCTAGGTACTGTACAAAGTGAGAAGGGCTTTAATTTTCAGTGTGCCCACTGGCCTTCATCTCCACTAGTACTTACCTTAACCCATGGTATTCCTCCATGGATTGCCCCCCATGGGGGTGCCAGGAGATGGAGGACCCTACCCCCCCCCCGAGACACATATCCAGAAGTTGGGGCCAGGGTCCTGCATGATGGCATGGCTGCCGCAGGCTGAGTGAGTTAAGATGTCATGTCTAATTTACAAGTGGATGTGGGAGTAGCAGAGTACATTCATGTTACATTGAAAGAGTAGAAGCATACAAAGACAGGTGTTTTTGCATTATCCTCTGTATTTAAAATGAGATAAAATCAGACAGAGCAATTTTGTAAAAGAATAAAGAACGACTAATGTTTCTAGTCTAAATTAAATTATTACTGCATTTAAAGAAAGAGATTGTGCAAGCCTAAAGCATAATATTTAGCATTCATTGCATATATGGTTTTGTTTCAGCCACTTGAAAAATATATCAATAAATAAATTCAGACGTGATTTTGGACACGTGTCTGACCCCTATTTTAATATTTTTACAGCAATGCAAGCGTTACCAGGATTGCTAACATAATGACTTGGTTTATAACAGTTTTATTCTAGAAATTCCCCAATGGGTGCTAGAACATCACTTGTTTGTTATTGTCTGTGCTGTTTGCTTTTACTGAGCTCTTCAATTTGCATAGAATTCAGCAAAGGTAACCATGGTGAAAAATGACAACTGTGCGATGCTTCATCAGCAGTAGGGGATTTCTAGGATAAAGTGCTACCAGCAGCTACGGCATTAGATCTGTTTGATTAAAAAGCATCTGCTCCCCCTCCCCAAATCAAACCATCCCTCCCCCGATTAGGCTTTTAAGCCTAAAATATAGTTTTCTAATTACCTATGCGCAAGCGCACTAAGGTTCTTTCTCTTTTAACTTGTTTTTTGCTTTTATTGGGCTCACCACAAACCAACCCAGATAGATCAACTTAGGGTAGCTGGTTCATTCTACTGAGGTGTCACACAGATGAGGCACACTGATGAGTCCTGAAAGAATGAAACATGTGTCTGTATCTTCTGTTGGCACCCTTTATAGACTGTGTGAGAGGCCTTTTGGCACCAAGCAATTCTGTGTAAAGTTGAACCAGCATAATATTTTGTGGTGGTTTGCTTATACAGCCCATGATGCTTTGCATTATGGGGGTATGTGTGATTTTGTATTTCTTTGAAGCTTGACTTCCTGGCTGATGCCCTTTGGGGTAACCCTTGCCTCAATGCTTGCGCACTAAGTTCTTTGTCTTTTAGCTTGATTTTTATACTTTTAAGAAGCCCAAAATGGGACATTGGGGCATTTCTTACTAAAATATGATTTTTTTCTCAGGGCAATGTGTATCCTTGACCAAGTCAACAGACTTGTTTCCCTAAATAATCAGAATTAAGGCTAAGTTTTGTAGTTTTTTTAATTGTTTCTATTGATTCTTATCATTTTAAAGTATTTTAGTTATTTGCAACATTTACAGAAACGTTAGAAAATATTTTTCTACTACAAGATCAGGACATATAGTATTTTCATATTTTTATTGCAGGACACAGCTGCCCAAATCATGACTGCCCTGTGAAGATCAGGACAGGTGGTAATCCTAAACCATGGCTAGAGCAATGTGGTGCCATTTCACGTGCTCAGTGCGGCTCCATGCTCTTCGACTCTATAAGTGATACGGTGGAGCAACATGAAGCTCTGACAAGTATGTGACATTGTGTTGTGCTGCTCTGGCCATGCTTACATTACAGTTGATACATTGGATCAGAAGTTATGATACAAAGGTAATTAAAAAATTATTTGTTAGGCTCAAAAGACTAATCGGGATTTGATTTTGGGGGTGAAGTGGTGGGAGAACAAGTGTTCTTTAAAATGTTTGGGCAGAGTGACTAAGGGTTCCCCTCCACTTGCTAGTATTAGGTATCTGTCAAGTCTCTTCACTGTAGATTACAGTATGATATCCTGGCACCGGATCATGGGCTCAGCACTGGAAAGCAAAAAAGGAGGCGGAAGATCTGGCATCCCATCTGTGACGAACATTTTTCACAGTGATAGTCCACTCAGGGGAAGGGGCAGAAGGATGGGGTAATTGTGCACTATGTGGGTACCATGGAGATGGTACTTATTCAGTGGAGACTGGAAGGCACTACCTGATTCCTGTTTTTAAGAGGAGGACTAACAGAGTCATTGCAGCTGCAGGGGTGTGCTACTGCTGTGTAACCAACAGAAAGAAGAAGTGGGATTTCAAATTGAGGGCATTATTGGCAACACAAGTGACAAAAAATAGAATAAAGTATGGGGTAGTGTGTGTAACGAGAAGTTTACACACACCTGAGGGGTTAGATGCTGTATAAATCCTGAGAGTGAAGCTCGAGGGGTTTGTGCAAGGCATCTGATCCTGAGGGTGTGTGTAAACTTTGAGGTTACACACAGTAGCCCATATTTTATTTTATATAACTGCTGGGTCTCCCCTTTTTGGCCACAGCAATTATATAAAATAGCAGCTGTTCCGGTGCGGCTTCGCTCCAGTTCAGTTTTCGACTGGTCCACAGATTTTTATTTTCTGATGTTTTACAGTTTTTTTTTAATATTTTGCTATCTCCCTATTTGTAGAAAATAACACTTTTTTGTTTTTGAATTAACTTACCACCATGTTTCTCTGGCAGCTGGGCTGCTGGTGTAAAGGAAACATTGAGCCAGGAAGGGAGACACTGCAGCGGGAACATGCGCAGAACGAGGGGAACCATGCGTGTGTTTGCCATTATAAACACTCCTTTATAATGGCAAATTATGCCCTGATCTCCTATGTTAAAGAGACCCATTAATATATAGAGAATAATGGCTGGCTAGGGGGTTATAATGAGGATTTTACATACTTAAGTGTGGGATGCATATACCCCCAGAGCGAAGCTTGAGAGGTTTATTAAGGCATCCCACACTGGGGGGGGGGTATAAAATCCAAATTTTACCCCCCCACCCAGCTTTTATTTTATGTAATTGCTGGGTTGTGTTTTTTCACCACAGCAATTACAGCAATTATATAAAATAAAAGTGCTTTCCTGTTCAGCCGTGGTCCTGTCTGGCTTAAGTGTGGTCTGTGACTGGGTGGCTGGAGAGACTTTTTTTTTTTTTTTTTTGTAAGGCACCTTAGAACTGTGGGGATCCATTGCTACAGTCATTCTTGTTAATGTAAAAAAAAAAACTTTACTTACCACCGAAAGTGAGTGGCAGTCAGGGTGGTGCAACAGTGGGAGGATGTCTGGCTTGCGTATGCGGGGAACGAGGGAAACCCGGTGCATGTTTGCCATTATAACCAGCTGGTTATAACGGCAAAATTATAACTGGGTTTCCCTATGGGAAAGAATGTGACCTGGTAATTTATATACTATCATTATGTAGCAGTTGCAGAACAAATACAGAATCTGGAAATGAATGTTAATAAATGTTGCACTGCAGTAGTTTTTTTTTTTACTAGTACTGTATGTCAGGATTTATTTTTCTGCAACACTTGCTGACTTTAAACCTATCAAAATGATTTAGCCTGAGCATAATTTTTTGGGCAAATGTTGGATGATGCCAGCTATTGCCCTCCACTTGAGAGTATTAGGTATTTGTCAAGTCCCTTCACTGTAGATCACAGTACTGTATCCTGGCACAGCATCATGGGCTCAGCACTGGAAATCAAAAAAGAAAGAGGAAGATCTGGGATCTTAATCTGTGACAAACATTTTTCACAGTGATATTCCACTTAGGGGAAGGGGCATTGCAGCTGCAGGGGTGTGCTACGTAAGCAATAAGACATGACACGGTGTGAATTACGGTGCAGTAACCGCACTCCTAGGGCTGTAGTTAGGCACGAGGCTGAAGGCTGAGTGCCGGTCGTCTCTATGAGTGCGGTTATCACACCGTAATGCATAACCCCAGAGTATCTTATTGCGCTTATAAAATGTCCCTTTATTTTTAGAAGCAGTTTTTTTTATTTTTAAACACATTTTTAAATAAGTAAAAATGTAAGTGAATCTGTGCTTTTAACATAAAATAGTCCTTCTGCCTATTGGTGCAAAATTAAAGTAGTGTTATACAGTGTGTGCCTCCCTTCCCACAAGCTTCATTGTCCCTAGGTGTTAGCGTGGCTCAGTTGGTAGCACATCTGCCTCTGGACCAGAAGGTCGTGGGTTCTCATACCACACCGGGATTGGACATGCACCTAAAAAGTCGCTGGCATCTGAGTGCAGTATTGGGGGGTGCTGTACTGCTGGGGTGTGCCATCCTTGGGATGAGATGTTAAACCGAGGTCCCTTCTGCCCATCCTGGTGTTGTCCTGGTGGGTGTCCAGGTGGAAGTAAAAGAACCCAGGGCACTCTTTGCAAAAGAGTAGGGAACATTCCCGGTGCCCTGGCCAACATTCCCCTTTCCATAAACTGGTTCATGTAATTATCCAGGCTGTGTGTGGGTGATGATGTGCGATACGGCTGCCACCTCACATTCAGTCACTTCACTACCAGTCTAGCATTGCTTGTAAAGCGCTTTGGATGTATGAAAAGCGCTATATAAATGCTGATTCTTCTTCTTCCCTTGCCAGCCACAACAATTCACAAATGCTGTTTTTCTCACTCTAAGTATAACACATAGACCCATTATTTTATTTCATTCTCCTCACTCTAAGTATGACACATAGACCCATTATTTTATTTCATTCTCCTCACTCTGTAGACAAAACTAAAAGGAAGCCATAACAGAGGCTTCTCAGTTCCCCAATGCTGCAAGCATGAGCATGGTTTAAAACTGCCACACTCACTGACAGCATCAAGAACTGCTTGCTCTGTCCTAAAAGATAAACAGCAGGGTGAGTCATTTACCACCTTTTCTCTTTGTTTATATAGTATCATTGTTTACTTTCTTCATTCTGTATTTTTTTTCCCTTTGTGTTTCCCCACATTCAAGAAATGGAATGTTTATCATGGAATGTTTACCATGGAATACAGGGATTCAAAATTCTGCTCAGCTCTACTAGCAGAATGTTCCCCTACTAAAATACTGTACACACAGACAAGAAAGGTCTGTTTTAGAGCCAGAGACTCAATTATCTCACTTGTCAGGGAAAGCAGAAGAGAGTTCCCTGATGAGCAGGTAAAGATAGAAAGGGTTTTTTTCACTGTTAGCAAACAAACAGATGTAACGAAAACTATAAACAGTACTTAATGTTTCTAATGTGTTTATGTGTGTAAGGAGAGTGTGACGATCTGGTAAACAACATTTAATTAATTTGTTTTATTTTATATTTAAGATCATTTTAATTTTAGGGCACAGTTGAAGGTTTCTACAGCATAAAGGTAGCGGCCATGTGTGTGGTGAAAGATCAGTTCTGGTTGTAGGGAGACTGATGGAAGATAGTACTGGTTGTAGGAGGACTGATCTGCTCATTGTGCAGTGTGGTTTAGGACCCGGATGACTGTGCATATACAGAGAGTTAATGTACGGTCAACTGATCTGTCTTGGTCAATGAGATTTCTAGATTTTTTCTTGCCATTTTATAATGCTGTGTAACCAAAAGAAAGAAGCGGGATTTCAAATTGAGGGCAGTACTGGCAACACAGGTGACAAAAATACTATCATTATGTAGCAGTTGGAGAACAAATACAGAATCTAGAAATTAATGTTAATAAACTTTACACTGCAGTAGTTCTTTTTTATTAGAAAATGGCAAACCAAAACCAAGCATTCTGATTGACTAAAACAGTAACATCAGTGGGCAGGTATTTTTCAATAGAGCCCGCATAAACAAGTGCCAATTTGGGGTGCCCCATTACTTCCCATATCCTAGGGCACCCCGAATTTTCAGGCTTGCCAGATAACATTTTTTCTGTCTCACTTAGCGAGACTGACCGCAGCTGACACTATAAAATGATAAAAAGCACCGCAGTACACATCAACAGCAAACAAGTATTACAACTTCTGAAATCCACAGAGAATAAAGCAGTATTTTGATCTTATCTGTGTCAATCTTCACCTTTGGGTATAGTGGCCAGAGGTCAGGACCCCGAGGGAGCTCTTTTTTTGTGTGGGATGGGCGGAGTCGACCCACCATCAGCACTGCCCTCGAGGCCGACACACTGTGTGGCACTCGTGGGTTAGCCGTTATGTGTGGTCTACCCCACCCTCCCACCAGTTCTTCATCTCCCACCGTAGAGGTCACACCTCATGGAAGCTCTGCTAGCAAGAGGCCTGTTGCTGATCTGAAGTCTTCAGCTCTGTTGTAGCTTTCTTGATGCCGAGTTTGTCGACGCTGCTTTTGAATTTCCTGCCAGTTCTGTTGTCCACTGTCACACTTGGACCACTGATTCTGATCCCTGTATAAATTTTGTTGTAAATATAAGAAATTAGTGTATGATGACTGTGGCAGAGGAAAAGGCTGTCTTACTGGAACTGGCACATCAAGAACCCCAGGGATAGTTCAAAGGACAAGAGGTGATTTGAGTCTGCAGCTATTTAAAAGCCAGTTCCTTTGTTTAATTTTCTTTGAAGGCAGGAACCAAAGTATCCACTTTATAATGCCCTCAGGGAGATCCTTTGACTTGCATAGTTGCCAGGAAGGACTTGTGGGGAGGGGTGTCGGAGAGAGGCCAGAATGGACATTGAAGATGTTTGATGTCTGAGCTAGGGAGGACCCAGATGAATTTGGAAGGTCAAATACACATTCCCAGGAAGCCTTGGGAGGACATCACAGAAACTATTTGTGTGTGTGTGTGTGGCAGAACAAAAACCAGCTCTGACCAGTTACCCTGAGGAGAGGAAATTGAGTATGTCACTTTTCATTTTTTTTTAATCTTGTTGGGACAGCCAGTGTGGTAACATATAACTTTTAATACACCAAGGCAGAGTTTAATGATCTCAGAGAGGAGGCCGGCTATCCAACTAAACAAGCCTTAGAGACACACAAGACAATATTACATGACTGAGGGAGAATCATCACAGCACTGAAAGACAGTAATATTAGACCAGTCTGAATGTATGTATTGTAGAAACTTGCATTTTAAACCTCTTTGTTTTAAGGCTGTATGTGTTGAGATATATTTTGTTCTGTAATTATTGTTCTGTTTTGATATTTTTAAAGTAAAGAGATCTTTTTACAATGGAACTGTCTGGAGTGCCTTGACATTTCTTTTTATTTAAGTGGAGCTTTTAAAGGTTATAAGTAACACTGTGTATGGGCTTATTGTATACCAAACTGGGAAATGGATAGAGTTCTCTAAAGTCTTGCATAGAGTTCTAAGGGTTAATTTGAAAGACCTGATTGGGTGCCCATAGGCAAAGCTATCTGGCCTCCCGAAGATAGAATTATCTGAGCCTGATAATTGGGTACGCTAACAAGAGGTTATCAGTTTGAATCCCTTCACAGCTTGAGACAAAGGTAACTTGAACCCACAAAACAGACAAGAGGGCTACCTTGTTCTGTTCACTGTACACAAATCATGCGCTCAGAAGTTGGCACTTTGGGAGTAGAGGGCTGACCAGCTGAGCGAGCATGTGACATCCACCACCACTCGATGTCACCTGGTAAGACTGTTCCTTTTATTCTTTTTGTGACGTCGAGTCTTGTTTTTGGTTATTTTTTCTGTAGGTCATGTCTTAGTTGGGAGGGGCAAGAAAACTTTGAAGATGGGATGACCCCCTATGTGTCAGTGCCTGTGCAGCCATAAGTACTCCGTCACCAACCAGCATGACCACTGCCTCACGTGTCTTGGCCTGCTACACAACATGGATTCGTGTGACGCCTGCTTCTTCATGGACCATCGAGTCATCGAATAATGTGCGTGGAAAGTGGGATGAGCTCCGTCAACTTTTGGAGGATGGGGGCACACTCATCGGGCAAAGCCATGGTCTCTCGGCCTTTCCTCTGGGTTCCCTCCTGGTTCTGTATGGACTGCAGAGAAGAGGGCTACTGCTTCTTGTAGCCTAGCCATTGCAGAAGCCCCTTTCACGGTGCAGGAGGCCTAGTCTGTCCCTCCTGGGGCGGGTGGGAGGCATCGCCTTGGCAATTGCTCCTTCGGGGTGAAGGCTCCTCGATGTCATCTCCCCAGGCTGGAAAGTCTGGGTCGGCGCTGTTCTTGACGCCATCTGTCGGCACCATCTTGGTCCTTGGTGTCATTTGTGGTGCCATGGGCCCTGATGGCACTGTTGTTGGGGCCGGTCCGTTGCTCGGTGCCATCTCTGCTATCAGAGCCATTCACAGTGCTGATGGTGCTGACAGCTCCATGGGAGCCTCTATGGCTCTGTTCTTGTCTGTTTCTCACCTAGGTGACGTTCATGGTGCCATGGTTGAGCATGGCACCGTGTCCAGCTCTAGTACCACTTGCGGTGCCAAGCAACGGCACAGCACCATGGGGGTTTCCAACCTCAGTGCTGTCTGTGGCACCGAGAGTGTAGTCGGGGATGTCATCAGTGCTGTCTCTGGCCTTGGAGCTGCTTGCAGCACCGTGGGTCGGGATGGTGCTGTGACAGGTCCCGGCTCTGATATTGTTGCCATCCTCAGTGCCGTGTCTTCTTCGGACACTGCTCGTGGTGTGCTTGAGGGCTTCGGTGCTGACTCTGGTACACTCTCTCATTCTGGTGCCCCATTCAGTAGGGATGGCAGCGGGCGTCCACGTACCATCTGCACAGGACTTTGGTCTCCACCTCCTCAGAGGCAGAATTGAATTCCGAGTCAGATAGGCAGTCTGACTCTTTGGAGTTGGCTGCTCATGTGGACACCTTGGTATTGTCCTCAACAGGCCAGGGCCAACCCCCCTCTGAGGAGTGTACAGTGGCCCCCAGGTCCAGGGTCAGGGATCCTGACCAGCAGGTGGTGGTGCAGGCCATCATTGCCCTGCAACCTGACCTCAGAGGGTTTTCTGACCCCTCAGTGGTGTTATCCCCTCAGGTGGTGTGCCTGGATCGCCAACTTTGGGGCCGATCACAGCATCCACAGGAGTGGAGGGTGTTGCTCTGTGGATAGTCCCTTCAGGGACTGACCAGGGCTGCCAGCTGCCTAGGCTGTTTTTTTGAGGAGAAGGGCTCTTTCGGACTCAAGGAGTTGAGGGGTAGGGGTTCGACACAGCGATGCTTTTCTGGGACCCACCCGGGTTCCGGAAGGAGTCGTAGTGCAGATCTCTGCTCTTCCTTTTCGGTTTCCTCGAGAGGGCCCTGTTCTTTGGAGGCAGGGGACCATCCTTTTGGACTCTCATGGTCCCAATCACCTAACGGGGGATTCTTCCGGGTGCAGCCTAGGCATTTCCAGTATGTTTGACCAGCTGTCGGCTGTTAAGTTTTCGGAGTTCCCTCTTTCCTTGGGGCACCAGGTGCGTTATCTGGCCCAGGCAGAGGACAGCCGATTCCTGTTGTCGGCTCTCTCCCCTCTCCTCTGCCACCTTCTCCTGCTCTCCCAGGTATTCTGGGTCCTAGTGGCCCTCTCTCCTGGGAGCAGTTCAGAGCTGTGGCTGCTCAATTTCCCTCTTACATCAGGGCTATGGACAGACAGGCTATTCAACCTCCCCCTGAGCAGCCAGCTTCTGAACTCTTGAGGTCCTCTGACTCTTCATCCCCCTCTTCTGGAGGAGAGGAACCATCTGTCCACATCTTCCTAGCTGCTGATCTCACAGAGTATCAGCAATTCCATGTGAGGATGTTGGAGGACCTGCACATCACCCTACCCACGCAGCACAATCCAGAGCACTTGACGTGCGCCTTTTTAGGTGATTTCAGTGTGGACATCCTTGTGGTGCCCACCTGGCCTGCTCCCTTTCAGGAGGTGTCATTGCATTTCTGGCTGAGACCCTTTTCCAGAGTCCCAGCCCCTAGGGATCTCTGCCAGAGGTATTGTGCCCCCCTGGAGTCTCCAGGTTCTATGCCTCATCCTCTGTCAGGATTGATGCAGCTGGACACTCCTGATGGACTTCACGCCCCTCACCATATCCGGCCCCCAGATCAAGAGTTCATGGATTTTGCACATGGCCAGGAGCTAGCAAAGCACCAAGTGAGGGCATCTTATAATGCCAACGAGGTAGCTTCCAGGGTCATAGGGACAGCGATCTGCACTAGGCAGATGGCATGGCTACATCTTTTCCGGTTGTCACCCTTGGCCCGGTGCAGGTTGATTTGCTCCCCCTACCAGAGAACCCATCTTTTCTCCCATAGGGTGAGATGGTGTCTGTCGGGGCAACTTCCTACTCCTTCTGAGGAGTCCCCATCTCACTCTCCCCACTCATGGGCCTCTGCAGACCGGTGAAGGTTCTCTCTCTTGGTATGCCACCCACTGAGAGCTAAGGAACTTAGTCCTTTAGGGTTAAGCCCCCTTCGGAGGGGGCTTGGCACTCACTCAAAGGTGATGAATGGTGAAGATTGAAACAGATAAGATATGAAAATTATGTACCTATTGTAATTCTGATCTTTCTGTGTATCTTCACCATTCATCACAATCCCACCCTCCATCCGCCTGGGGCATCAGTCTCTGGGTTCCCTCCTTCTCTGTGCCCTCTCTTTCACCCTCCTCCTTTCTGTTGGTCAGGAGTAGGGTGACCTTGGGCACATAGGGGAATGTGTTTCTCTAGGGGGAAAGTGGCTAGGATGGGGTGGCACTCCTTCCTCAGTGCCACAGTGCCTCAGCTCCACCCCCATGGGGTGGGGGTTGGTAGTTGCCCTCTTTTCTGCTTTCTTTCCCCTTTTCCCCATCAGCTTTACTTTAATTCCCTTTTGATTTCCTTGTCCTTTAGACATAAACCTCAATTTAATTTAAGAAACTAGTTTTCTTATGCCAGAAATTTGATTGGGGGGAGTATTCCCTGTATCCTGTCTTTTTTTCCAGAATAGCCGATTATGCTTATGTTGGGGTTATTGCCAGCGATTTTGTGCCTTGAATTCTGGCAGTTTAGCCTTCTGGCTACTCCTTTGCAGTTTCTATACAATCTGGAGAGAGGTCAATGTTCCAGGGTATGTCCCCCCCCCCCCACATCCTTACTTCTAAAATTCCATAGCCCTCCCGCCTCCTTTTCTACTTCCAGAGATTGGGGTCCCTCTCAAGCCCCTTAGTTTTCCAGCTTTATTCTGTCCTCTCAGTCATTTATTTCTCCTTTTAGTTTGTATATTCTTTCTTTTATCTGTCCCTTGGACTCCCTTGTCCCTCCCTCCCAACCTTTCCTTACTCTATGGCGACTCAGAACTGGAAGGAGGATGAGGTCGATCACACATAACAGCCAACCCGCGAGCACCACGCAGTGCATCGGCCTCGAGGGCGGCGCTGATGGTGCATCAACTCTGCCCATCCAAAAAAAAAAAAAAAAGAGCTCCAGCGGGGTCATGACCTCCGACCACTATACCCAAAAGTGATGAATGGTGAAGATACACAGAAAGATCAGAATTACTGTAGGTATGCAATTTTCATTTTTTGTTCATTATAAAATAATCGGTAGCATGGTATCGGCCATTTCTCTCATGACTGTTTCCTCATACGATTACTGGTTTTCTCTACCTCCTGTTCCAGGCTGCACACAAAACAAAATGAGGAAACAACATTCCCGATTCATTTTTTTTTTTTTTAAATGAAGAGGTACCTGTTCTCTCTCCCCCTGCCTCATCATTTCCTTAATGCGCCGTTCACATTCCACAAAAGCACACGGGGCCACAAAGGCACACAGGGGGGTGCACGGGGGACATGGTCATGGACCAATAGCAGAAGAAAATGGGTTACACCCTGTACGTCTTTGTATGTTGGGGGGAGAAGACAAAGGACAGTCAACTTTTAGATTTTCAAATCAAACAATTGTATCAAAGGATGTGTACCTATGTGTCTCTGTTTGTGAGGATGATAGTAACCATAACAGCCATCTCCAGTTCTAAGTAAGGAGGCTCCTCTAAGACAAAAATCCCTATCTCAAAAAAAAAAAAAAAAACACTTATTGTTGTAATACAGATGGAGGAACTATTTTATTATAAAACTTATTTTAAACTAAGTTTTCATAAATTTTTTTAACTATTTTTTTTACAGTATCCATTTTCTAAGTGCAATAATACCCTCCAGGGTGGGCAGTACTGGGAAATACTAGACCTTACAGGAGCTATAAGGCCCTCCCCCTGCGGCGTCGGGCCTCATTACGCCCCTGGCCAGTCCGGTATTTATACAATACCACCCACCCTGTCGGGTATTATTGCTTACTTAGTACTGTACGTCAGGAATTATTTTTCTGCAACACATGCTGACTTTAAACCTATCAAAATTACTTAGCCTGAGCATCATTTTATGGGCAAAAGTTGGATGATGCCAGCTATTGCCCTTTAAATAAAATGAGTTTGTCATTTTTGAGAAAATGTTTAAAAACCCAACATTTAGGCATAATTTATCATGTATTTTATATCTTGTATGCTTTTCTCTTCCTCTTCCCTTTATTCTGCATTGCTAGTTTAATTTGCATGGAAACCAGATCCTTACTTACTACAGTCCATCTGCTATTTAAACTTTTGCTGAAGTCAAATGATTCTCTGTTTGTGATATGCCAGTTGGTTGCTGCAGAGAAATTAATGATGTCACAAAGAGGTTTGTGTCAGCCCAGTGGTGCTGAGGGTTGAAGCTCTGGACGCCACACCTCGTGCTACACCAGCAACCCGGGTTCGGGAATGACCTTGAGTCTTCAGGGTGCTGATGTGTGGGGGGGGAGCAGGATTGAGCATGCCGAAGGGGCAGCTCTCCTCTCCTGAGGGTGGGCTGGCACCCCCCGTAGTTCCGCTCTCATCGGGTAGAGGTTTGGTAGGTAGTGTGGGCAGAGAGGGGTGGCAAATAGTTACAGGAGGTGGAATGGGCTGAGCTGGTGCCATGGGGTGCGTAGTGTGCCTCCACATGCTCACACGGCCATGTACCAGGGCCTTGTGGGGGGGTCAGGGGAGAAATCCAGTAAAATCATCTGTGTCCCCATCACCAGTTGACAGGAGGAGGTGACGGGGACCAAACAGCTGGAATAAAAAAAAAAAAGAGGATTGTGATTTCAGCAAAAGATTACATAGTAAGAGTAGAGCCACTGTAGGAGGCAAGTGTCCTGTTTCTATGTAAGTGAATGAGCCTAGTACAGCAATATAGAATAAAAGGTACAGTATAGAAACACAGAAAACCTTCAAGAAATATGATTGATGATTTCTAAATGTAATGGTTGCCTTTGGGGCATCATGGAATCCATGGTAGCATCCAGAGGTCCAAAGGGGACATGTCCCTTTATAGTGAGGGGGCCTGCCTGGGTTCATTGGGTTCATAAGGAACATGGTGAAATAGCATAGTGCCTCTACCTGGGAAAAATCGGAGAGGGCCCCAGGACTCTAGCAATCAGGGGCAGTTGAGCAAGATGTTAACACATTAACAGTCATGGCATGATATATTCCTGGGAAAATTCAGACTGTGGGAATTAGTTTATTCTGTCATCCAAAACTGCGGCAGTTGGGCACCTTTTCCCAAAAGAGTGACCAGCCTTAACATTAGTAGAGACAATCCCTTCCCATTACACCTTTATTGCAGAATCACATATAGTAATAAAACATCTGTGTCCCCCAGTGTTAGACGACCAAACAGGGTGCTCAGACTTCAAAGTACATAAACAATTTCATTCGCAAAGGCTGTTCACAAACCTAGGAGTCCGAGCTTGAGGGTCAATGGAGTACTACTAACAGCATTTCTTACACATGGGTCCTTGGTCACTTGTAATCAGGTGCCTGAGTGCAACTTGGTCACGCTCAATAGTACAGGTCATATTTGGGTAGTCAAACATCAATCCTGCTGCAGCCACAGTGTGGTACACAAGTGCCCTGGAGGGCAGCAGTCATCAAGGCTCCAATAGAGTTCTTGAAAATATATTTACCTACATTCCATTCTATTCTGGATACTGTCTTACTTGCAGACACATTTTAACAGCGTCTAGTCTGGAAGACCTATCCTGGTAAATCTGTTCACAAAACTACATGGGAAGGCAGGATACAAATGCAGAACTAGCCAATCAGAATAAATACACATTGCTTGCCTAGTAAGAACTCTGATGCTATGATGCTTAGGAATCAGTTGCCCATAAGGCCAACACCCCTTAACGTTTCTGTAAGCATTAAGACATGATTGGGTATGCATTATGGTGAAAATAATAGCACACCTCAGATGCACTGTTAGGCATGAGGTGCAGCTGAGTGCCACTAAATACACTTCAGAAGTGCAATTATTTCACCATAATGGTACACCCTGGAGTGTAGTATTGCAATTATAAAATGCCATTTTTTTTCTGCCTCTCCAGCCCAGCCCCCATCAGCCCAACTATGCTCCCAGCTCTGTCACTCGTCACCCCAGGATGTACCTCTTTCCTGCTTGTTCCTCTCTGGCTTACCACCCCTCCAGGGCAGGGCCTTTGGAGGCCACCCCTCACCTCCATTGGTTCTCATGCTTGGTTGACTGCGGAAGCGCCACAATCAATGGTGTCGGGCCTGTTTAGCTCAGCAGGTGGCATCCTGTAGTGAATCAGCCTTTTTTCCTACCTGTTCTTCCTGGGAGGTGTGGCACACAATGATGTGCATGTATGCTGTATTTCTGGCATACCTCCAAACTAGAGCCAGCCCCAGCAGTTGGACCCCTTGCTGCCGTAAGGGGATAGTACTGTGTCGCTGGCTTCCCCACCCTCCCCCCTGGAGGAGGAGAGCAATCCCTGGGATGCTCGATCCTCATCCCCCCGCTGGCCCTCTGACTCCAGAAATTGCTTCCAATCCCAGGTCATCAGCATCACAAGCAGTATTGCTACAGCTGCGCCGGTGGACTGGCACATAAAATGGAATTTAAGTATTTGACTTAAAATGAATGCAAATATGAAGAAAGTATTTAAAAAAGATGAAAATGTGACCTTTCATTGAAATATTTAGTTATTTAACTTTGTTGACCAGGTGACTGCACTGGCAGCAAGTACCTTTTTCAGTCACAACCCGGGTGCAATAACACAGACAATGGGTACAATATAATACATTCATGATGTAATACATTTGGAGGTGAAGTTACAGAATGTCATGAGTAATACAAAGCACAATAAAATACATTTGGAGGTGAATGTACGGCATGTCACGAGTAATTCAAAGCATTCGACAAGGAACTATGCTTGATACTGGAATAATGAAATTTGGTGCAAGGAAACACACAGCAATGTACTGGTGAAAAAATAGTATAATAAAATATTATAGGCATAAGAGACGATACAACAAACCAAGTAAGGTGTGAAACAATGGGCATTGGAAGAGGGCAAGAGAAGTGAAAGAGGAAAAAAAAAGCAAAAGCTTGTAAGTAACCAAATATGTTGGGAGGTGTACGGGGGATATTACAAGGTAAGGGGAGCTTAAGAGAGATAAGAGAAGTACCTGTAAGTGGGAGAAAGGGGGTGGAAGGTTGCTGAAAAGAGGGGGTGGAGATTACTGAAGAATATGCTTCCATTTTATCTCTGAATACAAAAAATAGTCCATATTCTGCAAGTGTGAGGGTGAGCCACATACAATATAACATAATGATAACCAGGTGTGACACACATTTTTACCAAGAAAAAGTCATGTTACCTTGCATTTCAAATCAATACAAGTACTGTATTTCAATGGAAAGATGTTAAAAACTTAACCTGCCAGGTTGCCTTTTTTGGGAGGCTTGATAAATTTCACCTGAAAACACCCATATAATGTATAGGAAGCTCTTATTGCTCCTAAAAAGAGACAAGGTTATTTCCTTGTAATCTCATAACTGTGACATCAGGGGTTGCTAACCCTACTTGAGTACGTCATAGCAATAGGATTACTACCGGATCTGATCTGTGCATGCACGCATGTTTTTACCGTCTCTGAATGAATGGCCACTGCGGTGAATGCTGGCCCCAATGGAGATCGGCACCATGGCTAAAAAAGGAAAAAAGGATCCACCAAGGCAAGTAAATCTTTACTGCTACTGCACTAGGGAGGTGGAGAGGAGGAGGCGACCGTTTCATAGGAAATACACTGTTACGGGTCATGCAGTCAGGATGGACTGTGTCATGCATGGCTCCATAAGGTATGAAACAAATGTGATTGTGGCAGTGATATGGAAACATTATTAGGGACATTGGCTACTGATACTGTTTTTATTCCCCAGACACTGTAAAAGATAATGCCTGATTTTTGGTGGTTAACCACTGACGTAATCGGCTCTCGCGGTTGCCAAGACAACTGTAAACCTCTCAAGCTGCACTCTCAAGGTTTACTTGGTGGTTCTGGCAACTGCTTGAGCTGATTACATCATGGTTAATCACTGAAACTCAGGCATTATCCTCTGTATAAGATTCAAATGTATGTGCTTTTATAAACTTCAGGAATGTATTTGAGCAGTTTGGGTCTGCCTATGTAACTGTGTTTTCTTACCTTTTCACTTTGTTTATAAATAGAGAATACTGGATTAGCAACTGTGCACAACCAGTATGTTGTGCCACAGAGAGGTTCTGATGCCGGATGACCTCGAGAGCGAAGCTCGAGAGGTCCCCTGGAATCAGAACCCCGAGGTGGCACAAAATACTGGTTGTGCACTTAGTTGCCCATCCAGTATTTTTTATAGTGTATAGTAATAATTTATTCTAAAGAAAACAGTTTTGATTTAAAATTATTTGATCATCTCTCGTCGTACTGGCTGCTAGAACCTTAGTGTGATTGCTAGGAGATGTGATGCTTTGCTGTTGGGTACATTTGCAGTGTGGGCGGGGTTACAAACAAAATCATTTATGGTGCTAAACGAGATCTGTTATCGGTATTTTGTACAGGGGGCGAGACTCGTCGACATCATTGAGGTATGATGTCACTATTCTGATATCGTTTATTGTTTTTTGTGTTGTTTGCTTGTTTGCCTGCTCCTCGATGAAGCGCTTACGCTCTCCGAAGTCTAATTTTGAAAAAACTGCCGCCTCCATTCTGACTCGCACTGCTGTGTGAGGAGACGCTAATAGGCAGTTTGACTGAGGCACAGAGCAGTGCGTGGAGCTCTAGAGCGTTTCAAGATGTTGTTGTACTACAGTGTGGTACAATCACATTTCATGAACTTTTGCGCTGTGGTACTACAACATTTTGAAATGCTCTGATTTCTATGCGCAATAGCTCCCTACTATACACTATAGCATTATTGTCTACTCATTCATCCTGTTTTTTTGCTCTGTCTTTCCCCACACTCAACATATGGAATGTTTACCATGGAATTCAGGGATTCAAAATTCTGCTCAGTTCCTCTGGCAGAATGTTACTGTCTCAACATACTGTACACACACAGCAGAGGTTTCTTGTAGAGCCAGATACTCAATCATATCACTGTCAGAGAAAGCAGAAGAGATCTCCCCTGATAAGCAGGTATAGAAAGATTTTTCATTGTCAGCAAAGAAACACTTATAATGAAAATTATGAACAATACTTAACGTTTCCAATTTGTTTGTGTGTGTAGGGAAAGTGTGATGATCAGGGAAACAACATTTAATTATTTAGTTCTGTTTTTTAAGGTAGTTTTATTTTTAGGGCCCAGTTGAAGGTTTTTACTGTGTAAAGGTAGCAGCCATGTTTGTGATGGAAGATCAGTTCTGGTTGTAGGGGAACTGATGGAAGATCACTTCTGGCTGTAGGGGACTGATCTGCTCATTGTGCGATGTGGCTACTAGCAAACCTGACCATGTTTAGAACCAGGCTGACTGTGCATTATGCTCTAATAATTTATGGTCACCTGGCAGGCTTTATCCAATTAAAGTCCTTTGATTTTCAGACCCATTGTATCAGTCACTTTAGCAATGTACCTGACATAATGCATAGATGTGGTAAACAGCTTCTCTACATACCTTACCCACTCCAGGACTCGAGGGGTGGTATGTTGTTTGGAATGCCGGTAGGTTGGCTCCTATAGTTTCTGTGTTTGGGGCATGTGTCTGGCATGATCTGGACTCCTTGAGGAGGAACTGCCAATAGGCCCCCACTATGCCTGTGAAGTCTCCCTACACAGTGACCTCCAGAGACTTGGACCGGAGAGAACAAGTGTCACACCTAGACTCCGGACCCAATAGCACGTACAACTGGTCCTTGGATGGAGTATCAAGTGGTCCATGGTGCTGCATCCGGGTCTTTAGGGGCATATCTCTTTTATACTAAGGAGGCCAACCTGGGTTCTTTATGCTCCAGAGGAACAGGGTGAAACATAATGCTAGTGCAGTGCCTCCACCAGGGGAAAATCATTCTGTTGCATTAAGGGATAACAGAGTAGTGGTAATTTATTTATTTTGCTGTATAGGTTGTATGCTCCTGAGCTGCCCCTGGCTGCGCCCTCAGACTGACCTCCTACTAGCCTGATCACCTGACTTACCTTCCTCCATCATTCTCTGCCACAAGACTATGTTGAGTGCCTGGTCACCGGCAGGGGGCCTTTGAGGGGTTGGTCATCATCCTGCAGCTGAAGGCATTTTTTTCTCTGAATTTTGTCTCTGGGCCCACAGGACATGCATAGGGCGCGATATGGAACTCAGCTTCTGTGAGATGCCCCCAATGCTCTCAACATAGGATCCGGTCCCTATGTGTGTGGTTTGTTTGTGCTGCCACCTGAACATCTTCAGGTAGCAGTGAAGCAGCGAGCCATGGCAACCCTGACTCCCCATTGATGGAGGAGAGCTGTCCTGGGAATGCTTGATCCTCCCTCCCTAGCCAGCCCCTGAGCAACCAGTATCCATTTCTGAACACAGGTTGCCGGCATGGCAGGAGGTGAGGTGCTCAGTGCCTCAGCCTTCCACACCACTGGGCTGGCTGGGGTGGTAACTTATTAACAGTCTTTGCATGATATATCCATTGGTAGAATTTGTGAGTTTATGCTGTCATCTGCAACTGCAGTGACTGTGCACCTTTTCACAACAGGGTAACCAGCTTTAACTTTAGTATAAACAATCCGTTCTCATTACACTTTCATTATACTATTCTTACAAAGTTTCGAAACTGGTATAGCGCAGATGCAGTAAACAGTTCAATTGCTTGTAACTAAAAACTGCACATTTTAACCTTTGCATACTGGAAAAAGGGGGTCTGGTACTGCCGGGAATAAAAGAGTAAGCCACCCAAACACTTGCATGCAACACTTGTGTAACCCCTAGGTGGCGCTATCCCAAGGGCTACTACCCCTGCCTGCTTGGCTAGTAGCAGGTTAAGGGGCCTGGGTAATGAAATGGGTGCCTCCACCTGGAGGTCAGGGTTGTTAGTGGTCAAGCTAACCTGGGCACAGCCCTCTGGGACACTGTAACCTCCCTCTTTCCCTTCTAGTGGCCTGAACAATATACAATAATTACTTTCAAAATTACCTTTATTCACTAGGCAATTACCCACACTGTTTGATTATGATGCTTGGCCAGCTGGTTATGATTGTTCTTTGATATTTGTAATATAAAAATGTAGTCTGTGATTGTTTCCATAAGGCAGCTGTGCCATGGGTCAGGTTTTAGTGTAAATAACAGGATATATTAACCTGAAACTAGGAGGTAATTAAAAAGACTGGAAAGCCTTAATTAAGGGTCTCCTGTTTATCTGACTTAATTGGAGCTGAAACAGCTGCCAGGATATAGGGATTGTAAACTTTTATGATGTTTTAGAGGAAAAAACATTTGTATATCGCTATGGTGCTAAAAGTCATAACATATTTTGAAATGCCTGAGAATAGGAACTGTTTGAGATCAAAGAGGGGATGTTAATATTGGGAAATGAGTTTTTGCTGACGTCACCTTATTTGAAATATCTCCTGACAGGAAGATCATTGTTTGTATAATTTTTTATATTTAACAAGGAGTAGCTAGATGACATCATGGAAGGGGTGTGTGAAACAGACACAGTTTAACCTAGGATCTGTGTCTGATGTGAGAGACATTTCTTTGAGGGCTCTTAAGAAACAAGAACTAACGTAAGCACTGTAAGAAGGTAATACACTAGGTAGAAGAAGTCTAATTATATTGTGATACGAGTTTATGTTTGCACTTTTCCTTGTTTTCTTTTAAGTGATTGTATGCTTTGTGATATAGTGTTCTGTGTTTACATTTTACATATTTTTATCCAGTTTTAAGTAAACCTTTCATTTAACATGATTGCCTGGGTGTGTCTTCAAAGTTCTTTCTTTTGCATGTAAAGTACAGATGGTTAAATTTGACAACTGTTCATATGCTTAATGGTGTTACCAAACTGGGAAAAGGTAAGAATATACCTAAGGTCTTTTATAGAGGTTTAAGGGTTCATTTTGGATACCTGGTTAGGTGCCCTTAGGTGAAAGATATCTGGCATCCCCCCAAAGAGCAGATTATCTGAGCCTGTACATTTGGGTACGCTAGCATAAGGTTCACAGTTTGAATCCCCCTAGAACTTGAGACCAAAGGTGATTCGGACCCACAAGCAGGCAGGATGGTTACCCTGTTCTGCTACCTGTTCACAATACTGTGCTCAGAGGTTGGCACTGTGGGAGCAGAGGATCTGACCTGCTGAGTGCGTTTTTGTGTCAGCCACCAGAGCTGGTTCCTTAGCTTGACCCTGAGGACCCCTATAAAACAAGGTAGCAAATAGCAACAATACAATACTTTTGGCACAAGCTGGAACCACAGTCTGGTTAATTACAAACAAAGTTAAATTTGATTTATTCAGGGGGACTTGAACAAGGGAGGGGCATAATCAGGTTGATTTGCTTAAAAGCTATATTAATCAGACATTTATGCATACAGTTCAGAGTCCCTACACAGTCACACACTCTGGGTACCCAGGTAGGAAAATGGTGGGCTAGCCAGGAACTTTGCAGCTGGTTGGGGCCCTGTGATGGAAGAAAGCAACATGCACAACACACACTATTTGTAATCCGGAGCCGAAGGGCTCAGTTCATGAAAAAAAAGGCAACAAGACAATCAGATGACAACACTTTTAGATTTAGCTGTTGTTGCAGGGAGCTACCCTGATGTTTACTCACGATACCCAATACTGGACACAGGCAGGATGAAATTGAGACTGCAGGCTGATCAGCTGGAGTAACCAGAGAGCAGGTTCCACACGAATCACCGAATCATAGTTCCTGTTCAAGGTGTTGAGCAGGGGGCTGATCCCCAGGCCGGTCTCTCGTAGATGACTTTCTCTGCTTAGCAGGTATTCTGGCTGGGCCAGTGTAGCAGGGCCCAGGCAAATGGAAATGGATACGGATTCGGTCCGTGGAGCTGGATACAGCCTCCAGTGAGCAAAACGCAGTTCAGACACTCAGTGGGGAACCAAATCAAGACCCACTATAATCACACAGCACATTCACATGTTAGAAAATTCCACTGTACCAGGCAAATGGCTCTCCGGTCACAATTATAGAGTCTCTGCACAATCCGGGAGTTCAGAGGTAGCTGGAAGTCCTGACAGGCCGATCACATTCAGCAAATCTTCGGTCTACTTCAGGTTAAAGCTTGGTCACAATTCAGTGGCTTAATGCGCTCTTGGAATTTGGATTCAGTCCAAAAAAAAGCACAAGTTCCCTCTCAGGAACAGCAGGCAGGCATGCAGGCCAAACTCAAGCCTTTCCACAGTTCTCCCGTGCAAATACTCTATGGAATGCTACTCAAACTCTCTTGAGCTGTTACTTCTTCACTTCCCAACTCAGATCTAACTGAAACTACAAGCAGTGTGGGACTTTCCCCAAGATCCAAAAGCTTCAGCTGATCTGTCTGTCAGTCACAACAAGGGCTCCCCATCCAGGTTATTTTAGGTGCCAAAAACCCAAAACTACAATTCCTACAAGTTTTGGCCCCACCAAGCCCCTGTAGGCAGGCTCCATTTTAGAGTCCCAAATGTACTGATTGGCCCATTCTGCGATCCAGGACCGAGACAATGGAAACAAACAGAACTGTCCATGCTGCAAAGAAGGCAGGTTAGAACAAACAGCAATATTATTACTACTCTTACAAATGATCAGCAAACAAGTACATCTTCTAACAGAGCTCCCTCTCAGATTAATTATGACTGCAATCCAGGCAGCTCTTAAAGAGACAGTACACAGAGGCTATACAGGCACTCTCTGGCAATACATTTACACTGCTAAAACACAGAACACCATCCTGGCAGTGAGCATTTAGGCAAGCTCAAGGAAGACTTTTCGGGAACCCCCATTTGTAGGGGGATTACACTTGGGTTTACATCAATATTGTGGTTTTCAGATTTTCCCTACAGTACAAACAATACACTCACTTTAGTGAACATGAAGACAGTACAGGCCTTTAAGGTAAGCCCAGACAAATTTCTGCTTACCAAAGAAATCCCCAGGTACCCTGTGCAGTAGAATGTATAAGGAATCCCTGTTAATTGCTATGTTATTGCAGAGCATATTCGTTTCATCTCTGCTTGTGTAGCAATGGGATAGGACGTGATGAACCTAGAGTCCCTTCGGACCTTAAATTACTATGTTACTATGTAAAATATATGGAAATTATCACACCATACCTGTCTTGCTGTACTGCTGAAATTAGTATTATACCCTGAAGAGTCTCTTTGAGATATGGCTAGTATTATCATATCATGTGTATTTCCTCATACTGTAAGTACAGACGTGTATAGGCAGAGTAACATGGAATAAATGCATTGGTCTGTCAAGCCCATCTCCATTATCTCAACAGAAGTTATCTGAAATATTGTTCCTCTTCCTGCCTCATTTGTTGAGACATTTCAGCAGTTTGAGATATTCAATGGGTGCATATCCATCGTATTAAAACTCCAGTGGAAACTTTTCAGAACAAAATTAGATTGAATGCCACCAAGGTGTTACCATTTGACTCTAACTTACTGTATGCTGATGTCAAATTGGTAAAAAAAAAAGGAAAAAAAAGGGCCATTACAGGAGGCGACTCTAAATGGGTGTAACAACTGAATACTATAAAAACAAAGTCCAGTAATTGAGCAATATTATTGACTGATTGCATTTCTAAAATGGTTGTTATGTTTATGGCTGGAAAACCTCATAAAAAACAGAATTGGAATGTAATCTTTAACAACATTATTTAACAACTACATAAAAATAATCTGGTTTATTAATAATAATAAGGCACTCCAAGGGAAGGAGTATCTTCATTAATCTAGTCCTAGAGGCATAAGGCCCTTGGCTGTGCCTCATACCTCCTGAATTTCCTAGGGTTAGATTAACTGATAGTAACCCAATCCATGATTGTGGCTTCCTGCGTAAGTAGAGGGCGGTCCTGATGAGCTCCCCAGCCTGCATCCACCTTGACCGCTTATGTTCCTTTTCCTTTGTCATTCTGTGTGATAGCTCTTGATGGATAGAGCCTGATCCAGACGACTGAGCATTAACATGCATCAGCTCATTACCCTTCACACACAGACGGTCTTCATTCCCTTAGCACCCTGATGACCTATGGAATCACCCCATGTTACAGGGAGATAGAGCGCAGCGATTCTGGGAGAGAGGTGCCTGTTTTGGGATACAGATACGGCTGAGCATAATGCAGGCCTCTTGCTTTTTGTTTACAGCAGCATTGCTTGCCTCAGTGGTCAAGTCGATTCAAATCAATAACCAGTGAGTTTGCATGTCATCTGATCCTTTTTTAATCTCTTTAATCCCTACTGCATGCCACACCATAATTTGAAGAGATTGATTCAAATCATTCCCTGGCCCTGACCCTATGAACTAGGTTTTAATCAGTTCAGCTGAAATTAATGAGACCTGACCTGTTTTTGACCAGTATATAAATAGTAATGTACTACTGTGTTTTCATTAAAAAAGCTCTCCGTATTTAAAGACAGGTGCACTGCATTCTACTCATAAAAACACTGGTTGTAAGGGCACCATCTGTATAATAACATACAGTACTGTAAAGTCTGTTCTTTTCTCTCTCTTTTTCTACTTGTATTGTCAGACTCCATATCCTAAGTAATCAAAACAAATATCTGCAGCAACAGCAACTCCGTTTTGCAGCAGATGCCAATATTATAATTTATAATTTTCAGAAATACAGTAATTAAATTCACAGTACAAACTTCATTGATATAGACAACGTCAGTGGTAGTAAATTGCATAAGATAAAACTGTGTTGCAAACATGACGACTAAAGGAATAGGAGTACAATAAACATATATAGCCGTGGCTTATAAATTGTTTCTTTTTTCTTTGTGTGTGTGTGTGGGGGGCATATTCCAGGCCCTGCAAAATTTTGATTGTTTCTAGTGTCTGATCCCCACCCCTACTGATATTATAATAGGTTGCTGTGATTTGTTAGAATTAAGCATCATTTATAAAACTAAGTACTGCTGTAATAGCTTGCTAGATTTTAGAATGTTATCAACACACATAAATTTGTTTAGTCAATAGGCGAGCAGATTTCTTACGCATATATGCATAGATGGGGAGGCAGTATAACATAGTGGTTAAGAGCACTGAGCTGCAAACCTGAAGAACTGGGTTTGAATCCCACAGCAACCACTTGCATACTGTGTGACCACGAATAAGTCACTTAAGTTCCCTGTACTGCCAGGATGCACCTGGAAACATGCCTCAGCTTAATGTGTCCTTCCTGGCCCAAAATTCACTGCAAAAACTATGTTAATGCAGAGATTAAGGTTCAAGAACACAAAGCACACAAAGTAGGAAAATGAACAAAACATTAGGGTTTGCGGTCTCTGGAGTATTGGTGAATCAGTAGTGGAGTGTTTCTTGGGGTTGTTAACCATAATACCCACCCACCCTAGCCCATAGCCTCCTGTCCAAAGCACAAAGTAAAGCTCCAAGCCAGTGTCTCATAGTGATACACTCTTCTGAGGTAGTGAAGTATGGCTCACCAAATATTACCAACAGAATCGGTCATAGCTTTCTTCATGCAGGGACTGAGCTCAGCATGAAGAAAAACAATCATGTCTGACCTTGTTTGCTCAGGGGAAGGGGGCATTAGGGTTGACAACCCCAAGGAGCACCCCACCGCTGATTTGCCAAGATTCCAGAGACCCCAAACCCTAATATTTTTCATTTCCCTAGTTTGTGTGCTTTGAATTCTTCAACCCTAATGTCTACATTGATGTAGTTTGAATAAATTTCCCTTGTTTTTGTGATAGTAAAATTGTATCCTCATTCACACGGATCACTTTGTGACCTGCACGAAATGAAATAAACAGAATACTAACATGCTAACATACTAAAATGCCAGCAGAATAGGTCTAACGGTCTTTCATGTCTGCTCATTTGGTCAGCCCCCACCCTGGGAGCTGACCTTGCTGCCCCCCTCTCCCTCTCTGGCTTCTCCCTTCCCAGTCCCAGACATTCTCGCTGCACTGGATTTTGCTTCCAGAACCCTTCCCCTGTACCTGTCCCACCTCCTCTTGAACCCCTCCACCATTTCTGCCTCCACCAGCCCCCTGGGCAGCGCATTCCATGGCTCCACCACCCTCTCAGTGAAGTAGCACCTCCTCCTCCTTTCTCCCCTGACTCTCCCCCCAGCTTCCACCCATGCCCTCTAGTTGCCCCCCCTCCTTCCTATAGAGCACCCTGACTGCTTCTCCCCTATTTATCCCCTTCATTTACCTGAAGACCTCTATCATGTCCTCCCGGTCCCTTCTCTCTTCCAGTGTGTACATATTTAGCTCTTTGAGCCTCTCCCCATAGGTCCTATCCCCCAAGCCCCAAATCATTTTGGTTGCCCTCCTCTGGACCCTCTCCAGGAGTTCAATGTCCCTCTTTAAATGTGACCTCCAAAACTGCGTGCAGTACTTGAGTGTGGCCTCACCAAGCAGTTATATAGTGGGAGTATCACTTCCCTCCTTCTGGAGGTGAGCCCCCTAGCGATGCATCCAAGCATCCTGTTGGCCTTTGCTGCTGCCCTCCTACAAGTCTCCGAGTTGTTCATCTTGACATCCACCACCACCCCCAGGTCCCTCTCAGCCATCGAAACTTGTAGCATCCCCCCCCCCAGGATGTACACTTGGCCCAGGTTTCTGGCTCCCAGGTGCAGTACCTTGCATTTCCCTGCATTGAACCTCAGCTTCCGCTTTCTAGACCACCTTTTCAGAGCCTCCAGGTCCCCCTGTAGGGCCACCCTCCCCTTCTCCTGATCCACCACCACCCCCCAGTTTTGAGTCATCTGTAAAGAGACTCATCTCACTCCTGATACCCTTCCTTATGTCAGAGACATAGGCGTTGAACAGGAGGGGCCCAAGTACAGATCCCTGTGGGACTCCACTAATGACCCTCCTTGGGTATGAGACTATCCCGCCAACCACGACCCTCTGGGTCTGGTTCTGGAGCCAATTTCCTATCCATCTGATCATCTGGTTCCCCACCCCCATTTCTCTCAGATTATCTAACAGACCCCTGTGAGGAACAGAGTCAAATGCCTTGCTGAAGTCAAGAAAGAGAACGTCCACTGGTCTACCCAGGTCCAAGGCACTTGTCAGCCAGTCATAGAAATCTGCAAGATTTGTCTGACATGATTTCCATGGGATAAATCCATGCTGTCTATCATCCAGACACCTCAACTTTTCCAGGTCCCCCCCAGTCTCTCCTTGACAATGCCCTCCATCACCTTGCCCACCACCGATGTCAGGCTGATGGGCCTGTAGTTCCTTGCCACCTCCCTTGATCCCCCCTTGTGGATAGGCACTATATGCGCCACCTTCCAGTCCTGGGACACCCACCCTGTCCTCAGAGAGATGCTGAAGAGCTCTTCCAGGGGTTTTGCCAGGACATCCGCCAGTTCCTTCAGCACTCTGGGATGTAATTTATTTGGTCCTGGTGCTTTCTCCATCTTAAGGGACCTGAGGGCTTCCCTCACACTCTCTGCCATGATTTCCACCTCCACTACCTTATACCCCTGCTTTGCCTTTCCTCCACCTGCCAGTGATGCCCCCCTCCCCAGACCTGCCGATTGGTAAGGGCCCTCAATTTCACTGCTGTCTCTCCCATGTTGATGCAGCACCCCATTTTCCTTGGTGAAAACTGAGGCAAAGTACTCATTTAGTATCTCAGCCTGCTCCCTCAGGTCTTGTGCCCATCCCTCCCCTGTTTTAATCCTGCTAATCTTCCCCTTCCCCCTTCATTTTTTCCCAATGTATCTAAAGAACCCCTTGTCCCTCTCCTAATTTCCCTGGCCAGGTTCTGCCCCTTCCTCGCCTTAGCTGCCCTCACCACCCTAGTGGCCCTTCTGGCCATCAGCTCATACTCCCCTCAGTTCCTTTCACTCCTTGAGCACTTGAATTGCCTATAGGCCACCTTCTTTCACCTTACCACCTCCTGAACCTCCCTGGTCCACCAGCAGGGTTTTCAGGCCCTACCACATTTTTATCTTACTCTTGTACAGTTGCTGGTAACATCCTGCCCCCCCTCCTGATGATTTTCCACCTATTGTCAGCGTCCATGTTTGGCCCAATACCATCAAAGTGCTCCTTAAGGATCCTTCCCATTTCCTTGAAATCCACCCCCCCCCGAAGTCAGTTACCTTTGTCTTTGTGCAGCCTTCTACCTCTCCTAGGTTCAGGCAGAGCCAGACCGTGGCATGGTCGCTCCCCGCCAATGGGTCCCTTATCTCCAGGCCCCCAATCTGGTCACTGTCTGCCAGGACCACATCCAGTATCCACTCCTCCCTGGTCGGTTTCCCCACCTGCTGAGTTAGGAACGCGTCCTGAAAGACATCCAACAACCTCTGTTCCCTGGCCACCGAGGATGTCATAGTATCCCAGTCTGTTCCTGGCATGTTTAAGTCCCCCAACATCACCACCTTCCCTTTCCCAATCTGCAGTGTCTTAACATCTGCCACCAGACTCTACTCCAGCTCCTCCATCAGCGCATGGGGTATATACACCTCCTATTTTACTCTCTTACTTATTTATCAGTAGACCCAAATTGCCTCACAGTTCCCTCTGACACCTCCACCTCCTCATGGCAATGCAATTTTTGACTATTATTGCTACCCCTCCTCCCCTTCCCTCCCCCCTGTCCTTCCTGAACATGGTGTAACCCTCCAGGTTCAGGTCCCAGTCGTGCCCTGCAGTGGCCCAAGTCTCAGTGACCACTGCCACATCCACCTCTCCCTCATTTAGTATCACCTGGAGCTCAGGCATTTTATTGCCCAAGCTCCTGGCATTTAGCAGGACTACCTTCCACCCTTTCCCTATACTTCCATTTCCCCTGTTCATGTTCCCATGGGGATTCTGTCTTCCTCTGGTCCGCACCTTACCAGTCGGCCTTGTCCTGCATTCCTCCAGCTCTCCAGGGTGTGGAGACAGAGTTTCTCCTTTATTGGACCCCCCTTGACAGCTTTTTCTCCCATCCCTCCCCACTTCATAAGTTTAAACCCCACCTTTCACCAATGAACCCCTCTATTTTCAACTTAAGGATTTTCTTCCCCTCCGAATTGAGATGGAGCCTGTCTCTAGCATACAGCTACTTATCCTCCAAGGTCTCCCCCCAGTCCCTTATCAACCCATACCCTCTAGCCCCACACCACTCCCTGAACCACTGGCTTATCACCCTAATCTTCCTCTTGTGTTCCCCACTAGCCCTTGGCACCGGCAGGATTTCCAAGAAGGAAACTGCACATTCTATATCATGACAGACCCTGGCAAGCTCCCTGAACTTTGCCTGTATCTCTAGCTCACTATTTCCCTCAATGTCATTGGTACCCAGGTGGACCAGTATGTCCGGGGAACCTCCACAATCCTTTGCCAGCTGATATACCTCATGCTTGGCCCAGTGCACCTTTAGTCCAGGGAAGCATTTTGTTCTAACCAAGCAGGCTTCTCCTTCCCTATCCTATTTGATCCCCCTGATCATGGAATCACCCAATAGGAGCACTCCGGATGCCCCTTTTCCTCCATTCCCCCCTTCCATGTCCCTCATCCTTTTTACCAGACCCGTCCCCACAGCCGGCTCCTTGCTTCTCCCCCTATCTGGGTGCCACCTGCCATCCCCTCCTTATTTGCCCTGGCCACCCCCTCCCACTGATCCTATGCCTCTCATCCTCCTGAGTATCCTTCTGTACCTCGCTACCCCCACCATTACTGCTCATGACTAGTCCTTCCTCCCCATCTGCTAAACTAGCCTGACTCATCCTCCCTTCCTTCCCATCTCTGTTCAGCCCCTCCTTACTTGTTGTGCTCCCCTGGCTTAAACCCTCATCTCCCTTTACTGTATCCTCCTTGCACTTCTGGTCTTTCTCCTTGCCCTTTCCTCCTAACTGGTCCTTTTCCTTGTGCTTTCCTCCCTCTACCCATCATCCTCCTGCTTTGATTCCCTGCTCCCCCCAATTTCCCACATTCCAAGTTCCCCCCTGTAACTCCTGCTGTCCAGCCCCCACCTCCTTCCACCTACTCTCTTTCCATCTCTAACTGCCCCTGTCACGGCTACATCACCCCCCCCCATCCTTAAACAGAATAAAAGAATTTAAGTGGTCACAGAGCTTAAGGTCTGATCCACCTCCCCCATTGCTTCCTTCTGACCAGCCCCAGCCATCTGCCTACTTCCCTGAGAATGTCCTCCCTTTGGCCCCCGTCTGTGAGGGTCCCCAGTTACCTGCCTGCTTCCTTCGTAGTATCCTCCTTTTGGGCCCCATCTGCCAGGGTTCCTATGTGACCCCAAAGTACTCTCCTGCACTCCTTTCCCTATGCCCCCACCCCTAGGGCTTGGTGCAACCCTGTGGGAGAGCCCCTGCCCTATTCCCCAACCATACCTCCCTCCTTCCCCCAGCTGTCTCCTAATCCCCTCAACCTCCTCCCTAAGCTGTGCCAGCTGGTAGCACACTGGGCAACCACTGAACTTCCAAGCCCAGTCCAGCATCATGGCTGCCCCACACCCTGTGCACCCCACCACCCTCTCAAAGATGCCGGCCCTAATGACATGTGGTCCCATTAACCTTCAAGTAGGTTTCCTTGGGTGAGCCATCAGGTTCCCCACTAGTCCAAGACTTTTAAACTTGCAACACTTGAGTGGCTGAACTTTTCCCCACCTGACTATTAGTCTTAAGAGTTTGCTCACAGGGGAAGTTCGCAACTCCCTAAACTCCTCCCTCCCAGCCTTTAAGCTCAACCCCCAGTGGCTCTTCTGTATTTAAGAAGTTCTTAAGGAGTTAGGCCAATTTTAAAACACAACTTACAAACAATAACTACTTACAGAAACTTATGACAAAGTTAGCTTTCCAGAACATCACCACATTTTCAAAGTCCAACTGCTACCTCTGCCACTGCAAGAAGACTTAAAATGCCTCAGTGAGAATTTTAAACAGAGATTAACTGAAATGCAAACAACCTTGATTGGCTGGCTGTGTTACTGGCCAAAGACCCTCCCCTACAAGAACAGTCTCCAGCTAGCACAGAAAGATTTAAGGATTTGTGTCCCTCTGTTCCAAAAAGTTCTTAAGGAGTTAGGCCAATTTTAAAACACAACTTACAAACAATAACAACATACAGAAACGTATGACAAAGTTAGCTTTCCAGAACTTCACCACATTTTTAAACTTCAACTGCTACCTCTGCCACAGCAAGAATACTTAAAATGCCTCAGTGAGAATTTTAAACAGACATTAACTGAAATGCAAACAACCTTGATTGGCTGGCTGTATTACTGGCCAAAGACCCTACCCCACAATAACAGTCTCCAGTTAGCACAGAAAGATTTAAGGATTTGTGTCCCTCTATTCCAGAAAGTTCTTAAGGAGTTAGGCCACTTTTAAAACACAACTTACAAACAATAACAACTTACAGAAACTTATGACAAAGTTAGCTTTCCAGAACCTCACCACATTTTCAAACTTCAACTGCTACCTATGCCACAGCAAGAATACTTAAAATGCTTCAGTGAGAATTTTAAATAGAGATTCATTGAAATGCAAACAACCTTGATTGGCTGGCTGTGTTACTGGCCAAAGTCCCTCCCCCACAAGAACAGTCTCCAGTTAGCACAGAAAAATTTAAGGATTTGTGTCCCTCTATTCCAGAAAGTTCTTAAGGAGTTAGGTCAATTTTAAAATACAACTTACAAACAATAACAGCTTACAGAAACTTATGACAAAGTTAGCTTTCCAGAACCTCACCGCATTTTCAAACTTCAACTGCTACCTCTGCCACAGCAAGAAGACTTAAAATGCCTCAGTGAGAATTTTAAACAGACATTAACCGAAATGCTAACAACTTTGATTGTCTGGCTATGTTACTGGCCAAAGACCCTTCCCCACCAGAACAGTCTCCAGTTAGCACAGAAAGATTTAAGGATTTGTGTACCTCTATTCCAGAAAGTTCTTAAGGAGTTAGGCCAATTTTAAAACACAACTTACAAACAATAACAACTTACAGAAACTTATGACAAAGTTAGCTTTCCAGAACCTCACCACATTTTCAAACTTCAGCTGCACCTATGCCACAGCAAGAATAGTGGAGATATTTCTAGTCCTGCTTTCCCAACAACTAATAAGTGAAAGATAAGTGTCTTAATATATGTAGCTGCACCGTTATACCATACCACCTTAGCTTAGATACAGTACTAATAATAAAGATTTCTTACCTGGGTCTTGGGGATTGTGGGATGGGGTTGGGTGGCTTGAGGAAACATCCAGTCATACCTGTAAAATAAGAATTAGCAATGGGGTCACAAATAATCTGCAGCTCTTTAGTAATTAACTGTGACAAACAAGGTACTATAAACATTAAACAGTGCTTATTTGATACACATGGTCAGTGTCCTCCAATGCCAGAACTGGTGTCCTGTTATGCGAGCTTCATTTTTCCACTGAATTATCAGACTCAAAGTGGAACATGGGTTAGTATGAGTAATAAACATACTGGTCAGTAGGGATTGTAGGTTTTTGGGGGTGTTTAAAATGGGCTGGTCAGGAGGCTAGATATTGGTTCAACAGCAGTGACCAGGGTTTGGTAACAGATGTGGGTCACTTGTGGAGGCCAGTGTGGGAGATGCAGAAAGTATACAGTGTCATTGGGCACACTTTACTCTCTGGGGAGGTGGCAAGTTGCTCTGTTCATTGACAGCCACCAGGGTTGGATGAAGCCACCACCTTCTGCATGCCCTGCAACAAAGACAGGGTGATGGACTGCCAAACTGGCTGACATTCAAGGGGGGGTTGGACATCCCTCCCCCATCCCCATCATGGGGGGAATCTGTGATGGGGGTATCAAAGATACAAGGTGTCAGAAACGCGCTCAGCAGGTCGGGCCCTCTGCTCCCATAGTGCCAACCTCTGATCGCAGCAATGTGAACAGGTAACAGAGAGGGTAACCCTCCTGTCTTGTGGGTCCGAATCACCTTTAGTCTCAAGTTCTGGGGAGATTCAAACTGTGCATCTTATGCTAGCTTAACCAAATGTACAAGCTCAGATAATATTCTCTTCGGGGGAATGCAATATATCTTTCACCTATGAGCACCTAACCAGGTATCCAAAATGAACCCTTTAAAAATCTATAAAAGACCTTATGTATATTCTTACCTTTTCCCAGTTTAGTAACACCATCAAGCTTTCCAGAACAGCTGTCAAACTTCAACCACATATACATCACATGCAAAAAAGAACTTGGAAGACACACCCAAGTAGTCTTTCAAATAATGGGTACTTTACTAAAAGATGATAAAAATGAAAAATGTAAACACAGAACAATATATCAAAAAGCATACAATCATTTAAAAGAAAAGAAAAGAAATCTACAGTACAAACTCCTACCAACTTACAGTTAGATTCTTTTCTATCTAATGTATTACCACTAAGTGCTTATCAGAGAACTGTCTCTCTACAGTCCCAAAATGGAGTATCAAACAGATCAGACACAAGTATTAGTTTAAACTGTGTCACTCCACACCCCTCCCGTGAGTCATCTAGCTCCTCCTTTTATAATATATAAAAAATACAATCACCATGTCCTATCAGGAGGTATATTAAATAAATTGACATCAGCAAAAACTAATTTCCCAAATTATGAATATTTGATCAGCCAGTTCCATTGAAGTTTTACAACCTTACAGTCCCTCACCTAAGTGTGAGATAGCTGGCAGGAATCAGCTTAATGATGTCCTGTTTTTGAAGTTATAAAATGTATGTTTTAGTTTCCCCAACTTCAAAGCATGTCATAAAAAGGCAATAAAATGCAATGTCTCAAGGAAGTTAATTACATTGCAGAGATCTCCTGGTCAATTATATATCCTGTGGTTTTCACTGACACCTGGGGGGACCCATGGAGCACAGCCTCACATACTATATTTTTATATTACAAATATCATACAACAATCATAACCAGCTGGCCAAGCATCACAATAGGTACATTTCTGAGGTGGAGAGTGATGGAACTTGGTAGCTGACAACAGTAGGGGGCCTCTCAGTGGTGTGGTGCCTACAGCAACCCAACCTTCATCCTACCAGGTACTCTTTTACCCATTTTTCTTCCCACTCCACTTTTCCCAATGTAGTGCATGGGCACTTGTGAGGGAAGGCTCTCTGGCCCACCACAGGGTGTTGTCTGTATGCCAGAATGCTGCTCTCTCCCTTCCCAGGCTGGGGTTGGTTCCTTATGCTGCAGTGTCCTCCCCCAGCCTTAGTCCATTCAAACAATTTACTGAGCCATCATCCAAACTCATGTCACCAGCACAGAAAGGCAATGCAGTCTCACTGGACCAATAGCCATCCCTGTGAACAATGTTGCTTAATAAATTTTTTTTGTGACATTTTGACCTCCTAATTTTTCAACACAGTCTTTTTACTAACTAACTAAACTAACTTAGTTAACTTTTGTATGTTAATATACATATTGTATGTATACAAAGTGGGAGTGTATTTGTTATTATGTCCCCTGTGTTTTAACAACATGTTGTTTGCTCTGTAAGTGACCTCTCAACTTTAACCCTCAATCTTTTATGTACAGCAACTTTAGATAATCTAAACACAGGACTGTCTTGTAAACTGCACTGTAAAGTCCAAATGACATGTATTTCCTGCATAAAAATCAAGTTTTACCTACCTACCTACCTACTTACCTTTTATGACCCCCTTCTGAACATGACAAGTGTCACTGGTAAAATACTGTCTAAAATATTTCGCACCACAAGTGCGACTGCACATTTTGGCCAGAATTTGAAAACAGCACCTGTCTTGTTCATGAGGAGCTGTGAAAAAATGGCTATGCTGAAAATTGTTGGTCAAAATATTGAAAACTATCAAAGTTCTGACAGAGCATTGACACATTTCAACATACTGTACCGTCATAATGTTGTTTTGTAACATTTGGACCCCACATTTTCAATATAGTCTTCTTAAGAACCCAGTTCTTAAACCTGGTAGGTCAAAAAGTTCAAATCCTGCCCAAAAGGTGAATTCATGGAGTAACTGTGAAATCACATTTCAGGTCAGATTAGCAACATTTTTAACCTACCCTGTTTATGATGAGGAGTCTCAAAAAAGCCAGGTTGAAAATGTTGCAGAAAATATTAATAAATGATCAAGTTATGAGTAAAACTTCAAAATGCATTGGCAATACATTAACCACACTTGCCTTATGTCCTCACTTGGCAGTCGTTAGAGGACTTTTTTTGGCTTGGAGACTGTATGTACAATGGTGGACTAATTTTAGCTACATGAAGGGTGTATGGGGTATGAGGGGTGGTAGGTGCTGAGTTGAGAGGTCTGGGAGGGGAGGGTGTGGGTGGAGGTGGGGACAAGGGAGCCACAACAGGCATCAAGGGATGGTTTTCTTTATTTTAAATAAATAAAAAAAGACTATGATGGACAGTTTTTTTTGTCGACAGGCACCTTTGTGGTGGGGCTGTCAAGCAATAGTGGGGGTGGAACCCTAGTGTCGAATGCAAGGGTTTTATATAGCCAGCACCAGGGATTGGCACCCCAGTGTCACCATCTTAATCAGGCAGGCAGGGGCATTAACTGGCACTGGGGATTGGACACCCTCGTGTTACAAAAATAGAGGGAGGGTCTTAAATGGCACTGGGGGTCATCATCCCAGTGTCACAAACATTAGTTCTTTAGCCTGCACTGGGGATTGGGCACCCAGTGCCCAGTTAACACTAAACAGGCCATGGATGCAGCTAACAGCAGCCACAGGGCCTTTAAAAAAAAAAAAACATGCACAGCTCCATTCAGTGGGTTCAGGGCTACGCACTGATGCACAGCCCCATCCCTGCTGAACGAATACTGTTTAAGTAGAAATGGAAGTTATCAACATTTTAATAAACTGTTTAACAACAAAACAGAAATGGAAGTGGTTTACAGTGTTAGGACAGCTCCGCCCCCTCAGACACTTACACATTTTCATCAAATGACCACATTAAGAAACGTGGTTGTAAAACAATCAGTTTCTCTTAGAATGTTCAGTTTTAGTCTAAGTATACACATGGTTTTTCCTAAATGTCTCAAAAATAGGCCAATTTAGGGACCAAAAAGCACAAAAGTACACACCTCGGGGCAAACTTTATCAAACCTGCAAGTTTCAGGTTTGAAATCCTCTTATTATTTTAGTTATAGGTGAACAAAAAGTCTTAATTTTGGACAGTTTTATGTTTTTGCACCTCTATAACTTTTCCCCCTATAAACCAATAGCTTCAACATTTTCAGATCCCATAGATCAAGGCACCAGCCCTCTGCTTGCCAAACACCAAGTAAATCAGTTAAATGGGGTGGAGTTATTAAGGTGCAAACATCAGGTTTAACATTAAAGTACTTAACCCTAATATACTGGTGCAGCCATACCTATATAATATAAATATGTATCTATATCAAAAGATAAAGATATTTCAGAAAACTAAATTAATGCATACGTTATGGTCACAAAGCCACGAAAAGTGGGAAATGTGGTGTGATTTTTTTTTCAACCCAAACTTTCACCATCTACCTCGGCCCTTACACTTGTAATGCAAGGCCAAGCTACAGGCCAAGGGCTGTACTCCACAGGTGAGCTGCTTCCAGGTAAAGGTCTGTGGACCTATCCAAATAATTTTATGATTAATCTCCTGCTTCCAGGAGGGCAACTGTGTCATGTGAGCATTCAAAATCTGAGCAACACCACATCACTATGCATTTAAAGTTTTATTGAATTTTATCGAATATTTGTTGACTGGGTAGGCCCCCTGAAATTAGAATTCCATTTTTCAAGGGTGATGTGAGGGGATACAGATGGTATTCAACTGAAATTGAACCAGATTAAGCTGTTAGTGGGTATTTTTAGTGAATGTGGGAAATTTGGTCAGTGCAGTATTTCCATCCCTGCTCCTGTTTAAATTAAACTTGATAGAAAAAGGTATTTTTGTTACAGAGATAATACAATTTAAAATTCAAGACTGCAAACACTATGTAATCTTATTTTTATTTACTATGCTTTGTGTTGTGGTTCTGCAAGAGCTCAGTCCCCACTCTCCCCAGTCCCACACCTAGCCCCCCCTCGGGATTTACCTCTTCCCGATGATCCCCCTGGCCGCGTTTGAATTTGTTTTCAAGGCAAACATGTAGTATGGACCTTTGACTGCAAATATTTCAGCAAAGTCACACTTTATGAAAGACATACTGCATGTAAACTGTATATAAACAGGACCTGAATATGGTTTGGTTGTTTTGCCAAAATTGGCAACTCTGACCAAATCAACCAGCAAGTTAAACAGTACCTGCCAACAGATCCAAATGTGGCAACTCTGTTTGGAACCTAATCTAATCAGCTCTGACAATGAGTAGGAGGACATAGGATTCAGACAGTATGTTACCAGGAGTATGTTATTCAGCAGTCTCCTATCAGAGAGGAGGTTGTCTCATTTGTTTAATGAACTTGTTATATACAAGGAATGTTATAATCATTTACTTTCTACTGATGCTTTGGGACAAATCCTGCTCCCTAGGTCCAAATATTATGCATTGGTTGATAAGTGTGACAAAATCATATTGTGACAATTGAAGAAAGATCCACTGGAAAAAATATTATAAATGTAAATGACAAAGATGGCAATGTAATAGATAACCTTTCCAACACTAAGAATGTCTTTACTTAATTCTAATCTGATCTCTACAAGAGCAATGCAGTGGATGTCCTGTATTTTGGATTTCAGCAAGGCCTTTGACTCAGTGCCACATGGGAGGTTAGGAGGGGAGCTGGAGGATACCAGGGAGGGAACAAAAATGGTCAAATGGATCACCAATTGGCTGAAGGCAGCAGAGGGTGGTAGTGGGGGGGCTCTCATCATCAAGGGATGTGACAAGCAGAGTGCCACAGGGATCTGTACTGGGACTGGTGCTGTTTGGGATATTCGTAGCAGATATCTCACATGGAATCCAGAGTAAGATCAGTCTGTTCTCAGATGATTCTAAAATGGGAGCTGAGGTAGATGATGTAGATGGGTGGAAAAGGCTGCAGGACAAGCTGACCAAACTACAGAAATGGTCAGAAACATGGCAGCTGGGGTTCAACACCAAGAAGAGCAAAGTACTGCACTTTGGAACTAGGAACCAGGGGAGGAGCTATCAGCTATGAGGGGTTCAGTTGGAAAGCACCGGGGAGGAGAAAGATCTTGGGGTGATTATAACGGGGAAAATGAACAACTCAGCACAGTGCAGCAAGGCAGCAGCAAAAGCCAACAGGATGCTAGAGTGTATAGCGAGATGTACTGTATCTCTTCCAGGAATAGAGAGGTGATCCTTCCCCTATACAGGTCACTGGTCAGACAGCACCTGGAATACTGGGTGCAGTATTGGTACCCATTCCTGAAGAAAGACATCAGATTATTAGAAGGGGTACAGCACAGGGTGACAAAGATGATCCAGAGTCTGGAAGGTATGTCCTACAAGGATAGGCTGGGCAAGCTGAACATGTATTAACTGGAGGAGAGGAGGGATAGGGGGATATGATTGAAACTTTTAAATACCTAAAGGGGATTAGCAAAACTGACACAGAGAGGATTCTCCAGATTAGAAGTGGGAGGGACACAAGAGATTGGTGTGGGGAATATTCAGGAGGGAAATCAGGAGACACTTTTTCACTGAATGGGTGGTGGATAAGTAGAATGCCCTACCTGAGGAGGTGGTAGCCAGTAGTACAGTGGGTTTTTAAGAGGGGCAGGATAGAGTGAGGGACGGGTAATTAAGAGGGGTGGGAGGGAGGTGGGGCAGCTGCGTTGAGGGGCTAGCTGCACAATCCAGCAGACTCAACACACTGTTAGGCCTGTTTCTGCAGGTGTTTTCATATAGTTGTATGTTCGTACTACAAATCTGAATGATCTAGCATACTGGGGATTGTGAACTTCTTCCTGAGATATTTTAAATACCCCCACCTCCCAGAATGAGCTATTCAAAGACTCAAATATGCCTTCTGAAGGAGGAAGTCCCTAAAGAAATACAAGAACTACACTCAAGTAAAGCTTCTGGACCTGATTGTATTACCCTAGATCTTTATAAAAAATTTTTATGCACTTGCTGGCAGCTCACATATTGTGTGTGTGTTTAACTACATTAGATTCAAGTTCTCTCTGTAGAACATTGCATGAAGCTAACACCCGCATATCTCTCAACCTTTTGTCACTGAAATCAGGGACACAGACACTCAAAATGAGGAACACTGACCTGTATAAAAAGAGATACATCCTCAAGCATGGTGATAAAAGCTCTGAACACCTTGGAAACCATTGTGTTCATTTTTTAGTAAGCATCCTAGAATATTATTTGTGTTTCAAAGTCTGAATTTAAAGCACAATCTCTGTGTGGGCTGTACCTTTTCTATTTGGGGCAGATGATGGACAGAACAATTTTGAGGAGTAAAATGAGGGACTCAGATCAAAAGTGGATTCACTAAGGCAGAAAATTAACATGAAACATTAGGAAAGTAGTGAACATTATTGAAAGTACAAACCCTAGTAACACCATGTTTCTGGCTCTTAGCGCTGACAAACTTGTGCTAGAGTGGAATGTGATTTTATTAAAGAGATTCTGAAAAATAATTAGGTCCTTGTTTTAGGAGATGGATAGAACTGATATATTCAAACACCATAAGTAAAATATAAATGTAAAGCTTTTTTCTAATGTTGCCCTCAGTTGCGATACCCATCATGGCTGCCCCATCAATTCTAACGTTTCGCTAATGACTGGACTCTTTACAGTTCCTATCCATTATAACAGAGAACATGAAGGTTGAATTGCAGGACTCCAGATGCAAGTGTAAGGCACAGCATGGTTTCAGAAAAGGGAAGTCTTGTTTAACCTATTCAGCTTTTATGAGCCAGTCTTTCAAAACCTAGACAAGGGCTACCCATACTGGTGAATGTTATATTTTTGCACTTCAGTAAAGCTTTTGACCTAATATCCCATGATAAGCTGATTCACAAACTAGAGCAAAAATGGAATAGATAGAAGGAAATAAAATGGATCGCCAGCTGGCTGAAGAATAAAAAGCAAAGATTGTGATTAAATGAGTGCCTATCAAATGAAGGGGACGTGAATAGTGATATTCCATAGGGATCAGTGCTGGGCTCACAACAGTTCAACATCTATATAAAAGAGCCTAGTGATTGGGTAGAAAACTGGGTAATTACATTTGCAGATGATATAAAGTTGGGGGGATAGGAGATAACCATGATAAAAAATAGTAGGCATTCAAAGAGATGTAGACAGTGGCCATATGGGCTGAAAAATGAGATATGAGGTTCAGTGTGCAAAGTGCTCAGTGCTACACTTAAGGATAAGGAACAAGGAAGCAACATATTGACTTTTGTTTCACAATTGATGATGTTCCTTATCTGTGTAAATTGTTATATTTCTTTCTGAAAGTTACTGTCAATATTTGCTTGACTTGTGTCTAAATTGTGTATGCATGTAATACTGTGTTCGAACCCATTTATTTACGACATGGAGCCTTTGCAAATGAGTCTCTGACTCAAAGGGTTGTAATTCCTAGACCTTCAATAAATAAATAAATAAAATGGGGCCCAACTAAAAACAGTAGAAGACAGTGGGGGGGGGGGAGCAGAGACACACACACACCATGGTGTAATTATAGCAGAGGATCTGAAACAGAGATGTCAGTTTCAAGTAGCAGCAAATACAGTTTACTGTGGTATATTAGGCAAAGTGTTGTTAGTATGTCTAAAGAGGTATTAACACCCTATGTAGGGCCTTTCTAAGGCCACAAATGGAATACTGCAGTCAGGGCTGGGCCCTGTACTGCAGAAAAATGTAGACAAAGAGAGCTCAGAAAAGAGCCACTAGAATGATGATGGAAAACAAGGACATTATTTACAATAAAAGGTTTGTGAGCTTGTACATGTTCAGCCTGGAAAATCAGAGAATAAAGGGGGGATTTAATAATCTTATAAGTATTCAAGAAGGAGCCAGAGCTATGTGCATGGCAAGGTATAACACAACATGAGACTGGGCAAGTTACTAGACAGTATGATAGACAGCTACTGTATAAGGAGAGCAATACTAGACAGTATGATAGACAGCTATAAGGGGAGCAATACTAGACAGTATGATGGACAGCTATAAGGGGAACAATACTAGACAGCGAACAATACTAGACAGCATGATGAACAGCTATAAGGGGAGCAATACTAGACAGTATGATAGACAGCTATAAGGGGAGCAATACTAGACAGTATGATAGACAGCTATAAAGGGAGCAATACTAGACAGTATGATGAACAGCTATAAGGGGAGCAATACTAGACAGTATGATAGACAGCTATAAGGGGAGCAATTTAGAGGGGATAGATGAAAATTCTTCTACTCTCAATGAGTAGTAAGGGTATGGAATGCTCTACCTAGTAGTGTAATCAGTGCCAGAAAGTTATACATGTTCAAGAGAGGTCTTAATGAGCATATGAGGAAGGGAGGGAGGTTGATTACTCAAGAAGATGGAAGACCTGGGTGCAGCTAAACCAATTGTGAACTGGGTGGGTAACTGGCTAGAGGGAAAGCATCAGAGGGTGGTGGTCAATAGGGTTAAATCAGTGGAGAGGAAGGTTATAAGCGGGGTTCCACAGGGATCAGTCCTGGATCCAGTCCTCCTCAGCATGTTCATTAGTGATATTGGAGAAGGAATCCAGGGCAGACTGTGTCTCATCGCAGATGACACAAAACTACGTTAGAAAATGGGCTTAAGAATTTAAGAAATCTCATTGGCTGACAAGGGGTACATTAACTTACAATGAAGCCCTGTAAGTTAAAACTACCAGCCCTGCAAGCCTCATAAGCAATATCATAGAGCCATCCCTTCTTGCTAATTGGCCCAAACCCACAAGTTGTCTTTAAAATTGGTGCCATTTTTTTCTCTCTCGCTTGATGACAGAAACTGTCCCCCAACACTCATTCACTGCCAGCTCCGCAATTTGTTTTTATTGTTCAACTGTAGCCCTCTGTAATAACAACACTTCAAAATGGAGGAGAAAAACTACCTCTGCCTACTACATAAGACTACTACACAACAAAACCACTGTTTAAAAAAAAATCTACAGACCTTCCATCCATACTATCGCACTGTTTCACAATGCCACAGCCCACCTGACACTGCAAATACCACCCGATCACGATGACCCTTCACCGCGTTGCTTGCTGCCGATCCTCCATAAGTTGCAACTCCTCCTAGGGTATTTTCTCAATGGCGTTCACCTGCTATCGTTCTCGCAACCAGACAAAGGATATATTTACCGGCTTTAAAGTGCTGCATGTCACACCAGACTCCTACATCACCACTTCCTGGTTTTATGTTCCAGGTTCACACATTTAACTGCTCCATCTTATAAACAAAAAAAAAAAGCGTTGTAGTCTCTGTTTTTTAAACAGCAAAGCCATGCCAAGAGACTGCTGTGGGGAATGTAAAATAAACTCCATCTCTTCTTTCACAGGTGGTGATGGGGGGGTAGTAGAAAACAATGTCTCTTTGGTGGGGGTTGGGGGAGCAACAACAGTGGAACAGCCCCCCCAACAAAAGGGACTACTTTTCTGAAAACAAGGTTTTTTCTACTGTTTCTATTTATTTTGAAACTCATGTCCACTACTGTTTTATTACTTAACTCATTACCTCTTGGGTGGCCATTTTGTGTCAGGTAAACAATGAATAGTTCAGACTTCATATGGAGTTATTGGAGGTAATGAGTTAAATAAAATTTACACAGATATCCATTTTCTAAGTGCAATAATACCCTCCAGGGTGGGCAGTATGGGCAATACCGGACCTTTCAGGGGCTATAAGGCCTTACCACCTGCGGCATTGGGCCTCATCACACCCTGGGCGGTCCAGTATTGCTCAATACTGCCCACCCTGTTGGGTATTATTGCTTGCTGTGAAGGTGGGCAGTGATGAGGGAATAAGGGAAATGCAGAGAGACCTACAAAAGCTAGAGGGGTGGTTAAAGGTCTGGCAGTTAAAATTCAATGCTAGAAAGTGCAAGGTCATGCAGCAAGGGAAAAGGAAACCCCAAGACAGAGGCTGGCTCGGAGGAGAGAGACTTAGCCCTACAGCTGAGGAACGGGATCTGGGAGTTATCATTACTCATTTAAGCAATTAAATCAGTGCAACAAGGCTAACAGGATGCTGGGATATATTGGGAGGGGTACTGATAGCAGAAGAAAGGAGGTGATACTTCTCCTTTACAGAACACCTCAGAAAGGATAAGGATAGACTGGAGACAGTACAGCACAGAGTAACAAAAATGATTCAGGGCCAGCAGGGCAGATCATATGAGGAGCGTCTCAAGGCACTAAATATGTACTCACTGGAGACCAGAAGGGAGAGGGGAGATATGATAGATGCCTTTAAGTTCCTTAAAGAAATGAACAAAGTGAACTGAGGGAACTGCAGTACAAGTCACATTAAACTGTTCCTCCAGCTCACTGCTCTGGCATTGCTTTTATATGCTGCCAATGCAGTGGCAACTCAAAATGCTTAAAATACAAACTCTGTTTCAACCATCCATCAGCTTAGAAGCAGCTCACATGCAATGCACTTTCAACTCTTATACAGTCCCCAGAGCAGCAGTAAACAACATCTCCCAGTAGCTACAGTACAGTGCTTGTCATTTTATATTGGAATTAATGGATTCCGATACCATTTAGTACCATGTACAGTATGTTTTTTCCTTTTTTTTTTGTACTTTTTGTCCTGAATACAGCAAACAAGAGCAGTGTTCTTCTGCTGCTATAGTACAGTGCTAACCGTGCAAAAGTTGCTGTTTGCATGATAGCCATTCAATGTAACATGTATTTTATTAGGCTAGTGTGCAAACAGCAGCTTTTGTACGGCGTGATCTCGGAGCAGGTAAACAACTGCAAACAGTCAATAAAGTCAGAAAGAGTATCATTTTGGGAGATAAAGGAATAAAAAGGCAGAAATAACATGTAATATGCTAAACTGAATGAAAAAACAGCAGAGAGTGGAGTCCTCAGAAGTGGGGAAAACAACATGGTGGTAGGGGCGGGGTTTTCAATCTGAATGCAGGATAGCTATTGGCTCAAACTTGGTGAGAGCTTCTTCATGGGACTGGGCAGAATGACATGTCAATCAAGTTGTACTGAACACTGCAGTAGCGAAACTGGGTTCCAGCTCAGTGGTTCAGTTTTTTTTATGGGTTGCTTAATGAGTTGTACTGCATTGATAAGTAAACTGAAACTGAATATCAGCTAGAAGCAAACCATTCGGAAACTTTTATTAATTAATTGCAGTGAAAATTGAACACATTAAGCAACTCATTGCAAAATGCTAAAGCAGTGAGTTGGAGGAACAGTTTAATGTGACTTGTACTGTATTTAGCCTTAATACCAATTCGTGGTCATGTTGTCACAAATTGAAATTAACTGGAGGTAGGTTTAGGAGAGATGTGAGAAAGTACTACTTTACAGAAAGGGAGGTGTAACCTTGGAGCAGTCTGTCGGCTGAAGTGGTGGGTGCAAAAATAGTCAGGGGATTCAACCAGGGCTGGGACATAATGAAGTGAATAGTGGTTACGGGGGCAACAGGACCAAGGAGGAGAATAGAGAGAGGACAGGGAGGGTTAGTACCCTGGGGGAACCGTAGGTTCCAGGGATTATAGTGAACTTGGGCAGACTGGATGGACCTCTGGTCTTTTTCTGCCATCACTGTCTATGTTTCTATGTTTCTGTACAATACTTGGATATTATCACTGAATGAATGGGGTAATGATCTCACTGTTTGTTATATAGAGCAACAGTTTTGGGGCACTACTGCTTAATGGACAAGACCATCTGGCCAGAATTACAAATTTGGGGGGGGGGAGAGGGGCTCTTTCTAATTTGTCATTGTTAATTTAAGTGCACCAATGCCAGCTGGCCTTACGCAACATCAGCAGGACTTTACTGATTCACCCCTAGTGACTACAGTGTGCTGCGTACAGAGACACAAAATCATGAAATACCAAGATATGCAGTCAGAAACTAAACTGATGTGGAATAAGGACACACAGATTGTTCCAGTAGTGCTTGGAGCAATGGGACTAATCAAAAAGAACTTTCAGGCACATTTAAATATTCTACCAATACTTGTGACACCTTATGAACTTCAAAAGGAAGCTATTTTGGGGATGTTGCGTGTGCTGAGAAGAGCGCTCTCAGCAAACATCAAAGATTAATACAGTACTAATTTCTTGAGTTTTGAATATGCCCTGGCTAAAGAATGGGGTCCATTCTTGCCACGGTATTAGAAATCCCTAAACATTTGGAGACACTAACCCATTCAACACCTGGATATCCAGGTTTTTGCAGAAGCTCCAAAGGACCAGGGGCAATTAACTGGTACCAATGGGGATTGGGGTAGTGGTACAAGAGTACAGATAGGTCTGGCCCTATATTAGTTGGGGTTGTGCTGCATTACTGTGTACTGTATTTGGGCTGTACCGAGAAAAGCCACCCAAGACAGCAAGTGACAACTGTTATATTAAACTTCTCATGCAATAACCATTTCTTACCCTTTGATCACTCCCTGAGTCCCCCATAAAACCCTTTTGTTACTGGTTTGCAATCAGTGCTGTGTGCATATTATTAGTTGTAGTTATATTATTAGTTGAACACAAAGATTTATATTTGGCCAGCTAGTATTGAATTGTGTGGGAGCTGAGACGGCCGTGCCTGTGGGAAACACATTGGGTTGGTCCACTTTCCCAGGGTGTAGTACTAGATTGCAGGCTAGCTCATTTAATCATTCCCTGGGTGGATGCACAGCATAGATCACACTGAACTGTAACACCTTTGGATAATGTTTTCCCACTGGAGTTATTTACCTAGACACCTCAACATTATTTGAACCCATAACACAGAGGTAGTGTACTGTTCTCTATTGCGACTCAGTACAGATGTCTGATTTTATTGGGAATGGGGTCACCTGATTCTTTAATTATTTCTCCCACTACTAAACTGATCCATCTGGGTATTATCATTGTTAAGAAATTTGTCTTGCTAAAATGGAAGGGCAAGCTGCCTCGTGACATCCACATGTTTTAATTTTTTTTTAATTTTATGCTAGATATATTTAAAATTCATAAGATTAATTATAGCCTTAAGATGGTCTGACAGCATCTGCCAAAATCTGGTCCTCTTCGAAAGGATTATAGACCATATACTGTATGTGTATGGAAAATATGTTTAAGGTCTTATTATTTGGGTATGTCAAGGCTCTTAATTTCTAATAGCACGTACCTGTATTAGATCTTGCCTCATGCTTTAATGCTTTAATTCCCTGATGTGTCTGGTTTTACAGTATATTGATTTGTATACTGTGCCCTCAGAACTAAATAAAGTACAAAGAAAATGAAGAGAATGTCAGTGGGTTTCCTGTAGACAGCAGCTGCAAAATCATCAGTGGCGTGGCATGAAGTAGGGATAAGAGAGATGCTAGAATATATGAATGAGTGGAGGGAAGAAAACCAGAGAAAAAAAAACCCTGAAAGAACATGGAGTGCAGCAAGGAGGAGCTATGGGAAAAAAGGGAAGACAACTAAGTGACAGGACCCATGAGACAAAGCTACCAAATTCTTTACACTTGAAACCTGTGGAGCCCTTGGAGATTTGGGATCAGATCCTGACTCCTCCTTTCCTGATGAGCAGTCAGATACTGCCACCACCACCAGCCATATCCAGTAGCACCAGCACTAAGACATACTTCCCTAACATATTGCACAGGGTCCAAATGCAGGGTTCGACCTTAACATTGCTTTACTAGCCCTGAACCTAGAGCAAATTGGCCAGGGCTGGTGCAGATAACCCTCTACTTGTCCGTCTTGACTAGTGCAGGTTTTTCATGGCTGTTAATGAAGTTACAAAAGTCCCTGCTTTAGCAGGCTGCAGTCCTTTTGCTAATCTTCCTCAGTGTTCCAGGTGGCCTGGTGTGAGTAACAGCTCATTAAGAACTGCAATTATCTGACAGTTCAAGAGGGGGATTCAACATAAGACTCAGTGTGAGTCATTATCATTCAGTTATTAGGACATTCAGCTAGTGTGCAGGCTGTGATCAAAGGTAGAGTGGTCAAGTCACTAGCTTCCAGTTTGCTGAATTTGTCTTTGATTTGTCCCACAATATTAAGACCAGTGTGCCTCATTTTCCAACCTTTTGAGTGTCTGTATTCAATACTGCAGTGACAGAATGCTATGATGCATACAGTCTGCCCACTCTATACTTTCTCTGGACACCACTGCACACTAGGTAGATTCTGAGGTGGCCATCCATAGACACATACAGTAGCTGTCTTTATTGACTGGTGTAAGGGTCCACAGCTCCTCTTAATGGATCACATCAGCCAATGCCATCCATGCAGTACCACCCTGATACCACTCAGCATGTCATTTCATCCTAAAAACAATGCTTTGGAGCATGTATGGTACAGAGCGAAACCTTAGTAAAATATATAATTTGAAAGGTTAAAAAAAGGTATTCCTGGTGTGCATAGATCATTCTATATATAGAAAGAGAGGTAGTACAGCATCATGCCTATATACTGCTCCCCCTTTGACTGATGAAAAGACACCATTATGAAAAATCTGTGGCTAGGGCAGAGCATGTTAAATCAATACTTTAGTGCCTGGTGTATATAAACAGACAAGTCAAAGTTTTTTACATCCCAAGCCCCCAGTGTTTAACTCTCTTTCCAAAGAAGTCTGAGAATGGCCCCAGGCTCACTTTGCAGTGTAAGAAAACTTCCAGAAGTGCAGGCCTGGTTAATCACAGGGTGTGGGATGAGAATGTATTTCTATGCCTGACTCTGTACATTGCCCTGCAGGTCATTTTGGGACTGTGGTGAGGTGTCTGATGATGTTGGCTGTTGTGTGTGAAGAGCTATAACTGCTTGATTAAACATTTGCTATTATGGTATCTGTTCTATTCTCAACTTTACCATGCACTGTATACCAATTGAATAAAAACGAGGACACCACGTTGGAGTTTCTAACTGCTTTACTCCATTGCTTCTCGTGCACTGTTACACCCACGTCCTCAGGCGTGGTGACGTCATTACGCTTATACGACATCCCCCCTTTACTTAGATTTAAACTTGTTATACATCTTTTATTCCCTTAATCTTGCGTATATTTATTTACTATTTTTTTATATATATATATCTATAGGTGGTTACTCTATGGTATAACTACTTAATAATAAAGTCCTTAAGTCTCTGAGGTAATTTAATTTGCCTATGAGACCTGTCTGTTCTTGGTGTTATAGGCCTTTGTGGTGATTCCTGGGTGGATTCACCCGATCTCTGTAACATAGGACTCTGCCCTCCAGTTTCCTCGGGTTGGTTATTCTCATTCATCTGTAGAGTAGTCTCCTCAGGCATGTATCTTTTCACGAATGTGTTCCTGCAATATCTTGCTCCCTGCTGGTGACTGAACAACCACTTGGTTTCGCTTCCTGCTGATCACTGTATGTGGTATCATATTAAAAGGTGTTACTTAACTTATCTACTTGGTCTTGTTTCACAAGGACTTGATCCCAACGTCCACCTCGAATATTTGACTTTGCGTTGGTTGTCAGCATAGGCTTTGTACTTCCTTTTTCTCAAGTCTCTGTCTCGTGCCTCTAGGTCACTCTCCAGTGTGGATATAGCTGGAAGTTTCCCTTAGTTTTCTCTTGGAAAGAAGCTCAGCCAGGCTCCGACCTGTAGTAGAGTGATCAATGGATCTGTATACAGTCACATATTTGTGTAGCTCTCATTTCCAGTCCAGCCCTTCAGCCTGTGCAATCCGAATCCTCTTCATGAGGGAGGCATTCTGTCTCTCTACCTCACCGTTCGCCTGTGCCCATTTTGGTGTCATCCTCACGTGCTGTATTCTGTTCTCCCGACAGAATCTCTGGAATTGAATCGACATAAACTGCGGACCACAGTCCGACCTGATTGTTATGGGAAGGCCATGGTGACTGAAGATGGTCTCCAAACTATCAATCACCTTTTCAGCCGTCGTGGGATTGCATCACGTCATATTCATAATATCTGCTGTAATAATCGACAACTACCAATATTGACTGTCCTGTGGGTAGTGGACCTAGTAAATCAGTGGCAAGATCCTGCCACGGTCCTTCAGGTAACATCGTTGGTCTCAACGGTTCTGGTACGTCTGGTCGCGCTACAATCTGGCAACCATGGCATGATTTGACATATTTCTCTGCGGCCTTATCCATTCCTGGCCACCATACTTTGTTCCTGAGGTGCTGTTTGGTGCCCACAATACCCAAGTGTCCCTCATGGGCTAAAGTTATAGCTTTCTGGTGAAGTCCACTGGGTAACACAATGCGCGTCCTTCTGAGAGCTAACTGTCCAATTGTGCTCAGCTCACTTGCCACGGGGCATATGCCTTGCACCTCTCATAGCACCCCGTCTCAATGGCACTTCTCACCTCTCTCAGTTCCTCATCAATCGCCGATGCTTCCTCGACCTCTCTTGTGGTCAATGCACCCGGAGTTGCATTAACGGCTATGAACCGTATGTACTCTTCTGCTCCATGTGTGTGTGATTCCTTAATTGCCGTGTCTCCCAATAGACGAGACAAAGGGTCTGCTATGTTATATCTCCCCGGTATGTGCACAACTCGGAAGTCGTAAGGTTGTAGTCTCAATACCCAACGCCACACGACCACACGGTTTTGAGCGCGACTGTAGATAGCCTCTAGCGCCTTATGGTCAGTCATTAAATCAAATCTCTTGCCGCATACATATGGGTGAAGCATCTCACAGGCCCAAACCAATGCAAGGGCCTCACGCCTCCATTTGAGTACCTGCGTTCAGACCCGATAGACTCCTGCTCACATAACAGACTGGAACCATCTCCGTGTTGTTCCTGCACCAGTACAGCTCCTATGCCTACTGGTCCCGCGCCTGCTATCACTTCAGTGGGCTTATCCTTGTCGGTTAAGCTAACGCTGCCACTTCGCTAACTTGCTCTTCAGTGCTTGGAATGCCATCTTTTGCTCCGGTCCAAAATTGAATATTGTGTCCTTCTTTGTCAACTTCCGCAGAGGCTCCATAAGTGTGGAGAACTGAGGGATAAACCTACTACTATATCCCACTAATCCAAGGAAGCTGCGAACCTCTGACGCTGTCTCAGGCTCTCTGGCCTCGACCACTGCTCTTACTCTTTCAGTCGTGAGGGCCTATGCCCTTTTGCGAGAGTAACATACCCATGAAGACCAGTTTGTCCATATTGAACTGGCATTTGTCTGGATTAAGCGCCAGGCCAGAATTCGCCAATCTGTTCAGCACCTTGTACCAGTCATGGTCATGGCTCTCCTTGTCTGGGCCATGGACAATGATATCATCTGAAATGTTCTCCACTCCCTCAATGCCAGCCAGTGCTGTTGCAATTTTGTGCTGATACTGCTCACTGGCCGATGAAACTCCAAAAATGAGTCTTTTGTATCTGTACATCCCATTATGCACTGCAAATGTTGTTATACCTCTTGATTCTGGTGTCAGTTCCAGTTGATGGTAGCCCCATTTAAGATCCAACTTACTGAATGTGGTAGACCCGTTCATGCCTTGCAACAGTTCATTCACCGTGGGGATTGGGTACCTGCCACATATAATCGCTATGTTCGCTTGTCTCATGTCCAGGCACATCCTGATTCTTTGTTTGTTCTGTATTATCACTACCGGATTCACCCATGGTGTGGCCTCAACCACCCTCCCGATTATGTCCATGTCCAGTAGTTCCTTAATTTTGGTTTCCACGCTCCTCTCAGGTGAAAAGGTATTCGCCTAATGGCTGTGCCACAGGTACCACCTTCTCATCTATGTGCAGACTTATTTGCTTTGTGTTAAGCTTTCCACACCTTGAAACAATCCAGGTATTGTTGCCTTATCTGCCCTCCCACATCAGACACTGCTGCTACACTGACACCTAGCCTGAGTACCCTCAGTTTTACAGCGTCTCTCTTCCCAGCAGCGGTTCGCCATGTCCATATCACTGTGAATTCGGCCTGTGTACTACGATTGCCTATGGCTACTGTACATGTGAAGATCCCTACGGCCAGTGGTTCAGTTGTTGAATATGTGTAGTTTCTTGTCGGTCTTGACGGCCCACACTGATTCTTTTTACTCTTCAGCATTTCCCAGGTCTCCTGGTCCACAATATTGCTGGAAGCCCCTGAGTCTATTAGCATCAACAGGTTGACTCCCCCCACCGAGAACATTGTTCTGTCCGTGCCGCCTTTTTCCTTTATCACAAATGCATAGTCTCTGTCTGGCTTCTCTGAATCGACACATTTGACTGTATGCTTCACATTTCCTTTTGTTTTACACATTCTAGCAAAATGATTTCTACCTTTACATTTCTTGCACGCCTGTCCTCGCGCTGGGCAGGTAGGGTCTTTTGCCAAATGATCTGCGTGGCCACATCGGTAACACACTTTCTCCGTTTTGTCTTTTCCCTCTTCTCCTTTTGGCTTTCTTCTGCGATGCTTTTCCTCATTTTTGAATACGCGATTAACTGTTTCAGGTTTTGGGGCCTCTGAGCTCACATGCATCGTGGCCATTTGCACCTCTATTCTTTCACACTGTGCGGACAGCTCAAGTAATCTCGCTAATGTCAGCTCAGACCCCTCCTCTAACAATTTGCGGCGTATGTATTCAGAGTTACATTTACTTAGTATTGCATCCCTTATCTGATTATCCTTATCGCCTGCAAAGTCACAATCTTTGGCTGATTGTCTCAGATGGGTGACAAATTGCTGTACGGTCTCCCCTGTCTTCTGTCTTAGCTGGTAGAAGGCCTGCTGCATAGCGCCAGTGTTAACTGTGTGCAGTAGGCATTTAGTGCTGTTACCGCTTAAAGCATAGTCCAATTGGCCCGCCCGGTGTCCCAAGCGCCGAGAAAATATCTTGTACATCTGTCCCTGCATGATGTAGTAATAAAGCTCTCCTCCGTTGCTTTGTAGCTGCACTCACATCGTCAGCTAATATCAATCCTTTCCCATCAGCAAACAGTTCAAAAGATGTGAGCCATCGTGTCCATCTCGGCCCAAGCGTGGCTGGTTCACTGTAACAATCAAACTTTAGAATAGCACTTTCCATTTCTCTGTTTTATTTCTTCTTCTTTTTTTTTTTTGTTTGGGGTTTTTTTCCTTTTCAGTTCCAGATTTAACCAACACGTCACTGATCCCACCTCGTTGCCATTGTTCTATTCTCAGCTTTATCATGCACTGCATACCAATTGAATAAAAACGAGGACACCACGTTGGAGTTTCTAACTGCTTTACTCCATTGCTTCTCGTGCACTGTTACACCCACGTCCTCAGGCATGGTGACGTCATTACGCATATACGACAGTATCCTCTGGTTTGGTGGGGAGGGGGTGAAGAAAGAGGAAGCAAGGGGCACATGGTAAAAAAACAGTGTGGGTACATGGTGCATGTGATTGTTTTGCAGTCTTTTTTTGCTGTGGCAGGAAGCAATGTGGGAGCAGGATAATAAATATGCAATAATTAGAGTATTTCTTGGCGTGCATCTTTTCTGTATAACCGATCAAAATTTACCATTATTATTGTGGGCTAGTGTAACCATCTGAGGGCTAGTGAAATTTTTAATCAACTTGTCTGGCTGGCTAGTGCGAAAAGAAGTTAAGGTTGACCCCTGTCCAAATGGCTTCTGTAACTTAGCCAGCACATAGTCTGTAGCTGGAAATAAAGACCAAAACTCATAACAGAAACTGACTCCAGAATTCCAAAGTAAAGAAAATGAAAAACAAGTATAAAAAGCAAACAGCTGTGGTTTTCATCTTGTATCCCATTTAGAGCCTTCAAATGATACTCTGTACCAAATTACAAGAGATTCCTGGTCATACTTTCCAAGACACAGGTGACAGTTTTTCTAAGCTTTTTTTTTTTTTTTTTTTATTTAGTTGTTTAACCAGGTATAGCACACTAAGCTGAAAGCTTTTTTACAGGAGCGACCTGGGAGCACAAGGAGGTTAAGTGACTTGCTCAGGGTCACACAGTATGCAAATGGAAGATGTGGAAAGCTTGTTGTGCATTAACTTGTCTGTTGGCACAGCAGTAGAGATGCTGCCTGGAAAGCCAGAGACCTGGGTTCAGGAACAAACTGAAGTCTTATTTATTTATTTTTATTTATTTGCATCTCGGATTTACACCTTTGAGCTACAAGCTCATTTACAAAGGTTCTACGTCATTGAGTACAAAATACACACATAGAGTTCTACAATATTTCAAACAATGTAAAGCAAATCAGATTAGCAATGCTGTATTAAGCTGTTACACTGGAAGTATGAGTAAGAGGTAAGGGGGTAGGTTAAATATGAGGGAAGGAAGGCAGAGGTGGGGGAGGCATGAACTGGGTTGAAGGTAGAAGCAAGTGGGAGGATGAGAAGTAGGCAGTTAGCAGACAGTCAGCGATTTAGGAGCCACCTGGGGCCTTGTCAGAGGGAGAACGTCAGGAGGGATCACTGGGATGGTGGGGGTGGGTGGTTGGGTGGGTGTGAGAGGTGAGGCACAGTAGGTAAGGAGTCCTAAGGGATGTGTGAGGATATGGGGGAAGGGGTGTGGTAGGTGATGGGGGGTAAGGTTGGCGTAAGAGGTAATTAAGGGGGATAGTGTGAGGATGGGAAATAGGTGGGAGGATGGAAAGGAAGGTGACAGAGAAAGTGCTGGTGCAGGAATGCAGCCCCTGGAAGGGGTGGGGATTGGTCACTTTGGGGGTAGAGGATTATTGCAAGGTACCTTAATGGGGGAGGTGGATAAGGAGGGATGGGGTGGGGGTAAAAATGGGGGTGGGGATGGGGTGGGGATGGGGTGAGGTTGGAGACCAAGTGCAGGTATTGGATATTGCCAAGGGGGAGTTGCCATTGGAGGGGGGCACGTAGCCTATGGAGAGGGGGAATGGGAGCTAGGAGTTACAGTTATTGGGAGCCAGCTGGGAAGAGGAAGACTGAGCATCTCACAGGATGCTCTCCTCCTCCTTTAAGTAAGGATCTCTGTCACTGTTGCAGTGCTGCCACCTGATGACCCACAGGTGAAAGCACAACAGAGACAGGCTAGGAAGGGGACAGCCACTGGATTTGTGATCAGCATGTCATGTGCGCTCACACATGGAGCCCATGGCATGCAGATGTCTCAAGATCCAGGTTTAACACAGAAAACACCACAACTATTGCAGAAGGATTCCTGTCTCTTTCAGCAGGCTCCACACCATTGGCCATGCACTTCTCCTTTTAAGCTGGCTGAAGATGACTTGAGGGGACTCCTGTCAGCCCTGATGAAGAAGCCCCATTGTAGGGGTGGGGTAAGCCTTTGGGGCAGCAGAGAAGAGATGTAAGTCTCAGGGAAGATGTGCGATGGAGCTGGGGTGAGGAGAAGGATGAGGTCAGTGAAGAGATAGAGGTATGAATGGAAATTAATGAAAAAGATTGGTTGAAATTAAGAGTTCAATGGAGCTGATTTTTAGGACATAGAAGAATGTGCTGTTAAAATTGCAATGGCCAAGTTAAAACCCACAGTGGATATATCACTGGTCACTAACACCACTAGATGCTAACACTCTGTGCCTCTGAAGGGAGACTCTTTAAAATACTCCTAATTTACAAATATAAACACTTTATTATTAATCAAGCATTTGTCAGTGATGAATATTTGCTTGCTTGTATCTGATATGTAGTTGTTGGGTATAGATAGCATAGAGACAAAAATGAACAAATTAATAACAAGAGTTATAATAGCAAAATGCCTAGATTGCAGCACAGTTCCAAAATATAATTACGGCAGTTTACTACTTTTATGTTCTGACTAGTAAATACAGTTAACCATAAAATGATGTCTGTCATCCACTATTAAATCTGAAACAGTTGTACCAAGTTGAGAACCAAAGATAAAAAAAAAATTCAGTGTTGTGCCTGGTCACAGTGATGCCCGTTGAGAGAGTGACACTTGAGATTTATAGTAACAAACTAATGAACACTAATCATGCAGAAGTGTCAGTAGTAGCAGACACTCCATTTTCTATGATATTGAGAATGTGGTGACTTTTTTAAAACCCATCTCCCTCCTCCAGTTCCAGGTCGTTGGGTTCTTACATTTCTCGGCTTTGACTGCTTTCATTTCCCTATACATAGATACATAGACAGTGTTGGCAGATAAGGGCCTATGACTCACCCAGTCTGCCCATTTGAGCTTGTGGAGGAGGGAGTGTCATAGCATGGAAGGATCTGAGGATATTCATAATTATGGGGCAGAATGGGGGACTTGGAATGAGTTTAATCAGAATTCCAGCCACCTTATCACACTGCCTAGTTCCTCTTAGGTCCTGCGAGATGATAACACCCAAGTCCCTTTCCTGCTTTGTGACTGTCAGTACCTCCCTACATAGTTTGTACTTTGCCACTGAGTTCTTGTGCACTATCTGAATGATCCTGCACTTCTTTGCATTGAATCCCAGCTGCCATTCTTCAGACCATTTCTCCAGTTTTTTAATGTGTTTATGGCCGGTTTTTCCCTGTTTTGCCAGACTCCCCATGCCACAACTGTGCATGCACCTGTGGAGGCATGCACATGCTGTGGTTCTGCAGTGCTATCCCTCTTCTTGCCACCTGCCTACCTGTGCTACCCTCAGGCCTCCACCTGGGGGCAGTTGGACTGTGGGGGGGGTGACAGGGTCCCTCCCCCAGGAGAGGAGAGCTGCCTTGTGGCTGCTTAATCCTGCTTCCTCCCTCCCCCCCCAGCCGGCCTTCAATGACCCAGGCTTGCTCCCGAACCCAGGTTGCCAGCATAGCATGAGGTGTGTCATCCAGCAGCTCTACCCTCAGGTCAGCTCTCCAGTTTTTTAAGGTCTTCCATCATTCTTTCAACACCCACTGGCATGTTCACCCTATTGTATACCTTTATATCCTCTGTGAAGAGAAATGTCTTCCCTTCCAGTCCTGCAATGTCCCCAACAAAGACATTGAAGAGGATCAACCCCAACACCAACCCCTGCGGCACCCTGCTTGTCACCTCTCCCTCTACAGAGTACTCCATGTTTACCACAACCCTCTGACTCCTGCCATTCAGCCATTTCTCCACCCAGAGAACTATTTTAGGATCCACTTCTAGGCTGTGCAGGTTGTTAATCAGCCTTCTATGAGGGATGGTGTCAAACGCCTTTCTGAAATCCAGATAGGCCACATCCACCGCACCTCCTTGGTCCTACCTTAGTTACTTAGTGATGCAGTACATTAGTACAATGAGTTAGTGCAAAACATAGTGCTTATCCAAAATACAGTAAAAAGTTAGGCTTAGATGTATAAGTAAATAAATGCTATATACTGGCTTCACCAAGCCACAGCAACAGAAATTTTGCCGCAATCCTTCACATCAACACAATCCCGCTGACATTACTGAGGCATCCCAAGAATGACCCACAACATGCTGACACTGACTGCCACACTGAACTGTATCAATACGGGGTTGTCTCCCTCCCATGTGGAGGACTGTGTCCCCGCATCCCCCGTACTTTAAATATGTAACTCCACATCACTCAGACAGTGGAGTTAGGTGCTTACCCCCCATCAATGAAAAATCTCAGGGTTTTGATGTCGGGGAGTCGATGTCGAAACTTCGATGTTCGAACGGTATACCCTATATAAGGCAGTGTTTGTGTGTTAGTGAGTGTGTGAGTGTGTGTGTATGTGTGTTGGTGTGTGTGTGGGGCAATGCTCTATGTGTGCAGACAATGCGCTGCTATGTTATAGTGCTATATATATGCACATATGCGTATTTGTATTTGTCAGCATGTGTGTATCACAATAATTAGAAAGTGCAGTTAGGTGGCTCTTTGATTAGTGCAAAAAGTGTTAGTCTACATTTCCCCACTATCTAGATCAGTTTCAGCCTTCTGCATGTCATTGCTTATTTAACTGAGATGTCTAGTGGTAACTCCCCACCCTCTGATGTCCCTCAGAGCCTGAAAAAGAGAAAACTGTCCCTTGATGTCTTTTCTTTTTTTTATTTTTCCATTCTTTGTAGGGTTTTTTGTCTCCCAGTTTTTCTCCCACTCACCACCGTGTCCCTGGTGTGAGCATGTATGTGTGGAGGCACACACTACGGAACGCCCCACCCTACCATTCGCCCATACCTGCCTGTGCCACCACTGGACCTCCACCCAGTGATGATGGGACTACAAGAGGGCAGTCTCCCACCCCCTGGAGAGGAGAGCCACTAGGCTCAATCCTGCTCCACCCCCCTTGCTGGCACCCTGATGACCTGAGGTCATTCCCAAACCCGTGTCACAGGTATAGAGCGAGGTAAGGCAGAGATGCTTCAATCCTCAGCACTGGGCTGGCTGATGTCTCTTCTATTAATCTGTAAACTTGTATGTAGATGGTGTACTGCTATGTTATACTCATTGGAATATATATATATATATATATATATGTATATATATATATATATATATATATATATAGATATATGTGTATACTGTATGTATTAGTCAGCATGTTTGTATCACTACAATTAGAAAGTGAAGTTAACCGGCCCGGTGGCACTGAGGGCTGAGGCATCCACCTTACTTCGTGCCACGCTGGCAACCCGGGTTCAGGAATGAGCCGAAGAGCCGGGGGTTGGTCAGGGAGGAGAGGATTGAGCATCTGATGGATTGCTCTCCCCTCTTGGGAGTGAGGGGGGATTCCCATCCCACGACGCTAGTGATGTCCAGTGGAAACTGGGTGCACTGCAATTGGGGACTTACAAGGGGGGATGATGTCAGGTGGCCAACCTGTGGATATGGGTAGGAGCACGCACGTCATGTGCTGGACAGCATTGCATGTACGGCATCGGGGGGGCCAGAAAAAATGGAAAAACCCTGGCATCAGGGGGGTGACTGTGAAACCCCAGTGGTCAAGCCCACATGCCCAGTTCTGGCCCTGACCCCAACTTGACTCTCTGTGGTCCCAGCCTCCTCCTGTAAGGGTTGGCAGGAGAGGGGGGACCCAGCACCTGACTCCTCAGTCAGGGAGGAGTTCAGGTGGGCAGTGGAAGCAAGGTCAAGCAGGTCTACCTGAGAGATGCCTTGGTCGACAGAGAAAGGAGGGATAAAGAAAGTTAAAGAAAAAAGAGAGTGTAGTTAAGTGGCTCAGTGGTTAGTGCAAAAATTGCTAGTCTACATTCCTCCACTATCTACAGTAAATCAGTTTCAGCCTTATGCATATAATTTCTGATTTAAATGAGAATCTGTTGCTGCCCCATCATAACTGTTCCCCCCCCCCCGTGCCCATCCCATCCCAAGCCCAGTCCATATTAGTCTTCTGGCATGAGGATCTGCTCCTAGACATAGTACAACATCAATACCAGTGGCAAACATCTGGCATTGACAAATGCTTGTTTTAGCGCAGGGGTTACTTAACTTAGCTGTGATTTAGCATAGGGGTTACTTAATTTCGCTCATTTTAGGATGGGGGTTATTTAATTTAGATATAGATGCACAGTTCATTGGGGCCATGCTGTACTGGGGTCCAGCTTTTATACATTTTTACTACATATTTACCCAGGATAGACTAGATAAGATACAATGTCTCCTTTTCAGTAGTGTGCTGATTTTACAAACATTTTTAGATTGTAGTCACCCAATAAGTATGGGCCAGCTGAGGCACTGTCTAATTTTCAGTGGGCTCCCACATATTGACCCCAAATTTCCAACATAGTCTTTTTATGACCTGATGTTATGATCAAGATAGATGGAATGTTTTAAGTCCCATGCAAAATGTGATTTTGCAGTGTGGCTGTGAAAGCATGTTTAAGAGAGGATTTGAAAAATGCTACTTGTCATGTTCATGAGGTAGGGAAACACAAGGGATATGTTGAACAACAGAGGCCAACATCTGCAAAAATAAAGTTTTGAGTTAACATTGGAGTAATTCAACATTTCTTCATAACTTGTTTTGTTACATTTTAACCCCAGATTTTCAACATAGTCTTTTTATGAGCCCATGTCATGATCAAGACAGGCGGATTTCTTTAAATCCTGTCTCAACAGTAGCTTCACAGAGGGACTGGGAAAACATGTTTCAAATGTGATTTGAAAAATAACACCTGCCATGTTTGTCAGGTGGGGTAACAAAAAGGCTATGTGCACATTTAGGGCCAATATTTGCAGCAATCACAAAGTTATGTGCAAACATTGAAAAATTCTGTTGTTTCCTCATAACTTTGTTTTTTGACATTTTGACCCCATGTTTTCAACACTGTCTTTTTATGACCCCACCTTATGATCACAACAGGTGGAATTTTTTAACTCCTGTTCGATAGGCGACTTCACAGCACAAATGCAACAACATGTTGCAGAGGAGATTTGAAAAATGGCACCTATCATGTTCATGAGGTGGGATAACAAGAGGGCTATGTCAGAAACTGATGGCCAAAATCTGCACACATTGCAATGTTATGAGTAAATGTTGAAATATTTCAACCTTTCCTTATAACTTCATTGTTTTGTGACATTTTGACCCTAAATTTTCAACAAAGTCTTTTTATGACCCATCCCTCTGAACATAAAAAGTGTAATTTATAAAATACTGCCTGAAACATCATTTCACTCCACATGTGTGAAAACACATTTTGGCCAGGATTTGTAAAACAACACCTGTCACATTAATGAGGTGGTGTGAAAAAAAAGGCTATGTTGAAAATGTGGGGTCAAAATATTGAAAATTACCAAAGTTATGAGTGAGCATTGAAAACGTTCAATGTAACTTCATAATTTTGTTTTTTTTTTAATATTTTAACCCTAATTTTTCAATATAGTCATCTTATAGCCCCACCCATGAATCCAGTAGGTGAAAATGTTAAAATCCCATCTGAAAGGTGATTTTTTAGAGTGACTGTAAAATCATCTTTTGGGTCGAATTTAAAAAAATAACATCTTGTTTATGAGGTGGGGACACAAAAAGGGCATGTTAAAAATTTGGGGAGGATGGAGTCACGTGATGAGCCTGCTCGGGTAAGACGCGTTCCGCTCTCCTCCGAGTCCCAAGCATCTAATTATAGTCTCAAATACCCGATTTTGGTGGCGATTTGAATTCTCTCTCGATTTTGTGCCTTGTTTGGAGCACCGAGTTGTTTTTTTTGCGGAACAGTTTCGGGTTTGTGGCGCGGTAAAGAAATTACATACGACCACGAGAGAGAAATCTTGTGTAGGCCGGGCCTGAACTCGAGTACAGAATGGAGACCGATGCTGCAGAATCGCTGGAGGGGCGCCCCTGGCGACTAAGAGACCAAGCCCCATTCTCCCGCTGATCTGGAGCAGTGGAAGATATTCCCCAGAAGGAGGTCTGGGAGTTACTACCGAGGACATTAAAGAGATAAAGTCCCTGTTGCAGGGACTGGTGGTGGATTCGCAGAAGTGAAACCGGCTATTCTACTGGCCCAGAGGATGAATGATGCAGAGGCCAGGATCTTCACAGGAAAGGAAGGTGACCACATTGGATCAGGAGATGGTAGTGATTCGGAAAAAGTCAAAAATTGGAGGAGAGGTTAGAGGATCAAGAAGCAAGAAATCATAGAAACAACCTTATACTTGCGGGGCTACCGAGAGGACTGAAGGCCCAGACTGTGTATCCTTTGTCCAGGATTTACTTTTGAAAATGTTTTCTGTCCGCCTTCGGGAAGGGTATAATCTGGAGAGGGTTCATCGCAGCACTGAGGAGGCCCCACCACCAGGGCCCGACCGAGAGTGATAATTATGAGGTTCCTAAACTTCAAAGAGAAGTCTTATGTTCTCCAGATGTCTAAGCAAAAGAAACCTCTGCAATGGAATGGGGCCTCAATTTGTTTTTTCAGGATCTTATTCCTGGTGTTCGAGAGAAACAAAAAGAGTATAGCGATATTAAGAAGAAGCTCTACTTGGCTGGGATAAAATTTCGGCTTCTCTATCCGGCTACACTTATGGTGCGACTGTCATTGGGAGAAAATAAATTTTTAACGGCAAAGGAAGCATGGGACGGACTTTGCGTTGATCTTCCGGACCTTTTCAAATTGCTAACCTGAACGTGTCCTCCTTGTGAGGGCTGGCCTTCTATGGAGATAACCTGTGGGAGCTTTGGGGCATTTAGAGTGACTGTTTAGATCAAGCTGGCCTCTGTCAAAATATGAGGCAATCATATTGAGACTTAGGTCTGATCCTGGAAGGGTCCCTTTGGCGGGGGGGGGGTGTTGGTTTTTTTTTTTTTGGAAGGGATGGGGGGAATATGAGGGTGCAAAGGGAGATCTTAAGGGAAGCTCAACAAGTAGAATTGGGCTGTTTTAGATTGCCAAGGACTGGATTAGACTAATGGTTAGATGGATTGGACTTTATGGGGGTTAAGGATGCAACAGGGAGAAGGGCGGGTCCATCATCTACTAAGGGAGGGTGCTCCAAGGGAGTACTATGGAAATTCATCAGAAGTGTTGCCTGCTGAAACTTGCCTATTTCCGCTGGATGGGAATTGGACTTATTGTCTGTTTGGCTGGCTGCTTTTCAATGTTTTAGCTTTCGTATTATAAATGGAATATCTGGGGCACCATTTCACCAATTGATTTTTGTTAGCTTGCTAGGGTCCGAAGGGGAATTCAGGGGCCTGTTTCGGGGTACAGTAACTGAGTTGGGATTTCTGGGGGGGCTAGGAAAGTGGTTCATCCACGACTCATTGAGAAATGGTCGGTTGGTCTTGGGACCGGGGGAAAGGGTGGGGTGGGGGGAGGAGAGAGAGAGAGAGAGTCCTAATCCGGGAGACTTGTGGAGCGGGCCTCAGTCAGACTGCGTCAAGGGTCTTTCACTTAGTTGGTCATCAATTAGATGGCATTGTATAATGTTATTTCCTGGAATGTTAAGGGTTTTGAGGGGCCGACATAAAAGGTTGACAATCCTGAGGTACATGGAGCAGCAAGGGGTTCACATTGCAGCTTTACAGGAAACACACCTACTGTTGGACGAGTTGGACTGTTTAAAGAAGCTGAGGTGGGCCAGGTATATGGGGCGGTCGAGAGAGAGCGTGGGGAGTGGATCTTAATAAATAAGTTGTGTTCCCTTGAGGTTAATCAGGTGTTAACCCGGCAGGATGGTAGGGGAATCTTTGTGAGGGGCAACTTACATGGGAAGGCAGTCGTGGTGGCCTCTATATATGGGCCAACTCCTTCGGAGCCTGAATTTTTTGCCTCTTTAGAGGAAAATATTGCAATGTTTCCAGTACTTTCACTGATTTTAGCAGGGGACTGGAATTTATGTTTAGACAACAGAGAAGATAGGATACCTCCTTGTAAGGACTCCAGCTCTAGGGCCCAGGTAGCGTTGGCTAGGTTTTTGGAAGCTGCAGGCCTGATTGACCCAGCTAAGTTGTTTCTGTACAGAGGTTCCAAGATGACATTCTACTCCGCGGCTCATAGAACTCATACCAGGATAGATTTTTTTTGGTTAACAAGGAGGCTCTAGGGGAGATCAGAGCTTTCTCGACTGAAGGTAGAACTCTCTCGGACCACTCTCTGATTCGGATTCAATGGGAGCCCAAACCTCTACCCCCAAGGCCTTATAGGTGGAGGTTGCAGGATTGGCTCTTAACGTCGGAGGAGAGAAGGGACGAGTTGGAAAGGGCTCTTCAGGAAATTATTAGAGTACAATTGCCCACGTTGACTAATAAAAAACTAGCATGGCCCACTTGTAAATTTCTTTATTCCATGGCTGCAAAACGTTAGCTGCTAAAGTGAGATTGATTAGGAGGGCAGAGAGGAGTTCTTAGAGGCTGCTATTAGTTCTTTGTCACAACATGAGGGGCTTCAGGAAATAGATAGGGAGCTTAAAAGCTTAAGAAGGGATATGTCAGAGATTTTATATGGTAAGACTGAATTTTGGTTAAATAAGATTAAGGCCAAATATCTCCTTCAGGGCGATGTACCGGGCATCTCCTAGTAGAATTAAGGAGTGGAAGCCACCAGGACTATTATTTCGGATTTCACATGAGGGGAGGCTAAGGACAGCCTCTAGGATATGGCTGAGGCGTCGTCTTCATTTTTGAGGGAATATATCAGGAGAATGTTTCGGGGGGGACAGGGAGATTAGGGAATATTTGGATGGTATTCAACTCCCAACCGTGGATCCTACTCTTGCTAAAAAATTGGAGTCCCCAATAAGATCCTCTGAGATTATTGAGGTGGTCCGGTTCCTTCCAATAGGGAAATTACCGGGGCCTGATGGCCTAATGGCGAAATTTTACCAAACTCATATCCAGACTATTCTCCCGATCTTAAGGGATTTTTTTCATACTATTATGCGGGAGGGTATCGACCACCTACCCTTATATCAAGCTTATGTCACATTAATACCCAAACCCGATAAGCCGAGGGATGCTATGGGAAGCTATAGGCCTATAGCTTTGATAAATCAAGACATTAAGATACTTACAAAGATCATGGCTAACAGGATATTAACTGTGGCCCCGAGTTTAATCAGTCAGGAACAGGTAGGTTTTATGCCGGGGCGAGGAGCATTAGATGCGCTTAGGAAAATACATCATATTATAAATTCTGCCTCTGACTCTAGGGTCCCCTTGGCCCTGATCTCCCTAGATGCTGAAAAGGCATTTGACCGAGTTTCCCACTCCTTTTTGTTTATTACTATGGCGATAATGGGGTTCCCGGAGGGTTTGATTAGGGGCATTAAGAACCTATATGCGGCGCCCACGGCTAGAATATTATGTAATGGCTATCTTTTGAGGGAATTTCAGTTAAAGAATGGTACTCGGCAAGGGTGCTCTCTATCACCGATTTTGTTTAATATTTACTTAGAGTCTCTATTTAGATCAATCAACTGGGAGGTCAGGGTCCAGGGAGTTGGGATTGGTAATATGGATCTAAAGATTTCTGTTTTTGCAGATGATATTTTACTCCACCTTCGAGATCCAGTAACTTCCTTTGGTTTTGTTAGGGATCTAATAGAGCGGTACTCCAGGGTATCTAATTACAAGCTGAATCTTACCAAAACCCAAATTCTACCCCTGACTCTGCATGTTTTTAGAGCAGATTTTGCTCCCCTAGGGGTGCAATGGAATAAGGATAAGTTAAAGTACTTGGGTATCTGGATTACTGCAGACCAAACATCTGGTGCGGCTGCTAATATGGGGGGAATTATTTCGGAGATCTCAGGAGATATCTTAAGGTGGAGTAAACTACCTCTGAATTTTGCAGCGCGATTAGGCATTATTAAGATGAACGTCCTGCCGAGGTTGTTATATCCGACTTATTTGGCTCCTTATGTTATCCCGGTAAAGTGGTTCAAGCTTATTAGGAAGATGTTGATGGGTTTCCTATGGGGCAATAAACCCACTAGGATTAAATATAGTGTGCTGTGTAGGCCCTATGAAAAGGGTGGGATCAAACTACCTGACCTTCAGGCTTACTATGTGGCGGGCCAGTTGGGCCTGATGGCCCAATGGGCAAGGGATCTGGGAGAGGGAGAATATTCTCCTGCCTGGTTACAGATGGAAAGGAAATGGCTGAAGGATATAAATTATTCACCTGAGTCGCTATTATATGCCGGGCTTAAAGTGGTACAAAGCAAGGTTGAGGTGGGGAACCCAATCAGGAAGTCTCTGGAAGCCTGGTGGTCGTTTCTTACCCCGGTGCAAAGAGGCTGTCAGGTCAAATCTCGGGATCAGCCTATTTTGAGAAATCCCAACTTGACTATTGGAGGTCAGGTGCTTGGCCAGAGGTGGGCTATTTATTTGGAAGGTCTTACTTTGAGGGATATGCAACAGGAAGGGAAAATCTTGTTGCCACCACAATGTGACGCCTTGCCCTTTTTTCAAAGGTTACAGCCATGCAATTGATTTCTGGAGTTTGAGGGAGAAAGGCGGATTTTACAGACAGTTTCCTTTCGTGGGAGAACTTGCAGGGGTTGTTAACAGAACTAGCTTACTCTCTCGGGTATATAAACTTCTCTTGAATTCCCGAAGTGCCAGTGATTGTACCTCTATTTCCTATTGGGATAATGTATTGACTCCTGGGTTAAATTGGGATATCATATGGAAAGCTACCAAATATATTGTTATTCCTAAATATAGAATTACGCAGATTTTTGTGGCCCACAATATTTTCTATACACCTGTAAAGCTCTGGTTGAGGGGCTTGAGGCCGACAGATCTTTGTTTTAGATGTGGGAAGGTAACAGGAGACTTGCTCCACGTTTTGTGGAGATGTGAAAAAATTTCTCCGCTATGGAACGAGATTAGACATGGTCTTGACCCCAGTTTGGGCTACCACGGTTATCTAATGCCAGAGATTTGTGTGCTAGAGCGATTACTCCCTGTTGAGGGTGCTACACCAAGGTTCCATCTGGCTTTAATGGATCATTAGTTAAGGCTCATTTTGAACCATTGGAAGGATGGTCAGGCTTATTCATATGGGCAATGGGTGAAGGACTTACTGGGGTCATTGGCTAGGATCAAAAATCATCTTATGTCTGAAGGTAGACAGGAAATTTATATTAAAAGGTGGGCTAACTTAGATGCAGCTTATTCACAGTCGGATATGAGTACTAGATTAGAGGCCTGTCTTTGAGAGGGAGGCTGCAAGATGTAACCGGTAGAGTTGGAGGATGTACCAGGGGATTGGCATACTGGGTATCGGGATCTTGTTATCTTTAGAAGGTCCCCTACAGTATGGAGGATTTATTAGGTCAGATAGGGTAGGAGCTTTAATTTAATTTGAATGGGACACAGGACTGACGAAGGATGACAGCTTGGGGATGGTGAATTTCCTTGATTGGGACTCTCTTTCAGGGGTTGCACTGATACCGCCTGGTTGGCTGAGATTAAATCTGATTTGAGTTGTTTTTTCCTTTTAAAGCTGAGAGGGTTATTGGGGAAGTGAGAGTGTGAGGGAAAGAACTGTATCAATTAGTAGTAGTCTCTATTAATTTAGTCTATCTTAACTTTTGGTTTATTTGGTGAGGGGTTGTTTTTGGGTGGGGGTATCCAGTGTGTTTGTATATAGGGGCTGTATATAGTTTGCACAGCCAGTTTTGGGGTGTGCGCCCGGTTTCCGGGTTTTTGTGTCTGTATGTTTTGTTATTCTTTTGAAAAGAAATAAAAACTTTCTTTAAAAAAAAAATAAATAAATTTGGGGAGGATATTAAAAAATGACCAGGTTATGAGTACTAGTACAAAACGCATTAAAATACATTGACCCACACTTACCCGATTGCCTCAGTTCCCTGTCTGGTGTTGAAGAGTGAAGACTTGTCCAGAGAGGATTATGGTGTCGGACCGCCGGTAGGTAATAAGGGATAGGAGTGTGTGGTGTAGTGGGTGCTGAATGGGGGGGATCGGGTAGGGGGAGGGTAACAGCAGCAGGGGGCAGAAGTGGCAACAGGCACTGATGGACCATTTTCAGTTTTACAGAGTGTAATAAAAATAAACAGACACTGAGGGACAGTTTTATTTCAGGTAATGACATGGGGATTAGACAGGCTGGTTCCTTTGTTTTGTGCGGTGGGGACCACTGTAAGTATTTAGTAGTAAATAGCACAATGGGGCCAGTGATTGCTACAGGTGGGATGGGGGACGAGGCGCATGCTGATCATGATGACAATCAGCTGCTTGCTGGGCAGAGTCATGCAGACCAAAAAACAGGCACCCTGGGATATGGGCAGCTCTTTCCTTTGAACTCCACAAAGTTTTTGCTCTGCAAGCAGAGAAGTGTCACGATCAGCTTAGTCTGACAGCGTCAAGCCCACTGCAGACTGCCCTGCACTGGGCTGACAGTGACAGACCTCTCAAATCCACTATCAGAGCAATATGTTCACTTTGTGTAAGCACAAACACACTTAAGAGAGACTAAGGGATCTCATAACGTACACCCTGGAAGAGAGGAGGAAGATGTGGAACATGATAGAGACATGTGACTACCTCACAGGAGTGAAGTAAGATACAGGAGGGGAGTATTTTTCAGAGGAGAAGGTACACAAGAACAAGGGGGCATACAATGAAGCTAGAAGGGGGATGATTTAGGAGGAATGTGAGGAAGTTCTTCTTCACTGAAAGAGTGGTGAATGCCTGGAACAGTCTTCCAGTGGAGGTGGTGGGGGGTGAAAATAACAGTGGGCTTCAAGCCTACATGGGATAAACACAAAGGAATTTTGGTAGGAGAGCAGTTGGGGGGGGGAGTAGCAGGAGATCAGGTAGGGTCTGTGGTGACAGTATAGGCAGGGACAAACTGGGCAGACTGGGTGGGCCAACTGGTCCTTATCTGTCAACAAAATTCTCAAAGTTTCTTTGTTTCTAAAAACGTTAAATATGATGCCAAGATGCTGAACAATAACTTTTGATATGAGTCCTTCTGTCTTTGTGCAACATTATTTTGTAAAGGTTCTTGCCAGTTGACTATAAAATGAAAAGGGAAAGGACTGATGTACTGAAGGGAAAAAACAAACAAACAAAAAAAGGAAAACTCTGAGACCAACCTTGCACGTTCACCTCACTGTTCAATGTGAATGCAAGCTTTATTATGGCCCTGTTTAAAAATATTTTTCCATAGAGGCAGAGAATAGGGAAAACCTTTTAGAGTACTTCAGATCTGAATGCAAAGTTCTGAAAAGAAACATTTACAAAACAAATTTGGGGCTTTACAGTGCCATCATTTCCATGTGTGGTTATTTCTGAGGATATCTCCCTGTCCCTAGAGGTCCCCATCTGTTCTCTAACACACACACCAAATTAAATCTATTAATTGGGATTATACTGGCCAAACCGGAACTTCCCGTGAGACCAAGTGTTAGACAATCTACAGTCCACTGAGGCTGTCTCTGTTCTGTGTGTGGTAGAGCTCTGCTGTGCCCATCACCACTTGATTAGACAATAGGAAAATGCAAGAAATTATCTTAATTTGCATTTGAAAATGATTTCCTGCACTGTGCATTCCTGTCATGCACAGTTTTTATCCAAATTCTGGTTCTTTTCACTTACTATTTAGCCATCTTTGCTCATGCCAGTCCCTACTGTATCTGAATGCCACTCCCCCTGCCCCAGCCCAGTCACCCACCATTCATCGGGACTTATAATTTCTTCCCCATGACTTACCCCTCATTGTAAGTTTGGAGGGGCTTGGCCCTCTGCAACGGGGTCCAGATGTGTGCCTAGTTGGTTGCGCTAGGCTTGTGGGGGCTGACCTTCATCCCATCACAGCAAGGGATGTTTATCCTCCAGTCTTTGTCTGGCCCCTAGAATGTCAACAGACAATGGCACAGAGTACCTGTCGATGTCCCACACAATCCTGGGCCTCCCATCTGCTTCAGCAGCCTTCATTAGGAGTCAGACAAATTGGGAGAGGTGTGATCCTCCCCACCACACACCCTTTGGATGACAGCAGCCTCTCGGATGCATGATCCCCACCCCACCCCAACTGACCCCGGTGGCTCAAGTCACTCTCAAACCTGAGTCACCAGTGTTGCAGGCAGTAGCACTACCACTGTGCTACTGAGAAAGAGTAGATTATTTTAATTTAGCTACACCAAAAATCACACTGACTGAACCAGTGTCAGTTTTTCTAGGGTTAAAACTACAGTACACATACAAATAGAGGAGAGAGAGAAATAAGTGCCTCAGCTGGGACTTGAACCCAGGCTGCCCCAGAATACCGTTCTGTGCACTACAAGCTGCATCACCAAGGCAACTGGAAACTGGGCCGTGCTAGAGCACATTACTCTTTCTCCAATGCACAACTTGGTGCTGCACAAATAATTACATTTTCAATCACAAGAGTGCAATGTGCACATTTATAGAACACATACAAACAGAAGATAGAGAAAGAAATAGGTGCCTCAGCTGGGACTGGATCCCAGGCCACCAAGAATACCATTCCCATTGTACCACCAAGGCAACTGAAAAGTGTGCTGTTCATAAATGTGCACACACACACACTCTTGTGACTGAAAGTGTAAGTATCTGTGCAGCACCGAGTCGTGCATTGGAGAAAGTGTAATGTGCTCCTGGACGGCCCAGTTTCCAGTTGCCTTGGTGGTACAGCTGGTAGTGCAACCAGAACTGGGTTCAAGTCCGAGCTGAGGCATTTATTTCTTTCTGTCTTCTGTTTGTATGTGTATTTGTTCCATAAATGTGCACGCTGCACTCTTGTGATCATAACTATAATATTTTTAAAGGACTAATAGTAAATGTTCAACACAATACATTTTACAGACCTGCAGCATACCAGCCTTGTGGGGCTGTTCAATGAAATGTACTTGCACTTTTCTGAAAGGTGTCTTTTATTTATCAGTCACGTCACTTGCTAAAAGGAGTTATGTTATTATGTATAAACTAAGCCATGTTAAAACTAGAAATCAGATCTGTTTTTCTTTTCTAGTGTATGCAAAAATAACAGACAACATTGTCATGGACACTGCAGGATGAGGTCGCAAAACAAATTGCCTATGGAAGCATGTTAGGCCATGCCTTGTTTTCCAACAACACTGCATGTAGAACCTATGCCAACAGTGATCACCACTTGTTTATATTCAGGCAGCAGAAAAAAATGACCTTGCATTCATTCTTCTACTCAGTAATCATTCCAAAATAAAAATGCTAAGTTTTCTTATTTCATTCAGTATATTCTAGTACTGTACGTGTGGTACATGAAAGGGACACAATTTCTTTCCTGTCATATTTTCATCACAAAACTGCAGGTCTTTCTGTGAATTTTGAGTCATGTAAAAAGCAATACTGTTTTGTGATGATTAGATGTGAGATCTGACAGCTGAAGTTCTTTATATATTTTTCCTTTGATAGCCAGGTCAGGCCAACTAGGCATAATACCTTTTTTCAGGGTGACCCAGGAGCACTGGGGAGGTTGGTGATTTGCTCACCATTACACATTATGCAAGTGGAGGTTGTGGGAATCAAACCGAGGTCTCCTGGCTATACAAAGCTCATTCATTCACCCTGCTTATTGAGTCAGCTATTGCCAGCTCAGCCCCTGTCTTCCTCAGCCCAGTACTCAGGGAGGGGAAAGGGAGCATCCAGGCAGGGCAGTCTTGACAGCTGGATGAAGCATTAGGTGCCTTCCACTTGTGTACTGTCCAGCCAGGTTGAGGAGGCATGGTTTAGCCTAAGTTGAGGTCCTGGACCTTGAGGCCGAGGTAAGAGAAGGGAGATTCACGCCCAGCACAAATGGGTTCCATATGGTGTGGTAAAGGGGGTAGGAAGCAAACACCTAACACAGATGAGCCGGAGTCTGTGTCCCTTCTTGCAGTTCTGATCCTAAATATTGGGGGACCACCAGTGGGTGGATTCAGAGTGGGATCCCTGGTGGAGCCTTCACTGTGGGATGTGAGGGTCTGGTTTGGAGCAACTGCCAGGATGGATGGCTCAATGCTTCCCTCCCTTCCACTGATTTATCCCATTTAAAAAGCTCAGCCATGGGGAGGGGCTTTGACACTTACTCTCTAATATAATAAGGGAGGGCTGATATGTTAAGAAGCTCCCATATGGGCACATTATATAATGTTTATAAATCACTGATTTAATAAACATAGCTGCAGCCATTGAAGCTGACTAGCTGACAGATTTGTTTTATTGTCTCAAGGGAAGGAGTGGATTAAAAGGGGTGGAGCTTGAATAAATGCCTGCCTGCACCTCTCAACCCTAACCTTAATGCAGTGATAAGAAAGTGAGGTCCTGTGCCCATTCAGGCTTCTGAAAGTCAAGACATGGGTTAGGTCACACTACCATGTGTATTGTGTAATTATCTTTAGGAAATTAACTGATACTTATTTCATTTGTGACCCACTCTGGGATATGTTACCCAGATCTTCTATGTGTGTTATCATCTAGTTTCCAAAGTATGGTTATGTAGACGACATCTTACTGAAGCTAACTTAATACCAAGTATTTTAGGATTTTTTTTTCATTCTTTCACTGTCTCCACCCTTCCATGATCTCTGTCTCCTGCCTTCATTCAGGCTGGTCAGTTTGCAATCCCAACACCACTTATCCCCCCAGTTGGTTTCTTGAAATCCCACCCCCTCTGAAAAAGACATCTGGTGGACTTAGACTTTCTTAGCATGGGATCTGAGAGTTCTGTTACTGGAAGGGGTTTATCCTGTGAAAGTTCATTACCTGATGCAGCATGCATCTGCATCTGGGCTTTGCCCACTGTAATGTTTACATCACAGTCTACCCTTTATACAAGAACTGTCTCCCCAGCCCATCACAAAGGGATCACTGCAGCAGTGGGCATCTGCATTTCCCTCCCCAAGCTGGGACGTGTTGTCAGAAACAATGCTCTATGCAGCCCTTACCACCCACTTGCAGATCCCCACACTTGATCCCACACCCTGGTCACCCTAATAAAACCACAACATGCTTCCTCTGTTCCACTGTGTGGTCCCTGTAGGAAAACATTCTGTTGTTCTCAGAAAAACATGGAGAGGAGAGAAAATGGATTTGGTTTTATATAGCACCTTTCATACACACTGTAACCCCAAGCACTTTGCAAATCCAGAAGTGAGTTGGTAATAATGCTGCGGCTTTAGACACAGGGAGATTCAAAGAGCACAGGGATAGATTAGAGGATGTTTACAGAAAGGTTAAGCACAAGGAGGTTAAAAGACTTTCTCATGGTCACAGAGCTTGTAAGTGTCAGTTGTAGAATTTAAACCCAGATCTCAAAGGTCTCTAAAAGCCTTCCCGTGTGCTAAGAGTGGTGCTAATTAGTTCAAGTCCAACTCTGTAAGGGACAAATTATTTAATAGAAAAGGAACAAATGGTTGACATTTTTTTCCAACAATTTACTGCACAGTTTATAAAATATTAGAATACCAATTAAATCTGCTTTTTTATGTGTTTTCTATGCTGTGCGCTATATAATTATTTTTATTTTCTCAATCCTAACCGTAATTCTTTATCTTTTGACACTGAAATGTGGGATACTGACACCCAAAATGTGGGACAATGTGGGACACTGACCCTCCTAATGTGGGACACAACACCAAATATGGAGATACAAGCTCAGAATACCTGAAACCAGTGCCATCATTTGTGTAAAGTTTAATGATGATTTAGCAAATTAGAATATTATACCTTTCTACCTTAAATATCTGAGTTTACAGCAGCTACTAAGTGTATGTAGCACCTTTCCCATGTGGAACAAATGTGGGACAGAGTAATTTTAAGGGGGGGAATGAGGGACATCCGTCATAATGAAGGACAGTTTAGTGATGTAATTATTACCCCTAACCCCAACTTTTGTAAGGTCCAAAACTCTATTTCTGCATCAAAGGAAGTGGATATCTTTTTTCGTGAAAACAAATGAATTTAAAGCATTTAAAAATACTAAAACTCTGATACAACTGGATACCTTTATATGAACATGAAAGCAGAAGATGCCTGAAATCGTTTAAAGTAAAAAAGGGAAGGGCTGGATTTTTTTTGCCTGACCTCAGTGGATACACTTAAAGAAATTAAGAAATGTATGGCAAACACTACTTAACAGCAGAGGGAGGCTACGGTATATTACAGTTATTTTACTGTGTACACCTCACCTTTAGAAACATAGAATTTGTCATCAGAAAAGGACTGCTTGGCCCATGCAGTCTGCCTAGAAGGTCTCCGCCCCGTCTGCCTCCACAGTCCCTAACTGGTCTCTGGCAACTTCCCTTCTCCCTATCTATTCATTAATATTCTCTTATGTCTATCCTATGCATTCTTGAAACCTCCCACTGTTTACATCTCCAACACCTCCGGTTGCAGACTATTCCAGGTGTCCACCACACTTTCAGTAAAGTAACACCTCCTCACATCCCTCTTACACTTCTCCCCTTTCACAATGATCCTTACTGCTATGTGCTTGGGAAGCGGTATTCCCCCATCTGTCTATCTGCCCACAATGCTTGCACTTTATTTGTATTTAGATATGCTTCGGCACCACTAGCACATGATGGGTCAAGAAAAGGCCAGACTGATACCCCAGCAATCATTCAAAAGTTCTTTAACAAAATGGCATCCTTGGGGGAAGGTAGGGTTCTTATAGACAGGACTTTAATTGTGTGGCAGACGCCAAGCTTGACCGTACCTCAGGGAAAACATCAAGAAATAAACTTATGAGTAGGATTGTCATGGCTGGTATAGAGGAACTGGCATTTGTAGATGTGTGGAGAGAGCATAACCCGGGTATGAAGGACTTCACATTCTATTCAAATTTACATAACTCTTATTCTAGAATTTTTTTTTTTCTGAGTAACAAAACTAATCTCAAAAGATTCACAAAATGTTCCATATATCCAACAGTGATTATGGGTCATGCAGCAACTTCTACAGAACTTCAGTTGAGAGACTGGACTAGAGCTACAGTCTGGAGGATGAATACTTCTTTGTTGATGAAGGAAGATTTTAAGTCCTTAATTGAGACCACCACCAGGGACTATCTAGTGGATTGTGGGGCCACAGAAGTTCAGGAAAAATGGGTGCGGGATGCCTTGAAGGCAAAACTGAGAGATACTATTATCTCTTACACCTCTATGCTGAATAGGCAATGCAGAGAAAGGCAGGAAAAATTAGAACCTTCTCTGAAAGAGCTAGAAACAAAACATTAGCAAAGTGGGGCTTTGGATATTGAGGAGCACCTTAAGCAGGTTAGGCATGAATTACAGAGTCATTTAGATAAAAAAAACAGAAGATAAACTCTGATATTTAAATCAGAAACGTTTTCAAACATGGTAACTGAGTAAGCAGTTTGCTTGCTTTTCGCTTGTGTAAGATGCACGTGGATAGGTATGTTAAAATCACGGACCCAAAGAATAGAACTGTCATAGGTGTTACTCCTTATAGAAATAGCTAATTATTTTTGGGACTACTATGGTTCCCTGTATTGCCCCACAGACTACCTCAGCACAGCAAGGAAAAATTGTAGCTTTTCTTAATCAAATAACACTGCCAATATTGTTGGAAGCTGAAAAACAAATGATAGGTAGCCCTATCATTCAAGCAGAGGTCATATAGTTCATAAAAGACATGAAGTCTGGGAAGTCCCCTGGCCCCAGTGACTTTAATGCAGAATTTTATCAGACATTCCAACCCCAATTAATTCCTTTGCTTACACAGGCATTTAATGCAGGGAAGAAGAAGGGACAGCTGCCAGACTGTTGACACACAACATTCATAGTAGCTATACGACTACCTGGAAAACCACTTGATCGCTGTGCCTCTTACTGCCCCATGTCATTACTAAATGTAGATTCTAAAATATTAACAAATTATTGGCTACTCTAGTAAATAAAGTGTTGCAGAAACTGGTGCAACCTGCCCAATTTGTTTTTTATACCAGAGAGAGGTACTTTTCAGATAATAGCAGACACTGCCTTAATATTTTTTATTTCGAGAAACTTTTCCCGGACCAACAGGTAGCAATTACTATTGATGTGGAAAAAGCATTTGATAGGCTTAGCTGGGATTTTTTATTCACTACTTTAACCAAATTTAGGTTCGGAGATCGATTCTGCTATTGGTTTTTAGAAATATACGCCTGCTGTACTGCCAAGGTGAAGGTCAAAGGGACATCTTTAGACCCCCTGGTAATAGGTAGAGATACTAGGCAGGAGTATCCCACTCTCACCATTGTTGTTTGCTCTCAGTATTGAGCCACTGGTGGCCATGGTCGGGGAGCACACTGACCTTCAAGGAATAGTGGTGGGGGGATGAGGACAACCGTATTTCATTGTATGCTGATTATATTATGTTATGCCTGAGAAACCCTGCAGCTACTTTCCTTATCCTGCAAATAATTCTGGAGGGCTGTGGTGAAGTTTCAGGGTTTAAAATTAATGAAGGGAAGATGGAAGTAGTCCTGTTCAGTGGTATTATTACCTCCACCCCTCAAACAACTTATTCCCTGTAAATGGGTGACCTCCCAGATTGGGCATCTCAAGATCCATATTCCATTGGAACTGAAGGGATTATGCCAAGCTGTTTACAGTAAACTAGTACAAAAAGTAATGGCAGACATTTAAAATGGAATATTTTGCCACTCTCAATGCTGGGTAGAGTGGACACTCTTAGAATGAATGTCCTACCTAGATTTATGTTTTCTTTTCCAAACCCTCCTAATTGCAGTACCCTGACAAGATTGGAGTAAGCTACAAAATGCAACCCACTGTTTTGTATGGGCAGGCAAGAAAACCTGGATCAAATGGTCTAATTTGCTGAGACCAAGAGATAGGGGCGGAGTAGGCATCCCAGAGTATACTATCATATGGCTTAACTTCTTCCATTGATTGAATATAAAAAGAATAAATTAGACAATGTCAGGTTGATCATGGAGAGAAATAGTAATAAAGGACCCCACCCCCATAGAGATCTTTGAAACACCCCCCGACAGGGCCACTACACAAATGGTAACTAACCCTTAGCTCAAACAGTTATACATCAGTTGGTTCAAAGTCAGAAAAATCCTTCAAATCGAGGACTCATACTCCTGTAGCACAGCTAGATAAGGCAGGGGCAGATCAAATGAACAAAAACATATTTCTAACTTAGTTGAGTGTTACACCCAGTTAAGTGAAGAAGCACCCTCCCCTATTATCAGGTGGCCTGGGAATAGGAGGCAGGAATATCTTTGATGCCCACAGAGTGGCAGGGAGTATGGAAGGGTGTTTTCTATACATCATCATCAAATAATTGGCAACTGAAAAGAATTCCACTGGAAGGTTGTAAGTATTTTTTTTTTCACGCCCCATCCAAGACTAAGCACTATACTAAAGGGCATAATGATAGTTGCTGGAGAGGCTGCAGACAGTTAGGAATGCCATATCATATTTTCTGGGCTTGCACAGTGCTCCATCCCTTTTGGACAGTATTAGGCCGGAAATATGGAACTGTGGCAGGTGTGGTAGAAACTCCAGGTTTTGAACATTTAATCCTGGGTAAATTCCCACCAGGTAAAACAACTTATAGACAAAAAACTGTTTTATGTATTCTATTAGCTGCTGCAGTGAAAACACACAAATGGTTGACACCAAGATGTCGCATGGCGGAAGACTGGCTCTCAAATGCAAAACTCATTTACAGAATGGAAACATTAACTGCTGACTTCAGACTCCAAACCAAGAAATTCAGGGGGTGTGGCTCCTGTTTATGCACCTAGTTGAAGTGATAGAGGGTATAGCAGTATTATCTCAACAAGGGGAAGGATATTAATGGTGTAGACAAGGGTAATTTGTCATTCTACCGTATTTGTTAAAAAATTGTTATAGTTTATGTGTTCTCCTTCAACAGTAACTTAACTGGTATTTCTCCAGAGACTATACTGTAGGTCAAGGTTACAACATCCACAGATTATACTCTGGAGATAATATTCATAACTGGACTGCTACAATTTTCAATGAGAGACAATATTTCGGACAAGATGTACCTTTTGTTCATGATTTGAGGACTCAGACTAAGGCAGACACTGATTCCCGGACTATAGCTACTGTGGTCAGAGGACACACATCGGTATAAATAACAGCATCACTTTGCAGTGCAGCTCAAAGCACATGATCTGTCTTATACAATCACCAATGTACTGTTGTATAGTCCATTTTTCAGGTATTTGTAATAAAGAAAGCTTGAAAAAAAAAAGAACAGTCCAGAAGTTCATGGGGATACAAGCAAAAAAAAATGTATACAGAAAAAGAATACAGGCAAAAAGAAAATAAATCCAGAAAAATAAACAAATAATAGTGAATGGGCTACAGCTGTGAGAAAGGAAATTAGCAGCTGAGTCTGCTACACATGTTCAGCCTTTCCCAGTGCTACTCTTCCAGTCAGGTGATTCCAGGAGCCACAAACAGACCACATGACCTGGGTGGCCCTGGGTGGCACCATCTGAGTTTATCTGAATGCCAGAATGATTTTCACCCCCCCACAACACACCTGTTTTTTTTCCTTCTGCACAGTAGAGACAATGACTAAGTGTACTTCTGCATACTAGCAGTAGACAACCTTGTGTTTGTGTTTCTTACCTTTTTGTTTCAATAACCATCAAAGTCTGAGTTTTTTTTTTCATGTGGTGCCTTTACACCTTTTTTCCAGTTTCCATGGCCATACAAAAACAAGGATACTGGACTTTAGAAGGGCTGACTTTGGCATAGTGGGTGAATACCTGAGCAATGCACTAGAAAATGGCCAAAAAGGAGGGGTGAAAGAACAATGGAGAAAAATCAAAACTGCCATCATAGAGGCAACGATCCTTTGTGTGAAACAAATAAAGAAAACAAAGTGGAGTAAAAAACCACTATGGTTCTCAAAAGAGGTGGCAGGAAAGGTTAAGGAGAAAAAGGCTGCATTCAAAAAGTATAAGGAATCACAGAAGGAGCATGACAGGGAACTGTATCAATTAAAGCAGAAAGAAGTGTGAAAGGCAGTCAGAATAGCAAAGGCCGAAACTGAGGAAAAAATAGCCAACTCAGTTAAGAAGGGGGATAAAACCTTTTATAGGTACATTAGGGAGCATGGAAAGGTTAAGGGAGGAATAGTGAAGATTAATAAAGGAGAGGGGAGGTGGGCAGAGGGAGACAGTGAAAAGGCAGAGATACTGAATGAATACTTTTGCTCAGTATTCACAAAAGAAGATGAGGAGGAGTTACCTAAACCAGACAATAGAAGCACTCTGGGTAGGGGAATTGACACCAGTCCATTTACAGAAGAAAGAGTATTGAAATAACTCCTGAAACTTAAGGTGGACAAAGCAATGGGGCCTGATGGGATTCACCCCAGAATCCTAAAAGAACTAAGGGAGGACCTAGTGACACCACTAGGGTTACCACCTGTCCCTATTTTCGCAGGACAGTCCTGATTTGGGCAGCTGTGTCCTGCAGAAAAACATGAAAAGTGCTATATGTCCTGACATTAAAGTAGAAAAAAATACTTTCTGATTTTCCTCTAAATGTTGCAAAAAACTATAATACCTTAACTAAAATACCTTAAAATAATAAGAAACACTAGAAACAACTAAAAAACTATAACACTTAGTCTTAATTCTGATTATTTAGAGAAAAAAGTATGTTGCATTGTTCAAGATTATATATTGTCCTGTGAAAAATCACATTTCAGTAGAAAATGTCCCACTTTGGGCTTCTTAAAAGGTGGTAACCCTAGACACCACTGACCACACTTTTTAACAAATCGTGGGAGGATGGGGTGGTACCCGAGGACTGGAGGAGGGCAGATGTGATTCCCCTTCACAAAAGTGAGAGCAAGGCAGAAGCAGGAAACTACAGACCTGTAAGTTTGACCTCAGTGGTGGGGAAAATGATGGAATCACTTCTGAAAGAAAGAATTGTTGAGTACCTAGAGGCCAGCGGGGCACAGGACCCAAAGCAGCATGGATTTACAGCAGGAAGGTCATGTCAGACAAATCTAATTGATTTCTTTGACTGGGTGACCAAAGCAATAGACCAGGGAGGGGCTGTGAATATGGCCTACCTAGACTTTAGCAAGGCATTTGACACAGTCCCCACAAAAGATTAATAATCAAGTTAGCCAGCCTGGGAGTGGGTTCCAGGGTGGTAGCCTGGGTAGCAAACTGGCTGCACAACAGGACACAGAAGGTAATAGTGAATGGAACACATTCTGAAGAAAGGGGGTTTACTAGTGGAGTACCTCAGGGCTCAGTACTGGGTCCAGTCCTCTTTAACATCTTTATAGGTGACATTGCAGAGGGTCTGGAAGGAAAGGTATGCCTCTTTGCAGATGACACAAAGATCTGTAACAGAGTTGATACACAAGGGGGGTTAGAAAGGATGAGAAGGGACTTGGCAAGGTTAAAGGAACGGTCAGACATATGGCAACTTAGATTCAATGCAAAGAAGTGCAAAGTAATGCACCTGGAATGCAAAAACCCAGGAGAAGAGTACACAGTAGCAGGGGAGGTACTAACAACAACAAAAATGGAAAGGGACTTGGGGTAGTCATATCAGATGACCTAAGGTTGGGTAAGCAATGTGAGAAGTCAGTAAGGAGAGCCAGGGGGATACTGGGACGCATAGGAAGGGGCATCACAAGTACAAAAGGGGAAGTGGTTATCCCTCTGTACAGACAGTTGGCGAGACCCCATCTGGAATACTGTGTGCAGTTTTGGAGACCCAATCTACACAAGGACATTGACAGGATGGAAGCAGTCCAGAGGAGGGCAACTAAAATGGTGCAGGGTCTGCATCAGAAACCATATGAAGAGAGACTGGGAGCTTAATATGTATACCCTTGATGAAAGGAGGGATGTGGGGACATAATAGAAACTTTCAAGTACCTCAAGGGAATCAACAAAGTCCAGGAGGGTAGCATCTTTCAGAAAAAGAGATGTGTAAGAAAAAGGGGGCACAATTTAAAGATAGAGGGAGGACGGCTCAGGGGTAATGTGAGGAAATTCTTTTTCATGGAGAGAGTGGTGGATGCATGGAACCACCTTCCTGGGGAGGTTGTTGGGTCTAAAACAGTGGGGGAATTCAAACATGCAAGGGACAGACATAAGGCAATTGTAGTGGGGCGTTGCAGAAAGTAGACTGTTGGTTAACTAGAATCTGCAGCTTATCCAATAGGTAGGGAAATGCGTAGACTGGGTGGGCCAAGTGGTCCTTATCTGCCATCAAAGTCTATGTTTCTATGTTTCATCAGGACAACATTCTGATGCTGCTACATTGCAACTAATAGGTGAGCATGCAGCTTCCCACAGATCGTGTTAAGGAAGATGGTGCTGGTTTTTAGCAAGTGTTGGGTGAGTGGAGAAAGCCGTGGTATTTGGAGAGAAGATGATATTTTTTCAGCTGTTTCTGGGTGGAGAATTTTGTTTGTGATGCAGGAGGGCTGTGGTTCTATGTGTACAGATGCTGGTCTGGATTGCATTGTCTGAATTTGTGTAAGGGTTGCCAAGAGAAGGGTGTACTGAGATGGGACAGTGATGCTGGAAAATGTCTTACCAGAGTGTAGCAACTTGTATTTTGTCATTCTCAGCCTAAACTGGATCAGAAATACAAGCATGTTTAAAAGGTAATGTCCGTTCTGATAAGCCTTGTCAGTCTGACTTGCACAAAGATTTGCACACCCATGATGCCTTGCACTGAGAATGAGGCTTGAGAGTATGTGCATGGTCTAGAGAGATGCACAGAAAACAAACAACAAAGAAGGGAGGGTCACAAAAGTAACCTACTGGAGTGGAATGGAGTAGAGCAAAGGAACATTTAAAAAAGTGAGACTGCTTTTTTTGGAGCAAAGAAAATAAATAGGTGACTGAAACAGCACTTATTTGGGACTTACAGTGGACAAGTGTGAAAGTGGAAACAGAAGAAAGTAATGACTGCAGGAGGGGAGTGGCAGCTAGAGCATGACGTATCTAGTATGCTAATAAATCGGTGATGAATAACCTACTATGTGTGTAAATGTCTGGAAGGACATTTTATACATATACTGTAGTGGTTAAAAATACAAATTTATCACATGTTTTGTGGCCATACCTATTAAGTAGATAGATAGACAGACAGACAGAGAGACAGACAGATAAAACTCTGCTGCAGTTGAAAGTGCAGAAATCAATGAGTAATTTTGCAGCCCCTAAAATACAAATTTAGAGTTTGCATATGTTATAAACAAGCATTTTGTAGCTGGAATTGTTTCAGAAACAATTGGAGAGCAGCTTTAACAATGCTGATGAGACCACAATAGCCTATCCTACCCTAAAGACAGCTGCTGAACTCCAAAGAAAAACAGTGAAATGTTTAAATAAGCAGCAGATTTAAAAAGTTATAACTTGTAAACCGATGTTGAATAAATTAAATATAGAATGACCTGACTCCAAATACACAATTTTTCACTACTTGTAATTGCAGTAGTACTTAACTCACATTCGCCACAAAGGAGTTATGATCCTGCCTCCTCACTCATGAAAATAGAGTGGGTTAAGCCAAAGCATTGAGCTCTGCTCTATCTCCAGCAGCCAAGATTCCCACCCACCAAAGCAAAAGCAGGGCATCGGGCAGAGCCCATGGTAAAGTAGAGAGCCTTTCAACCCCTTTAAGGCAGAGGTGCACTAGGAGTTGGGAGACATTTCCTGTTTGTTCTCTAAAAGGATTTTCTTGGGTCATTTGGCTTGTCTGAAGATAAAAAGGGAAATTCAAATACTTTGTCACAGTCATTTTAAACAGGGTGTGGTATGGGAGTCTCACAGAAAGGAATTGTGCAAAATAGTAAGGAGGTCTGGACAAGACTCTATGGCTGGCATGTGGGCATGAAGCCAGATTACCCACACCCAGTCCAGATGTGTCTGAGTGCCTCCCCCCATTAGGCTTTTCTCATAGGTGAAATTAGCTGCCAGACAGGGGGTAGAGCATATTCCTCCTGGCCCAAAGATCTCTTTCTTGGTGGTTGATGTCCCTCATGGAGCATACCTGTCATAGGTTTCATAGGTAATCTCAAGCTTATTAGCCTTACATCCATGGAACTTGCCATTTCACACAGTTAGGACATAGTCGTTCTATCCCTGAAGAGCTGGATTGAAAACTATTCATACTGGGACAGTCAACTACTGAAGCTGGAAGTTCATTCCATGTAGACACTACCCTTTGACTAAACCAACTCTTCCCTGTGCGATGGTTCCATTTAGACCGTAAGAGTTGTTTATTGTGTCTTCTACCACTACACCAACCAGTCTTTGGCTGGATGCGTAACTCAGTTCAGAGTTTAACATTACCCATTACTAGGGATGGGTGGATATCCGATATTGATAAATAAATCCAGTCGGATTTTACACTTTTTGATCTGACCCGATCAGATACAGGTCTGTATATCGGGTCAGATACTCACTTTAAGTCCTGGTAAGCCACTATTTCATTATTAGAGAACAAAATGTAGTTTTTATAGTTTTGCAGATGAAGCAAAAGAAAAATACATTTTCCTTAGAGCAATAAACCCTTTTCTGTAGGGGAAGTAATCCCTGCAATAATGTTGGCTACTGCCGTTTCAGTTGCCAAGAAATGAAAAATTACATCCACATCCACTAACAGAGAAGCAGATAACTATGTACTGTCTATATTTGTAGATATTTCGATATGCTATGTGAGTGCACACCGAGGCTAAAAGCAGCAGGCAGGAGTATTATTTTAGACCGCTCCCTATTATGTTATTGTAGTCTGTGCTTCTTCACCAGGGCTACTTTTGGAGGTTCACAATAATCAACTAAACTGTTTTAGAGTGTGCAAATAAAGGAAACAGCACTTTAATGAACATTTGCACCCTATAAGTGCCTGAGGTGTAGTAAAAGGGGAACAGTGCGACCAAATGCAGATAGCAAATAAAAGTGCCAGCTGCTCCCTCGAACTCCACTTAGTCTTTTTGTGAATTGCAGACATTTTTTGGTTGCACTGTTAGCAGTGCAGCATTTCCTCCGTCTCTGTATCCGACCTGATAAATATCTGGATCCTGTTGGATAGTACTCTGGGTAAATCCGAATCCGATATCCGGAACATTTTGATATCCACCCATCCCTATTCATTACCCTATATAGCAAACACATATCACCTCTAAATCTCCTATAATGAAGGGAATAAAAGTTAAGTGATGCCAATCTATCTGCATGAGGTTTGGATTTTAAACCATTTACAGATCTAGTGAATCTTCTCTGTACTCCCTCTATTCTGATAATATCTTCCCTTTTATGTGGAGACCAAACTTGGTCACAATACTCCAAGTGGGGCCTAACCAGTGCTCCATACAATGGAGTTAGTACCTTTTCGTCCCTGCTAGATATATGCCTTAAGATACAATTTAGGTTCTGGTTGGCTTTTTTTCACCTGGTCACTGCAATGGGGACCAAATCTAAGATCAGCACTTATCTTAATTCCCAAGTCTTTTTTCTTCGTTAGTAACACTAAGTGCATTATTCCCAAGTGTATGAGACGAGACCGTTGTGTTTGCCCAAGTGCATAACCTTGCACTTTGCGGTGTTCAAGACCAGTTTGTTTGCTTTGGTCCACCCTTGTATTACATAAGTAGTTCCCTGCAGGGATGCAGCGTCATCATTGTTATTTACTACTGTCCCTACTCTGCAGTCATCTGCAAATTTAGAGAGCCAGATTTTTGTATTATTTATTTGTGGGGAAGATATGTACATGTTAAAGAGACTTGGACCCAGGACCGAACCCTGAGGAACCCCACTAGAGATTGCTGCCCAGTCAGATGGTATCCCATTAATGGTTACCCTTTGTTTTCTACCTTGTAACCATGCTGAAACCCAATTACAGATGTTTGTATTCAGCTTAAGTTCCTCTAGTAGGTTTAATAGTTCCGTGTGAGGTAATTTATCAAAAGCCTTCGCAAAGTCCATAAAGACAACATCAACCAAGTTCCTGAGATTTAATTCCCTGCTAACGTTTTCATAGAAGGCAAGAAGGTTTGTCTGACAAGGCCTTGATTTTGTAAACCCATGTTGTAAAGGGTCAACCAGGCAGTGTTCCTCTAAATAGGCAAGAACTGTCTCTTTGATTATGCCTTCCTGAACTTTTTCCACATGTGGGGTTAGACTCACAGGCCTAAAACTATCTGGTTTAGTCTTAGTCCCTTTTTTAAAATCAGAACTACAATGGCAACCTTCTAATCCTGGGGTACTTCTCCTGCATCAAGGAAGACCTGGAAGATGTAAATGAGGGGTAGTGTAAGTGCATCCGCTAGTTCCTGTAGCACTCTCAGGTGTATATCATCTGGGCCTGGTGATTTGCTAATGTTCAACTTAGTTGATCTGTCAAATACATCTTCAGGATCAATAATTGCTTGCCTGGGACATGACGAACCCTTGTTAATATGCAGGGTTGAATTGCTACAATTGAAAACTGAGCAGAAATAACTATTTTGGATGTCAGCCATCTCTGTTAAGGTAGCTATTTGACCAAAGTTGTTCTTAAAGGGGCCTAGCGTATCATTACCCTTCTTCATACTGTTGATATAAGAATAGAAAGATTTCTTGTTGTCTTTCACCTTAGTTGCTAACATAACTTCATACTGAGTCTTTGCTTTTCTAATTTTAGCTTTAACTTCCTTAGCAAGTTCTCTGTAAACCAGATGGTTTGTATGTGTATTATAATTTTTTAGTTTTTTAAACAACCTATTCTTTTTATTGATCTGCCTTTTAATAGAAATATTCAGCCAAGCAGGATTTTTTTCCTTTTGTTGTTAGATTTTTGGAAGCTTGGTATATAATTTTTAATCAGGTGCCTCACTTTTGTGAGCAGCATGTTCCACATATCCTGTACAGAGAGATCTTTGAGACCTGTGGTGGTGTCTCTCATACAACATACCTGTGGTCCCTGCAATCCTCATAAGGGACCTTTTTCATGGGGTAAGTGATCCATGGAGGCCTGGGATAAGACTCCCTAGCTGCACACATTATACCTGTCTGTGAATTGCATAATTGTAGAAATAAACATACCGTGCTATATGTATTTGTCCAGAAAGGGGGGGATGGGGTCTGTCTATTCAATAGAAAAAAACTCAGACAAGCTTATACATGCGCTGACTTGGAATTACCCATTTCTCACATGACTCTGGGAACATCTACTCTGCAAAACCATACACTTACTTTTAAACTTGACAGTTTTATCTTTTAATTACAGAACATCATGGACACATACAAATTTGTATCTACCATAAATGGCAAAGTTGAATTCAATCAGCAACATGGTAAAACAAAAAAAATCAGTTCCTAACCTGTTCTGCTATAATATGCACATAAAATATACCCCAAAACAGGCTACTGGAATAATAGTAACGTAAGCTATTTTCCAGTAGGTTAGAATGTTTTAGTTTTGGATAGCGAAGTAAAAAGAATTCTTTAGCTGATGGAACATGAACAGATCTGCTGAATAGGCACACCTGATGAAATGAGGAAACCCTATTGTTCTGAGGAAGAAGGAGCATAAATGAGATCTAGCTAGAAAGAACTGCTTCTCCTTGAGTAAATGACTATGCTCGCTGATTACACTTTTGTGAACAGACTCAGGAGCATCAACATTTAACCCATTACTTCCTAATGAAAGGGCTATGCGATTGCTGCTGTTCCTCAGAAAATAATTGAAAATATAAAAATACTTCAGACTTTTTTAATTCAGGGGTGAAAAGTGTAGGAGTGACCATCTTACATGCCGTGTAATAGAGAATAAAGGTAAAACTTTTAACAAGGCTCTGATTTTAAGTCTACACAAGTGTATGGAATCGATGGTCATTTAAAACTGCTTAGCAATATTTTCAGAAGGGCAGTTATACAGGATTTAGGATGTTGTCCTACATGCTTGACCACTGGAGATCTAAGGGTTGAGCTCCAGGCAGCATGGGCAGAGATTGCATGCCTCAAATTGCATATTCAGGAGGAAATATTTTATAAGCACCACCCACCATTTTCCCAACAAGTGAAACACCTCGACCGCAGAGGGTAGTTGGTCCAGGAGGTTGGCAGGTGGTTAGGTGGAGCAAATCGGGTGCCCCATCACTCAATGCTCTCCAACATATCACCTCCACAAACCATATACCATATAAAAACTACAAATAGGTATCTGCTTCTATCTCTGAAACCAAACAAAGGGGCAAAGGACACTGCAGAGCAGGACTCTGCAGCACAGGAGCTAGCATAACAAAACTTGCCCAAAACAGGGACCAAAACAAAACAGCAAATAGGAAATCCAGAACACTTCTGATCATAGGAGACTCTGATTCTGGGAGTTGATACCTACCTCCAGCTGGTGGTAATGGTCAGATGTCTCCCAGGTACATCAGGATGGAGAGACACCGACCGCAGTGCTAAAATCATGCAGGAAGCAGGAGATACATTGACATCCACATCGACATCCTGGTACACATAGGAACTAATGATCTTGGCAGCTGGTCAGTTGTGGGAGACCAAGGAACACCTGACCAGGCTGGGAGACAAACTGTCATCCATTTCATCTGGCATCTCTTTCTCTGAGATCCTGCCAGTCTGGGAGAGGGGGCAGATGGATGGAAGGTCAGAGAAGGGGAGATAAGGGAGCTAAACATGTGGCTCAAGGGCTGGTGCCAGGAAAAAGGGCACAAATCTGTAGGTAACTGGCAACAGTTTTGGGAGTGAAAGTTCTTTAAATTCGATGGACTGCATCTGACTATGGAGGGAGTCAGTGCATTGGGGCAGAAGTTTGACGTCTTTGCAGAATATGCAAACTAGCAAATGGGGAGGGGGTGAAGCACCTAGTACATCAAATGGGAAGAACACCCCTCCTCCCCCCTCAGCTAGTGCTCAAACAGGAGTTAAGCATGTTTGTAGTTCATTTGCATCACCAGGTAAGGTAAAAGGTCCGGCTCCCCATATGATACTCAGGAGAAATGTCGGACCTTGCCTAACAACTAACACACCGAGACCTGGCCAATGGAAAATCATGTACACAAATGCCTACAGTCTGGGAAACAAGATCCCAGACCTGCAGGCAACAATTGCAGAGGCTAAACTGGACATAGTAACCATTAGCAAGACATGGTTCACCAGTAACCGCACTTGGGAAACTTCAGTTACCAGCTATGTACTGTTCAGAAGAGACTGAGGTGCAAAAAGGGAGGGGAGGAGTGGCCTTTTATATCAATGAAAATATTAAAGTGACAGAAATTCAGAATACACATAAGGAGCCAGAAGAACTGTGGGTCACCCTGGAAACAGGAAATGGAACAGCCATACAAACTGGGGTTGTCTACAGGCCTCCAGAGCAGGGGGAGGACATAGACACATTACTGTTACAAGATATACAAAACATGACAGCTATGGGGGAGGTTCTGATAATGGTAGACTTCAACATGCCAGATACAGACTGGTCAATACCAGCAGGAATATCTGCCAGAACTAGACACATAGTGGATTCCCTGCAGGGGGAGGGCCTCAAACAACTGGGAGAACAACCCACAAGAGACAGGACTATCCTAGATCTAGTACTGACTAATGGGGAAAGGATTACAGATCTCCAGGTATAAGGTCACCTGGGAGCCAATGACCATCACATGGTATGGTTCAATTTGGCCACTAGAACTAAATCCTCCCATTCCAAGACAAAAATATGGGACTTCAGAGGAGCTGACTTTAATAAGATGGCCAACAGAGTTAAGCTAGCACTGGCAAGACAAAATACAGGTGGTGGGTACAGGCAAAGTGTGCAAGCATTAAGGATGCAATACTTAACCCAACATCCCATTGTGTTAGAGAGAAAAGCAAGAGCAAATGAAGGAGGAAACCACTTTAGTTCTCAAAAACAGAAGCAGAAAAGGTCAGAGACAAAAGGCTGGCCTTCAGGAAATATAAGGGAACACAGTGGGACAAAGATAGGGAGACATACCAAACTTCCCTAAGGGAAGCAGGGAAGGCATTAAGGCAGGCAAAAGCCAAAACTGAGGAAACACTAGCACAAACAGTAAAAGAAGGGGACAAGATTTTCTATAGATACATTAGTGAAAGAAGAAAGTCCAGAGGGGGTATTGCTAAGATCAAAGGGGATAAGGGGGAGTGCGTGGAGGAGGACCAAGGAAAAGCATCTGTCCTAAATAGATACTTCTGCTCAGTATTGACTGAGGAGACGGTAGGGCAGGGCCCACTGCTCAGCACCATGGTTGCAGGGGAGAGGGAGGTTTGCACTAGTTCCTTCACGAAAGAAAGGGTCCTACAAGAGCTTGCTAAGCTCAGGGTGGACAAGGCAATGGAACCTGATGGCATACATCCCAGGGTACTAAAGTAGCTAAGGGTGGAACAAGCAGAGCCATTATCAGAATTGTTTAGTGAGTCTCTGAGCACAGGAGATGTCCCAGAAGACTGGAGAAGGGCTCATGTGATCCCGCTCTACAAGGGTGATAGCAGGGAGGAGGCAGGGAACTACAGACCAGTCAATCTTACCTCAGTAGTGGACAAGTTTATGGAGGCACTCCTTAAGGAAAGGATAGTGCAACACCTGGAATCCATGGGAGCACAGGATCCAAGACAGCATGGGTTTACAAAAGGAAGGTCCTGTCAAACTAATCTCATAGATTTCTTTGACTGGGTAACCAGAGTGGTGGACCAAGGGGAGCAGTTGATGTCACCTACCTTGACTTCAGCAAAGCTTTCGATACTGTTCCACATAGGAGATTGATTAATAAGCTGGGGAGGCTCGGGGTGGATCAGAAGTTGGTTAACTGGATGTCAAACTGGTTGGCGGGCAGAAAACAGAGAGTGGTGGTAAACGGTTTACAGCCAGAAGAGATGCAGGTCACAAATGAGGTACCTCAGGGATCAGTCCTCTTCAATATCTTCATCAGTGACATTGCAGATGGGCTGGAGGGTAGGGTTTGTCTGTTTGCAGATGACATCGAGATCTGCAACAGAGTAGACGATCCAGATGAGGTGGGCAGAATGAGAAGAGATCTGGATAAACTGGCAAAATGGTTGAAAGAGTGGCAACTGGGGTTTAATGCAAAAAAGTGCAAGATCATGCACATAGGGAAGAGAAACCCTGAAGCCACCTATAGGTTGGGAGGGGAGTTGCTGGTAATCACAAGGGAAGAAAGAGACTTGGGCATCATCATCATCATCACAGATGTCCTGAAATCATCCAAGCAGACCACTAAAGCAGTAGGTAAGGCTAGAGGGATGTTGGGGTGTATTAGTAGAGGTATCCAAGTCATAAGAAGGAGGTAATAATTCCTCTTTACAAGACACTGGTTAGGCCCCATCTGGAGTATTGCATGCAGTACTGGAGGCCGCACCTGCACAAGGACATTAACAAAATGGATGCAGTCCAGAGAAGGGCAACCAAAATGGTGCAGGGACTGCATCAGAAAACATATGAGGACAGATTAACAGAGCACAATATGTATACCCTAGAGCAAAGGAGGGAGAGAGATGATATGATCACAACATTCAAACATCTTAAGGGCATTAACAAGGTGAAAGAGTCTTAACATGTTTCAATATAAGAAAAACAGCAGGACAAGAGGACACAGCATGAGATTAGAGGGAGGCCAATTAAGGGGTAATGTGAGGAAGTTCTTTTTCACAGAAAGGGCGGTGGATGCATGGAATGGCCTACCTCTGGAAGTGGTGGATATGGATACAGTGCAGGGCTTCAGACAGGCATGGGATAAGCACAAGGGAGCAATACAGATGAGTATGAATATACAGGCCATTGACAGAGTGCAGGCCTATGACACATTCATAAGGTAAAAAAATGGGCAGACTGGATGGACCTTGCGGTCCTTATCTGCTGGCAGCTTCTATGTGTCTATGTTTCTAGATTCTGATTCGGACTAACAGAAAACTACCGTAAGCTATTTAGCACTGATTTCTACCTATAGTATTCAATTTTAACATTTTCGCCACTACTTCTACTTTCTTGATGAATACTAGCTCTCTTACTTCCTACGCTATCTGTTTGTGCCCCCCCCTCAATTCCTGTCACTCCTCTGGTGCCCACTATTTCTCCAGCTCTCACTGAAAAACCTCAATTGATCAGCCTGCCTTCTCTGTCCACCTATTCCAACCCTCAAACACTTACTGAATGCTCATTTTGCCCCATCCTGCAGCTAGCTTTCCTTTTTGGCTGTACTTCTTGCCATATGACCTGAACTTTCTACAGCTTTTGAAACTTATTTTTTTTCTCTATAAAATGTACATATGTTGTAAACTACATATTCTGTTTCTATTTGCGTTTATGTGTTTTACTGTATATTTTTTTTACTCCAATGTTGTTTCCCCGGGTCACACCTGGAATCGTGCCTTATCTCAGTGTTCCTATTACATTCACCAAATTTAAAATAAATAAGTAGCAGACACTCTGTGGTAAAGTTCAAGGGTTGCATCTTAAATACCTAGGAAGCATGTATTTTTGCTTTGTAAATACTGTACTACACTTTTTTTTTTAGTTTGGAATCAGAATAAGAAAGAGTTATTAGGGGCCTCAAAATATCAGTGTATTGATGATATTGCAGCGTAGAGGCAAGTTTTATGGACCTCTGATTGCAAAGGATTTTGTTTTATTTTTTTCTGCTTTATTTTAATGAGTGAACTTAACAAATTGTGTGGTGCCAGGGAATTCTACATAAGTTGCATAATTTGCATTTCATTTTAAAATGCAAAGTAGTGCTTTTATTTTTAATAACATTAAATTAAGTGGTGAATAGTATAACAGAGCAGAGCATTGTTCAGGCTTCTGGAATGGATATAATCTATTTACATGCAATTTGAAAAGTCCAAGAAAATGATACTAAAATATACTGTAAGTCGCATAGATGAAGACAGCTACTGGAGAGGATAGGGACTTTCTTGAAATGGGAAAAAAAAAGAAAATTTTGGAAAACTTAAATGATTAGGCAGAGTCTTCAGTCTCAAGGGGAGGCAGTATAGTGCAGTGGTTTAAGGCTCTGAGCTGCAAATCTGGTGATATCCAGCAGACCAGACCTGGGTTTGAATCCCACAGCTTCCACTTGCATACTGTGTGAACCTGAGCAAGTCACTTAACTTCCCTGTGCTCCCAGGTTGCTCCTGTAAAAAAGCTTTCAGCTTAGTATGCTACTCCTTGTTAAATAAATAAATAAACTACTGTGTTTCTGTATGTGCTGTTCAACCATTGTCAGTGTAACTGCTTTTGCTACCCATGGTTCTGTATTTGGGAGATGTACTAGCAAGAAAAACTGTGTTTGTGAAGAAATGTGCCTTAAATGTGAGACCAATCTGATGACATATGTGTGCTGACAACTGATGCAAAGCTCTTAAAAATCAAGCCTAGTGAGTCTTAAGATAGTCTGGGACATGAGGGGTAACTGGGGGAAACTGTAAATGATCCATGTATGATATAACTGCTTCCACATTTCAAGTTACATTTCAGTTGGATGATGAAGTGGTTCCAGTAGTGAAAAACTAGAGAACTTCTTTGTCATATTTCAGTTGAACTTGTCTGAAATATATTCCTGACATGTGACATGTTCCATTCTGCCATGTGTCAGGGAGCAGCACAGTTTGTGAAGTTGCAACACTGCACCATTAGCAGCATGTTATACAAACAATAGGAACTGTTGTCTGGCTATATATATATAGTTAATGCCTGCTGCTGTAGCAGTGATGGACATTACTGCATCACAGAACAGCAGAACAGAACCTACCATATATCAGGACTGTATCTTTAAACAGGAAGTTCATTGGAACTACTCAGTTAATTTATGGCAACCTTGGGTGGGTAGCCTAAGTAATGCCAATCTGTGGCCTTAATCAAGTTGGCTTGATTTGATAATCATGAATCTGTGTCATTATTTTGGTAAACTATACAAGTTTTTCATTACCTGCCTAGATATGGATACTGGTGCTGTCCATGAATAGTAATCTGAAATGGATGAGTAACTGAGGCAGAGGACTTAGACTGAAATCTCCTCATACCAGGTGACACTGTTGTCCTCTAGGCATTCAGCCCCGTTTTAGGTGATGCCTATCAACCCTGTGTTGTTCTTTGTCTTTTGTCTAAAATCAATATTGTCCTCCCCTTCCCAGCCTTTTGCGCTTCAAATCTAGTACTTGTCAAGTGACCCTTTTAAGATGCAGTCTCCTGATGTGCCCTAGATATCTCAGACATCTTTCTCTGATGATGGTGCTGCTGACTGCCCTGCTTCCAGTTTGACACAACACTGCAGTGTTTCTGACTCACTCCTGTCAACTTATCTTCATTATCTTCCCTATCATCGTCATATATAGACGCTATCTAACCTTTTCCAGTCATTCTTCTTAAGCTGCCAGGTTTCACAACCATCGAAAAGAATAGATAATACTGAATTCCAATACATCCTGATCTTGTTGAGACTAAACTGTTGTGAGTTCCAGATATAGTAACAGAGAGCTGCCAAAAAGCAGTGAAGCCTTGCCAGTCCTTGTACTTTTTTTCTATTTTACTGATTATACAGCAATCATTATCCGAGTCAAAATAGAACCGTTGCTTTAAGACCATTTGAATGAACCCCGACCCCAAATTTCTGCAATGAGACTTTACAGTATTTGGTACTTTAAAGAGATGTCATTTAGTAAAAAAAAAAACATTATTCATTGAAAATGCAATTTTAGTAGTAGTATACCATTTGCAGTCTACTGGTTCAAAGTCAAATGTAATCCCTATCTTAAAAATATGAGAAGCAAACAGTACTTGAAGCATAGTGTTATGCTCTTGGGATGAACAATTTGTGAGCAATATTTAGTTACTGGTTTAAAACTGCATTCACCGGGATTGTCTCATGAGTTATGCCATCATGTTTTCATTGGCATCCCAAGATACAGCAGCAGGTATAAACACAGACACTTTAACAGACCACATACAGGTAAAAATGAGCTAACTGTGTAATATTAAAGACATAAGTTTACAAGAAACACAGATCAGTTACACCAGTAGGGCTTCAGTACAGTAGGTACTATAACTGAGTACTTGCTTTCTGAAGTTCAGTACTTTAAGAGATACTTTGAGAAATTCTGGGAGATTTTTTTTTCCATTCATCTGCAGCTGCTCATGCAAAACCACACATCCCAAAGTCCCTTTTAATCCTTGGTACTTTCAAACATGGGGGTTTGATGATCAAAGTGTTTACGTGCAGTCAACATAAAGCTAAGACTGCAAGTAATGTGAGAAATGCAATAAGAGAATCTACACGGAAAACAGGAAGATCCAGATCTCCTGTGAATTGCAAGACTTCAGCAGCTGAGCTAATCATAAAAGGTATAAATAACAATGGGCTGAATATTCATCATTAGAACCAGTCTACACATATTGTGTAACATATCCAACTTTTGTAATATGGATAGTGAAGAGGTACATTTTTCAGTTCATTTTAATGTAAAACGTGCAATTGGAATAGCTGATCTATTGGTTTGCAGTACATCAAGCTGTAAAGTTGCAGGGCAATGGTGGTAGAACAAATGCTCTAGGCCCAAACTACAAAGATCCTAAGTACAGTAGCACATTCTGTATAATGTAAGGCAATATTCATGGACCTATGGTATTCATAAAGCAGTTATTATTTCAGCCTTATTTTCCCGGCTAATCATTAGGCATATTTATATAGTTATTTTTGCTTTATTTGACTTTACTCTTGCTGTTGTTTTATTCCACTCCTAAAATGCAGTGCTGAACTAGGAGTAGAATAAAATCACAATAAAAGTGTAGAAAACACAACAATAACATGGAGAAAATACATCTTTAATAGCAGAGTGAAATAAAGCCCTAACATCATGGACAGCTTTTCATGAATATAGACCATAGAGCTTTATTTCATGAAGTGAACCATAGAGTAGGTTTTAAGATCTTCTTCTGAGACTCAAATGGACTTGTGAGTAGTCTGACCATGTAACAGTTAGTCATAATAAAATGTTAGGACTTCCATTTCTACCACAGAGCAAACAACAGCCTAGAGAGACAGCTCTCTTCCCATTTAGAGGATAAACTCCTTCCCCCACAAATAAACAGTACCAAATTAGTAAAAACGCCTACATGAACAGAAGGGGAAGACAGATTGACAAGATTCAGGACCCTGAAAGGTAAATCAACCCAAGATGGACACAGAATTCAGGATGAGAGCCCCAACTGGAGCAACAGCATCTCTCCGACCAGTTCCAAAGGCACAGCCCACAATATAGACCAAGAGGGAGAATGCCTGACGAGAAATAGATTTGAAATGTTAATGAAGAAAATTCGAGCATCCAGATGAGAAAATAAAAAATTATTCAAACCATTGAACACCTTGCTGGACAAGCTGGAAGGGTCAGCTGGAAGAGGCAGAGGAGAAGGTATCATGGGTGAAGGATGGAGCAACCCAGATGGAAGCGACATTGGAATCCTTTCTCAACTATACAGAGGTCCTCCAGGAAAAGTATGTGGACCTAGAAGCCCAGAGCCGACAGGACAACCGACAACTGACAGGTCTACCGGAGGGATTGGAAATGGACCACAGTGGGGACTTCCTAACCAACCTCTTTAAAGATGTATTAGATCTCCCTCTGACCATGGTCCTCAGAATCAAAAGAGCCCATACCAGTCCCCAAACCCACAGATCCCAAAGCAAGGCCATGACTAATTCTGATCAAATTCTCTAGCTAGAGAGTTAAAGAGAAAATACTCTGAATGGCCTGGCAAAAGAAACAAATCCACTACAAAGGAACCAGAATATACCTGGATCAGGATTACCCCCCCCCCGACATACTCAAGAGGTGGCTCTAATACACAGAGATTACAAGAGCACTCCATGCAAATCAGATCAAGTTCCAAACCTTGTACCCAGGAAAGATGAGGATCTTGGGAAATGGAACTGGCCTCTACAACTCAGCATTGGAAACCTGGGAAGACCTCTGAGAACATGACATTGTTGTGGATGATAGAACAAAATCCAAGCAAACAGACAAATCCCCAATAAAAGGCTAAGGGCTAACCTCAAGCAACAAAACAACAGAGTCCTGGCATAGAAATCAGCTCCCTACACTGTACAGGAAATCTGCAAGACAGCTGCAGGAAGTAAATCCACACACAAACACCAATCCCAGTCTTAAGGCTCTCAGCCTACAGCCTAATCCAGTGAAAAAGAGACTATACTGACCCACAGTTGCTGTATAAATTTATTCAAAGCTGCTCTTCGCACCCATCAGGCATCTCATTGTTCCACTGCTTCCTACCAGGAGAGGCCTACATTCCCAAAGCACTTGGACACATCAGCTGTGTCAGGATGGGCCTTAGATTACTGTGCTCCCACCTCTGCCCTCCATCTGATCACAGACTGCCCACTACACCAACTTACTGGAGTACAGAGGTGCAGTCCACATCCTTTATGATCCTGATGCCCCTCTGCAGGAACACCTCCCCAAAATCAAAAAGGGGGGGGCTGAATGATGGATCCTGTAAGCCACACACTCCACCACCACCTAACCAATCACTGATGAATTTGAACTGCGATACTAGACAGACTAGCTCCTACTTATAGCTCCAGCTGGTTACCATACAAAATTAACACAACCCGCTGATAGGCTGGGGTCACCACCATGCTGAAATGTGTGGAGGGGTGAACGAGAATGACCCCTGATGACCCAGGAGATAGCACACGACTGGCTTCCATTTTCTGACTAGGTATACCACACCACCCCAAGGGAAAAGATCCACTGTGATTTGGCTGACTGGACTGCACAGTCCCCAAGCACCGGAGCCCCCCCAAAGAAAGCATACCGGAATGACATCCCAGAATATGTTCACAGCAGTGAACAGGTCCGACCAGGGCCCCATGTTGTACACACTGCAGGCTGACAAGGTGAGTACAGAAGCCATGACCCGGTTCATAAAACAGAAGATTCACAGACACTTTGGGCTCTGTCTTTAACTGTGCCTCAATTTGTAGTGCCACTGCTGATGCAAGAACAATATTGGAACTGGTAAGATTTTTCAAATCCATAGACTTAGAATGTTTGCCCGTTATACACTTCTTTCAAGGTACAGGCTCCTATAAAAGTTACCTACCCTGGTGGAGCTGAGTTACATGCTGGTGGCGTGGGGTTGTCCCATCCTTCTGCGTCTCGGGCCCATAACCCATGCTCCCAGTGGTTTTCTGGGGCATTGTGGGTGCCTCAAATTCCTTTTCTTCCTGCTGTGACTTTGCCAAAATGGGTGAGTGCCTAAGGAACGCACTAGCAAATGGGCAGGAAGGAGGGGTGGAAGAACAATGGGGAATAATAAAAACTGCCATCACAGAGGTAACGAGCCTTTGTGTGAAGCAAATAAACAAAACAAGACGATGTAAGAAACCACTATGGTTCTCAAAGGAAGTGGCAGTGAAGGTTCAAGAGAAAAAGAAAGCATTCAGGAAGTACAAGGAATCGAGAAGGAGCAGGACAGAGAACTGTATCAGTTGAAGCAAAAGGAGGCTGGGAAGGCAGTCAGAACAGCAAAGGCCCAAACCGAGGAAAAGATAGCCAACTCAGTTAAGAAGGGGATAAAACCTTTATAGGTACATCAGGAGCAAAGGAAGACCAAGGAGGGATAGTGAGGCTTAATAAAGGGGAGGAGGGTGGGCAGAGGGAGACTGTGAAAAGGCAGAGATACTAAACAAATATTTTTGCTCAGTATTTACAAAGGAAGAGGGGGAGGTACATAAAACAAACAGTAGTAACACTCTGGATACAGAAGTTGATACCGGCCCATTTACAGAACAAAGGGCTCTGAAAGAACTCTTAAAACTGAAGGTGGACAAAGCAATGGGGCCTGATGGGATTCATCCCAGAATTCTAAAAGAACGAAGGGTAGAACTAGTGACACCACTGACTACCCTTTTTAACAAATCATGGGAGGATGGGGTGGTACCGAGGACTGGAGGAGGGCAGATGTGATTCCCTTCACAAAAGTGGGAGCAAGGCAGAAGCAGGAAACTATAGACCTGTTAGTTTAACCTCAGTGATAGGGAAAATGATGGAATCACTTTAAAGGAAAGAATTGTCGAATATCTAGAGGCCAGCGGGCACAGGACCCTAGGCAGCATGGATTCACAGCGGAAGGTCATGCCAGACGAATCTGATAGATTTCTTTGACTGGGTGACCAAAGTAGTAGATCAGGAGGGACTGTGGACATGGCCTACCTAGACTTTAGCAAGGCATTTGACACAGTCCCACACAAAAGATTAATATGCAAGTTAGCCAGCCTGGGAGTGGGTCCCAAGATGACAGCCTGGGTAAAGAATTGGCTGGAGAATAGGACACAGGAGAGTAATAGTAAATGGAGTCCACTCAGAAGAAAGGAGGGTTACTAGTGGGGTACCGCAGGGTTCAGTATAGGACGGTCCTCTTCAATGTCTTTATAAGCGACATTGCAGAAGGACTGGAAGGAAAAGTATGTGTCTTTGCAGATGACACAAAGATCTGCAACAGAGTTGATGCACAGGGTGGGGTGGAAAGGATGACAAGGGACTTGGCAAGGTTAGAGGAATGGTCAAATGTATGGCAGCTTAGATTCAATGCTAAGAAGTGCAAGGTAATGCACCTGGGAAACAAAAACCCAGGGGAAGAGTACACAATGGGGGTGAGATACTAACAACAACAAAAATGGAAAGGGACCTGGGGTAGTCATATCAGATGACCTAAAGATGGGAAAGCAATGTGAGAGGGCAGCAAGGAGGGCTGGGGGGATACTGGGATGCATAGGGAGAGGCATCACCAGTAGAAAACAGGAAGTTATTATCCCTCTGTACAGACAGCTGGTGAGACCCCATCTGGAGTATTGTGTGCAGTTCTGGAGACCCAATCTCCGCAAAGACATAGACAGGATGGAAGCTGTCCAGAGGAGGGCAACTAAAATGGTGCAGGGTCTGCACCGGAAGACATATGAAGAGAGACTTAAGGAGCTTAATATGTATAGCCTCGAGGAAAGAAGGGAGAGGAGGGACATGATAGAAACGTTCAAGTACCTCAAGGGAATCAACAAAGTCCAAGAGGGTAGCATCTTTCAAAAAAAGAGGTGTGCAAGAACAAGAGGGCACAATTTGAAAATAGAGGGGGGGCGGCTCAGAGGTAATTTAAGGAAGTATTTTTTTACAGAGAGGGTTGTGGATGCATGGAACGGCCTTCCGAAGGAGGTTGTGGAGTCAAAATCAGTGGTGGAATTCAAGCATACATGGGATAGTCATAAGGCAGTTCTGGGGGGTTGGGGTAGGAAGAAGTAGGCTGCTGGTTAACTAGGATCTGCAGCTTATCCAGTAGGTAGGGAAATCGGCAGACTGGGTGGGCCAAGCGGTCCTTATCTGCCGTCAAATTCTATGTTTTTATGTTTCTATGTTTCTGTGGGAGAGGTGTGGAATATGTGCTGGGGAGGTGTGGGGAGGGTTTGTAGAGGTAAATGGGTAGATATTCACACTGCAAAACTGTGCCTCCTAACCTTGATCACTGAACAGTGGGACACAAACAGTTTAAATGAAGGACGAACAGAGATACTGACACATGTGAAGGGGAATACATCCCCTTACAAGGAGAAATAGTGTGAAGCATTTTAGATACCTTGGGAGGATATTGTCAACCCCTTTAGGCCTCAGGTGAGTTATACTGTTTCTTACTTCAGCTGTGGTTTCTTCAGTTTACTGTATTTATGACGGTTTCAATCCTGATATACTGTACTGAACAAATATTGCCGCAGTCTCAACTTTTTGCATTTATTATTCTGCAATGTTACTGTATTTTTGCACTTGTACTTTATACTCCTATTGTTCTGCATTCTGCACGCTTTGTACCTGTGTCACTGTATTTCCAAACTGTATTATCAATGTGCCCTCTTTATGGCCCAGGTCATGCCCAAAAACTGTCCTTTGGATCAGTGCGCCTACCCGGTTAACAAGTACATAAATAGATAAACTTTCCCTGGTGTAAAGTACACATTTCATGAATGTCTGCATTATGCAGGTTGGGAAGGTGTGGCTGTATTTCTTTTTCTTCATAAGTGAAGAACAGAATGCCTGCCAGACTGTTGTTGCCACACCAGGATATGTCTCTTTGTATTACTTACCAAGCTCCCACTGCACTTTTCATGTACCTGGGAATGCTCCTGGCAGAGTCTAGTGACTCTGGATGGGATGAGAGCAGAAGAGACTAATATTACCACAGGAGTGGCTGTAATGGGGTATTCCTAATGTACAAAAAGTGAGCAATAATAGTAAATTGAATGTTTGAGGCAGGGCAGGGTGGGGTACAACTGTACTGTTACTGTTTGTTTTGGATCGACTGAGAAGGGAGCCAGATTGGACCTCCAATGGCATCACTGAATTTTGGGGAGGGTGGGCAGTTGTAAAGTGTGGGATATCAACTTGTAATAGAATGATGGAGAGGGGGTTGATGGTGTTGCCTTAATGGTGAACATCTATATAAAGTGATTTTTTATGTGGTAACACTTCAGAATATTGTGAATTCTTGTATTGTATATTGAAAAGGCAGCATACTCTCTGGGCGAACAGCACCTTTTACATTCGAGACAGATGAGAGACAGATCAATCTTGAGAACTGAAATGAGGGATGACCCTCGTAACTGGGTGTTGAGAGATAAGGCCATAACTTATTGTTTTGGCCATGTTTTATATATTTTTTTATGTGAGAAATGTATCAGATGCCAGGGTGGCCCAATGTAAGTGCAAGGGATCATGGGCATAGGTACATGGGACCTAGAATAACGTTGGAACTCTTATTACTGGACAGGAATACTGTTTTGCTACTAGCAGAAGCTAGAGTTAATTAGATTATCTAAAAGGAGACAAAAGAATAATTAAGTCTATCTGGGAGACCAGGTAGGCCCATTTGTTTGTGAAAGGACAGGACCTGATGAAGAGTCAGGATGTCTGGGCATCCTTTGTGTTGAGAGGTTTGCAGTGACTTAAATTTGTTACTAGATGTATCAGTTACCATTTAATTAATTGACTGTATTTAAGTTCCATTTTAACTAGAGCTCTCTCCCAGCAGGGAGGCTGGACTATCCCCCAGAAATTTGGTTTGAGACTTCCTTTATCTAACTGAGTCTCCCCAAAGCATCAGAGGGTCTCCACCTCCCTAATTTTCTTCTTTGTTATTGGGCGAGCCACTTCTCTAGGATTGGGAAATGGCTTACAGATCCCATAGATGAAGCCTCTCCTATTTGGCTGCAAATAGAAACCCAGATCTTACAACAACACCACTTGCTTTCTCCTGCCATTTACTATATTCCCCTGAAGAAGTTGCCGGACCCAATCGGCCACTCAGTAATTAGGACCTCCCTGAAAGTTTTTTCTCAGTTTTCCTCCTCTTACAAATTTTCACCTTGTCCAGACTTCGTACAACCTCTCAACTTCAACCCCAACATCAAGGTAGGTTGCATTCTCCTCACACACTTGGTTACCTAGTCTACAAAATACTAAAGTAACAGATCTCTACTCCTCCTTGTCTCTTCTTTCCCTTTCCAAAATCTGACATAAATTTGGCCTAAATGCTTCACATAATTTTAAGATCTTCCAGTTGAGACACCTAATAGCACAAGTATTTGGTACTGCTTCCCTGGTATCTAAGCTTCAACCTATATTGGCAGGCTTCCATGATCTATCTTCCAAGCCACACTGCATGTCCCTCTTATACAACTATATCCTCTCCATTGGACACACTAATCCTGTACCCGGTTCCAAAATCTGGTCCTCTCTCCTTCCAGGAACAGTCATTGAATGGTCAAAAGTCTGGCAAGATTTATATACATACATCTCCCAAGATAAACTGCGACTTACCCAATACCATATACTACATAACTTATATTACACACCAGTAAAATTAGCCAAAATTGGCCACCTGCCCAACTCTAATTGCTCCAGATGCAGTAAAGGTGAAGGAAATTTAGTACATATATTCTGGGACTGTGCTAAAATTGCCCCCTTGTGGCTGTCGATTCAATCCAAATTGGACCCAATACTTGGTCTAGGGACCTCTTCACTGTGGAGATCTGTATCCTAGGGATTTACGCTACTATCTGGATTAAAGAAAGGAAATGTCACATGGCACTAATTTCCACTGTGGTAAAGAAACTAGTGCTTAAACACTGGTTGGATAAATTACCTATCTCCTATAATGAATGGCTAAATTACCTCTCAGCCTACTTCAGGATAGAGCGCTTGATTGCTGGCTCAATGTAATAATCTGGCATCATTTGATAAAAAATTGGGTCAAACTGTATGCCTTATATCTGCACTGAGGTTATTAACATTAAATTTTTCCAGGTCCGTCTCAAGATGTTTCTATGTACCAAATATTTCTTTCAAGTATTGTACTATGTGTATAGGCACACTCGGGGGGGGTTGGGAGGAGGAAGAAAAATGGGGTGGGGAGTGTTTCCTTTCTCTTTCTCATCAGCTTTCCATAATATACACTTAGTGGATGGTTGCATCTATGTATCATACCTGTTATGAATACTACTATGTTTATAATTTAAAACCAATAAAGAAGTTGAATTGAAAAAAAAAGAAAGCTGGTTTGAGCTGGCTGACCCTATGGTTTAATTTCTCTTATATTCAGAACCTCATATCTGTGTTATTGTAATTAAATACTTAGCACTGATTGGTTGGGTAGCCATAGAAACAGAAATGCTAGCCAGTCGCAGGACTAGCCACTATCACTGGACCTGCCCTCTTGGAAACCCTTTAAAACCAGGATGTAGAGTGGTATCTGAGCCTTTTATTGCCTTTTTACTTGAGCCTCTGTTTTGCCATTTTGCATTTGGGATGTTCTCTACTTACCTGTCTTGAGCAAAGACAATTTCTTCTGGATCACTGAGAGCCAATACTCAACTACCACACTTTTAAGGACACTTTTGCAGTTCAAAATTCCAACTATTGACTCAAGGTAGACTTTTAACCTCAGATTTGAAAGCGTAGGTTTTTATGTGTGCTTTCCTTTTATTTTCAATATCCTGTAACCAATCTCCAAATTATTTTGTCTTTATGATATTTACTGTTTTCTACTTAATTTAATTAGTAAAGCCTTTGGCTTATTTTAAAATAATCCTGCCTATGATTTTTTTGTGTGCTGCCTGGGTAAGAGTTGTTCAGACTATACTACGCCTATGTGATCACTTAAGGGCCAAAACACTACCAGAAGTGAAGTACCATTAGGGATTTTGTGCTGAAAGATGGGGAGGGAATTGGAAGGAGCTCAAGAGGAGCCTGTGGTGGTTTGAATTGACTGCTGCATTTCTGGGGAAAGACACAGTAATAGGGTGTATAGGGCCCCCTGAAACCTATACATGCCAGTGGCTGCCTGGTTCATGGTGCAGTGGCTGAGGGAGTTCTACCCCAGGAACACAGACTAGAGACTGTATTTGTATCCCCTCACATGGAGAAAGGGTATCTCTGACCCAATTCCCCCCATCACAAGAGGGATTCACTGTGATGTAGAGAATCCCGCCCTACAGGAGTGGACTTGTGACACTGGGGATGAGTGGGAGGTGGAGGTGGCTCCAGTAAGACAGGTAGGAGGTTCCCCTTCACTTATCAGGGAGTATGAACATATTCTTGGAATGTTAGACTTGGTTGGCTCCCTCTTACAATATAACGACCCAAGGGATGGATGTTTAAGCCAAAGACACCCTGAGGCATGCCTTTCAATGGCTATGACTTCCACACAGTGTCATGATCTTGCACTCAGGTTTACACTTGCACTGCAAGGGATTACTGAAGTTTTTAACCAGGTGGCAGCTACTTCTGGAGACACAGGCTAATGAATAACTGGTCAGATGTAATGGAGGCACTCTCTGGCACTGCTTGAGGTGGACACACTATATGTAGACATATTATTTAGTAAATAAGAGGGCAGGCAACACACCCTGGCCAGTTATTGTGAACTCATAAGGCTGAGTGCTATGACTCTTGGGAAAGTGTAGCTGAGAAACGTGTCCCAGAGGCAGGAGGGGAGAGTGGGTTGGGTGAGAGGGATGAGAGGGATGAGGGGCCAAAAACTTCAAGGGTCTCTGGTGCACCACTTGACCCCTTATCATTGAGAGGGAGGACACAGCTACTTCTGACATCCAAAATGTGAGACAAGGGGAGATGTGAATACATAGAGGGGGAGACACTTCCTCAGACAGGAGCAGTTTGGAGCAGGACATAGTAGGCCCTATTGTGATAATTTTCCACACTTGTTTACAGCTTGGTGACTTGGAATAGGGTGGTACCCCACCCTGAAGCTTCACAGTGGTACCGCACCATCGAGTAGGAAGCATCTCGCCCATGGAGAAGAGGCGGGGAGATGTGGTCTCGAGGAAGTGAGCAAGGATAACCAGTATAACCAGAGATAGATAAGAAGAAAGAGAGATGGGGGGGAGGGCAGGGGACCTCAAATGGAAGACCTGGCTTGTGGGGGGGTATCCCTTTACTCCCTGTGCAAAGCTGGTCTGCATAAGATAAACAATACAATTACAGGCCACTTCCACCCCCCCGACCACCCAGTTACTAAACCAAAGGAAATACCAACAATAAGGGGAAAGAGAAAGGAGAGGAAAGGGGGAAGAAGGGAGAAGGACAGAAAGAGAAGAAAAGGGAAGGGAGAGAATAAGGAAAGAAAAAGGGGGATGAATGACATCACTGCTAGAAAAGGAGAGTGGCTGGGGTGGATGCAAAAGTTGAAGAAAAACAGAAGGGAGAGAGAAACCACAAATCCCCTGGGTGGGAAGGGGAAGATGGGACACAGAGCAATAGGAATCACATGATGGCTCTCCTGTGGTGGATGTTCTGCCTAATTTCATGCATGGACCCCGTCTGTGAGAAGAAGGCACTGGTAGTGACCTCTTGGGAAACCGGATGACAGACCACTACGACTACTCTCAGGGAAACAACATGCCCCCAGGCAGGCAACTGCTCACAGGTAATGGACTACAAAGGATATTTCATAAAATTGGAAGGATTTTGTGTCATAATACATTTCCTATTTTTTAATCTATTGTAATGTTGACGTCTGGTGACATCACCTACATAGCTGGACGCTAATCTCTGCCTCTCTGTGGATCGACCCCCTCAGTCTGAGTAAATCTACCATGAAAGACCCCACTTGCAAGCTCAAGTAAATGATAGTTGTATGCTGTAGATAGCAGGAAAGCAATCAAGGGCTAAATCTCCTCTGCCACCAAAATGAAGTGACTAATCTTAGACAAGGACATGGAAGGCTTCTCGCCCCACCAACTCCAGAGACAAGCAGCATCTGAATCGTCTTATGAGAAAGAGATGGATGATCAGAGACAGTCAGAAAATGTACGCAAAACTTTGCGCTGCATATTATCTACAGTCAACAAGACTGATTGTTCCCTAGCGGACCTTAGACAAGACATCCGCACCTTGGATCAGAAGGTTTCCACCAATGCTGCCAATGTTACCTCAATTGCCAAGCACAAGAGAGCTCAGAGAAGCTAATCTTGTATTTGCGTCAGCGGGATCAGGAAGTGAAAAATCTCCTAGAAGTCCTTGAAAACAGGTCAAGATGGAATAACTTTAGGGTACATGGAGTGCTGGAGGGGTCCGAAGAGGGATACGCCACACCGATAGATTTTATCCAACACCTGCTGAGAACAATGCTGTCCCTCCCCTCCGACCTTAACCTGAAAATAGACTGAGCTCATCATTCTCTGATACCCAGGCCATCAGATCCAGCAGTGAGGCCCAGGTCCTGGACAGTCAGAGTGGTCTTCTTTCAAAGCAAAGACCTTATCTTGCAGGAGGCATGGAGGCCCAGGGACTTAAAATATAAGGAAGCTCCCATTTTCTTTGATCAAGATTTCTCTTCAGCACTACAGGCCGAAAGACAAAAGGTGTGAATGGTAATCCGGGAGCTAAGGGATAAAGAAAAAGAAATCAGGGCCCAACTCCTTTTCCCAGAGTGCATCAAGATTTACCTCAATTTCAGGACCAAAGAGTATGCCTCCCTGTTTGACGCAATCCCTACACTGAAGAAATTGGACATTGCAATACCAGACACAGAAATTGAGCGACTGGAGAGAAAACTCACAGAAGGAGTGTGGAAGGTGGTCTCAAGAGGTCAGAACAAGAAGCACAGTCTCACTGGTGCACTTCCATACTCAACCACTACAGACATTACTAGGTTGTTGCAAAAGGTGGATCGGCGTGTGCAAGACGCGAAAGATGCATCCCCAACAAAATCGCCCAAATGCTGAAGAAACAAGAGAAATACCCATGAAGGGTTAAAGGACACCAACTTAAAGCATATCTGAGCAATTGGGGCTTTCACACAGGTTATATTTTGTTATTGCATGGGAGCAGGAGCCACGGTGGACATTAATAGGTAGGCCTAGAAAACTACTGGGGGAATAATGACACCAGAGTAGCTACTGGCTCTCTATTTTCCTGGGCTCATCTTCAGTGGGTGGAGGAAGAGGGGTTTCTAACACAATATCCTGTGGCAAGGATAAGAGGGATTGATAGTAGGAGGACACACCAATTAACTTGCAGGATTACTGGAGGGGAGGTTGTCCTTCATTGCTTTTGGGCCTGTTGTGCATCTGCTGTGGGAGGGTGGGAATGGGGTGAAAGGATGCTTTTTGTAAAACTGGAGACAGCATGGTGTTGCAAGGCTAAGAAGAGGAAGGGGGGGCACACAGCATACCATTTATATAATATCCACCAACTCATAGGCTGTGGGTTTCTCCACCTCCACAGCCTACTTAATGGTCTGGGGTTGGGGAAGGAACAATCTAATCTAACCTCAGGATAGATCGGGGGGTCTTTTGTAAAGTGTCCTTAATAGAAGGGAGAGGGGGGAAAATCCACACCCAGGGAAGCACAGGAGAGAGCCTCACTTTTCATCAGTGAGGTTACATCCTTCCAGCCAGGTGATGGGACTTAGAGTGGATAGTAGGATGCCTATTTAGGTCTCTACCTGGCTACCACTTGCCCTCTTACAACCTAAGAGGGTCATATCGGTCAAATGATTTGACCTCCTACAGTTGTAAACTATAGGATCCCCTTGGAAGTCATTTTAAAACTTCCAGAATTGTTGTTGTTGCACAGTTGTGAAATGTTTGAGATTAACTTTTGATTTTTGATGTAAAACATTTTCCACAGTGTCTTTACACAGTACCACTTTCAAGAAGTTGGCAGGGCAGTTTTTATTCTTAAGAAAGGGATAAGGGGGAGTACGGTCCTTAAAGTAAACCTAATCCAAAAAAGTGAAGTGGTCAGAAGTGATGCTGGGTATATCCAGGGGAATACCATTTTAAGTTAAATAATGGCACAGATAAATGTCGTCTCTTATAATGTCAAGGGAGTGAACTCCCCCTTCAAAAGAAAGTGATTGTTATCAGAGCTTAAGCATTTGAAATACGACATAGCTTATTTACAAGAGACACATTTGTCTGACTCCGAACACGCTAACCTTAGACGAAATTGGATGGGCCAGGCAATGGCAGCCTCTCATCCAAAGGCAAAGAAGCAGGGGTAGCGATTTTGTGTAAGAGGGGGATACCAATGACAATCCAGCACACAGTGTGTGGATGTCAGGGCCACTATGTCCGAGTGTCAGGCAAGCTACAAGATAAAACAATTCATTTGATAAACATATATGCCCTAAATGTGGGCATAGATAAATTCTTGAAGGAAGTGTTTGATAAAGGGGCAAGTCTTCCACAAGGACAACTATTACTGGGTGGGAATTTTAATACGGTCCTGTATCTCACTCTAGACCACTCATTAGGCCACACTACTATGAGTAGGGGGTCAGCTAAAGTCCTGAGAACTATGATAACTGAGCTTTGCCTGGTAGACATATGGAGATCACACCATGGGAAGGAAAGAGATACTATTTTTATTCTCATTCTCAAAATTCCTATTCAAGGATAGACATGTTTTTCACCTATGCTACAGACCTGCACATGTGGTCTGCCTCCAGAATCCACCCATTTGCCCTCTTGGACCACAGACCTATCTCATTTAAAATCTTAGGGGGATCGGGGGACAGACGATCCATCTGGAGACTTAACGTCTGTTGTTAAATGACAAAAACTTTATTCAGAGGCTAACGCAGACAGTGGAGGACCTGGCCCGGGATTCCCCAATGAATGACTGCTTGCCTCTTGTTTGGTGGAATACTCTTAAAGTGATCACAAGGGGCCAAATTATTAGTTACGTAGCTGCCCCAAAGAAATGAACTAATTCAAGGATAGGGTAACTGACATCTAAAGTAGCAGATCTAGAAACAAAACACAAACGGAACCCCAGAGACACGGGAACTTTAAAACAACTACTGTAGTCAAAACTCGTGCAGAGCTGCTAGACCTCGAGAATAAAAGGGCTGAGGGCCTGCTTCATTTTAGTATCCAAAAATACTAAGAGGTGGAGGGAAGATAGCCAGCCTGCTGGCCTTTCACCTGCATAAATGTCAAGCAAACAGATGTCTCCCACATCCAGGACAGGCAGGGCTGCAGCAATGAATTTTGGGGCCCCAGACAAGTCACTTGAAATGGGCCTGTTTCCCAAACCAGCTAATGCCAGAGGTAATGCCAGCTCCTCAGGTGGGCCCCTTCTGAGCTCGGGGCCCTGGACAACTTCCCCACTTTTCCCCCATTACTACTGCCCGGAGGACAGGCAAAACCCACAGAAGTTATGGTTTAAACCAGGAGAGATAGCAGCCCAATTCCAAACCTTTTATAAGGGGCTTTATACTGACAGTAGACAAGAGATGGAAGTGACAGAACAAACCAAGGAGTTTCTGAGATCTCTGTTGCTCCCAAAATTACCTCAGGAAAAACAAACAGCCCTCTCTGCCCCATTCTAGAACAAGAAGTTGTACAAGCCATTCTGGGACTCCACAGAGGCCAGACTCCAAGACCTGATGGTCTGTCTGCAGAATGGCACAAAAAACTCAGATGCAGCATGGCCCCTAAACTCACCACAATTTTCAATATCTGCCTCAAAGAGAATTGGTTCCCAGACTCATGGAATGATGTTCTGGTCTCAGTCATTCCTAAACCAGGCAACCAGCCCATCTCTGTGGGGCCTACAGACCAGTCTCCCTACTCAATCAAGATTTTAAGATCTTGACCAAAAATTTAGCCACCCGGCTTCAACAACATATAGAACTCCTGGTCCACCAAGACCAGACAAGTTTTATCCTGCATAGGCATCCATATGATAACATTTGGAGACTGTTAAATATCATAACCGGTAAACCCACAACATCGACACCACAGATAGCAATCTTTTTAGACACGGAAAAGGCAGTTGACCACCTTAACTGGGCATATCTGAAAGAAGTACTTTCCCACATGGAGATAGGAGGCTCATTTCTTAGATGGGTTTCCATGTGCTACCAAAACCCTAGAGCAAGGGTCAGAATCAATGGCACAATCTCAAACCCCTTCCCAATAAAAAGGGGCACCAGACAGGGATGCCTGCTGTCACCCTTGCTGTTTGCTTTCAGTATGGAGCCCTTAGCTCAAGCAATTAGAGCAGACCATATCATCCAGGGAATTGAGAGGGGAGGAGCGGAGAACAAAGTATCCCTATGTGCAGATGATGCAGAGGTATACTAGAATAACCCAGAACAAGCACTTCCACCACTACTCCAATTACTAACCTGATTTGTTCAAATTTCGGGTTTTAAAATAAACCTGGAAAAATCAGAAGTGATGTTCATTGCCAGTCGGGTAAGGGCAGAAGTTCAGGAGAAGATCCCCTTCAAATGGATAAAAGAGAAAGTTACATACTTGGGCATCTACATTCCGACAGACATATCGAAACTGTACACTTTAAACTACAGTAAATTGAGTAGTCGGGTTTTTGAGGACCTGAACAGATGGTTTAGGCTCCCACTAACCTTTTCAAGTAGACTGGATTCTATCAAAATGAACATTTTACCCCATTACTTGTTTTTGTTCTCCACTCTCCCCATACCAGTTCCTAGAGCCATGTAGAGGGAGCTGAGGAGACAGCTAACCAAATTAATTTGGGCAGGCCACAGACCACGGAAGAGATGAGACTTCCTAACCAGAGCCATGGGTAAGGGAGGCATGGTGGTACCAAATTTTCAAATGTATTATAAAGCAGCCCAGTTAATACCTACATTATACTGAAAATGCTGTCTGCCAGATTAATGGGGGGGCTGGTATCCTATGGAGAGAGGATCCCATCCGACAGTACCTCTCAGCCTTCTACTTTGGGTGGTCCTCTCATCAGACCTTAAGGCAATCACCAATGAGTGGTCTAGACACACCAGAAAAGCATGGATAGAATCAAGACAATGGTGGAAGATACCCATGCCAGTCTGGCAGTACATACCCCTGACAACACTACCTCGATTCCCGGCCACACCAGGAGATTTATGCTTCAAACGGTGGGCACAGCAGAGCTGCAATTCCTCAAACAGTTAATATCTAGAGGGGAAATTAAATCTTTTGAGGTGCTCCAAAGAGAATTTAACATCCAAGTGCAAGACATATTTAGATATCTCCAGTGCAGACACTATATTAACAGGGTGGTGGGGATCACAGCTTTGGAGGACCTACCAATGCCCTTAAGCAGAACCCACCAGAAAAGTTACATGGCAGAGACACGGATACATTTTCTATATATACATACAGTAATCCAGGAAGACTCTGGAGACCTGTACATCCAGATAATAGAGAGGAAATGGTAGAAGGAGCTGGGTGACCATATTTCAGAAAGGAACTGGGAATGGATTTGGGCCAGCATTCATAAAACCATGAAATCCCACTCATGGAGGGAGTTCAGGTGGAAGATCACAACAAGATACTTTATTACCCCAACTGTATCGATGCACTACTCCACTTCCCACACAGATCAATGCTCGAGGAGATGCGGGACAAGGGGATCACATAGTCACATTTTTTGGGACTGCCAAAAGATCAAACCAACCTGGACAGAGGTAGCAAAAGCCATCCAGGAGATCTTTGAATTAGAGGTGGATCTAGGCTTTGTCCACCTTGTCCTGGGCCTACACACCCCAGGGGGTGAGATCAACAGCACAGAAATACTTGTTTTATATTTTAATTGCCTCCGCCCCAGAGGTAATCACACAACACTGGCTCACACTACACCCCTTATCCTTTGACATGTGGTGGGCAAATGTGTCTGCAGTCAGGGAGATGGAAGCTATAACTGCTCAACTCAGACTCGGGAAAGATAAGTACAACTCGAGATGGCTTCCTTTCCATAAATATGTTGAGCTGAAGAAGGGAACCTCAATATTAGATCAATATGTGTTATCTTGAGGGATATGTCAGGGAAGTGGCCTAAGAGGTAGCAAATTGAGACCTCTCCCCCCCCCCCCCAAAAAGAAGTACCTGGGATGAAGATCCAGGTAGCTAAGGGAAAGGGAATTTTAGAAAAATGGTGTGGAGACATCTGAACCTGACTCATCACACTGAGGAAAGTACTCATACTGAAGTAGAAATTGCGTAGAGACAAAGTGTTTGTGGCTTGTTTTTTCTTTTTTCTCTTTTTCTGCTCTTTCTTTATTTTTTAGTAATTGTTCTAATAGATTCTTTACTCTTTACTTGCCTATGAATCGTTAAGGAAATAAGAATACAACATATTGATCCGGTTTTTAAAATGTTTTATTCAGAGACAGATGAATAGTAACCAGCAGACAGTTCAGAGGTCCCCTTCTTTTTCAGCATTGGAAGGCCACCACAATAAAGGAGAGGCAGGGCATCAAATCTTTCAATGGACTGAGGAATGATTGGACTTCTAGACAAATTCGGATTATGGACACCTGTGAAAATAGAAAGGAACTCTTTAGACTATGTAAGCTCAGATGCAAGCCATTACAAGGGATTAACTGTTCTGTGTATCTCTGATTAATTGAAATTGTAACTTGTGAACTGTTTATAAAGATATATTTAATAAAAATAATAAGTAAAAAAAAAGTTATTGTATTGTCTTTGAGGATGTTGCTGACCAGGGTTGGGGAGGGGGTCTCGGGCAGGAGGCCGGAGGCCGGGGTGGGTGGGTGGGTGTGTGGATGTAGAACACCCAGAAGGATCTCAGAAGGGTTAAAGAGATATTCAGTAATGGTTGATCAACTGATAAAGATATTAACATGCAATGTTAATGGTCTCACACACCCCGTTAAGAGAAAGAGAATCTTAAAATACATTCATCAAGCTAAGGTGAATCTAGTCCTGCTACAGAAGACACACCTAGCAAAAACAGAACATCAGAAGCTTAGTCAATTCAGGTTCCAACAAGTACACTTCTCCTATTACAAAGGAGGATGAAAACAGGGAGCAGCCATAGTAATCCCCAACAGAACAGTTTTTGAGACAGTAGAAACCGTAGCAGACAGGGAACGCAGGCATAGCCTAGTAAAAGGGAGATACAATGACAAGCTGATTACGTTGGTCTCCGTATATGCTCCCCCAGTCTCCGGCTACCAATTCTGTAGACAACTACTGATGTTAGTTGCAGAAGAAGAAGAGGGATAGCTGATATGTGGAGGCGATTTTAACTTAAACTTGCCCACAAAATTGGGCATTACATCAGGGATATCAGGAAAAGAACATGTGGTGGCAAAAAAAATAAAATCCCTTATAACAGAATTAGGGTTCACTGATGCTTGGTGACATTTCCATGGCTCTGCAAAGGGGTATACGTATTACTCTGCTGCTCACTTAATGTACTCAAGATTAGATTTATTCCTGTTGTCAAGAGACTACCAAGACAGATTGAGTAAATGTTATCTAGGCCCATTGGAGTTATCAGACCTCACACCGCTCTTCATCCACCTGAACCCGAGGGAGCAGAGGAAGACCTCATTCTGGAGACTTAACACCTCTGTCCTCCTAGACAGGGAGACTTGGGAACAAATATCTAAATTTATTCAGCCGATGGTACAGGAAAACTCAACAGCAGACATCTCCCCAGGAATTCTCTAAGACACAATCAAGGCAATGGGCAGGGGAAAACTGATAGCTATCAGTGCCCAAGAAAAGATGCAGAGAGCAGAGAAGCATAAAGCCCTAGAAGCTGAAATACTGGAGCTAGAAATGTTGCAACAGACTAGATTAAATAAGCAAAGGGGCAAAGAACTGTCTGAATTAAAAAAGTAATTAAATAAACTTATGGATTACAAAGTAGAGCAGAACCTCAGGTACCCAGACTGTCCCCTACCGGGTCGTAATGTCGCACGTTTAATAGCGTATGGCATTATCGAGAACCTCAGGACCAGTGCACTCTCTGGGTTGGACCCCCGGAGTTAGAATCCTAGGAGAGGGGGCAGGCACAGCCCCCATAATGAGGGTGTGGGGGTGTGGATCCCCCCACAGAACAAAAGATTGAAAGAAATTGCGCAACGCAATTAAGTCACAAGGCTTCCTGCCGTGTGACATTTTGACCCCAAGCTGACTGTCCTGCTAACTACTGACTGAACTGTAATCTTCCCTTTGCAGGGAAGGTTATTCAGAAGGTTGTGGTGCTTCAGTCGGAGAACCATTTTACCATCCATGACATCTATGATCCTCTCCAGTCCGGAGTTTGTAAAAGGCATAGTACTGAGACCACTCTGGTTCGGGTACTCAATGATCTGATTGTGAGAGACCAGAGATCCTGCACCATCTTGGTATTTCTTGATCTCTCTTCAGCCTTTGACACCGTGGACTATGGGGTGCTGCTGGATCACCTGCATGCCATCTGCAGCCTGTCTGGTACGGTGCTCACTGGCAGATCACAGAGAGTGGTCTCAGGGGTTTATTCCTCTGAGGCATTCTCTCTGCCTTTTGGAGTGCTGCAGGGTTCTGTGCTGTCATCCATGTTATTCACAGTGTATATGTTGCCATTAGGAGACATTGTGAGATGGTATGGGCTGCAGTTTCACTGTTATGCAGATGATATACAGCTCTACCTGTCCTTTCCGCCTGACCAGGATAGTGCACTCTCGGTCTTTAATAACTGCCTCACAGAAATCCAGGATTGGATGAATAAAAGCTGGTTGAAACTTAAATCTGACAAGACTGAGATGTTGGTGGTGGATCCTGGTCACCAGATAGAGGGGTTGGAGACGTGGTGTCCCTCAGGACTTTGGCTTGGGGGTCCCAGTTACCAACCTCTGAATGGGTGCGAAATCTGGGGGTAATTCTTGATGATGGTCTGACACTTTGTTCTCAGGTGTCAGCCGTGGTTAAGTCCACTTTTTTCCATTTGAGGAATATCACCTGGATTAAGCACCTAGTCCTGTCTGGTGACTTGCCAATGCTGATCCACGCTTTTGTGACTTCACGTCTGGACTACTGCAACTCCCTTTACTTAGGGCTTCCAGGGGTTGATATCCACTGCTTGCAGCTGGTGCAGAACGCTGCGGCCAGGTTTTTGTTTGGATCATCTTGATCCAGTCATATCACACCTGTGCTGCGCAAACTGCACTGGCTGCCAGTTCAGTGGTGAATCATCTTCAGGGTCAGCTTGCTGATCTACAAAGCCCTACATGGACAGAGACTGAGCTACCTGAAAGATCTCCTGCATTCTTACTGCCCCCTCTGACTGCTCCGCTTGACCAATGAGGGATTGCTGGAGATTCCCAGGGTATGATTAGAAACATCTGGATCGAGGGCATTTTCATTTGCAGCCCCAACCCTGTGGAACTCTCTGCCTCATCAGATACTGGAGTGCCTGACAGTGGAGAGCTTCAAGACTGCCTTATAGACTCATTTATTTCAGCTTGCTTTTGGTGCTGCTATGTAGTGGATTGTTATTATTGAATTGTGGATTACTGAATTATATTTTATCATTTTATGGTTTTAATTGCTGTTTATTGTGCAGTGCTGATACTTCATGAAGAACACTATATAAATAAAGTTTATTATTATTATTCACCTTAGGCAGAGATATTATGAAGGAGACCCTGGGGCAATGCAACTACTAGCATGCAGACTTAGAACACAAAGAGCCAGAGCCCACATAACCAAGCTGCAGCATCAAGGAATGGGGCAAAGAGTTACTGGTTCAGACCAGACAGTCGAAACTTTCAGAACATACTATGCAGCCTTATACAAAGCCAGGCCAATCCAACCACAACAGCAGCTGAAGGCTTACTTAAAGTAAGTCCAGATACCACAGATAACACAAGAGCAGGATGATAAACTCTGCCAGTCTATTACATCTGATGAAATAGCCAGGGCCAGTAAGGATAGTAAAACCGGCAAGTAGCCAGGTTCCGACAGATTCTTGGCAGAACTCTACAAAACTTTCCCAGATTAAACAATACCCCTACTGAAAGCAGCATATTAGAGTGTCTATCAGAAGCAGGTGCCCTGGCCCCCTCATGACAATATGCAGTATTATATCAGTGATCCACAAGCTCAAAAATGATCGCACCAAATGCACCTTGTATAGGCCACTATCAATATTAAATGTTGAATATAAGTTCGTAACAGTGATCCTGGCCAAGAGCCTAGAACCTGTTATACTGGAACTAGTTAACATAGACCAAACCAGCTTCATAGAAGGTCAACCTAGATAATGTCAGGAGAACAATACATATTATTGACCAGGTCAACGCCCAGCAAACTCCCACCATAATAATGAGTAAGGATGTGGAAAAGGCTTTTGACCAGGTGGACAGAGGATACCTGTATGGGGCACTAGCCAGGTTTGGCTTCTCACATACTGTATATTCATAGGATACATATAAACTCTCTGCTGCTCACCACAAGCATATGTCCTGGCAAATGGGCATCTGCTGGAAGTCTTTAGGTTAATCTGTGGAATGCGACAGGGCTGTCCACTATCCCCGATCCTATAGTATTTGCTCTATATGTAGAGCTCCTAGCATGTGTTCTGACAAAACTCAACAATAAAAGGAGTAACAAAAGGTCTTACAGAACACAAAATCACCCTGTTTGCAGATGACATACTCCTATATCTCACAGACCACTCAAGTCCTTAGATGTTACAATGGCCATACTACAATAATTTTTATACCACTTGGGATACATGCTAAAGACAGAAATCCTTACCCACAATTTCTCACCAGACAGGGAAATGCGAGCTAAACATCATATGAGGTAGGGAGTTCCAAAACTGAGATACCTAGATATCTACCTCAGTGCCAACAACTCTATGCAATACCAAAACAACTATACCACATTGATACAAACCCTAAAACAGGACCTAGGAAGATGGCCTCTGCTCTCTCTCCCATTGTACAGTACTCCTGCATTCAGGCACTTAAGATGAATGCCTTCCTAGATTGTTAGACCTCTTTCAATGTCCTCCGGTCTATCTGACCAAGCAATGGTTCAAGCAGATCCAAAGGTCGCTATTCAAATTTACGTGAGCAGACATTAAACCAAGGGTCCATAGCTCACTACGCTTGGCCAAGAAGGAAGATGGAGGCTGTGCCATTCTCGCTGGAGCACTACTTGATAGTTGTCTAAATAAAAACAGCATTGCTGTGGGACACCCCCAATTATAAGGCACACTGGAAAAGCATAGAAATAACCACTTATGAAGGACCCCTGTTAGTGGTGCTACTATATGACAATACTCTGAGAAAAAACAGGAAACCCTTCCACCTAGTAGCCCTAGAAACTTAACTACCAGTATGTGGGATAGGGTCATATGGACCCCCAGCATAGGTGCAAGCCAATGGAAATATGGGTGGTTCACCTGGGACAGCACCTTCACCCTGAATAAGACAGACCTGTGGTATGAGACACAGGGTAGGATAGGGCTCCAATACCCTCAACAGATGATATGAGGGTCCACCCCCAAGACTTTTGAGGAGCTCAAGGTACAGTTTTAATGGCAAAGTAAGGATAGATTTCATTACTTTCAACTATGAAACTATGTGTCCTCCCAAATCAAACAGAGTAACAGAATTAAACAACCCCCCACAGAGAAAATAATAAACTTCAACTCCCTGATACGTACACTCCAACAAAGAGAGTCCATTTCATGCCTCTACAAACTCTTAATGCAAGAGGCAACAAAACATGCCATACCCATAAAATGTAGATGGGAGAAGGAAACAAAATTCCAACTTACATGCAAAGAATGGAAATGCATCTGGAAAAAAATCCATTAAGACCTCCCTATTCCCCAGATGGCATAAATACATCTGGAAAATAAAAAACAGATACTTTATAACCCTGGCCTTAAAAGCCATGTGGGACCAGAATGGAGGGGGATTGTGCTGGAGAAAATGAAGTGAGCCTAAGGGAACTCATACACATATTCTAAATATGCCTGATCCTCTAGCCATACTGGGAAGGTGTGATACAAAGACTGAGGGAAATGTTCATGCTCACAGGTGATCTCCCTAGTGCCCACATTCTATTGGGACTTACTCCAACTCTTATAAAAGGCAGGGACAAAATATACCTGTGGAATATCTGTGTGACAGCAGCATGGAAGGCCATCACCAGAAAATGGCTTCAGACAGATCCCACACAGACACAAGATTGGGAAGAAGTGGTCGACACAATAGCCAAAATGGAGAGGCTCACATACCAGATACAAGAATGGGGAGGCATACACTAACAAATAGAATAGATGGGAGTTGACAAAGAAATAAGGGGCATGGTGGATAAAAATAGGGAGATGCAGATAAAAGACTGGGTCAAAGCTCCACAGGGTCCACCAAGTAGAGTAGACTAGAATCAGCAGGGACTGGTGGGGTGGGCTCCACCCCCCTCGATCCACCACTCTGTCTGGGCTGGGACAGATACTCTCCTGTACTAGTCAGCAGGATGTCTGGAGTTTCAGAACATGCAAACCTCCTCCTCAGTTACAGTGTTTGTTAGTAGTTATGTCTGTATGTGTGTTATTAGTGGTACAGAAAAATGGAAAACAAAGAACAAAAATGAACACTAATCTCCACATGAAGAATTAGAGACTTTTAACAAAATGATGTAATACCTTATGCACTGATAGAAGGTGGTATTGGAATTGTATAGTTTCAAAGTGTGCTAACTCAATAAAGAAAGTTAAAAAAAGTAATGCTAATGTGTAGGGATGTAAGTTTGTCATGGCAGTCATACACGTCATTGATTCCATGATGTTTGATCTTTATTCAGGACTTCCATGACTTTCACTAACGTCATCAGAATGTAGCAATGATGACAGTGCCACAACATTTACTACTGTTTACTAATGATTTCATGAACAATGAGTAATTAAAACCTCATCCATGACAAACTTACATCCCTACTAATGTGTTAGCTTGAGCCCCCTAAGAAGCAAACTGTAAGAAAGAGCTTGAATGCAGCTGATAAAATGTGCAAGGTCAGAGGCATGCATTTGCGTTCATGTTACAGGAAGTTGTTCAAGAGATTCAGAAGGGCTGTAACATGGCTATACTGCAGTGCCCCAAGACAGAAGCTAACATTACCATCTACCATATAACCATGGATCAGGCCCACAGCTTCATACTACAGTGACGCTTCCATACACAGATACATTCAGACATTTCTAGATTTTTTGTGATATATCTAGTAAGATTCTCTCTGGTGGCCCACAGTGGTACTGCAGGCAGGGAATTTCTCTAGAGATACCACAGAAATTGTAGGACATGTTTGGCCATGTCTTTGGCTGCAGTTTTGCTCTATTAATATTGTGCAAACAAATGGATGAGAGAAAGTCTTACCAGAGTTTATATGAAAGCAAAAATATGAAAGTGTTGCCAGTTAAAATATCAACATTGAAAACTTAGTTGAAAAATGCCATGCTTTTACAAAATGTGAACTATGAGAATCTACAATCTGTAACAGAAACATGCATCTGAGCATAGTTAGCATAAAACACTGAAATACAGTAGACTTAATAACCATATGCACACAGTTAATGGTACTGTATCTAGACTCAAACTATTTTCTCTTATGTAACATTAGTAAATATGGGCTATGCTAATTTCTCCATTAAATTTATCAAGAAATGTTTTTACAGTATAAGTATTTTCTTAAAATACTCATTTGCTTGCTCAAGACTATACTTTCAAAATACTTTGATCTCCCATTTTTTGACTATGGCCAAAAAACTTTTAAGAACAAGACCTTTAAAAGATGATGGTCAACATACTCCTTATTCATTTATTTTCTTTAAAATCCGTGAATCAATGATATCATGGTTGCTCTTCCTTTGTATATCTGTATACTGCAGTCCCCCCCACCCACTTTGTTTACCACAAAGACACGTTTAGGGTTTGATGACTTAAAGCAGCAGTGCAACTAAAATGTTTTTCCCAAAAGCTGGCTTCAGCTGCAATTAATAAAAATTTTCACAAATCTGTCAAATCTACTTTTTAGGTACCTGCTGTGCTGCACACCATGATTTTTTTATTTTCTCGATCCTAACCCTTGCAGGTGTACAATACTAGTTCTATGCCGAATGTGGGAGCCATCTTAAAATTAATAACATTTATTACTCATATTTTGGTGCAGCTAGAAAGAACATTTTAATGCCAAATAAAACTGGAAGGTGCCTGAAATCTTTTATAGTGCAAAAAGTAGGGTCACATGTTTTGCCCAGTTTCATTGCACTGCTGCTTTTGGCATCAGGTATTCACTACAACTGGGTAGGGAGCAGCTGAGATTAAATCTTAACTTAGGTCTCAGAGGAACAAAAGTTTGTCATCTCATCCTCATTTCTAGTGGGTGGTAGTGAAAAGACAAAAACATTAAGCTTGACATGATTAGCACTCTGCTCAAAACGGGTCTTATAGTGAATGAACCTGGAGCCTGCATTCTTGTTCATTCTAGAAGACAGAAGCAGTAATGAGGGGTGTCTGGGAAATACTGTGGATGCATCTTGTACTCTAACATGTCTTAGAATAGATAGTGAATTTTTTCCAGTAACATTATTTCATTATCAAAATTGTTATCCATAACTTAAAACTCAAGCAGGAACATTTTTAAATATATTTCAAATAAATATATCATATGATATCATATCGTATAGTGTCATATCATATTGTATTGTATTGTATCGTATCATATTTTATCATATCATGCCACATCCTTTCCATAAAACCAGTGTGCCCATATATGGCATATTTCGGGAGAGGGGTTGGGTTGTGCAGGTAGTAAATGCTACATGGTGGCATTTACTAATTTCTGAGTTACCTTTATTTCACAGTGCAGTACTTTCCTGTCTGCTGCAGTATTCAGCCACATTTGTTGATGCATGCCTCAAGAAAATGAAAAGGCAATGTTACCACTAAAGAATCAACAGCATTTGCATTGATACAACAATGCAGATTGATTCACTACTGGCACATACTGTATGAAGACTTATGATGCAGGAAGATATTGTAGAGTTTCACTTTATTCCTAAGTAGGTTAAAACAAATACAGTGCATACACAATTAGTGTACTCTTTACAGCATCCAATGATTCTCCCTGTATGTGGCACTTTTTCAAGGGTCCTTGAAAAAAACACCATGGCAGGAAACTTCGGGTGTTGCAAGAGGTATACTAATTGTGACTATACTGTATTTTAAACTGTTTAAGAATACAATAAAGCTCTGCAGTATCTTCCTGCATCCAGAGTCTTCATATATTCTGGTGGTGAGTGAATTTGTTTTCTTGGGTTATGTATTTTTGCTTCTGTAGTCAGTGACTGCACCACTTTCTCAGAGCAGGCCTGCCTTGTTTTTCTTCAGCATTTGCACATAGCACATTCTTTTAAAACATGCTGAAGACAACAGCACTAAGAGAGATAATCTGATAGAGAAAGGGGGAGGTATGCTTGTTCCCCTTTGAAATGAATGACAAATGTTTGTATGCACAGAGGGACAAAAGTGAAAAGTAGGATGATAGAGGCGTCAGATTGTCTCCAGTGTGGGTTATTATGGTATTTTCCATTTTCTCATGTTAATTTCTACTTATAGTGCAGTGGGTTTTATCACACTTTTAAGTGATTCAAAACTAGCTGTACTGAGGCAATCTGAGTACATTTTTAATATGTATTTATGATGAAAGCTGTGGAACCATTAGAGTGTCTAAGAATGAGAGCTAGAGTAGTGCACAGAGAAGAAGAAGTCACCATGGCAACCTCGTCTCTTTAAGTTCCAACACTGCAGGCATTCTAAGTGTGAAAGTACAAAGACAAAGATAACAGACCATCTACACCTTATTCTAAATAAAACAGTAGTACAGAAGGCATTGATGGATCCTTAATTCAAAACAAATTACAGAATATGCTCCCTGCTAGCAATATAATAAAATGCTATGCTTCACTGGTATGAAGTCTTCTCAAAAATGTCTTTTATTCCACTGCCTGGTGATGTGATGCTAAATGGAATAGAAACATTAAGCAATTATTTTTCTTTCTTTCTTTCTTTCTTTCTTTCTTTCTTTCTTTCTTTCTTTCTTTCTTTCTTTCTTTCTTTCTTTCTTTCTTCCTTTCTTTCTCTTATGCAGAAATGGACTTATAGACCATGATATGCAGAGTGTATGGGTGATTTGTATATGTCCCTGGTATCCATTGGACACCCACAGGTGAACTAACATCCCTCTCCTGCCCTGCTGCTGTCCCAGGCCATACATAGCTTCTTGACCATATGCAGCTGCACTGCCAGTCAGGGCTGGAGGCAAGAAGGAGGCATGTCAGCAGCTGGGCCAGCAGAGTGTGGTATGCATCAAGCCACTGATGCTCTGCCAATCTGGAGTGAGAAGGGTGTTTTGGTTACACCAATCAGAGGGCTGCTGTAACTGGTGTGCACCCCTTCCCCCAAAAGAATCCAGAGGTCCTGGTCAGGCCTCCCTGCTATGAACCCCAGTATTCCTCCTTGTTACTGTATGGAAGGCTGGTGTAAGAATTATAGAAACATAGAAACAGAGGAAAATGATGGCAGATGAAAACCCAAGGTCCATCTACCCCAAAACCTTTCCTACCGTATGAGGGATGTGGTGCACATTTGCATTTTTTATTAATGTCTTCCATGTCTACAGGAATATCGAAGTCATTACCATACATAAATGTCCATATTCCATGATCCCATGCTTCTATAGAGCAGCAGATCTACTCTTGGACTGGTCAAGGCTTCTGATTGGAATCCTGGTGTCTATCCCATTCTGCCCCATTGGATTGTCCTCCCTTAGTGTGGAGCTACATGCCAGGACATCTAGTCATCCTGGGATAGTGAATATCAGCAAGCACGTTTGGCCAGGACCAGTTACATGGCACATCACTGTGCCGCACTGTGAGTGCCACATCAGATGCATATCAGGCCATGTTTTGCATAGAGACCATTGTGCATTTTTGTACATTCTGCTATACTGTAGTTGAGAGTTATTGATAAGACACATGTTGTATTCTAGGCTGATGAGGAACTTTGGTTTCTAGGATGAAACTGAAAAAAAAATTCCTAATTTTAAAAAAAATAATGCCAGGAGTCAAAATTCATGTGACTTGATAACCCAAAATGATTTAAATTTTGCTTAGGCTACCAAGTTATCAGGTATCATAGTGCAAATACCTCCTCTCAAGAGACCTTTTGGTAAAATCCATTTTATAACAGCCTGTCTAGCCTGAACTTTTGATAAAGACTAGGGGCCAGATATTCAAAAGGGTTGCGCCATGCGCAACAGGGTTGTGCATGCTCAAGTCCTACATTGCACCATTCTGCGATATTCAGCAGGAGGCAGTTGTGCAACTGAAAACAGACTGAGCAACAGCGCAATGCAAATGAATGCATGCTCAACAGGAGGGGGAAGAACCATGCATAAACTGCACAGCCCGATATTCAGCCGGGCTGTGCAGAGTTGTCACGAGTCAACCCCAACCTGAAACCTGCAGGACACAGGCAAAAAAAGGCAGTAGGGCCACCACAGGTGAGCTGCTGTATTGCAGGGCTAACACAGCAGCTGCCACCTGTGGCTGGCTAACTCATCCCTGTACCCCAGCCCGATTGCGGGCGCCGGTGCCTCCCCCACCAGCCCGATCGCGGGCATCAGTATAGCTCCCCGTTCACATCCCTGGTGGTCCAGTGGACGAAATGCCCGATCGCGGGCAGAAAGTAAATGAACCAACCACCCCAACATCTCCCTAATGCCCGATCGCGGGCAGAATGTAAATGAACCAACCCCGTAAGCGTCTCCCTGGTGGCTAGTGTCCCCCACCCCACCCACCCACGAAGCCCACCACCCGCTCCCCCAGCAGCGGCGGTGGCAGCATCCACCATGCCGCCCGCCGCCCGCCGACTGACTGCCGGTAGGACTGCCGCCCATTGGTGCAGAGCAGAGCCAATGGGCATGCAGCCCATACCATACATGATCCAGATTTGTGAATGATTCATTCACAAATCCAGACTATCGATCATCTGATATGAGCTGCCGCCGATAGTTCTTGCTCTGCACAATAGGCATCGCCTACCGGGCAGTCAGTCGGCGAGGCGGCGGGCGCAGGCAGTGGGATGCTGCCAACCGCTGCCGGGGAGCGGGTGGTGGGGCCGTGGGTGGGTGGGGTGGGGGACACTAACCACCGAAGAATATTTGGTGGGGGTTTTTATTTACTTTCTGCCCGCGATCGGGCATTACGGTCCACTGGACCACCAGGGAGATGTAGGGAGGAGGTGGGGAGCCACATTGCTGCCCGCGATCGGGCTGCAGGGTCGCCGTACCGACGGCTGCTGCCTGGCAGGGCGGCCAGGCGCAAGTCCTCGGGATCGGCACACTACATGCTAATGGCATCAAATGGGGCCATAATCAGATGCAAATGTCCCCTGTGTTTGTGTATGAATTATGGCCCCATTTGCATGTCACCTTGAATATCGTGGATTTTGGCGCGATGGCGAATGGTACTTGGCCACCGCAAGTTGAATGCTCCACTGACAACTTGCGGTGGAGCAAGTTTCACTGTGCCATGCACAGTGGCTGTGGCTGGGGGGTGATATTCAAAGGAGTTGCTCAATAGCGCAACTCCTTTGAATATCGCCTGGGCCACACCCCTGCGCAACTATTTTGCGCAGCGCAAGGGCTTGCGCCTCAGAATGGCGCAGTTTGAATATCCAGCCCTAGGAGTTAATTTTCTTCCGAGCTGGATTTCACCACCAGCACACTGAAATAATCATGTCAGGCTGGGTTGTAAGACTGTTATTTTTAGTGTATACCATTTTATCATGGGCAGCTATGGACTCTTATGAAATATGGAAGCTCAGCTTTTCCCATGTCTTGCCTGCTGAATGGACTCATTGTGATGCTGTCAAGATGCTTTGATGATTACATGGGCAATGGCAGTTCTACTTTTTAAACAAGTGTTTAGTTAACACAGAAGTGCTGTGTGAGCACAGTACAGTATTCCCATTACAGTGTCAGGATGACTGCATTGGTAGTGCTCTCATCTCTGGGTCAGAAGGCTATGGGTTTAGGCTCTATACTGGGGATGTGGGCTCAGATACAGTACTGACACTTCAGTGCTGTGCTTGGTGAGTCTGCCCAGTTGAAGTTGATGCCTTTCAGATGAGACAATAAACTGAGGTTCCTTCTGCCTCCAAATTTCAATACAAGTAGTGCATTTTGGACTTAGGAAGGCTGGAAAACTGTCATTTAGTGTTCCCCAACAATTATTTTTTATTTGTGACCCCTTCTAACTTGACATTTTCTTGGCATGGCTTCCCTAATCACTGATGGCTATCAGAGGGAAGTAAAACATAACCTGCCACTCTTCATAGCAGTAGGCAACTGTTTTTTTGTTTTCTTACTACAATTTATTTACCCAGGGTAGCCCAGCTGAGATGAACTCTCATTTTTTGTCAATCTTACTTTAAGCAATTTTACAGGTGGTTGAACTGAAGCACAAGGAGGTTAAGTGACTTGCTCACAGTTGCACAGTAAATAAGTGGCTCTGGTGGCATTTGTACATGGGTCTCATGTTCTCATGCCTGTACTCTAGCTATTAGGCCATGCTTTCTTGTTTCTTAAAATTTCTCTATTTATCATTCATCTGTGTTACACAGTTCCACCACATTTTCTCCCTCGTTTACTTACCTCAATGGCACTCCACCCAGATCCTTTTGGCATGCATTTCTCTTGGGGCTTAATCCCAGCCTTGATGGGGCCCCAACAGACCGCCCATGTGCTGCTGTTCACCAAAGAGATGCCCAAGTCTTCACTGGGTGGAGGCCTTCAGAACTCTTTCTGTGGCTTCAGGGTGGGTGGGTGTGGACATCATCATCCATTGGGATCAGTGGATTTTTCCCCTTGCCTTTCAACCACCCCACCTCCACTGCCATTAGCCAATGGCACCCACCACATTGTCTGTTTGGTGGGTGACAGCTGGCATGATGTGGTCACCCAACACTTCAATGTCGGCACCATGTCCCACTAGAGGAGGCACTGGTAGAGCAGAACATTCGTCACCCTGCCCTCTGGAGCTGGCAAGTGATACCTCTGCATTGCATCCCTGACTTCACTGACTCAGCGTGGGTGAGTCATGCTCATGCTCGAACCAGGGTCTCTCACATGGTACAGTCATGCTTCACCAGCCATTGCCACTGGAACAGGCAGCCACTAAGCCATAATTAACCACCATGTCCTGACTAACATTCCACCTATCCATGAATCAGCTTCCAGTATGATTGTTCATGTTTGGGTTTTGATACCAAGAATCTGATGGATCATGGGTTTTCATTCTTTCTTTCTATGTTATGTTTATAGTATATGCCCATTGTAAAAGTAAAGTTAATTTATTCAATCACACCGGGCTTATCACATTTTGGCATCCAAATTTGCTGAATAGGTAATCTAGCTGGCAACCTGAAACAATAAACTGGGCTTCTGTCATGGGGATAGGATGCTGGTGTGCAGAAACTCTATGTGGTATCCAAGGCATCCTGCAGCTCAGCAAGCTGTGGAGCACCAGCAGTTGCTTCTTCATGGATTGTTATGATTTACACCCCATTCTTCTTATGGCTGTCATTCAGATTTACTGTGTATCACCACATGCTAGAATGCAACCTTTTTTAAACAAAGGAGCTATGATAGCTGAACTGTTGAAAATTAATGGGGGGAACTACTCAAAGCATTTTCACATTTTATCTCCACTATACTTTATAATTCCGGAGTCAGCATGTGATGTACTAGAAACGTGTGAATATTTATAGAAACAGCATGGAGTTCATTATTCACTTGCCTGCAACCATCTGGATATTCATAGTTGAGCAGATTGCTGGAACATCACAGAAGATCAAGACAGACAGAGACTAGTAGTGATTGGTGCATGTCAAACCTTTCCTACTACCACCTTTTGTTACTTTTTTTAATCTTTGTGCTGGATAGATAAGCTGAGCAAGCATGTTTACAATAAGGGGAAATGGGTTTGAATCAGCATCTTTCTGGTTTTTCAGCCCTGCTCTATCCCCAGTAAACCACCAGGCACTTACAACTATGATCAGAAGTCTTTAAAGATCAGCTCCTGCTCTGATGGCCATAATTAACTAAAATAAGGAAGGTTTCTGAGAGCCAGAGCAGAATCTTGAAGTGTTTCATGCCTCTAATCCCTCAAATGCAGCTATATTTGGCTGTGATCGCATTATTATGGAGTCCTTCAAGGGTAGATTGGACAAGCACAGAGAGGCAAAATGTAATGGGGATATGAGCAGAGCAATGACTGCTGTGTGGTGCTGGGGTGAAACTGCAATTTCCAAATTCATGAGAATTTCATTAAATTTTGTAAATTTTGAGAAACTTTCTGGAAGTCTGACTTTGGTAAAATTTAAATCCTACAAATGTGTTCCATGAATCTTTGCTCTGTTCCACAAATTTTTTAGGCTAAATTGCAGAATGGTACACATGAACTGTGGAAGGACAGTTCTGCAGAATTCCATTCCACAACTTGATAAATCTGCAATACATGCAATCACTCCACAGTTCAGAATAATCAGTTCTGTGGAATTCCATCCCATAATTTAATATATCAGACTGCAATGCATACCTTCATTTCGCTGTTCTAAGTTGGAATTTTGTAAAAGTTGCCAAAATCCATTCTGAAATTTCATGGAAGTGAAATTCCAACTTTCGCTGTTGTATATTTAAGCAATATGACCTGACGTAGAGGGCATTATCATGGAATATCTCATCTCAAGTTTATTATACTAAAATGTTCCAATGGCTGTGATAACACTTGATACAAAAGGTTATATTATTATTATAAACCCAAGATATGCAAACTATATTTTTAAATGTGTGTGCTTTTACTTTGTGGTATTGAGACATCATGGTAATTGTTACAGAACATGGACTGGCTTTTATTTAATCAGATTACATGTTTTCTGCTATAGGTTTATAGATTCCCCAGCATTATATAAGTGGGCAGTTTTTTAATAAGCATAAAGGTCTACAGTACAAACATGACCTCCACTCTAACCTTATGAGGAAACTGTGCTTATGAGGCTAAAAACAAAAAGCTCAACTTTAAAAAAACAATGGAAACAAACACTCATTTTTATGTTTGCTTGCGCACGCTGAGCACAAGAAACATATTGAGATGGTGGAGCATTGCAGAGGTGTGGCAGTGTTGTGGCCAGTGCAGTGGATGCTTTAATGGGTGCATCCCTTAGCCACCAATTAATACTGAAGCTGCCAATGATGGCAGTTTCAGAGCAAGTGCCACACTTGAAAGAAATCTGCCGCTGCAATCAGGGGCAGTTTCATCATTGCAGTGGCAGTCCCCTCCCTCCCTCCCAACCAGGCACACAGCAGGACAACAAATTTAAATGTTAGCCCCTCCCACTGCTGCTGCCCACCCTCACCCTCCGTTCTCCATACTCTGCCAACATTGGGGTGCTCAATCCCCATGTCAGCATGTATCTCCCTCCCCCCATTAATGTGGCACACTGGGAGCCCACCTCAGTGTGCCAAAAAGTACTTCTTTGATGTTTCTGACACTGGGATGCCCACTCCTGGTGTCGGATGTGCTGACCCCCCACACTCCTATGTTCTCAGCCAACCTCGGGGTGCCCAATCCCCAGGTCGGCATTGATCCCCCTCCCTCCAATACTCTGGCACACTGGGAGCCTGCTCCAGTGTGCTGAAATCCATTTTGTTAATATTTCACCTGTAAAAAAGAAAACGGTCCTATGATGTCTTTTTTTTAACCAGAAAAAAAAAGAAAACAGTCCCTCATTGTTCCGCCCACCCCACTCCCCAGCCCACACCTCCCTCTGTGCCCCTACCTCCCACACACCCTTCACCCATACTTATCTCCAGAGGTTGGGAGCAGCGATCTTTTGTGGACTGGGAATATGTCTGCACTCTTCAAGACCAACCAGAAACTGAAGAAATGACGGTAAGCCCTATAATGGCAGTCAATGGAGGATTTCAACTTAGGTTGATATCTCAGCCAATGTTTGGAGTTTTGGTCCCGAATTTTCAACATGGGGTTCTTGGGACCCCACCTTGTGAACACTGGCACTGTCATTTTGTTTCTCAGTCCCGAAAGGTGATTTCACAGTCGCTGCATGAAATCACCTTTTGGGACCAATTAATGAAATGACAGTGCAACTGTTCATGAGGTGGGATCCCAAAAAGCCCTTGTTGCAAATTTGGTGAACAAATTCCAAAAAATGACTGTGTTACAAGTGTCTGTTGTGCAGTTTATATCCACACTCATAACTTCATCAATTTTTAACATTTTCACTCCAAATTTCCAACATTGCCGTTTTTTCACTCCTCCTTATGAACAATATAGCTGTCATTTTTCACATCCTTCCTGAAATGTGTTTTTGCACCTGTGACACAGAATGGCACGGTCGCTGTGTGAAATCAACTTTCAGGACCGATTAACAAAATCACAGCATTATTGTTCATGAGGGGAGGTTCCAAAAAGGCCATGTTGAAAATTTGGTGAAAACATTCCAAAAAATGACTGCGTTACCAGCGTGCGTTGCCCAGTTTCTATGCACACTGTAACTTAGCCACTTTTTCATATTTTCACTCCAGATTTTCAACATTGCCATTTCTTCACACCTCCTCATGAACAGTACAGCTGTCATTTTTCACATCCTGCCCAAAATGTATTTTCACACCTGTGGCACTGAATGGCACAATCACTGTGTGAAATCACCTTTTGGGATTGAGTAACAAAAATGATACTGCCACTGTTCAGGAGGCAGGGTTACAAAAAGCCCAGGCTGATAATTTGGAGCACAAATACCAACAAACACCCGGGGCATTAGGGTTTCCAGCCATAACGCCCACCCTGTACAGACTGACAGGCATCAGGGGTGTGACTTGGGGTCGTCAGCCGTAATGCTCATGCCATTCCACCCCCAACCCCACCCTGAAGCCACTGACCAGCATCAAGGTGTGCCTTGGGGTCTTTGGACCTAACGTTCTCCCTATTCTCCTATACTGCACTCATCTGAGCTTATTTCCTTGTGGAATGGGGTGAGCGTAAGGGCTGAAGGACTCAAGGCACACTGTGACACCTGTCGGTGTCTTCAGTGTGGGGTAAGGTGAAATGGAGTGAAATTGTAGCCAACAACCAAAGAGCATGCCTACGGCCTCTGTCAGCCTCTGCAGGATGGGGGTGGGGGTTGGCGTTACTTCAATACTTCACCACCATTCCTATTATGCATCTCTCTAACTCCTGCACTACCAATGCCAATACCAGCAAGCAAACATTTGGCATTGACAAATGCTTGTTCAGTCTTGGCATTTACAGCAAACTTGTATAAACTAGAGTGCTCATGGACAGAGTGCCTGCTTTTATTTCATGCAGAGGCATTTTTCCCCTTTTTGTGGAGCAGAGAGCTCAAATTGAGGGGGAACTGATCAGTAGCTTATCATATTAGGGTGCTGCAGTGACAGACCCTCCACTGATGACTAAATGGTCCTGAAGTGTTTGTATCTCAGTTTTAGAGATCGTGTGATGATTAATACTGAGAAGATTTTTGGTGGAACTGTAGCCATCAAGAGGCCAGTTGGAAAGCCACACATTCTTTTCAGATTTTTCATTGTTTTATAAAACTGGAATTACATGTGGGAAACAAATCTGACCATACCGCTATATGTATGGTCCACATTGTTGGTTTGTTTCTGAATGAACTTGCCAGTCCTCTAACCATGGTGTTTAATACCTCTCTAAAATCAGGTGTGTTTCCGAATGCATGAAAGTCAGCCATTGTCACACCTGTTTTCAAAGTCGGGGACAAAACCCTAACATCCAGCTACAGACCAATATCCATCCTACCCCCACTCTCTAAAGTACTTGAAAGAATGGTCTTGGAGCAGCTAACAGAGTACCTTGATAACTATAACCTACTCTGCCTGCAGCAACATGGCTTCCATAAAAAACATTCCACACTCACTGCCTTTGTTGATTACTCATCCCAGTTATATGATGCCTTAGATAATGGGCAGACAGTGGGTTCAGATTTCGTTGATCTTACGAAGGCCTTTGACTCTGTGAATCACAACCTCCTCTTGAACTGCCTTCAGTCAACAGGTCTATCCCCTGACACAGTACTATGGTTTGGCAGCTACCTCTCCAACAGATCACAACGTGTCAAAATTGGAGATACTCTGTCAGCATCGAAGGGTGTGTCCCTTGGGGTTCTGCAGGGTTCCATTCTCGGACCTCTCCTCTTCAGCCTTTTCATCAACCCAGCCCCATCTGTTTGCTCAGCATGTACCGCACTGTATGTGGATGATGCAGTTATATCGGTTGCTGGTAAAGACTACTACTCCATTACATCTGAACTCCAAAGCAGCTTCCTCAAACTTGAATCCTGGTTCACACAAAACAATACTTTTAAACCACAAAAAAACTAAGAATCTGCTTTTCTCTACCTCACAAAGCAAAAAGAAATATCAACCCCTGCTCATAAACAACCATAAGAGAGAGATACTAGACCAAGTAACAAAGTTCAAGTACCTCAGCATCACCTTGGACAACACACTCACCTTCTCAAGAGATATAGACTCTGTAGTCAAGTCAGCAAACATAAAACTTGGTGTCCTCTTCCGTCACAGGTACTTGATGTCTCCAGATGCTCTCAAACTTGCTACCAACAGTTCAGTACTGTCGTCCATCGACTATGAGCTGCCTATCTATGGGGCTGGCACAAAGACTGCCCTTAACAGGGTTAGCACACTCCTTAATAAGGCCTGCCACCTAACATTGGGGGCCTCTCTTGACACCCACACCTGCTCACTCTACACTGAAACTGGGTGGCTCCCACTCAATCTTAGAGTACAATACCAAACCTGCCTACTTCTAAAAAAGTGCTTCTTGGGCTAACGCCCCCCTCTCTGGGCAGCCTCTTTAAACTGGCAGCACCAACTAAATCAACCAGAAGTGCATCCACCGACAGGCTGGTGATCCCTTTTAAATGGACTAAACTTGCCCAGAATTGCATCTTGTACCAAGGACCGAAATGGTACAATGAGTTACCTGCTGACTTCACTGATACACCCAAGATTGGTACTTTCAAGTCTGGGCTCAGATCCTTTCTTGACACAACCAAAACCTGCACCTGTCTGCGCTATTGAAACTGCACCTCAGCCTCCCTATTTTTACCCTCTACCTTACCCCTCCCCCCTGTCACTTCTACCCCTCTCACTACCTACCCTCCTACTATATTCCCCCCGTATGCTTCACCCAGATGATGCCCTCTCTTGGTTGATCACCCTTCCCTCACCCCCCCCTTTGATGAGGCCCAATCTCGACTGACCACCCTACCCTCTGTTTTTTTGGTTGACCTACCATCCAGTGAACACTAAGACAGAGTACTACCCCCCTCTCCTTTCCTAATCCCTTCTCTGGCACCACTGTAATAAGATGTATACAATTGCAATGTACTTGCCTATGTAAATTGTTCCCTGTTATTCTGTATATTTTGTACTATCTGTAATGTTTGTCCACCACTGACTTGGAACCTTTGAAAATGAGTCCTTGACTCAAAGGTATTAATCCCAAACTGAAATAAAAAAATAAATAAAACACTGTGGGTCTCTTCATAGGAATGGGTGAATCAGGGACACTGGCCACCCCTTGTATACTGGAGTAGTGCTGAGGGACGGGGGTGGGGTGGGGCAGTAAGCAGAGCTCGTCTGGACACATTCCATGTGGATGCCTGTGTCTGGGAATCAGTTGATCTCCACTATGCATGGAGGAGGGTATCCTGAGAAATGGCTGAGGATACTCTAATGCAGCAGTACCTTCTTTCCAGTCATGACAATAAGCAATAATTTGCAGAGTCAGCTTTCAGTTTCCTTTGCACCGCAAGAAGGGTGGAAGGATGGTACATATTGACCTGGTACCTGACAGAACATGGCCCTTTGGAGTTCTGGGAGCATAAAATATTGTACTGCAGCTTTAGCTTATTGTTTCTGCTTTACTTTTTCCTGCGCTTTTGTTACTGTATGTTTGCTCCACCATGTACCCTCCTACCATGGTGCTGAAGGAAAGGATCTGTTTCACAATCTGCTCAGTAAGCCCTGCCTCATAAATTTTTAAATAATTCACTACAGCAGCCCTCCAAGTCACCTGGTATTTTCATGCTCCACACTTCAGTTGACTCCTGAATGCCACTGTGGGCCAGCCTGACCACATCCCCAGCCCTATCACATCTAAATGTTGTGGTCTCATGCTGTGCAGGATGCTGTGCACGATGCTGTGGTAGGTAGGTCATAATGCTATATAATCAAAACAAAAACAAATAGCAGTCTCCACACAATGCAAATGGTCAAAGCACCTACATGATCTGTGGGCCTTCTGCATGCTTTCAGAATCAAGCCCCTAGTTATTTCAGATCAGTTTACACATAATTCATATGGTATGCCACCCATTCCACCTTACAAATTCCATAGTGGGTGGCCCATCAGTGCAGTGGTAGTACTGCTCACGATGCCAGCAGCCCAGGTTTGGAAGTGAACTTGGTGCATCGGAGGGTCAGCGGGGGGAGGAGGATTGAGTATCCAGAGGACTGCTCTCCTCCTCCTCCTCCTCCTCCTCATTCTTCTTCTCCTCTGGGGGAAGGCTTGCAGAGCCCAGTGTTTGGCTGGTTCCTCATGGAAGCTAAGGGAAAGGAGCCCAGGACTGCCTAGAAAGGTAGGAGAGGTAGGACAGATGCTGACATGCAGAGCATGGGAGCATGCAGCACAAGTCATGGCATCATTGCCTGCCACACCACTTCGAGAAAGGGGAAAAATCTATAGGTGACAGGACCTGATCAACTGGGCTCACCAGACCAGTGACTGGATCCAGTTCCTGACTGGGGATTGGGGGGACACAGTCAACCCAACTGGGGGGTGACAAGCCCTGGGGATATTCTGGTAGGCAGGTAAGTTCCAGTGGATGTCAGGGTGAGTGGGCTGGGTTGCTTGGGCAGATAGGAGCTGTCTGTTAGGGGGCCAAAATAAAGAAATTCCATTGTAGATGTGAAAAAAAGGCATGATTAAAAAAGTAAAGAAGAAAACATATTGCACAGCGTACAGCAGGAAGCACATAGAAGCATAGCTTTACAGGATTGTTTGATGTCAGCTCCAGGAATTAACAAATTCTGGTCAGAACTTACCCTGGCCCCTCATCTTTCAATGCAAACCCCCCATCCCCAGTCATTAATCCCTTAACCTTTGCTCCCTTGTACATTTCTTGCCCCCTCTCTTCAATATCTGCCCCAAACCAGTACTCGCTCCCCTGCCCCCACGTTTCCCTTTCAGCTGCCTGTACTGTCTACCCACTACTTGATTTCCACACACATCCTCTGTCCCTACATCCATTATCTGCCTCTTCCCCAGTACGATCTCTCCTGCCCACTATTTCCAAAGCAGCTCTCTGATTTTCCTCTCTTTGCTGTGTAAAGTGTCCCACAATCCATCCACACAGTTTTACCTGCTCCAACTCTCTTCATCACCAGCTCCCCTGATAGCACCACCATCACACATGGTAACCTCACATTACCTGCTATCTGGACAGAACTTGTGTGACCTGTATTTAGACACTGGACAATTTTGGAATTGGGGAACAGCTGATTGGAGCTTTTTTTTATCTTCTTCATTTATTTGCATTGTGCTAATCTCTTGATGGTGACATGCTGTAGCTCCATTGTGCTTTTCTCTTGATGGTGCCATGTCCCAGATCCTGTGCAGAATCTCCTTCTAGTTGCTTTGTACCTCCTCCAGCCAGAACTCTTTACCCATGGTTTACCCAGTTCCAGCTGCCCCTTTTTTAGCATGCACTGAGGAAGTATAGGAGCACTGAGTAATGGACAATGGTAGAGCTTCTCTTTACAGTGCCCTGCAGATATGGGTGGAGGCATGCCCTTCTGTCATTGTACCTCCTAAGGTAATTTTTTCCCCCGCTCACCTCCCTCTTTCTAAGTGTGTTTTCTTTCTTGTAGGTATAATGGACTTATGGTGCCAGCTGCCATGATTCCCAAATGTCCCACAATGCTGGTGGTATTTGATCCAGAGGCCTTCTGCCAAATCAAGAGTTTCAGTCGGGTGGGGTGCATGCTGTGATTTCTGTTTGAAGATATTTCACCATAATTTGATTTGGCACCACCTACCAGCCTTCATGATTCTGGTGGGATTTCAATGCCATCTGGAAGAATGGCCTCCCCTGTCTTAAAGAAGAAAACTTCTAGGAATACCTTGGTGTGAGCTGGAGGAGTATTGATGGTGCGCTGAAGGGCTACATGGCATGGGGGATGGTGAGGGCTGCCATCTTGATGCACTTGTGCAGCATTTTCACTGTTCTTCTTCTATCCCACCTCTCACGGTTGCATGCATGCACACAGCTGACATGGGGGGTGCCTAACAACATGTGGTCACCCACGTCATCAATGGCAACTTCACCATGCCCCCACCAGGAACCACTGTATGAGTACTGCAATGAATTTCTCCCCTCTGGGAGGACAGCATCCATCAGATGCTCTTGAGCCATTTCTGTCAGCCTCTGCTCCTGATATTCCAGGCTTGGATGATCACTAACATGCCAGAGTGATCCCCATAGCTCAGCACCACAGGGCTGACACTAAGCCTTTTTTTTTAAAACTTACCTCACACTGTGAATTGTTGCTGAAGTGCAAACATAGCACAAAGACTGCCCTTTTGTTACTCCTTCCTCCAAAAAGTAAAACTTCACAGCATTGCTGTCTGCAAGACATCCTTCAATTTGACCGTTTGGACTTCTTCTTCTTAAGGTTCACCGAACCAATTAGTTCTGTTAAGAAAAAATGTGGCAGGGCTAGAGGAACTGTAGTAAGTCACTTGCAAAAAAGAATTGGTAAGTGGTATGACTTAAAGAGAAACATTTGTGTACAGTGGCTATAACAGTTTGAAAGTGCATGAACACCTCTTTTAAATGAGGCATTGGGCTCACCTGTAGCTGGAAGCAGAGATATAGATGACTGAGTCTGTTCAATATTAATACCACATTGCAGCCCTTTGTAGAACATTATGATGTCATCAAAGAACAACCTGTGCTTGTCTCTATGAAGTTAGGCACAGTGTTTTACTCGATGATATCACAATGTTGTAAAAAAGTTGCAAAGTAAATTCTGAATTCACAGAATTGTGATGAACTTTATTGAAATTCCATGAAAGTTTGTGAAATTTCATCAGAATTTTATGGAAATTTTAAAATGTATTAATTTGCTCATAACTGGGAGGTGTTCCAGTTATGTACCAAGTTACATGAAATTAGGATGGATGTTCACAAAATTATAGGTGCTTAAAATCTGTCATTTTATTTTTTGTAGGAAATGTCATGAAATATTTTACCTGCATGTACCTCAGCTGTCTATTGGGCCAAAGATCTTATATTTGGCATAATTATGTGATGACAGGAGTTCTGAAAATGTGCCATATTGCATGACATTATGATGCATCATCTCAAAATTCTGTGTGCTCAACGTCTGTCATTTCATTTTTTCTGGGAAATTTCATGAAAAATTTTATCTGCATATAACGCAGGCACCTTTGGTGCTAGGCATGTGTAAATTAGCATGAATAACCTTTTTGTAATGGTTATAGAATAATCTAAATATGTAGAGAATTGGATTAGACTGAGACCTCCTGAGGAGGTTGTGGGGTCTAAAACTGTGGGAAAATTCAAGAATGCATGGGACAGACATAAGGCAATTCTTGTGGGGGGTAGGAAGAAATAGGCTGTTGGTTAACTAGGATCTGCGGCCTATCCTGTAGGTAGGGAAATGGGTAGACTAGATGGGCCAAGTGGTCCTTATCTGCCGTCAAAGTCTATGTTTCTATGTTTCTATGTAACTGAGAAAGTTGTCTGGTGCCGCTGACATATGCCTAAGTTGCTGGTTATACAACACATAGAAAGGAATGTGTGTACCTCAAGGGAAAGCCCAGAAGCCTGCTCATCACTGAGCCTCCCATAGCTTAGGGGTCAGAGCACTGGCATGGTACGCCAGGGGCCTGGGTTCAAGTCCCAGTGGGAGTCACACTTTTTCTTTCACATTTCCATCATGATTTAAAATTGCCTCAAAGTGGCTTTACTGCACTGAGAAAGTTGTCTGGTGTCTATGGAATTTTCATGAAATTCCACAATTTTCATAAAGGCTCCTGGAATTTGACTTTAAGTACAGATGTTATTTTGCAATTTCTGGCAGCAAGCAATTAATAAAATTGACACACACACACACAGCCTCCTTGTAAGGTCTAAGAACCACCAAAATATAATGGTATTGTGTTCTCCAGTTTTAAAGTTTCAGGGGTTTATCAATTTGCAGTTTACATTTTTGCAAAATTTAATTTTAAAATGTTGTGAAAGTTTGACTATTTTTAATTCAGTCCCATTTAAAGCTGTACATGTGAACTTTGTCAGACATGACCATGTGGTGTAGTAGTTTAAATGTTTCAAATCTGGTTAAATTTGGACATGTTGTTTTAAATTAAGAAGGAAAAAAATGAAATTTAAATGTTGGCAACATGTTCAGAAGGTTATAGCTCAGTCCCATTTGAAGCTAGAAAACTGAAACTATGTACATATATACACATAGTGATAATCCGTATACCTGTAAAATTGTATAACATTTCAATGAATACTATCAACATTATACTAAAATAACAGAAATCAAAATGTTGGTAAATGTTTGGCTACCTATTACTCAGCCCCCTTTGAAGTTTGAGGTTTAAAATGTGGTGCACATACCCATGCTGTATGTTTCTCTAACTCCTGAAACTGTGGAGAAATTTGGATAAGAAATGTTAAAATTAGATCGAAATAACTGAAAATAAAATTTTGATTAAAGGTTTGGCCACCCATAACTCTGCTCTTTTTCAACCTATGACTCTGACATTGGCTACACATATGTATGCTATAATTAACTGGCCACAATTAGATCGAAATAACTGAAAATTAAATTTTGATTAAAGGTTTGGCCACTCATAACTCTGCTTGCTTTCAACCTATGACTCTGACATTTGCTACACATATGTATGCCATAATTAACTGGCCACATACCAACTGTGGTATTAATTGGACATGCACTGTTAAAAGTAGAGCAAAATAACTGAAATGTAAAATTTGGCAAAAGTCTGTGTAAATTTTCACATACATTCTATGAAATTCCACATAATCAGAATAGTCGTTCCCTGGGAATTCAGTGGGCAGAATTGTATATTCCACATAACTCTACTGCAATGTAGTATAAATACTGAATAGACTCAGTCATCTATATCTTCGGAGTGCTTCCAGATACTGTGAGCTCAGTGCCTCCTTTGGAAGAGCTTTTCATGAGTTTTCAAACTGTGAAGACCACTACGCATGAATGTGTCCCTTTAACTAAATTGGATATGTTATAGAAACAATAATTCTGGGTTTGTGGTTTTAAAAAAATATATGTCAATCCCTGAATTCCACTGAGGGAGTCTAGTGACATAACAGACTATGTGAGTAAGTACAGTTGAACTATTTTTATTTTATATAAGGTCAGTCATTGTTTTGAGTTTAAAACTTAATTAGATAAATGAATTTGTTTTCTATGTCAGTAGAATGGAAATTAAGCCAGCATTATCTCAAAATGTTAAGAAGGAAAATGTCACTTAACAGGTGATAAACAAGGTTATTTAGGTAATTAAGCTGTCGAGACAATCAGGTAATTCCAGATTAATACAGGGTGACGTTACAGTCTTTATATAAAAAAACACAATCAGCAATCTGGGGAAAAGTAGTTATGTGCACACTATCTCTCCAGTGGTGAACAAAAGGAAAATAACTACAGTGCCTGACAGCATTTTTGCTGCAAATACTGAAGTTACTGAGCCTCCTGCTGTGTAGAGTTGTAGAGCCCTATGCCGGCTATACCACTCTATTACAACTGCACAGAGCTCACCTTCTGCTGAGTTGCTATCCCTCGGAGGAAACAAAATAGGGTAATTTACCTTGTCCTGTTTTAGCCACTTCCGCACTACCCCAACAAAAAGCTCACTTTTGGGTATGCCAAGCAGCCTTACAAAAGACTAGGCACAGCCAGGGTACATGCTATATCATTTAACACATAAGCAGAATTTCATTATAAACCTTGCTGGCAGCCGTGCATCACTTCTGGGTCGCAGCTTGGGCACTAGTAAATTTATACAGAGGCACATGTCCTGTCTAGTCCTGGCCTGGAGCCGCCACTGGATAGGCTTATATTTTAATTCATGTTAGTTGGCAACTGGCTCTGTTAACAAAATTGCTTGGCTGCATTCAATTCTGAATAATGGATTCAGAGTTTGTGGAAAGTAAGAGTCTGGTGCCACCAGAAGCTTAAGTTTCTGTTTAAGGAATTCCCAGTGTTCTGCAGTATAACCTGAAGGGACCATTCTGGGGCTAGAGGGTAACTCCATGTCTATGCTATTTAAAGTACAAGCTGTCAGTTGAGTCATCATACCAAACTGTGTTCAGGGCTTTTTACAGGGAACATAAACCTTGCTTTTTAATTTTTTAACATATTGTAATTGGAAATGTTGGCATATATGAAGTCTTTTTTAATACCCCAAGTGTATTGTTTCATGTGCTTGGTTTATAATAGTTCTGTATTTTCCCTTATTGTAAGTCCCTTGTTAATCTTTTCCTCACCTAATTTTCATTTTTAAATTACTTATCAGTGACATCAGTTTAATGAAGGCCTTGTATGGCCTTGCACTGGGTGTACCCCCCTCCCCCCAAGAGTCAAATGTATAGCAGAAGCAGGGAAAGGCAACCATCTGATACCCAAGATGTATACTCTATTTTGGTAATGCAGTCTATTGCAATATGAGGTCAGAGTTACGTGAGAAAAGTGCAGCTCACTTTCAGACCACAGAAGTGAGGTAGCACCCAAACCCTCACTAAACATACCTGTCTAGGACTCCAAAGGGGATTGCTCAAAAAGAGCACATTTCTTTCAAAAATGGAGGACCTACATTATTCAATTGAAATGTGATTCCAACTGAATTTCTATTTGGGTTTACCAACAAAAATTAGACATTTCAGAAAATTAAAACAAGCAACCCCAACTTTTACCTCCACAACATTTTAATTTGGGTGCAAACAAGGACCATATGGGGAAATTCTCTATGCAGTCATGAACAAGAATAGATTGATCTTAAATGTAATACCTCACCCAGATTGGATCATGTGCTCTGAAAAGCTGTTCCACAACCTGAATACAGTACCCTTTTAGAAAAGTCATGTTTTCTCTCTTGTACATACCTTACTTAAGCATTAAGTTGTATTTTCTTATGAAATTATCCTGAAGGACAGATAGTTCAGAGGCCTAATATTCTATGCACTATTATTTTTTTATATATATATTCCTACTGTATAAACTCACCACCTCCAACCCTACCCCAGACATAGGCAGTACAGCTTTTTGTCACTGGTGAAAAGCATAAAATCCACAAACAACTGCAAAACTTGGTCTGGATTTTCAGACGTGCTCTAAATTGAGTCAAAGGTGCTGCACGTTTGATTATAACTAATGCTGCAACTTTGTGTTCTGAGTTGAGGAATTTTCAAAGAAAACTGCTAGTGCTCTACTTTCTGCTGCAGTTGTGGTGGACTTAATAACCACATTTACTAAATGCTTTAAAGGAAAACTGCACTAATTTGTCCAGAAAAAAAAGAGGCAGAAGCACACTCTGACCACACAGTGTACATAAATATTGGTGATTTGCATATGCAGCCTGTGATGCTTTGCATTGTGGGGGCATGTGTGATTTTGTATTTCTTTTATATAAACTGTATACCCATGGGAAGCAGAACTTACATCCATGAAACACTGGAGTATTTGTCATTTTGCAGCAGACTGTTTTTTGCCAAGAATAAAATGTATACTTTTCATCATATGTTAGGTTACTTGCCATCTTCATGGACTTATTATCATAAGTGCCAGAACCTATACTCCTGGAGGGCTGTAGCACCCCTACGTTTGCCCATGAACATTCAGAGTGCCCCATTACTTGCACAAACTACCTTTTTTACCCTGTGTCCTTTTTGAACTTTAACACTCCCACTTTTCCCCATGTTTCGGCAGTGGGCACCCATGCTTATAATACTTCTCCCTCATTATGTGCTTTTCTTGTGCCAGCAGGCAGATTTCCTTCTTTGGGAGCTAACACCTCCATGGGCCATCCAGCGCATGTGTCCTTCTGTGTTTTTGTTCAACTTCTACTAACTTCTAGATCTGAGATCCTCTCTCCATCACCATTTGAGAGTACCAGGTCTAAAATTGCTCCCTCCATAGTGGGTTCCAACACTAGCTGTCTGAAGCATGCCCCCTGTAGGGCATCAAGAATGAACCACTCTTGGATGTGGCTGCAGCAAAGGTGCTCTAGTTAAGATCTGGCATATAACTACAACTGTAGTGGCATATACTCTATACTTTGTCTGATGTGTATTTTTAACATCTATTAGCGGCTCCTGGACATACATAAAAAAGGGCCTTTGGCTCAGAGTGTTAACTAACTAACTAACTAAAAAAAAAAAAAATTAATGAACATACGACATAGCCAGAAGAAATAGGCCTTATGGCCTATCAAGCCTGATTGATTGTGGAGACACTGATCTAGAGATTACAGTGGGCAAACTGATCTAGAGATTACAGTGGGCCACGCAGGCCCTACCCTCTCCCCTCCAACCTTGACCCTCCCTTGCACCGTGTCCCACCCTGTCTTGAACTCCCCACCATCTTTTGAGTAACAGCCTCAACTGGGAGTTCTTTTCATCCAAACACCACACTCTCTGTAAAGAAGTGCTTCCTGACCTCACTTTTGATTATACAATGTAACAACTCAGTATTACTGCTCATATGACATCCTTACAATATCCACTGGTAGTAGTGGGCTGGAAATACTGAAGTGAACTTCCCCATGGCCTTACCTTGCTAATTCCCGCTGGACCTCCCACAGCAGTTTGGGAATACAGCGATATTGCTTTCTTCTTCCCAAGCTGAGGGTAACTGCTTTAAGGATAAACACTGTAGCTTGAGATGCCAAAGGCTGGAGTCCTAACTCAACCAGCAGCTCCAGGGGGTTGAAAATACAGCATGAGAATGAAGATAAGATGGAATGTTTCCTTTTTTAATAGCACTATGCCTGCAACAACAATGTGTAATGGATAAAAAGGTTTACAATGCTGCCTAGTGCAGAAATCTGTGTGATCCTGTATTCTGTAAGTTTTCCCACACCAATAACAACTTATGTCCTCTTCTTATATCTTATAAAAATGGGGAAAAGGGACTAATTTTCTCCCACATCAATTTTCATAAGTAATTCTGTCAGAGAAACATGAAAAACTAGACTGGCATTATAAAATCAATGAACATCAATACATTTAATTATGTACATGCTTGCCATTAGTAAGACTTTAACTTTTTCACTCTTGTGTATAAAAGTCACAAACTGTTTTGTGTCAAAACTACTATGAGTATTTGGAAGTAAGGAGAAATGTCATCATTAAATTAGAAAAATATATTTTTTCTTTACTTAAAAGAAAGATAAGAATGGGGCAACTGGTCCTGTATAAGCCAGCATTTCCACAGATATCAATACTGCATCTGTTCTTTCTCTTTCAGCTGACATTATCTCTACGGTAGAATTCAACCACACTGGAGAATTACTGGCGACAGGAGACAAGGGGGGTCGGGTAGTAATATTTCAGCGAGAGCAGGAGGTAAGTGAAACTGAATGTCAAATGCCATTTCCTTCCACTTAAAAGAGCTTCATGGTGATTCGTAATCCCCATGTGTTATTCTGACAGTTTTAACCCCATTTTCCAAATGTGCAAGCGTATGGTACAAAATGTTATTTATTAACCCCTTGAGCACTGGATTTCTTCTTGAGCATGGATTCTGCACCAGAACTTCACTGAGAGAGGGGTAATCTGTTTTCAAAATATGTTTTTTTCAAAATTCAGTCTTATGATAGCCAATAATGTTAAAATGGAATATAGAATAAACTATATTAATTCACTGAACACTATGCCATCAGTTTCTTCCTGTATAGAACTATTTATACCTCTCAGCTTTCCTGATGTGTGACAAATGGGCAAAATGCGTGACATCATCAGACATGACAGAGCAAGACTGAGCATCAAAGATTATTATGAATTTCTGGTTTAAAGTCTCAGTGGGCAAAGTGGAATATTGCCTTCTCCCTGTGAAATATGACAGGCAAAATGAGAAACATACTGTACCTCAAAATGTGTGACAGTTGAGAGGCATGGATCTGTTCCATTAGAAAGTATTGTAAAAAATAACTGGAAATTGTAACTGAAATAGCCAAGAGTCTTACTGAGCAGAAGACCAATAGAGCTGTAATTAAAATTTGCCCAATGCCAAAATTTTAACCCTGTAGTTTTTATTTTTCAATTACTTTTGAAGGCTGCAGAAAGTAAATCAATTGGTTGTTTAAAAAAAGGTTAGAGGATACCTCAGTGCACTGGCCACCATTCCCTTCCTCAGTAACATGGTTTCTAGTGCAGTTGTCCATGACTCTGTCTAGGAGGTTGTTGAGTGGATAAGGTCCACTGGATTTGTTTCAAGTATCTAACTTTTTGTTTGATAATGTGCTTTGAGAGACTTCATGCATGAGCTACACCAGGCTGGTAATGCGGAGCACATATAGAAGTTGTTAAAGGTGCTTGAGGCAGCTGCAGATGTCTGTATTCCTGTAAACATTAAGAGGTAAAGGGCCAAGAAGTACTCCCCAGTTTAATAGGGACCTAAGGTAATTGATCCAGCACAAAATGATGATCTGTAACTGCTGGAATGTGGCAGGTTTCCTGCAGGCAAGAGTGGAGTTCAGTGCTGCTCTGAAAGACTGCAAGATTAGAGTTAGGGAAGACATGGAGGAACTGGAAACCAGGATAGTAGTAAGAGTTGTGGATAATACCAAAGTCTTCTTCTAGTACATAAATTGAAAGAACAAGGTAGAGGTGGGCATTGGGCCCTGACAGCAATAGAAGAACGGGGAGAAACCTGTAAGAGAGCCAGGGGTGATAGCTTGATTGCTTACATATTTTGCTTCAGTGTTTACCAACAGGCAGGGGGAGGGGGAAGGGCCATTGCACTTAGGGGAACTGTGATACAACCTGCAGACATCCTGCCCAACTAGAAAATATGTTCTGCACTGGCAACCCTGTCCCATAAAACTGCACAAAGACCAAGTAATGCACTTAAACTTTTTATTTACAGTGCAAAGGTGTCTAGCCAGTACATGCAGAACAAGGTAAAGCAAAAGGGTGGTCAGAGAAGCAAAGGCAAACACAGAGCTGCATATTGGGGGTCAGGGTGGGGACAATTTTAGATATATTAGGGAAAAAAGAACGAAGGGCAGTAGGAATTGTTGAGCTAACAGAGTGAGGTGGGGTACCTGAGGGGGACAGGCAAAAAGCAGCCATTCTTAACAACTACTTTTGCCCTGCATTCACAAGAGAAGACATAGGATCTCTGTCAGACAATGGAATTAAGGCAGTTGGAACGGAGAATTCTGAGATGAGGAAGCAAGTATTTGCCAGTTGTATGGGTCTGGAAAGTGCTAGCAGCCTTTAAAATAGATAAGGCCCCTGGGCCACATGGGATGCATCTGAGGGTGCTCCGGGAACTGGCAGTGGAACTTACTGAACCCCTGGTGGAGCTATTCAATAGCTCAGTTCAGACAGGGGTAGTTCCAAAAGACTGAAGGGTAGCAGATATAGTTCCACTCCATAAAGGGGGGACAAGGAGCAACTGGGTAACTGCAAACCTATCAGCTTTACCTCTATTATGGGTAAACTGATGGAGACACTAGTCGAAGAGGACCTTGTAAACTACCTGGAGAGCAATGGACTCCAAGACAGTAAACAGCATGGGTTTGTGGCAAAAAGGTCTTGTCAAACTAACCTGATAGCATTCTTTGACTGAGTAATGGGGGTAGTAGATAAGGCCATGCTGTGTATTTACTCTACTTTGATTTAAGCAAGGCTGTTGACTCAGTGCCTCACAGAAGGTTGCTGAAGAAGCTAGTGTATCTGTGTACAGCAAAATACACAGTTAGATGGGTGAGAAGCTGGTTGGAAGGGAGACAGCAGAGGGCTGTGGTTAACAGAGTCAAATCAGAAGAGAGGAAGGTCACCAGTTGGGTGCCACAAGGATTGCTCCTGGCTCCAGCCTTTTGAATATGTTTATTAGCAACATGGGAGAAGGCATCTAAGGCAAGATGTGTCTCTTTGCAGATGACACTAAGCTCTGTGGCAGCGTAGACAGTGAGGAGGGGGTTAAGAAGATACAGAGAGAGACTTGCAAAAGCTAGAGAGGTGGTAAAAGGTTTGGCAGTTGAAATTCAAAGTAAAAAAGTGCAAAGTGATGCACATAGGGAACAAGAACCTGAAGACAGAGTACTGGATGGGAGGGAGGTAAAGCTGTACATGGTCTCTGAGGAAAGAGGTCTGGAGGTTATCATCAGTGGCTCCCTAAAACAATCAAACCAATGTAACAAGGCCTGCAGTAAGGCAAACAGGATGCTGGGATGTATCGGAAGAGGTCTTGACAACAGGAGAAAGACAGTATTGCTACCTCTTTTTAAACCACTGGTGAGGCCCCGCCTGGAGCACTGTGCCCAGTTCTGGAGACCTCAGCTAAGGAAAGTTAAGGACAGACTGGAGATAGTGTAACATGGGGTGACCAAAATGATTCAGGGCCAACAGGGCAGATCTTATGAGGATTGGCTCAAGGCATTGAACATGCACTCAATGGAGGCCAGACTAGAGATGGGAGATATGACAGAGACCTTCAAGTTCCTGAAAGAAACGAGCAAGTAAACTGCAAGGAAACATTTAGTATAAGTAGCGGACCAAGACCATGGGGACATGAGTGAAAACTGATGAGGGGGGATTCAAGAGGGAAGGGAAAATGTTTTATTTTGCAGAAAGGGTGGTGGAGCCATTGAACAATCTGCTAGCTGATATGGTGGTCACCAAAACTATCAATGGTTTCATATATGACTGAGACAGAGTGCAGGGTTTAGTGGCTGCTCAGGGTGATAACATTAGGTAGGGTGGGGAGCAGGGGACTGGATAGCTTGGATTAGAACCCTGTATTAACAATAGGTCCTGGGTTTGTTGGCAGACTGTATGGACCAGTGGTCTTTTTCTGCCATCATTGTCTATATTTCTCTGTTTCTATGCTGGAAAGCTTACTTATTTTATGTATTTATTTATTTGATAACCAGGTACATACACTGGTCTGAGGGATCATTTTCAGGAATGACCCAGGTCATTTAGATGACATATCCAATACAAGAATTGCAATACATGAGGGTCAGCATACAATACAGAGGTAACTACAATACACTTAAAGGTGATACTTGAAGTCAGGCAACTCAGACAGATAACTGGTACAATAGAATAAACATGTAAATGAAACAACAGCTTACTCTCAGCATGCAAGGCCCCTGACGCATTTTTGCACCCCAATACTGGTGCTTTTTCAAGGGAGTGACCCACTGGATGACCCATCATGCTTTTATACAAGGAGGTATACAGGGGCAAGCACAATTAAAGTGCCATTATATAATGGCAATAAAGAATGCTGGCCTCTGTTTGATTTGTGTGGGACTGGACGCATGATGTTAACCCAGTACAACATCACGGGTCTAGTCTCAGCACACAGATGACCATATCAGCCACTATCAAAATCACTCCATGCACTCTGTTCCCCACTCGGCAGCCTACTTTCCTGCTCGCAAACCACCCTCCATGTTGCCAGCACCTTTACAATTAAATGAAAACCTGCACACATCTTACATTACTCGCATGGAATTTGCCAGCACTTCCCATTTAAAAAAATGTAAATCCTTCCCTCCACAGTGTGACACAAATAACATCTGTCTTGCTTTCCCGCCCAATAATTTCTGCAAAGAATTTAATGTATACAAAAGTTAAAGTTAAGCCATTAGCGTGATCGGCTTCATTGTTCCCAGTCAGCAGCTTACTTCAGTGACCTCGCTCATTAGGAAATGTACAGCAGCTCATAAAGAAAATATTGAAAAACTGGTGTGGTGTGTGACCTAAATAAACAAAAAAAGAAAGAAATATGACTACAGCCAGGCATTCCCAGGAAGCTGTCACTGCCAGTGGCTTCAGCTTTCCCCGCCTGCCCCAAACACACTGAGCTGAGCGTGCACTTTAGCTACTCAAACAAGATAACATTTTCTTTCTCATCCCGGTACAACCAGATACCAACTTTATCAGAAGAATAACATGTGGAATGGGCAGCTTAAACAGAGCAAGACAAATGAGAAAAAGAGAGAGACACGTGTAGCTTTGCGAAAGTGAGTGAGTGAGTGAGTGAGTAAGCACCTCCCGAATTTCACCCTTCACTTACCGATCACAGTTTTCTGCCTACAGTCTGTACTCCCAGTAAAAGCTGTAGCAGGAGAACCCAACTAGGATAGCGGACCAAGGGGGAAGGGGACATTTCTTTAACTTGCAGCCCCCACAGCAGAAATAGCCACGATGGGGGGGGGGGCACCAGTGTAACAGGGAAGAAAATGCAGAGACAAATGTTTGTGTGTGGAGGGGGGCATCCAGAGCAGCTCCACCTACTGGCCAAAACACTAAATCAGCACTATTTTTTTTTAAATGGACACCTGTCCATTGGAAAAAAATAACAAAAAGCTACTTTCAAATCTATTTTCCCATCTTTTTTTTTTAAAGGAGCCATTTTGTAATAGCAATAATGCACTCCAGGGTGTGTGTTGTTCTGGGATAATGTCACTTCTTGGGTGTTGGCTGCACTCAACCTATGGCCTTATGCCCAACCACCCAAGGCATGATGTTAGCCCAGCACAACACACACCCAGTCATGCATTACTGCTTAAATACACACTACCGCACTCATAAAATCAATGTAATAACTGGGGGACTTTTTTTCTCATAGGAGAAGTTGGTTATAATTTGCTGTTATAACCCGTGGGTGGTTCTATGTCATAATAATAAATGCAAAACAGTGATTGCTATTATGGCAAGTGAATATTGCAAAAAAACAATTCAGCGATATACACATGCCAGCGACTAAACATCCAGCAAATAGACGTAGTGTCTATGCCCCCCCGTGCCCCCTCTCATGGGGGGCTTTGCCCCCCGCACCTCCCTGCTGAAGAATTCCTAACTCCAGTGGGGTGCATGTCTGGGAGGGGTGACACTCCAGAATAAAAAAAAAAAAAAGACAGCCACAGCCAGTGGCAAAAGCCCCCCCAGTCCCAAACCCAGTATCTGCTGTGCCACAGCTAACCACCGTCACCACCACACCACATGGCTGGCTTGGCTGCAGCAGGCCCACTACACGGTAATAACCCTCTTCTCTATCCCTCCCCTTACCCTCACTATCCTCCCTTTCCAGTCAACTTCCCCTACCCTTGAGGTAGCAGTGCGTCGCTACCCTTGCAGATCACCCATGATAATAGTGCTGAATATGAGTCACTGTTTTGGTGGTCGCTCATATTCACTGGCTACTATCACTGGATACCCCCATGGGTTATAATGGCAAAAACGCACCAGCTTCTCCTCAGCCTCACTCGTGCCAACTCGCTTACAAATGGCAATCACAGAAACCGTTTATGGAAAATCACACTGCTCAAAAATTGCACAAAAAAGTAAAAAAACAAAATAAAAATTCAACCCTCACTAACCTTTAGCAGTATCGGGCAGCTTAGGATCTGACACACAGACACACACTTTCTTTTTCGCCTCCACAGAAACCACTATAAACTCTGACTTCTCCACTTAATTAACATACTGCTGTGACAACGACCGGGATAAAAAAAAATGATTGTAATTAAAAATTTAAAACACAAAGCGTAACTTGCAAACAGGTTTCCTACTATTTAAAAGTATTTCCCTACTGAAAGTGTATTCTTTACTGCTAATTTGAGGAGCTGCCATTTTTTAGACTAGCAACGAAGCTGTTGCCATTCTCAAACTCTTTTAACCTGAAGCAACCTCATCATATCTATGTTAAAAAGAGTTACTTATGCACACAAATGCACATGTTGAAACATGATGAAAGTGACACTTTTTTATTCAGTTTCTTGTTACATGTTAAATAAAAACCAGACACAAGACTTTGTTTAAAAGCAGTTTTATTTAATGGAATCTGGTTGGTGACCTCCTCGCAATTACATAAAACAACACGTGGGAGAAGTGCAAAACTCGGATTTATATACACCCTCGGTGTGGGGTGCTTTGATAAACCTATAGCATTCCACACCTCAGGTGTGCATTAAATTCTCGTTATGCACTCCCCCATGTATTATTATAATAACTAGTCTCTGTTTTTATTCCATTAGGAAACCCAGTTATAATTTGCCGTTATAACCTGCTGATTATAATGGCAAACACGTGCAGAGTTTCCCTATGAAAAAACGCAAGCCGCAGTTCACCTCACATATTTTCCTTACAGTTTTCACCAAGCACTTGAATTAATTCTGCCCCTCTATACTGTACCTTAGTGAAAAAAGGTAATCTTCCTTGGCCATAGTGTTCCACAGACTGCAATTCCTGTTTCAGATCAGGTAAAAAAAAAACTGAAAGTGTTTTTGTGGCTCTGAAGCCACACCTCAGCCAGACTGTGCACACCACTTACTACTACCGTGTGGCTCTGCCCCAGCCCCCAACAACTTCCGCTGCCATGACTGATTAAACAGAACAAAAAACTAGGCCAATAAAAAAAATTAAATACAGTAAAAAGAGAGAGGAAAAAAACAGTGTTCCATTAACAGTGTGCACAGCAACTCCATCTAGTGGCCAAACTGAACACTATTACAAATATTCAAATCCTCTGGGCAAAAAAAACAAAAAACAGATCCCAGCAATTATATAAAATAAAACATGGGGAAGTGTGTAAAACTCAAGCTTCACTCTCGGGGTTTATGTAGTATCCCACACCTTGGGTGTGTGTAAAAGAGCACTCAATGCACTTGGCCCCCCAAAGGGTTGCCACAAATGTGGCCGTTGTAAGTTTTACAAGGTGCAAGGTAGTGAACAAAGTTAAGAACTTCATTTACCCAAAAAATTGTGCCATCATAGAACTCAATGACTTTATTACCTGCACTACTGAAGGTGTGGTACTGTATATTTGCAAGGGTTTGTATCAGTAGCATGCACAATCTTCTCCTCTGACTCTGCCATATAAAGGTTGGTGTAATTGGGTGCCAGACCTGTACCCATCGCTGTTCCCCTTACCTGAAGAAAATGTTCATATTTGAACATGAAAGAGTTATACTCTTAGGCCCTCACTGGTACTGTATATAAGGACTGCACGTCTGTACACTCACTGACCAAATTTCCCCCAGCCCCCTCCTGACAATACATACCCTGCAGCCTCTAGCTAGTTGTATTGTCTTTGAATGCTATAATACTTGTATATACTATTACGTTTTTATATTAATTACATGCATGTCTTATTTTCCTTTTTCCAATCTAGGATACAATGGTTGGAAGAAATGCTATTTGGAGCTTTTGGAATTTCTGCATTCTTTATTAGTTGCATGCTTTCAGTTTTGGCACAAACACTTTCACTGTGGGGATACGTGGTTATTTATTAATTATAATTAATATGAATTGTGATATGTAGCACCTACATAGCACCATATACAGTATCTATTTATTTGATCACGATGAAATAGCACTTTCTGTGTAAAGAAAGATTTCCCCCACACTCCAGAAATATGTATTTTAGGTATTTACCTATAGGATTGTGCCCTGTTTTGTCCCCAAAAGTTATGGATATTGTCTGCAGCTTTAGCAGTAAAATGTTTAATTCTGAAACAATGGAAGAGCACCTTAGCTCCCAGTGTGTCTGAATGGTATAACATGAAGAGTTTCACTACAAACAGTGAAAAAACGAGTCATTTTATCTTGGGGAAATCTCATAAATTTAAAGAGATTTAGGGTCCCTTTCTCCAACTTAAAATGTAACTTCTGACCTCCCTGTCTTGTAGTGCCATTTGTTATTCATATTCTACTTTTGTTGTATTGTACTTGTAATTTAAATAAAATAAAATATATTATGGAAAGATTGTGGTGAAATAACATATAGAATAATACATGGGGAGGTGTGTATAATGAGAATTTTGCATACACCTGAGGTGTGGGATACTACATAAACCACTGCTAGTCAACGTCTCCATCAATGATTTTGAAGCTGAAGTCCCTGCCGGGCTGCTTAAATTGATGATGAAACTGACAAGCATGATGGGCCATCCAGTGGGTCACTCCCTTGAAAAAGCACCGATATAGTGGTGCGAAATGCGTTGGGGGGCCTTGTATGCTGAGGGTAAGCTTTCCAGCATGTTCTGGCTGGACACCTTTGCACTCTAAACAAAAAGTTTCTGCACTTTACTTAGTGCTTTGTGCAATTTTGTGGGGTAGGATTCTTGGGTGCAGTCCTTGTTTCCTAGTTGCTGCATTGTAGCGTTTTGCACCAACATCTTCAAGTGCAGATTTTTTTTTCCATTGGGAGACATCCTGCCCACCCTGGTAGCTAACTACATGGCAAAGCTTAAGCTAGGTAATTCCCAAGCAGCAGGCAGGATACATCCTAGGATCACAGTGGAGTTAAAGGAACAAGTGGTACGACAACTTGCAGTAAATCTTGCTGTACAGGTACGGTGCTAGAAGACTGTAAAGTGGCCAGTATCCTCCCCAGCTTCATGAAGGGGCAAGGTCAGACCCAGGCAACTGCATGCCAGTCAGCCTGATATCAGTGCTGAGCAAGGCCCTGGAATCCATTATCAAGGACAGAATAATGGATAACTTGACTGAGGCCAAGGTTCTCACTTTCACTCTGTGTGGCCTTATGAGGGGGCAGATCAGGCCAAACTAACCAGATCACCTTCTTCTTTGAAGGGGGGTGACCAGGGAGGTAGAAAGCAGCAGGGCCTTAGACATAGTCTATTTAAACTTCAGCAAGGAATTTGACACTGTGGCACATAATAAACTTCTGGTCAAAGTACACCATTGTGGAATTAATGAAGCTTACACAAGGTAGATTGTTAATTGGCTTAGGGGCAGAAAGCAGAGGGCTATGACTGATGGGTTCCTCTTTGAATGGAGAGAGATACTCAGCATCATCTCTCAGGGATCAGTGCTGGGCCACTGCTAGTCAACATTTTCATCAGTGATCTGGAAGCTGAATTTTCTGGCAGGCTGCATAAGTTGGTTGATGAAACTAAGCTGACAGCGGCGGTGGACTGCCTTAAGAAATGGAAATATTTCTCTCCAATATGATAACTGGAACAACCCTCGTCTTACCTGCTCAGTCAGCTACTATATGGGATGACAGAGAACGCGCTTACAGTATACTGTGTGTGCTCCCTGTCATCCCATATGGAAGCTGGCCAAGCAAGTGAGAGGAGGGCTGTGCCAGTCATTGTATTGGGCACACCTCATGGCACTGCCTTCACAGGTATGGCAAGGGCTGGCTGGGTGGTGTGGTGGGTGCAGGCAGTGAAGGGGGGGTCACTGACCTACCATTGTTTTTCAGTCAGATTGGTAACTGGCAGTTAGGGGGGACCACTGGATGCCAGGGACTACCTAAGCATTTCCGTGATGGGCCTTTGGGTGGTGGCAGAACCACTAGATACCAGGAACTACATATGCATTTTGGGGCCAGAGGATCAAAGTGTGGAGAGGGCCCCTAAACACCAGGACACTGTGTCACTAGAACAGGCCAGGTGATCAGAAAGTGGGGGTGCCACTAGCCACCAGGGAGGATGTGTTACCTATGAGGGTGAGTGCTTGGAGGGTTGGGGTGCTACTAGACACCAGAGAGGATGTGTTACTTACCAAGGAGGGTGATCAGAGGGTGGGGGGTGCCCTAGCATCCAGGAAGGACATGTTAACTACTGGGGTGGGTGATCAGAAGGGTGTGTGGCACTAGACACCAGGGACATGGTGTTACAAAGCAGGACAGGTGATCGGAGGGTGGGGGGTGCCACTAGACACCAGGAAATACTTTAGCATAACGGGGTGGGCATTCAGGGTGTGGGGGGAGTCGGACACCATCATGTCTGACATGGCAGGCATCCATGGGATGGATGCAAACTGTTGCTGCTTCCAGTGCAAATGAGCCCATAACGGGCATACATATGGCCCCTTAGCACCTTACCTTCCATGCCCAATGGGCTCATTTGCAATGTACAGCTGAATTTTGTGCCTTGGCTCCTGGTGCTATCCAGTCAGGGGAGGATGCAAATGCTGTGGTCTGCTTATAGAAGCTGTAACTGCTTGCCACATTGGTGGACAGAGGAGGTGTCTCATGGTAGTTTCTGCACCACATCATTGGGGGGAAGAGGGGCAGCTGAAGGCCACATCAGTGGCCAGGAGAATGCCAGAAGTCATCAGTGGCAGGAAGAGGTGATGGTCGCTTTCGTCCCAGCCAAAGAGAAAGAAGCCAGTTGCGTGGCTCCAAGTGGGAGCCAATAGGAGGCGCTGGAGAACGGAGACACAGGCCTCAAATTTTCAAAATTGCAGCCGGGCTATAAATCTAAGCCCAGGCACAAGGCCAGCAGCCTAGGAGGAGCTGTAACTGCTTGCTGCATTGACAGCCAGAGAGGTCTTTGCGATAGTTTCTGTGCCGCATTGGCGGTGGGAGAGGGGCAGCTGAGGGCCGCATCAGCGGCCAGCAGAATGCCAGAAGGCATCTGCAGCAGGAAGAAGTGATGGGTCCTTTCGGTCCAGCCAAAGGGGAAGAAGCCAATCATGTGGCTCCAGGCGGGAGCCAATAGGAGGCGCCAGAGACACAGGGTGAGAGTTTTCAAAATTGTATCTGGGCTATAAATCTAAACCCAGAACACAAGGCCAGCAGTCTAGGAGGAGCTGTAACTGCTTGCCACATTGGCGGCTGAAGGAGGCATCCCACGGTAGTTTCTACTCCGCATTGGCAGTGGGAGAGGGGCAGCTGAGGGCCATAACTCTGCATCAGTGGTGAGAGAGGGGCAGCTGAAGGCTGCATCGGCTGCCAGAAGAACACCAGAAGGCATCAGCGGCAGGAAGAGGTGATGGGCGCTTTCGGCTTTGCCAAAGGGGAAGAAGCCAATCATGGGGCTCCAGGTGGAAGCCAATAGGAGGCACCGGAGACACAGGGTGCGAATTTCCAAAAGTGCAGATGGGCTACAGATCTAAGCCGAGCTGCAAGGCCAGCAGTCTAGGAGGAGCTGTAATTGGTTGCTTTGTATTTTCTCCCACCCACCCCCTTATTAAATGGCCTTATTGGGCTTCTTCCAGTAGGGCTGAACCAATAGGGAGGGGTTTGAAGGGGAAAGAGCCAGCAGGAGTGAGTGGAGCTTCAAGAGCTGGAAGTGGGCATACGAGTGAAGCTGGAGCTATAACTGGGGACATACGACTGCAGCTGGCACTACAACTTTTAAAGGACCTGTTTTTGGATTGTACATTGCAAAGATTGGTAAAGTCACGTTAAATATAACTGATAGCATTTGCACAGGCTGCATATGGGGGGTAGGCTTAAGCAACTGAAGAGATTTGTACTGTCTGCTGGCTAACCGGTGGAAACTCGGTGGGGAGGATTGGAGGGCCGCAAGGGGCCATTAGGAAAGGGGGGTCTTAGGATTGTATCAGTATAGTAAGGAAACTATAAAACAGAAGGGGTGCCCACTGAAGAAGTGGAAAAGGGTACACTTGAATGTCTGAGGAAATAGAGGAAGGTAAGGAGTAGCGTTAATCATTGTGGGTATAACGAGGGTTAGAGAGACATTGAAGTAGGCAAATGGAGAGTGCTAAGGAAGGACACACTAGGGGGTAGAGGGGCACTAGTCGGGGTGGGGTGGGATGGTGCAGCAGTGGGTGGTACAGGGAGAAGCAGAATGCTAGGGGGGCCAACATGGGTAGAATAGTGGGCTGCAATGGATGTGGGGCAGTAGTCTGGATGAATATATTGTGGAAGCTGGGAGGGTGTCCAATCTGTCACAGGCTGAGGGGTCTACAGGAAGAAGCACTGAGGTTTGGTTGAGTGTTGGAGTGGATGGGGGAAGGGGGAATCTGGTACAGGAGGGCCTCTTCCAGGGAGTTACATGAAGACGCAGCATGGGAGGAACAGAGGTTCAAGGGAGGGGATGGGAGGGGGTGCGGGAGCAAAGTGAGCAAGGGGCCTAGCATTGGAGGAAAGGCTCACGTCAGGAGAAAGGAAGCAATGCACAGCAATGCAGAGGGGGCAGGTAATAGATCTGCAGTGCTGATGACACTGGGGGAGGAGGAGGAGGTGCAGGATCATCAGGAGGGGACAGGAAAGGGGAAGGGAAGGGAATGTACAAGAGACAGCTGTCCGCCAGAGGAGTGTGACAGAGGTAAAGGCAAGGCAAGGCAATTTTATTTATAGGGCGCCCAATCCCGGAGGCTCTGGGCACCTAACAATATTTAAAACAAGACATAATAAGAGACTACATAGATAAATGATGCAGTAGCAATAACTCTTCAACTGAGGGAGCTTCCTGGACAGAAGGTGGTAATGAATTCCACAGGGTCAGCCCACAGACACTAAATGCATGATCTCCTGAGGTCTTGAGCCGAATCCTGGGAATGTCCAGGAGGACCCTCGAAGAGGAGCGGAGGGAGCAAGTAGAGGTCACTGGTATCAGGAGGTCTGACAGGTAACCCAGACCCAGTTCATATAGGGCCTTGAAGGTGAGAAGGCTCACCTTGAAAAGGACCCTCCACCTGACCGGCAGCCAGTGCAGAGCCCACAGGACTGGAGTCACATGACTGGACCTCGAGGGAGGAGGGGCACAGCTGAAACAGCAGACAAAGGGAGCAGGGGTATGGGGAGAGGAACAATGTTGGTAGGGAGGGAAGGCAAGTGGGACATAGCAAAGGGGGAAGGGGAGCCCAGGGTGGATGGGAGGGATGGAGATGATAGTGGGAGAGAAGGGGGGGGACAGAACTGGGGTGGAGAGGAGGATCTGCAAGGGAGAAGGATAGAGAAATAGGTGGCAGACTCTAGGAATAGGTACCTAGGTAAAAGGGTGGGGTGGGGGATGAGGAATGAGGAGGGGGTTTACTAGTGCAGGGGGATTCCATACTAAAAGGGATCAGGTGGGGCAGTAAGGGTGAAAGACATAGTCACATATGGGTGGAGTCCATACCTGGGTTAACAGCAGGCAGAGCAGGGCAGTCAATTCTTAAGTGCGCAAGGAGGGGTAGGAAGAAACCGCATCTCGTGGTGCATGTGGGTACAAATGACCTGTCGGGGGAAACAGTGGAGGTAGTGAGGGAAAGGTCTGAGGAACTGGGTAGGCTGTGTGGGGAGATGGGTGAATCAGTGGCCTTTTCAGAGGTGCTCCCAGTACCATGAGAAAAGGAAGGATTGGGGAGTTCAACACTTGGCTGGGGGAATGGTGTCAAGCCAAGGGGCATGGGTTAGTGGGTGGCAGGGGTGGAACCTGGGACAATAATGATCTATATGCAGGGGACAGGCTACACCTGAGCAGGGAGGGGAAGGGGGTGCTAAAGCAGGGGATAGAGGGGTACATAGCAACAAAGGTGGATTTAAACTAGGTGGGGGAGTGGTGAGTGGACAGCCGGTAGGCAGGGATCCCAGAGAGGGGAGCCAAATGAACTCACTCCCCAACCTATCAGGAAGGGAATCAGAGTAGTGGCACAAGCGGGGATTAAGATGGGGGGAAATTCAGAAAGGAGCAGGGAAAGGAACAGGTTAAAGGGTGGTCTCAGTGAATGCAAGAAGCCTAGGTAACAAATCCGCTGAGTTACAAGCTCTCTTGTCAGTAGGGAGGGTGGACATTGTGGCCATCACAGAAACATGGGCCACCCAGTACCAGGAATGGAATATGATGATCCCAGGGTAAAGGACATTCAGGAAGGATTGGGCCAAGGGGAAAGGGGAGGGGTGTAGCAATTTATGTACAGGAGGCAATAAGGTGTACAAGGGAGGAGGGCAGGACAGAAGGCCTTATGGATGCTGTTTCAGGACTCAAAAAGTAGGATACTGAAGATGGGGGTAGTGTACAGGCCACCAACTCAAGTGGATGACCTGGATAGAGAGTAGGCTGAGCAAATTAGAAGGGTTTGTAGGAAGTGGAACACGGTGGTGATGGGTAACTTCAACCTACCTGGGGTGGACTGGAGCACCCCAACCACCACGAGTGTAAAGGAGCAGGTCATATTAGAGGCATTTCAGGACAGCTTTCTGGTCTATTGGTCTGTGAGCCAACTAGATTGGAAAAGACTCTAGACCTGGTACTATCAAATGGGGAGGCTGTAAGGGATCTGGGGGTGGAGGACCCTCTGGCCGGGAGTGACCACCACTCGGTGTGGTTCACACTCAATATGGGGGGAAAGCAGGAGGTACGGGCACCATGGTGATCGAATTTAAGGGGGCAGACTTTGAAAGGATGGGGGAAATTCTGGGAAGGCACCTGGTGGGAATTCAACCACACATGGATGCTAGTCAAAAATGGGATATTATTAAAAAAGGGCTGGAGGAGGCTACTGAGTCATGTACTAGGACATGAAGTAAGAAGGGAAGGGCAAAGAAGCCCAGTTGTTTGACTCAGGAAGTCATGGAAGAGGTGAGGGCCAAGAGAAAAGCATTCAAGAGACTCAAGAAATCGGGAGGGGGAGACGACGAGGACGAGTATACGAAGAAGTCCAGGGAGGTGACCAGGCTAGTCAGAGCAGCCAAGGCCTCTAGAGAGCTGAGATTTGCACAGGATATTAAGGACAGAGAAAAGGACTTCTTCAGATAAATCAGAGCGAGAAGGAAAAACAAGGACCAGATTGTGAGGATTAAGATGGATGGGGTGGGTGGAGAAGGAGGAGGATCAGGCAGAGGCACTAAATGAATACTTCTGCTCTGTGTTCACGAAGGAGAAAGGGGGGCAGATACCTCATGGGAGGGGTGGAGTGGGCAGCGGGAAGGGCTGACTGCTATAGGGATTACAGAGAACTGGATTCTGGAAGGATTAAGAGCACTGAGGGTGGACAAGGCACCGGGACTAGATGGCATTCACTCTAGGGTACTTAAGGAACTAATGGAGATCCTGGCAGTACCACTGTTTGACCTGTTCAAAACCTCCCTGGACACAGGACGTGTACCACAAGAAAGGAGGATGGAGCCAGTTATTGGCCAATATCACTTTTAAATTGTGATATTAAAATCTTAACAAAAATCCTCTCACTTTGGCTTAAAAACATCTGGTCTTACTTGTTGAGTGCAGAGCAAGTCAGTCTTGTGCAAGGCCGTTCCGCAGCGGATCATCTCAGAACGCTCTCTCATATTTTTCAGGTAGCGCAATCAGCTCAGTCCCCTGTGGCTCTAATCTCATTAGACGCCGAAAAGGCCTTTGACAGGGTGGACTGGGTATTTCTCTGGACTACACTAAGAAAGATGGGGTTCCCTTCCAATTTTATACAGTGGATTCAAACTGCCTACTCTTCACCTTCAGCTAAAATCTTCTGTAATGGTGTTTTCTCCTCCAGAATCTCTCTCCACACTGGTACTAGACAAGGTTGTCCTCTTTCACCTTTCCTTTTCAACCTCTATCTGAAACCTCTCCTTCATCACCTCAAAAATTCACCCCAAGTCAAAGGCATTTCAATTCTTCATCAATCCCTAATGCTCTCAGTTTATGCTGATGACATCCTTCTCCACTTGGACCAACCAGTGTCATCCCTTAAATACGCTCTCAGTATTATCACAGAGTTTGGTCGGTTATCTAACTACAAACTTAACTTCTCGAAAACAGAAACCTTCTCTTTAAATGACCTTACCCATAAAACAGAGTTCAATCACTTTGGAGTGAAATGGTCATCCCACTCAATTAAATACCAGGGTATATTCCTAACCAACAACCTTATGTTGTTTAAAAAGCTGAACCTTGATGACGTGATGGCTACAATTCAACAGGACCTTCAAAGATGGGTCGCCCTCCCCCTTTCTTTATGAGTTCGTATAAATATCATTAAAATGAATGCTCTCCCTCGACTCTTCTGTCCCTTAAATATGCTGAACATATGGCTTCCACTATCTTTCTTTCACTCCATACACTCTGTTATCTCTAAGTTCATCTGGCTGGGTAAACACCCCAGGAGATCGTTTATTAAACTTAGCCTTCCCAAAGACTTGGGTGGTCTTCGTCTTCCTAACTTCCTATTGTACTTTTGGGCGAGCCATTTTTCCAGAATGGGCAGATGGTTCTCCGTCATAGATTATACATGCTCCCCCATCTGGCTGCAACTTGAGGACCGACTTCTGAGATCTTTTGACTTGCACCCCTCTACCATCTTCTATTTATCAAAATCAACACTTCCAGCCCCACTGCATAACTCCATTTTCAGTACTTCTCTTAGAGTCCTGTCTCAGTGCTGGGCCTATCTCAAGATTTCCCTCAAACAAGACTCCGGTCAATCCCTCTTTCACAACCCAAACATTAAAATAAGCAGGGCATGTCTACCACCCAACTGGCTTCCTCAACTACAGGGGGTATTAGTGGAGAACCTCTACTCTCAAGATTCACTTCTCTTGTTTCTGGAAATTCTGGCTAAACTCAATATCCCTCAGAGTTCCATCTTTAAGATCTTCCAATTAAGACATCTACTTGGCACTTCTTTTGGTTATGTCTCTAAGTCGTCCCAAGCTAGACCCATTCTGGTCCGGCTACAAGATTATGCAACTAAACCCCACTGTGTCTCTGCAATCTATAACTTTCTTCTATCCTATACCTTCCCTGAACCTCTTGAAGGATCCAAAATATGGAAATCCTTGCTACCAGATGTCTCCCCCAACTGGGCTCAAATCTGGAAAGACATGTATAAATATCACACCCAGGATAGACTTAGACTCACTCAATATCATATCATTAACAATACGTACTACACCCCTGTTATACTCGCCAAATTGGGCAAACTTCCTAATTCCACTTGCACCAGATGTGGTAAAATAGAAGGAAATCTGGTGCATATATTCTGGCAGTGTGAGAAGGTGGCTGTCCTCTGGCAAACAATACAATCTAAATTAGACCCGATACTACAGTTAGAAGACCTTTTCACAACTGAAATATGTCTTCTTGGTATGTTTTCCAACATTGTGGTTAAAGAACGTGGATTCCACATGGCAATTATCTCAATAGTGGTCAAAAAACTTGTGCTCAAACACTGGATGGATCAGCTGGTTATAGCATATTCTGAGTGGCTGAATGATTTATCTGTAAGTTTTAGAACTGAACGTTTAATTGTTAGTTCTCGTAATAATCTGTTATCGTTTGAGAGAAAGTGGGGCAAACTATATGCTTTATACTTACATTAATGTTACATCTCGCTTTAGTTCAATAGGCCCCCATGGTTGTAACCATAGTAGTGGTATCTTAATTCTATAACTATACAGGCACACTCCAGGGGTAGGGGAGGGGGGGGGAAGTGGGGGGTTTGGGGTATAGAGTTTAAAGTATAAATTTTCTCATTGTTGTTGAGTATCATTTACTATTTCCTGATACTGTTTACAGGACTTGTCTCCTTTTGTTCTATATTAAAACCAATAAAGATTGTTGAATTTAAAAAAAAAGACAGGAGGATGGCCCATTTGGTGCCCATTTACGCAAGAGGCCCAAAGGATGAACCAGGCAACTGCAGTCCAGTGAGCCTCACATCAATTGTGGGAAAGCTCATGGAGACAATCCTAAAAGAGAGGCTGGTGACCTTTTTGGAGGACAATGGACTCAAGGAAGTTCAACAGCATGGGTTTGTGTCAGGTAGATCCTGTCAGATAAACCTAATTCAGTACTACGACTGGGTGATCAGGGAACTGGACAAGGGCCATGAGTGGGATGTCCTGTATTTGGATTTCAGCAAGGCCTCTGATTCCATGCCACATGGAAGGCTGGGGTCGGGGGGGAGCTGGAATATATAGGGGTGGGAACAAAGACGGTCAGCTAGATCACCAACTGGCTGAAGGGAAGGCAGCAAAGGGTGGTAGTGGTACGGGACTCTCATCACCGAGGGATGTGATGAGCGGGGTACCACAAGGAACGGTACTGGGACCGGTGCTGTTTGGAATATTCATAGCTGATATCTCACATGGGATCTGGAGCAAGATCAGTCTGTTCGCAGATGATACAGAGATGGGAGCTGTGGTAGACAACATTGAAGGGTGGAGGGGGCTGCAAGGTGACCTGACCAGACTACAGGAGTGGTTGGAAACATGGCAGTTGGTGTTCAACGCCAAGAAGTACAAGGTACTGCACTTCAGAGCTAGGAACCATGGGAGTGGTTATCAGCTGGGAGGGGTACAGTTGGAAAGCACAGAGGAGGAAAAGGATATAAGGGTTCTTTTAATGGAGCATATGAACAACTCAGCTCAGGGTAGGAAAGTGACAGCTAAAGCCAGCAAGATGCTGGGGTGTATAGCAAAGGGAATCTCCTCCAGAAATAGGGAGGCGATCCCCTGTACAGGTTACTGGTCAGGCCACACCTGGAGTACTGTGTGCAGTACTGGTGCCCATTCCTCAAGGACATCAGATTGTTGGAGGGGATACAGCGTAGGGTGACTAAGGTGATCCTGGGATTAGAGAGAAGGTCCTATGATAGGCTGAGCAAGCTGAACATGTACACCCTGGAGGAGAGGAGTGATAGGGGGATATGATTGAAACCTTTAAATACTTAAAGGGGATAAACAAGATCAATACAGAAGGGATTTTCCAAATTAGAAGAGGGAAAGACACAAGAGGGCATCAGCTGAGATTGGAAGGGAAGATTCAGGAGGGAATTCAGGAGGCATTTTTTCACAGAGCAGATGGTAGGCAAGTGGAATACTCTGCCTGAGATGGTATCCAGTAGGAAAGTGGACAGTTTTAAGAGGGGTTGGGATAGAGTGAGGGGGTAATTATGAAGTGGGAGGGAGGGAGGGTGGGGCAGCTGCCAGTTGGGGGCTAGCTGCACAATTGAGCAGACTCGATAGACAATGAGGCCTGTTTCTGCTGGCATTTCGTATGTTCGTATATGGTCCAGGTCCATGTTGGGGCAGTGCAGTTTACCTTAGCCCTGCACCGACATGGCCCTATACTCAGTCAGATAGCACCGGTGCACTATCCGACTGAATATGGTAACCTCTGGGTCAGGTGCAAGTGCAGCACAAACCTTTGCACTCCTCTTTTGCACATATTTGAATATTCAGCCCCTGGAGTCTTTGATTCCCCCACCCCTGAACATCTGTTCCTGAAATGCTTAGGTAGTGGCCCTCCTGAAGTTTTTCCCATTTCTTAAGGAAGTCCACCACCATGGTCAGGTAAGTTTCATCAACAAACTTGAGCAGCCCACTGAAGACTTCAGCTTCCAGATCACTGATGAAAATGTTGACTAGCAGTAGCCCAACACTGATCCCTGAGGGATGATGCTGAATATCTCTCTCCAATACAGTGACTGGCACAGCCCTCCTCTCACCTGCTTGGACGGCCACCATATGGTATGACAGGGAGCGCACGTACAGCATACCATCAGTATACTGTATGCACACTCCCTGTCATCTTGTATTGTGGCCAGCCAAGGAAGCGAGAGTAAGGCTGTGCTGGTCATTGTATCAGTCTCCCCACATGGCTCTGTTTTCACAGGTATGATGCAGGTTGGCTGGGTGGTGTGCTGGGTGCAGGCAGTGTGGGCAACTGCTGGCCCACCATCATTCGCTTGTCCAGTTGGTGATCGGCAGTTGGAGGGGACCACTGGACACCAGGAACTACCTAATCATTTTGGGGACAGACATTCAGGTAGTAGGGATGCCACTAGATGCCAGTAACTATATATGCATTAAGGGGCCAGAGGATTGGAGGGTGGGGAGGGCCCCTAGGCACCAGGGCTTCGTGACACCAGAACAGAGTGGGTGATCAGAGGGTGGGGGTGCCACTGGACACCAGGGAGGACATGCTACCTAATGAGATGGAAGATTGGAGGATGGGGAGGGTGCCTCCAGCCACCATGGAGGATGTGTTACCTTCTGGGGTGGGTGCTCAGTGGGTGCGGGTTGCTACCAGCCACCATGGAGGATGTGCTACCTACTGGGGTGGGTGCTTAGTGGGTGGGAGTTGCTACCAGACACCAGGGAGGATGTGCTATCTACTGGGGTGGGTGCTTAGTGGGTGAGAGTTGCTACCAGACACCAGGGAGGATGTGCTACCTACTGGGGTGGGTGCTTAGTGGGTGGGAGTTACTACCAGACACCAGGGAGGATGTGCTATCTACTGGGGCGGGTGACCGGAGGGTGGGGGGTGCCACTAAACACCAGTGAGTACATTAGCATAGCAGGGTGTGGGGGGGGTCAGTCACCACTGTGTCTGATGTGGTAGGCATCCAAGTCATGGGCACAAACCTACTGCTGTTTCCCATGCAAATGAACCCATAATGGGCATGCATATGGCCCCTTAGTGCCTTTCACATCCAATGGTCTCATTTGCATTCTATGGCTGAATATCATACCTTGACTTCTGGAGCTATCCAGTCCTTGAGGGGGTGGGGCATGCAAATCCTTGTAGTCTGCATATGGTTCAGGTCCATGTTGGGGCTGTGCAGTTTGCCTTAGCACTGTGCCAACATGGATCAACACTCAGTCGGATAGCACCAGTTTCCTTTCTGAGTGAATATGGCAACCTCTGGGTCAGACACAAGCACAGTGCAAACCTTTGCACTCCTCTGTTGCACATATTTGAATATCCAGCCCCTGGAGTCTTTGATTCAATGTAGCCAATTGCAAAAAACACAGAAACATATAATTTTATGGTGGATAAGGACCGTTTGGCCCTCTTAGTCTTTCCATTTTGTTCCTTGCCTTTACTGTCACTGAAGGCCTACTTGATCTCTAGCTCCCCCATGCTTCCCATTAAGATTCCCTTGTGCCTATCCCATGCATTCTTGAAGCCTAGCACAGTATCTGCCCCCTCTACCTTCACTGGAAGACTAGTCTAGGCATTCACCACTCTTTCACTGGGGAAGTACTTCCCCACATCTCTCTTGAATTTACCCCCTTCCTGCTTCATTATGTTCTTGTGTTCTCATGCACTTTTTCCTTCTGAAACATTCTCCTTTCCTGTATCTTTTTACACTCATGAGGTATTTATAGGTCTCCATCATATCCCCCTTTTCCCTTTTCTCTTCCAGGGCATACATACTGAGGTCCTTCAGTCTCTCCTTGTAGGACTTCTGATGCATACCCTGCACCATTTTAATTGCCCTCCTCTGGACTGCCTTCACTGTCTGTGTCTTTCCTGAGATACGCTCTCCAGAACTGGACACAATACTCCAAGTGGGCTCCCACCAGCTGAGCTCACAGCAATAAAGATTGAAAGTTCACCTCACTGCTGGTGGATAAAATAATTTTATTTATGCAAAATAAGTTCATAGATGCTGACAAAATATGCTCCCAGTAGCCGTTGGTGTTTTGTGCTTAGTGACGTGCACTTTTTCAAGGCTGTCATCATCACTAAGTGGTTGGCTTATATTTACCCACATTAAAGTTGACAGTGCGCAATAAATAATATGTAATCTCATTCAAAAATTAAATAAATCCATTACCATAGTAATGAACTGTTCCCAACAATAATACTGTCCACAAAGTATAAGACTCAACAAGACATTGAGAAATACACATAACATATGACAAAACTGAAAAAAGGAATAAAAAAGTTCAAAATGATGACAGATACATATGTCTATATGCTATCATGATAAATTTAGAAATATTCCAACAATGTTATTAAAGATTAGCCACTAGAAAGATATACTTTTACTCTTTTATTTGTTTTATATATATTGAAATAAGTTAAAAGTGCAGTTACTAAATAGACTTGTGGAAAATCTGGTGGAGGTACACAAATATCAATATCACTTTCAACTGTTACAATGATATATAAAAGAAAAATAATGGTCTGATACCAGCATAGACGTGAAATAAGCATTTGTCAATGCTGAACATTCACTTGCAGGTATTCGCAGTGGTGTTTGGCATTTATGCAAGCCCCCCAGTTGTATCCTTGTCCCTTCAGCATCCATGTCCCAACAGAGTACTTCTCTGTAACGCCTCTTGCATCTGATTAACATTTCAGTCTCATGCTTCTAAAGTGTCTGTCTTAGGAACCCTAATGCCCTGATCATGCTCAAGGTTATGAGCCTATGTGGAAGCTACACAATGCGCGCTCATAACACAGTCATTCAGTGGAATTATTTCACCAAATTTTCAACATAGGCATCTTGTCACTTCTGCTCATGAACACTGTCGCTATGATTTTCTTAATATGTCCCGAACATTGACTTCCCACAGTGACTGTGCCATTGCGCGCTAGATGTGCAAATGCATAATTTGGGCAGGATGTGATAAATGACAGCTATATTGTTTATAAGAAGGAGTGAAAAGATGACAATGCTGAAAATGTGGAGTGAAAATATTACACATTTGTAAAGTTACAAGGGTGCGTGGAAACTGTGCAATGCATGCTCATAACACAGTCATTTTATGGACTTTTGTCCCCAGATTTTCAACATAGGCATGTTAGGACCTCTGCTCATGAACAATGTCACTGTGATTTTCTTACTGTGTACCGAACACCGATTTCCCACAGCGACCATGCTATTCTACGCTGGAAGTGCGAATACACATTTCGGCCAGGATGTAAAAAATGACAGCTATAATGTTCATAAAGAGATGTGGAAAAGTGGCAATGTTGAAAATCTGTAGTGAAAATATTACAAATTTGTGAACTTACGAGTGAGCGTGGAAACTGCACAACACACGCTTGTAACAGCCATTTTATGGACTTTTGTCACCAGATTTTCAACATAGGCATTTTAGGACCTCCACTCATGAACAGTGTCACTGTGATTGTCTAACTCTGTACCAAACACTGATTTTCAATAGTGACTGTGCTATTCTGCGCTGGAAGTGCGAAAACACATTTCAGCCAGGATGTGAAAAATGACAGCTGTACTGTTGATAAGGAGGTGTGGAAAAATGCCAATGTTGAAAATCCGGAGTGAAAATATTACAAATTCACAAACTTGCGAGTGTGCATGGAAACTGCGAAATGCACACTTGTAAAACAGTCATGTTTTGGAATGTTTTCACCAAATTTGCAACATAGGCTTTTTGAGAGCCCATCTCATGAACACAAACACTGTTGTTTTGTTAATCAGTCCCAAAACGTGATTCTGTGCAGTGACTGCAAAATCACCTTCTGGGACCGAATAACTCCATGACAGTGACTGAATTCATGAGAAGGGGTTCGAAGAACCCCATGTTGAAAATTTGGTGCCGAAAGTCGAAAAAATGGCCGAGATATCCACCTAAGTTGAAAAAAAAACCATTTATGCCATTATACAGCTTACCAGCATTTCTTCAGTTCACAGTCAGCTTTGACGAGTGCAGATGTGTTCTCGGTCCACCGAAGATTGTCGCTTGGGCCTCGGAGGTAAGTATGGGGTGAGGGTGTGTGTGTGTGGAGGTTGGGTTCACAGAGGGTTGGTGCAGGTGGGGGGGGGCAAGGGACTCACCGAGGGACCATTTTCTTCTTTCACAGGAATTTTTAAAACAAAAAGACACCATCTGACGTTTTTGGTACACTGGGGTCAGCTCCCAGCATGCTACCTACTTGTTTGTTGGGGGGGACTGGAGCCGATGGGGATTGTACACCCTCGGCTATACAGTGTGCATGGGGGCATGAGCATGCTGGGGTGGGCTCCAGCATGCCAACTGGTTGTTTGTTGGGGGCTGCAGCCAATGGAAATTGGGCACCTCAGCCAACCACACAGTGTGCTGGGGGGTGCATGAGCTGAGGGGGATTGGGCACCCCCCTCAGCACACAACGTGGGGGCTGGGGAGGACAATAATGAGGGAGGGGGAGGACATTAGCAGATGGAGGAAGTGGGAGGGATTTCATGCCGAGCTGTGTATGACAGCAGTTCGGCTATGCTGAAAGACGTAAAGCGTCAGTATGCTAATTGCACACACGCTACCACCGCTGATTGCAGTGGACCTTTTGTTTGAAGTGAAGACCAGCACAGCCAAACTGCTGTCATACACAGCTCAGCATGTATTGGTCCAGTAGGGTCACGCCTGCTGCACTGAGCACTGCATTGATGTAGAGGGTCACACACCTCCAAAAAGTCATACTGTTTCAAGACGTTCCTTGCGCATACGCAAGCAAATGCAAAAAGGGGGAAGCCCCCTCACACACATACCCTCCCACACAAGATAATAACATATATGGACTACATGCAAAGATGTGTTTCTTACTGGCCCCCCACATAATAACATAGAACAGGCAGAACTCTTTTCAGACTCTGCAAAATACAATTACAGACAGCAGCTGCAGGACACTATTATACAAAACGACAACAGGATCAAGAGGATCAAGCAACGGAAATTTGAACGAGTCTGCCATGACTACCTGGATGGTTGTATTTTCAACTGGAGTAAGGATGGAAACTCCACTCCTAGCTCTGTTCTGAAGAACAGTATAGTTGCAGCTAGACCCAACTCTTACACAACTGGGTCAGTTGTGAAAGGAGCATCCGGTTCTGATTTGCAAGTACGTTTTTTAGAGGAGTGCCAAGCAAGTCTCCCACCAAATCAATTAGGACTTTAACTTGAACCTATCCAACAGCTGCAACTACCCAAGTGACCTCTCCAGAGAATCCCAAGAACTACCCACTTTTGAGAAGACCTGCCAGAAGGGGCACGTGTAGCAGGGGCAGGCCAGTGTGGAAGAAACTGGCAAGTATCCTTTTTTTTTCAAACTCACATTTATTATAGCAGATAGAAAGCACATTACAGGAAAATATCAAAATCCAGCTTGAAACAATGGATAACTTCAATGGATTGTACAGTACAATAACTATTAAAAGCAATCCCGACAGCTATCTTTAAATTTTTGTGGTGTGCTGTTACCTCCCTTTTAAACCCCATAGTTTAGCTGCCACCCCCGAACTGTGCTTCAGAATACTGACTGTCTTCCAAACCAGCATCATCCCTGTGTGGCCCCTTGTGTTCTATCCGAGGCCAACCTCAGAAAAAACAAGCCATGCTAACCTTAGGATGGCTCATCACAAGAGTAGATGACTCAACTGGAGTCAACAAGTTTAACTCATAACCTGAGGAGACCATGATGCTATTCACAGTTAGAATCTTTTAACTGGTGTCCCTCCCAAAGAGGGGAGGCATGTTGCTACTTTGCCCATCCATCTATCCCACTGTTGTGTGGTGGTCTGGTGTAAGCTGCCCATCCCTCTCTCAGTCATTCATCATCTGTGGCTGCTCCTAAATCCGATTCCGGGGCCTGAAGTGCTGCTTGGTCCCACTTCCCCCATTGCTCTTTGTGCTTGTCAGTTGTGAGCTTGAGTTTTGCAGTCAGCTCCTCCATTCTCTTCACGCTGTCCACCCTCACTCTCCATGAGTCTACAGATGGTGTGGAGGCCTTCAGCCAATTCACTGTGATCTCCTTGTGGGCTACTAGGCATGGGGCCCTAACCAGGATTTGTTTGTTGTTTCCTACAGCTGGTACCTTAAGGCCCAGGATCAGTGTATTAAAATTGTATGGGATTTGTGTTCCCCACATCTGATTGAGGGCCTGTTGGATTTTAAACCAGAACTGCACCACCAAGGGGCAAGTCCAAAATATATGGAAGTGGGTTCCCAACTCTCCACATTTCTCCAGCATAACTCTGAATTGTCACTGTGAAAGTGTTTAGTGACTGAGGGGGTGTGGAAGAACTCAGAAAGACACTTCCAGTGGAATTCTCTCCATCCCGGGGGGCAGGGGCGTAGCCAGAATTCTATTTGGGGGGGTGTTTAAATATGACATTTGTGAAAAAGGACAGATAAAAGTCAGGGGTCTGGGGGCCGCCAGGCCCCCAGAAGCTCTGGGGTGTGTACATGTTCTGTGGTGAATTTGGGGGTTTTCTGGAAGAAAACACACACATTTGTTACATGTTCTCCACCCCTAATTTCATGAGAAACTTTTTTTTTTCACATGGAATCAGGGTTGTGGGAGACGGTGACTGTCATAAGTCTACAGAACCTCCAATGGTTGTGGACAACTGGTTATCTAACAGTGCGATCAACCACCGTGGTTCTACCTGCTGTGTTAGTAATGCTACCTGGTAACATCTAAGCTACCTGCTGGTTACAGACTTTGCCCCCCCATGTAGCAGGGCATAGCCCCCCCCCACACAAATCTCTGCTGGTCGGGATCCGTCTCTCACCTATAGCAAAGACTGGCTGCTCAAAATCTGGCTACTCACATGGAGGCTCACACCAATCCACTGTGATCCAAAACCTTGCCTCTGAAGCCCCCCACTTGTGCACAAATGGTCAAAAGGTCAGAAAACTACATGGGGATTGGGGGAGAGCCTTTGCCTGCTGAGATCTCCCTGAAACACAGGACCCGAGTAAACTGTAGCCAAGCAAGCCAGGGGACATCTGACTGTACATCTTTCCAACCAGGATCATCGGCATGTCAGGGCCTGCAGTGGCAACCGAAGGAGTGAGAGTCACCATGACCTCCTGGCCTCGATCTCCTCAGACAACAACAGCACATCAGTGGAGATGGGAGACAATAAACTCGCACCAGGTGGATCCAATCGGCTTCCTGCAGCACAGGTCGTGGGCTGCACTGACGACGGAGGGCAGAGGGTTTAAAAACAACATCCCTCAATCCCCTCTGACAGCACGGAGCAGCAGCTGAGGCCCGGGGCTGTGGGGCAAACACACAGGACAAGAGTTTTTCAAGCTGAGGAAAAGTTCATCTACCAGGGGGCACAATCTCAAGCTGTTGGGGATTGGGATTCAATAAGGGCATTAGGAAGTATTTTTCACAGAAAGAGGACAATGGAATAGTCTTGCCATTATCAATATATTAATATTGACACTTTAGAAGTCAAAAGGGTAAATCTTTAAGGGTCCCCTTAAAGATTACCCTTTGTGCTTTGACCCCCCAGATATAGTGTCAGCATTGGCAATATTGATGTATAGACTATTCCATTTGTACACTTGAATAGTTGTTGAGATGTCTTCAAACGTATAGTTATTTTCCTCAGAGAGTCTTGTCTTTACACAGTTTCATTAGGAATGAGACTGTGTAAAAGACAGGGACCATTCTGAGGGAAATATTGGTTATACATTGTAGGGCATCTCAGGGCAGACATGTGTTCCTCTAGTCTTCTGGCTTTTTTATGTTTACAAGGAAACACACATGCACAAACACACAAGCAGAAGCAGATAAAAACAAAATTAAACAGTGCATGAAGCATGGGCAATATCAGACTCACTGCATTACAAAATCCCCATTTATTTAATCATTTAAGCTCATTTTGTAAACAGCCTACAGCCATGGAACAAGGCCCTCACAAATCACTATTCACCAAGAACATTTTTACTTTGCAGAAGGATAGCTACTGCCTGCCTCTGAAGTTACTAGGAAATTGAATTTCACACAAAACTTCACATTTTCATCTTTGGCTGTTTTTTATTATTCAGTTTGTACATGAACACTTCTTCTTAACTGTATTGTACAAAATGATTCATTGTACAATACAGTTAAGAAGAAGTTGATGTACAAACTATATTGCATGTCTGCATGAGATCCTCCAGTTGAATTCTGTCCTCCTTACCTTATGGCTTCGTCGGGTCTGCTTCTGCTGGCCTGGAATGCCCTCTGAAGTCTCACCTCACTCGGTCTCTTACTCAGTCTCTGGCAAAAACAAAATGCTTGCTTTGCTACTGTCCAGTGGCACTGCTTCGGAATCTCGACTTGGCGCACCGCAGGTCCGCAATCCGCACTGTCTCCGCTCACCTCACCCACCGCCCAGTGTAAACTACTGCCAAAGTGCCAATAAATTGCAATTTCCTTAATCTTTCGGTCTCGCGCTCTAGCCTCTCGCTCCGTCGCACTCTCTCATCTCTCCTCGCCTTCTTGTGGGTTCCCACCGGTTTTACTGCAGACTGCTCCCGCCATCCAGTCAGGTGACCCAGTCCCACTGACAGTCGTCTCCTCCTCCTCTCACAAGCCAATGCCATGGAAACAGGATGGATGTGTCAGGGACTCAGGGTTGCGGGGGGAATTGGGGGGTGAGACAACATACTACAGGCACAGCGCTACTAGCTAGTCTCCAGGTATACCACCACTGACACAGACTCCCTGAGGTCCGGAGGCAAAAAAAAAAGGTTTTTTTTTTTTAAATTGGACCCCGGTCCCCTAATGAGTGTCTGCACTCTGCAGCACAGCTGAGAGGTGGAGCAGAGGAGAAGGACCGTGATTCGCCCGAACCCCCCCCCAGCCGGGTACCCACAGGTGCACCTAGTGACCTAGCTTTGTTACAACAGCAACCAGCGGTCAGATGGCGCGGTGCTAACTAAGGCACAAATTTAAAGGAACAGTGCGCTCCGCACTGCTCTGTACCAATTTAAAATTAATTTTTGCGGTCATTTTTTTGGGGGGGTGTTTGAACACCCTAAACACCCCCCCTGCCTATGCTCCTGCCGGGGGGAGCACTGGTCCTCCACCCCCTTTCCCAGGCCAACTTCCATTTTTCCTTGGGGATTAGGGATCCCCCCCTCTTCCTCCTTTTTCACCCTGAGGCCTTCAAACTGGGCACAGAACTCACCTTGGAGCACTTTATAAGCCCCGGATATCAGTTTGCTCTTTCCAGTGAGCCGGACTGACCAATACAGAAAGTTTTCCAGTGCTATAAATTCTCCATTCTAGCAATGAGTTGGTTAGATGTTAGGTAATGCCTGACCTGCAAAAATCTGTGAAAGTCAACCTTAGTCAGGGCATATTTATTCTGAAGTGCAACAAACAACACTATGGTATCTCATTAAATCAGGTTATGGAACCTCACCAGAGATAGTGTATTCCATGCTAGAAATCTGGGGTCTGTTCAAGGTGTGGTGAAATGAGGGTCTCCAGTGATCGTGGTGAGGGGGCCTATTCCCTCTAGAGTTTGTGTCTGATGCTGGGCTCCCACTAGGACTCTCAATGTGTTGGCAAGTATCCTTAATGACAAACTCATTACAAAAGGAAGGGATGTGACAACAGTGTGAAGTGGCAGAGGAGAGGCTGATAAACACCTTGGATGAAGAATCCATTGCTATAAACATAACTTGCCTAATCTTGAAAGAAATGTTTTACAAAAGGAGTTATACTTTATACCTATCAATCAAAATTCAAGTTTTTGAAACCATATTGGATCTAAAGATGTTCATTAGGACATTAAATTTAAAAGTTTTTTTTTTTTTCAGCAACAAGCTGATGTGGGGTATTTTGAAACGTCCATGGAACTACTTGGGGTTACACCAACTCAGACTAATAACTCAGATATGGGCAATAACACTAATAAGGATGAAAAATCATTTTTCCAACTGAGAAAGAAATCTTCCTTTATGATGCCTACTAATCCTATGGTCATGGCATTTGAGAAGGCCTGTGAGCAAGATATTGAGGAACTTTGTGGAAAATATGACAGTCCCATATACAATAATTGTACCAAAGCAGATAAGGAGGCGATCAGGAATCTTTAGGAAAATCCACAACTTATCATCAAACCTGTGAACAAAGGCATTGCCATTGTTTTGATGGACAAAGACGAATACAAGAGGGAGGTAAACTGACAGCTGTTGGACTGTGCCTTTTATGAGGAACTCTCATTGAACCCACTGATAACTATGAGAGATTGACATGTACTTGCATGGACTTCTGATGACAAATGTTTTCTCAAAAGAAACCTATGAGTTTTTGTCCATGGAGCACCCGATACAAGCCACAATATACTGCCTTCCCAAGACCATAAGGATCTCTGGAATCCTCCAGGAAGACCTACTGTGGCTAGTATTGGGTCATTGATGGAACCACTGGCCCAGTTCATTGACCAGCATATCAAAGAAGTGGCTAGCAGTTTTCCTATGGACATCAATGATACTGGTGATGTTTTGTTGGTGTTGTAGGACCTGCACATCGAGCAAGACACTCTCCATGGCACACTCGATGTGCTGGCCCTTTACACTAACATTCCACATACAGATGGCCTTACTGCATTAAGAGAGGCATTATATAGTAGATCCAGCTATTTGTTCTCATTCATTGAAGTCCTAGTTAACATGGCTGAGATTGTTTTGAAACATAACATCTTTAAATTTAAAGACAGACAATTCTTACAGGTAAAAAAGCAGAGCTATAAAGGCCGCTATGGCCCACAGCTATGCCAACATTGGAAGCTCAACTGCGTGCTTTCTAGAGATAACTATCCCTTCTATGATAAACTGTATTTATTTTGTCGCTTCAATGGTGACATATTAATAATGTAGAAGGGTACACATTAAGAACTTGAAAATTTCATATTATTTTTTGAAAACACAAATCCGAATTTAAAGTTTACATTAAATTTGAGTGCTGACACTATTCATTTTTTGGATTTGATGATCAACAAAAATGTGGTGGATACAAATTTTGTAGAAAAATGATATAATGAAATTAATTGTCACACTTTACATCCAGTCACCTCAGGCTGACAGTTGTTAACATCACTGGGGGACAATTTATCCATTTACAACAGAATAGCAATAGTACTGCAACATATGTTGAGGGGGCACATATGCTTAGAAAATGGTTTTCTGATAGGGGCTACACTGAGGAATATATTTCCAGAGCTGAGAATAAGGTGTCTGACATTGTGAGAAGTAACCTTGTGAATCAGAGATAAAATAGGAACAGTAGATGGGATTTCACTAATGGACAACAAAGTTTAAATGTTGTGACTACATTTACACTGCAGTCTTTTCTTATTAAGGGTGTGATTAATAAGAATTGCCATCTTTTACAAATGGAGTGTAAACTCAAAGAGGATACTACCAATACCCCTATATTCACTAATTGTAGGGGACAGAATTTGTCAGACCAATTTGTTCATAGCTTCCTGTTTCCCAGACTTACAAGGACAGAGGAATCCCATTCCTGTGGGCACACACTGATGTAGAGCATGTAAATTTTGTAACAGCATGGGTGAGGGTAGATATTTCCCTAGTCAAATAAACATAGCCATTCTAAGACAAGGAGATTTGTTAACTGCAACATGTATTCTTTGGTGTATTTGGCAATTTGTGATTGTCAAAGCTTTTATGTGGAAAAACTATCCAAAAATTTAAAGAACAAATCCAAGAGCATCTCCAATGAATTTAGAGGGGCGATCCTAAGACGGCTGTTACAGTTCATGTGTCTCAGAGGAAAATGATGGAAGCAGACATTACTTTAAATTCTGTGGCACTGAAGTGGTACACACTGAACCGAGAGGGGAAGACCTGAATAGGCTCTTTTTGAGGAGAGAGGCCGTTGGCAGCTTAAATTGAGGGCACACGAGGGATGTGGCCTGAATGACTCACTTTAGATCACACCATTTCTTTAAAAATAAAGTTTGAGTATAAGTAGCACAGATATTTGAAGCAACATTGCTCCAGGTATTGGTATCTCATGTGTTCATTTGGGTTTTGGTAACATTACTTACTTACTACATGGATTTTTATGGTGTGTGCTTGGGGGGGGGCTCTAGTTAGACACACATCTCGTGTGAGGTCTATCTATGTTATCATGGTTGGAACCTGTTAGACACGCATCCTTTCGTATAGTCCACATATGTTATTTTATGTTGGGGTATGCATGGGGAGGACTCCCCCCCCCTCCTTTTTTATATCTGTACTAGTATCAGACCACTATTTTTCCTGTATATATATCATTGCAATACTTGAACATGATATTGATGTTTGTTTCCCTACACCAGATTTGCATGACTCTAGGCAGTATATCATAGTGGTTAAACGCACTGAGCTACAAATCTGGAGAACTGTGTGTGACTCTCACAGCTTCCAATTGCATACTGTGTGACCATGAGCAAGTCATTTAACTTCTCTGTGTTCCCAGGATACACTTGGAAACAAGACTCAGCTTAACTTGTCTTTCCTGGCCAAAAATTGTAAAATAAATGCATTTTTTTAGTAACTGCACTTTTAACTTGTTTCTAGATTTAAGACAAATGACAGAGTAAAAGTATATCCTTCTAGTGACTAATCTTTACTAACATCACTGATATATTTTTATATGTATTATCATGATAGCATATATAAATACAGTATATATATCCATCATTATTGTGAACTTTTTTCATTCATTTATTTAAAATTTTGTCATATACATAACTTTTTTCATTCTTTTTTCAGATTTGTCATATACGTACAGTATGTGTGTTTTTCAATGTCTTGTATCTTGTACTCTAAAGGACTGTATTATTGCTGGGAACAGTTCATCACTATGGTAATGGCAATTTTTAATTGTTGTATGAGATTACATAGTAGAGTATTTATTGTGCACTGTCACTTTAATGAGGGTAAATATAAGCCAGCTGCTTAGTGATGACAGTAGACTTGAAAAAGCACACATCACTATGAAAGAAATGTTGGTGCCTACTTGGAGCATGTTGTGTCTGCATCTGTGAACTTATTTTGCATAAATAAAAGGACATTATCCACCATCAATGAGGTGAGTGTTCAATCTTTATTGCTGTGGGCCAAGCTTTTCTCCATACTGAACTGCTTTGGGGGCTTAAGCACCTCCCCAAGCTCCTCTCATTGCTTCTGGGGGTCTCACCAGCAATCTATACAGTGACAACACCACCTCCCTCCTTCTCCTGGTGATACCCCTTCCAATGTGCCCCGACATCCCACTGGCCCTACCAACTTCTTTGTCGCACCGCGTTGCAACCTTGAGATCATCAGGTAAGATTACTCCCAGGTCCCTCTCCTGCTTGGTGACCATTAATACCTCTTCTCCCATTTTGTACTCTATTTCTGGATTTGTGTGCCTTAAGTGCATGATTTTGCACTTTTTTTGCATTGAAACCCAGCTGCCATGCCCTTGACCACTTCTTAAGTTTTCTCAGGTTTCTGCACATACTTTCTACTCCCTCTGGAGTGCTGACTCTACTTGCAGATTTTGGTGTCATCCATAAAGAGGCAGACCTTCTCTTTCAGTCCATCTGCAATGTCAGTTATAAAGACATTAAAGAGGACTGGTCCCAGTACTGAGCCCTGTGACACCCCACAGGTCACCCTCCATTCCCTGTACTGAACTCTGTTTACAGTCACCCTCTGTCACCAATCATTTGAACAGTTTGTTACCCAGTTTACAACCTTTGGATCCACCCCTAAGCTGCTCAGTTTGCTTATGAGTCTCCAATTTGGAACAGCGTTAAAAGCCTTATTGAAATCTAAGAAGGCCATGTCCACCACCCCATCCTGATCTATTTCCCTGGCCACCCAGTAAAAGCAATCAGATTTGTCTGACATGACCCCCCTCCCCAATGAATCTGTGTTGCTTCAGATCTTGTAACCCGCTGGATTCAAGATACTCCACAATCCTTTCCTTTAGCAGTGACTCCATTAACATCCGCACCACTGATGTCCGGCTCACTGGTCTATAGTTTCCAGCTTCCTCCCCGCTACCGCTTTTGTGAAGCAGGACTGCATCTGCCCTCCATCAGTCCTCTGGACCCACTCCTGTTTCCCATGAGTTGTTAAAAAGGACTGTCAAAGGTGCAGGCAGTACCCCTCCCTGAACTCCCTCAGTACCATTTGGTGTACCACCTGTGGCCCTATAGTTTTGTCCACTTTCAGATTCATAAGGACTCTCTCCTCTGTAAAGGAACTGGTGTCTACCTCCCCCTCTCTAATGCCACTGTTGCTTTTATGAGGCACATCCCCTTCCCTTTCTCTGTGAAGACTGAACAAAAGTATTTACATAGAAACATAGAATCTGCTGGCAGATAAGGACCGCCGGGTCTACCTAGTCTTGCCCATTTTTCCTTACCTACAGTTTCACCATAGCTCCATCTTGATCTCTGGCTCTTTCTCCCTTCCCCATTCTTTTCTATGAAGATTTCCTTATGCCTATCCCCTGTATTCTTAAACCCTAACGTGGTTTTTGGCCCCACCACCTCAGCTGGCAGGCTGTTCCACGAATCTACCACCCTTTCAGTGAAGAAATGCTTCCTCACATCTCTTCTAAAACCCCCCAGCTTCACAGCATGTCCCCTTGTTCTTGTGCAACTTTTTTTCTGAAAAATACTTCCCTCCTGTACCTTATTCACTGCAGTGAGGTATTTAAAGGTCTCTATCATATCCTCCTCTCCCTCCTCTCATTCAATGTATACATACTGAGTTCCTTTAGTCTCTCTTCATACAGCTTTAGATGCAGACCCCGTACCATTTTAGTTGCCCTCTCTGGACTGCCTCTACTCGGTCTCTGTCCTTACAGAGATGTGGCCTCCAGAACTGTACACAGTATTCTAAGTGAGATCTTACCAGCAGTCTATACAGAGGCAGCACCACCTCCCTTCTTCTGGTGGTGCTACCTCTCCTTATGCGCCCCAGCATCCCACAAGCCCTCCCAACTGCTTTGACACACTGCCTGGCCACCTTTAGGTCATCAGATATAATTCATCCCAGGTCTCTCTCCTACCTGGTGGTCATTAATAACATTCCCCCCATTTTGTACTCTGCCATTGGGTTTCTGTTCCCCAAGTGTGTTATTTTGCACTTCTTTGCATTGAAACTCAGCTGCTTTACTCTTGTCCACTCCTCACGTTTTCTCAGGTATCTTCTCATCCTTTCCACCCCCGACAAGATCTGGAGTACCTACCCTATTTCAAATGTTGGTGTCATCTGCAAAGAGGCAGACCTTCCTCTCTAGCTTCCCTGCAATGTGACCTATAAAGAGATTAAAGAGGATTGGTCCCAGCACTAATCAATGAGGCATCTCACTGGTCACCCTCCCTCCTCAGAGTGAACTCCGTTTATAACCACCCTCTGCCTCCTGTCCCCTAACAAATTTCTTACCCAGTTTACCACCTTATAACCCACTCCTAAGCTACTCAATTTGCATAATAGTCTTCTATGAACAAAGATACTTAGGCTGAGGAGGGGGAGGGACACTAGAGGGTACAGCCTCAGATTGGAAGGGGAAAGATTTGGGATGGAAATGAGGAGACACTTTTTCACGGAGAGGATCACGGCAGAATGGAATGCTCTCCCGGAGGAGGTGGTAGCCTGAAAGACAGTGGGTAGTTTCAAAGGGGATGGGACAAGGTGATGGGGGAGAAATTGGGAAGGGGAGAGGGGCAGGGCAGTTGCAAAGTGAGGGTGCTAACTGCACACTCGAGCAGACTTGATAAACCAGGTGTCCTGTTTCTGCTGGCAAATTTATATGTTCATATGTGAAATTGTGTTGAATGCCTTACTGAAATCTAGATAGACCACATCCACCACTCCACCCTGATCTCATTCCTTGGTCACCCCAGATTAATTTGACATGACCTCCCACCCATGAATCCATGCTGTCTCTGGTCTAGTCAATATTGTCACTATTGCAAGAGGAGCAGAAAAGGCCTTAGCCCAAAAAAGCTCTCATGAATTGTTGTAGAACTTTAATTTTCCACCTTTGGTCAAGAATGTTTCCAACCTCTTTTTAAATATTTCTTTACCTTTGCTAACAACAATACTTCCCGGTAGTCCATTCCACAAGTTCTCCACCCTTTAAGTAAAAAAGTACTTTCGTTTGTTACTCCTAAACCGGCTTCCCTGCACCTGTAATGTATGTCCCCTAGTTCTGGAAGTAGGATCTTGGAATGACATATTTAATTAATCTAAAAGAAAGGCGTCGATAACCCATTTGATTCAAGATATTCCACTATTTTCTCCTTTACCAGTGATTCCATTAACATTTCCACCACCGATGTGAGGCAGACCAGTCTATAATTGCCAGCCTCCTCCCTGCTACCTCTTTTATGAAGTGGGACTACATCTGCCCTCTTCCACTCCTATGGGACCACTCCTGTGTTGAGTAAGTTGTTGAAAAGAACTGTCAGAGGTGCAGTCAGTACCTCCCTGAGCTCCCTCAAATCCCAGGATGTATCCCATCTGGTTCCATTGCTTTGTCCACCTTCAGATCAGCTTGTCCCTTAAGAACTCTCTCCTTTGAAAAAAGACTAGTGTGCACCTCCCTCCCTTTAGAGCTGTTACATTTACGCGGCCCTACCCCCTTCTCCCTCCACTGTGAATACTGAACAAAAGCACTTGTTCAGGATGTCGACCTTTTTCTGGTCCCCCACTGCACTGCCCCCTCCATCCCTTTTTACCTTACAGTCCCTCCCCGGTCTTCCTCTTTTCACATACATACCTAAAAAATGTCTTTTCCCCTTTCATTACAGCTTTGGCTGGTCTCTCTTCAGTTTGTGCCGTCAATATCCTTTACTGATTTCCCTGCTTCTCTCTGTTTCTCCTAATACACCTCCCTATGCTCTTCCCTCTCCATCTCCTTATATCTTATGAATGTCACCCTTTTAGCCTTTACCTTTTCAGCCACTTCTTCAAGAACCCCTCTGCCACCTTACCTTCTCACCCACTGTCTCGACCCTACTTAGATTATCACACTCTGTCAGGTCTTCCCTGAGGCATTCACCCATCGTTATAAAATTTGCCCTTTCAAAGTCCAGGACCCTCACCCTTATATGCAGGGCCACTGGAAAATTGCGGGTGCAATTTTTCCGCAATTTCAGCAATTTTCACCCTTCTCCGCAGAAAATCCGCAATTTCTTGCAATTTCTTACATTTATGGAATGTTTGACTAAAATTGTATAAAAATATTTAAATTCTCAAGGAAATCTACTTGGATATGCTAACAATTTAGTACACAGACTTGGATTTGACCAAAACAGTATAGTGTGAGGTGAGAAGGGGTCATATGTGACTCTGCTTTCATGTGATTCCTTCCTGCTTTGGTTTCAAAATCTCTGGTCATGCATATGTAGACTTGAACACTTTTAAAATCTGTGTGAAAGCAGACTGTTAGAGAACTTTTGCTGGCACAGATACTGAAACAATAAGTGTAAGAAGAGGTGCAAAGTACTCATTCACTAAATGAAGCATTGACCACAATGCTTGTTTTTGAATGGTAGGGTAGATTTTCCTTGTATAAATACTTTCAATCTGAAAGGATTTTGATTCAAATGTGTCAGGAGTTTGGATGGCCTTGCTAATTATAAACTTGAATGTGCTTCTGAGGGGGTTGGTGACAATGATTCCTTACATGGCAGTCTGCCACAACTGCATACTCACATACAAAACCTACATAGATACATAGATACATAGACAGTGTCGGCAGATAAGGGTCTATGGCCCACCCAGTCTGCCCATTTGAGCTTGTAAGTTCAGTTTGTTTTCCTAGAAGTCTGTTGCCCCTTACCCCTGACCTCTAGAATTCCTTTATGTCTATCCCATGCATTCTTAAATCCCGTGATTGTTTCAGCCCCCACCACTTCCTCTGGCAGGGTGTTCCACTTGTCAGCACCCGTTCTGTGAAGAAATTCTTTCTCATGTTTCCTCTGAATCGTCCTCCCTCCAACTTCATCCCATGCCCCCTAGTCCTGGAACATCTTTTTCGCTTAAAAATAGTGTTTTCCTGCACCCTGTTCCTCTCTGTAAGATACTTGTATGTCTCTATCATATCCCCTCTCTCCCTCCTCTCCTCCAGGGAGTACATGTTCAGTTCCTTCAACCTGTCTTCATAGGACTTGTGATGCAATCCATGCACCATCTTTGTTGCCCTCCTCTGAACCTTCTCTACCCTGTCTATGTCCTTACGTAGGTATGGTCTCCAGAACTGTACACTGTACTCCAGGTACAAAAAGCAAACATTTCTGAAAACATGCTGAACAGGTTAAGTATGGTTAAACATTTACATTCAAATAGACAAAATAATTGCAACTCAAATAAAATCACTGCAAACCAAGTAGAACAAAAGTACCATGTATTGAAAACTATTGTATGATGTAATGAAAAGCTACTGTAATGATTTGATACTTTTATCTTGTGATTTTAAAATGTACTTACAGTGCTGATTAAGAACAGTAGTTATTTTAACAAAATAAACATTTTTCTTACTAGACCTTTATTAGGCACCCTGGTTATCTGTTTATTTTTTTCTTGCACCAAAGCAAGTAGCTTAAACAGGTTTCATTATTTAACATCTAGAAACTGGCAAAATATGTTGTTTCACGATGCATTCAGTATAGGCTAACTGTAAATTACTGAATAAAATCTAGTTAGCACTGCATGACTTAGATGTCTTGACTTTTAGAAGATATGCTACATAATGATTAATTTGCAGTGCATTTCAAAAACACACACCTTTCTTCACATCAAAAGCATTTACAAGAGGCAATACATTTATCTAAACAATTTATGTGACCAATACATGCTGCAGCAAACAATAAAATATTTATTAGGGGGCGGTAGGGATGTATAGTGAACCCCCGCAATTTTCCCGCAATTTTTGCAAAAATGTCCCCGCATTTTCGGGTAAAATGTTCCGCAATTTTCCAGTGGCCCTGCTTATATGGTTCGATTCTGCAGCCATCCTTATATTGAATCACACTGCATGGTGATCCCTGATCCCCAGGTGGCCTCCCACCCTAACATCTGGTGCATATTGCCCCTTCACGTATGGGTTTGTTGACTAGTTGCCTGAGGAATGCCCCCTGCAGGGAGTCCAGGATATCCCTGCTTCTATTGGAGGCTGCAGCTGGGAGGCTCCAATTTACATCTGGATGATTGAAATCCCCCATCAGCAGCACCTTCCCCCTTTTCTGACATCTTGCCAGTGGCTTCCACCAGTACCTTATCTAACACCTCCCCCCATGCTGGAGGTCTGTAGATCACACCAGTGCAAATAATGTCTCCGTTCCACTTTTCCACAGTGACCCACAGTACCTCTGTCCCACTATGTGTTTCCTGTATCTCTGTCACTTTTATGCTTTCTTTCACATAAAGCACCACACCCCCACCCTGTCTTCACACCCTGTCTTTCCTGAACAGAGTATAGCCTGGTATGGCCATGTCCCAGTTATGCTTTTCAGTGCACCATAACTCAGTGATGGCCACAATATTCAGGTTGGTCTCTGCCATGATGGCCTCTAGATCTGGAATGTTATTTCCTAGACTTCTAGCAATCACACACATGGCCTTCTAGATTTTGTTACCTCTCTGATTACTACCCTTCTTATTACTTTTTTGCCATTCTCCCCTAATCCATCTTTTTTTACTGATCCGTTTTCCTTTTCCCTTCACTTCTCCCATCCTAATTTCTTAATTAATTTGCACCCCAAGGTTCTCGTTTCCCTTCAGGTTCTCCCTATTTCCTACTTTAGACTGTGGGGGCGGGGTGCAATTACTGCTATCCCTATTTATTCTACCACCACCCTCAGCTAGTTTAAAAGTTCAACTGAGTAACAATTAAACGTTCACTGAGGACTACAGTTCCTCTTCCAGATGGATGCAGGCCATCACCCTTGTAAAGATTATCCCTCCAAACTGAACCCCACTCCCCAATGTAGCTGAACCCTTCCTCTGTACATCATTCTTTCAGCCATGAGTTGATACTTCTGATGCAGAGATTCCTCTTCCTCCCCCATCACAGACAGGCAGCACCTCTGCAAAAACCACTGAATGTTCCACCTGCCTCCCCAGCTCCCTAAACTCCTCCTGCACTACCCCAGCCCTGTCCCTAGCCAGGTCATTAGTCCCCAGGTGGACAATGACATCCACCTCTGCCTCCCTTCCTGCTGCCCTAGCAATTCTTAAGATCCTTTTCTCATCCCTCTGGGCTGAGTCTCCAGGTAGGCACCTAACTTCTCTCTCTCCCCCCTCCATTTCCTATTCCCAGATCTATCCCCCTCATGATAAAGTCTCCCACCAGAAGTTGTTTCCTCCTTCTCTGGGGTCCTCTACCACCCTCATGGGATCCTTGCTATGAAGGACCCCCAAATCCTCCCCGGTCCCTTCCACAGGTACATTCTTTGAGCATTCCTGCTCCACCAAAGTGGTGTAGTAATTATGTATTGGTACCAGTTGAGGAATGTGCCTCTGATCTGCCACCCCCACCATCCCAGAGCCCACCATAGTCTAGCTATTCTTAATTCTAGGCACTCTATGAGATAACTGGGTCAGATTTGGTGGCCTCTAGGTGGGAGAAGAGGCTACCCACATCCTAGCCAACTTGGCCTGGAGTTTAGCAACCTCCTCCCTCAAGCTGGAGAGGTGCATGCAGATGGGACAGCAAGATGACCTCCAGAAGTTCTCTCATAAAACTGCTTCTCCACAGCCACTGCACTGCACCACACCCAGCATCGTCAGTTCCTACACTTCCCCATGATATTTGGAAATTCCTATGTACCCCTACCCCTGATAAGGCGTGACTAGTATTAACATTTTTGATGTGTGTTATGCCCATTGTATACCTTCCCTAGATAGAGTGTAGCCGATACACCCTATTTTGGCATACCTTTTTACCTTCCATCAATTGTTTATGTACCTATTACCCTGATAGGGTGTTTTTAGTTTTCTCCTTCTGTTGTTTTTTTCCCCTTAAACACCTACCCTATATAGGAAGGCACAACACCATTTGAACACTTACCCTAGATAGGGTGTTGCTCTTATTCCCTGTTTTGGCCTACCCTTTACCTTTTACCTTTGTGATTTTATGTATTTAAACCCTTAAACTACAATGTAGTGTGGTCAGGGGTGGCACACCAGGGGTGCAGCATCTCCTGTCAACTGGCACCCCACACTGTCACCCCAAGTGTGTCACCTTTATACTATTGCCCATAGCTTAAAGACCACAGAGGCCCACTAAGCCCAAGCACATAAATACACTAAGCAAGCTTCACCCCCTTCATTATGTCCATGCTTCTAATTGGAGTTCCACAGACTCAGGGGCAGAGTCACATGCTCAGAAGCCTGCAATACAGGAGACACAGCAGGCTTGAATCCCTAGTGCTTCCCCTTCAGGCACACAGAACCCTTAAAGCTTGACTGGCCCTCTGCTCTCATCACCTGCAATCAGTCACTGCAGTCAGCTGCTGTGATGGGGAATGAGGCTGTAATGATTTAAAAGCCACTTGTTCCTGTTCTGCACAAGCTCCGCCCCTTCACTCAGTTCTTCCTTCCGATTGGAGTGCCACAGACACAGGGGTAGAGTCATAGTTGTAGTTATATATAGTCATATAGTTATTTGTTCAGGATATCTGCTTTTTCCTGATCCTCCTCTGCACAATTACCCCCTGCCCTTCTTAACCTCACAATCCTTCCCTATTCCTCCTCTTTTTCACTTATGTAACTAAAAATGTCTTGTCCCCTTTCGTTACCCCTTGGGCTATTCTTGCCTCAGTTTGCACCTTTGCTTTTCCTGATACACTTCCCTGTCATCTTCCCTCTGCATCTCTTTATACCTCCCATAAGCTAACCTTTTAGTCTTTACCTTTTCTGCCACTTCCTTCGAGAACCATAGCAGTCTCTTTTTCCTCTTGTTCTTGCTCACTTCCTTTGGGAAGAGGTCTGTTGCCTTCACTGTGCCTTCTCTTAGCTTAGCCCACTAAGGGAAGGCAAAGTGAAGGCAACAAACCTCTATGCAAAGGAAGTGAACAAACACAAGAGGAAAAAAGAGACCGCTATGGTTCTCGAAGGAAGTGGCTGAAAAGGTGTCAAATTTAGTGAGGAAAATTGGAGGTAAGACATGCGCACTGTGTTGGGCTCCTCTTACTGCAATGGAAGAGGAAAAGGGCCTTGGGGGTCATAACAGAGAAGGGGATAAAGCATGACAAGCAGCATGAAGCTGCTTTCATGAAGGCTAGGGGTGCATCAAAAAAGTAGGTGACCAGCAGAGTAGGAGGAGTAATCCTGTCACTTCACAAGGCCCTGCTCAACCCTCATTTAGAGTACTTAACTCATTCACACCACAAGAGCGCTTTCAGACTTCCACCACTTGTGCCCTGTATGCTCTTAGCACTGTATCCTGGACCTTTCTAAGCAAAATCAAGCCATAATCAGCATGCCACAAACAAACATGAATAACTCTTGAACCGAAGTGCTACATCAAAGTATGAGGGCAAAGTTGTTCAGCACAACATTACCTTTTCCAATGGTAGCTATGCAATCAATTATAATCAGTTCGGTTTTATTTATACTAGCTGAAATACCAAACAACTGTGTTTTTTCAGAATTTTCAAGGTGCTTAGTTGAGGCTCAAGAGACAAATGTCAGCCATGCACACCGTACCTTAAACAAATGTGAATAACTCCTAAAGTATACTTGGTAGACACAGAGTATCAGTGGCAAAATTGTTCAGCACAAAATTACCTTTCTAATGGTGCTATGCAATCAATTGTAATCCATTTAGTTTTTATTTTATACTAGCTGAAATACCAAACAACTGTGGGGTTTTTTTCAGATTTATTCAAGGTGCTTAGGTGAGGCTTGAGAGACAAATGCCAGCCATGCACGCCATACCTTAAATAAATGTGAATAACTCCTAAAGTATACTTGGTAGACACAAAGTATCAGCAGAAAAATTGTTCAGCACAAAATTACCTTTCTAACAGTGCTATGCAATCAGTTCTAAGCAATTTGGTTTCTTTAATATTTACATAAAAACTGCTGACTTCCTCAGATGTTTTCTGGCCTGAATGAAAGTCAGCCGAGTACGTCTACAGGCGTTATTGGCCCGAGTGGCTATGCTTTTAGACGCCACCTACAGGCATATCTAGGCCTGAATGAGTTAATGCAGTTCTGGGCTCTTCACCACACAAAAGACATTGAGAAAGTTGAGCAGTTGAGTAGTTGCACTTGCAGTGCAAGGCCACCAAAATGATCAAGGGCAGGGTATGGAGGACAAAAGCTATGAGGAGAGACCAAGGCCCATAACATGTTCACCTTAGTGAAAATGAGGCTGAGGGGGGCATGGTCTCAGTCTCACATATACTGAAAAGCATCAATAAGGTAGAACAGATGGAGGAGTTTGATCTGGAGCGATCCAGCAGGGTACAGAGCTGAAGTCCAAAGATGGCCTATTTATTTATTTAGTTAGTTTTTGTTTACCGGGTGGGGTGCACTAAGCATACATTTGCCTATTTTCAGGTATTAAGGGCAATGTTAGGTGGTACTTCTTCTCCCAGAGAGAGGTAAACATATAGAACAGCCTATTAGCAGAGACAGTGGACATGTAGATAGTACAATCCTTTAAGGTAAGCCAGGACAAATGTTTGCTTATCAAGGGAATTACAGGGTACCCTGGATAACAGGATGGGTGGGTAGTGAATCCATAACAGTTATTATGTTTTTGAAGAGTGTACTTGTCAGTTTCTGTTTATGAAGGGGGGCAAACATGATGGACCTAGAGTTCCTTGTGTCTTTAAATTATTGTGTTACTGTTACTGTGTATGAAACACATACAAAAAGACAAATCCAGTTTCTGTTTGTTTCCACGCTAATACTGTCTCATACTTGCCATAGACCTTTTGGCTCTCTCTCTTTGCCTTTACCTCCATGAAACTTTATAGCACAGACACCTCACAAGACTGCCAACCCGAAGCCTATATAAATGAGTTAGGGCTGAAAAGAATATACATGAGATGAGATTTTTAAATGCCCTATTAAAATGCATTACAAACCTCTTTACAGTATGACTGACACTTTTTAAAATTGAGGTCAAAGTATTCCCCAAATGAGTGAATGTCAGTCAAAATTAGTAAGAGACGTATAGGTCAGATTTTGTCACACTGGAATGCAAGGCTCTAATGAGAGAATTATAATGATGCTTTCTCTTTGCTTCTGTAGACTGGAGCAAGTGCTGATGGACTAGGTTTACAGCTACTGGAGAATATGACACTTTCCAAAACTTCAGCAGCACTCTAGATAGATACTGCACACATTAACCCTGCCTCAAGCATCAAAGTCGTAGCCTGCAAGGCTCATACTTTGATAAGCTGCTTGTTATGCCATATGTTACACAGCGATCAGAAATACTATATATTTTTAATGATGGGCTGCTGGTGTCTATAAACTGTCTGAAAATTTCATGTAGAATTGACATGCTGTGACATTTATTAGAAAATAGAATACAATAAAAGTGTAAATAATGTCTGGTTTCTGACCCCATGAATAAAGATTGTGGTCTTAATGATACAGTATATAATATCTTCCCAACATGCTGCTCCCTGTATCATTACAAAATAGTAAACTTTTTTTTTTAATTGCTATACCAGTAGTGGAAATGGAGGCAGCTGAGGGAACTCAGTTACAGAAGTGAAATTAAACATTTGACTCAGTTCCAGGTGTAAAATGGAAAACGGGGAAGGACTGCTGTTGTGTAAATTGTACCCCCCCCCCCAAGGCATAAAAGTAAATTAAGTGTACAACTGCAACAAACTGTATAATGAGAAAACATGTCCCCTGACCCTCACCCAGTTATGTTGGATCCTGCATCAAAGGTGATGGGTTCCCACAGTGAATCTTTTCCATTTACAACACAATGTGGTACCAGTTCCTTATAAGATAACTTTTTTTTTTACTTTGAACCAGGGGTTGAAATAAGGTTTTCAAGCTAATAGTCAGCAGGGCTAGTGACTGGGAAAAGCCACTAGCCCTACAGATTTTTCCACTGGCCCAACTTGTGTACTTATTGAAATATTACTATCCCCAGTACAAGTGCACAGGCCTAGTTAAAGAAAAATCTTACTTGCCCGATATAAAATCTACAAGCATTTGGTTAGTGAGCCAGTGCCAATGTTGGCCACTGCTTTGAACACAGTGGCTGATATGAGAAGTCATCTAAAAAGGTGTAGATATAAACTGAGTAATCCATTTTCTGATGACACTGCAGATTTCAAGATGAGCCATGCAGCATACTTTTAAAGTAGTCCAGTGTAAGAGTATCTCATATTGACATCCATCCCCACGATACCATTGCTGCTTTTGGAACTGAAAACATTAGCTGTCTGTTTGAAAAATTCACTGTCTAGTTGACTTTTTGGAAAACAATGCTGCCATGTTCAGAATGTTGTACAAAGTTCTACCTCTGATGAGATACAGACTGTATTCATTAAATAATCTATTTTTGTTCGTGTCCTCCTTTTTTTCTGCAGAGTAAAAACCAGCCTCATCGTAGAGGTGAATACAATGTTTATAGCACTTTTCAGAGCCATGAACCCGAGTTTGATTACCTGAAGAGTTTAGAGATTGAGGAAAAGATCAATAAAATAAGATGGCTTCCACAGCAAAATGCGGCCTACTTTTTGCTCTCTACTAATGGTATGTTACATTTATGGGACTTACTACATTTAGTTTTCATACCATCTAAACTTCCATTACTGCAAACGTGCACTATTGCTATATTCTAGGTCAGGAACTGCTTTGCTAAGGAGGTGATCATCTGTGAAATGTTGGAACCAAGAGCTCCTATAATGCCACCTATGCAGAACGCCATAACTCAGTTGATAACTGGAGCCATCCGCTCCTGGCCCATCATGTCTGTGCTGCAGGGACTGCACTTGTTGGCAGTGATTTTGCACATTAGATTCAAGGTGTGTGTACTCACCCAAAGTGCCCAGCACAGTTTGAACCAAGGCTACCTGAGCAAATGCCTTGTCTTACATACACCTTATCACCCCTCCACTCTTCCAAGGTTGGGCTTCTGAGGGTTCCACATTCTTGTCTAAAGTCAGGCATGTAAAACTTTCTGACCATGCTGTAAGAGAAGCCACCTCAGTGGAGGAATTTAAGAGGGAGCAAAAGTCCTATCTGTTCTGGCTGGCCTACACAGAAAAATCATCACAATCCTGTCTCCCGATGGAGTAGTTGCCTGCATGCATGGGTTTTATGTATGTGGCTGGTTTACTATGTCGACTATTAACACTGTGTAAATTGCTATAAGTTTAACTTATAGATGTTGACCATCAGCAAATTGCAGATATTCTAATTAAGTATTTTATTCAGTTTTCAATAAGATTGACATTGTGCTGAACATTGACACAACAACAAATAATGAGATATTAAATATTATGGAGGATCAAATACTAACTAAAATCAATAAGCTTAAGAAACATAGTGCCCAGAACTGGGTGGAATTTTACCCCAGATGCCTCAATTAATGAAAAACAGCTTACTAAGCCTCTAAGAATATTATGCTGTAAGTTACTTGTCGAAGGAGATGTAGCACAGGACTGGAAAACAGCTAACATCACACCTGTACATATATACTAGACTTTGCTAAGGGATCTATGTATGATTAGGTAGGTAGGTAGGTAACATTTTTATTTTTATACAGGACAAACCCTGTCATTAGGGATATAATCCCTATTTAAAAGACAAGTCCTGTTTGATATTACAAAAGTACATAAAAATACATAAAATAAAGTGCATTATACTAAAGTTTGTACATAAATTAGTTACATCTACATATACTATACATGATACATATGGACAGAGTTATTTAATACAGCAATCTCATAATCGTCACTTGTGCAATATGCAGACAAACTTAAATTACAATATCTACTCACAGACCAATCTATGACTTCATGAGACATAGGACAGATAACATCTAAGGAACAAACTAGCAAAAATATAATGTACTATACAAATACATATAGACAAACGTTTGTTAATACCTTGAATGCATGGTCAACACTTATTTGATAAACAGATTTAAATTACCATATTTCTATACAGTAACATGTAACTACATAAAACACTAAATTAATGACATCTAAATGTTGAACTAACAATTGTACACTACTTGTGTTATTGTTTTTAACCTTATGTTAAATTGTTTTGGGGATGCCACTCTTGTTGAGTATGGAAGTATATTCCAACATTTTGCCACCTGATGTTTTAGGACTTTCTCACCAAATCTTGTTTTATTATAATTAATTTTTATTTTGTTTACATGGACAGATCTAGTTAATATCCGAATAGGTTCAGTTTGTTTTGTCAATACATTAAGCGATATGTAATGGGCAGGTTATTTTGTAAAAAAGCGATACAATAATTTTAACCATACCTCCCCATTTCTTTGTTCTAAGGTTGTCCAACCCAATGTATTAAGTAATGTATAGTGATGTGTTCTGAAATGGCAACCTAATACAAATCTCGCAAAATGTTTGTTGTTTGCACTAATTGGGGGAGGCCGTTACAGAACACTAAGAATAACAAAGGCCCCAGTATGGACCCCTGGGGGACACCTCTGTCAACAGATTTTATTGATGACAGAGTCTGGGACACACTTACCCTCTGGGTTCTACCAGTTAGATAAGATTTAGTCCAGTCCCATGGCCCCTCAGTGATACCCACATTCCAGAGTTTTCTCAGCAGCAGGGAGATGTCCACCAGGTCAAATGCCTTCGACAGATCTACAAACATTACTGCAGTCTCCTGACCTGCATCCAGGGAGGTAGCTACTATATCATTAAATTCTATCAGGACTGAACTTGTAGATAACCCCCCTTCTAAAACCTGCCTGATATGGTGTCAATATTTTATTTCCTTCTAAGTAATCCATTATTTGGATATGTACCAATTTCTCCAAGCATTTGGATAAAATTGAAAGCAGGGCTTTAGGGCTGTAATTTTCTGGGTCATTTTGTTCTCCCCTTTGTATATCAGTATGATTTTACTTTGTTTCCAAACCATAGGAAAGGACCCTATACTTAAACTCCAATTAGATATATATGTAACCCCCAGGTGGCAGTATCCCAAGGGCTACTAACCCTGCCTGCTTTGCCACTAACAGGTTGAGGAGCCTGGATCCAATGGTGGATGCCTCCACCCAGAGGTCGGGGTTGGAACAGTTGAAAATGACTGGGTCACAGCCCTCTGGGTCACTGCACCCCCCCCTTTCCTTCCACTAGTAGCTCACGAACACTCCCCATACCATCGTTGGGACACACACTTACCCCCAGAATGGATTGGCCAGCTTGGTGCTGAGGACTCCATGTAAAATAAGATGCAGTAACACAATAATCCATGCACAAAATGGTGGCACAAACATGCAGCTCAGACAGTATACCTTGCAAAACAAACAAATCTGATTTATTGAAGGGGAAGTAACAAGGGTGGAGGAAATCAGGTTGATTAGTTTAACACTCTACTACTTCAGGGCACTGTGCACAGGCCAACTCCCTGTAAGTCACTGTCACTGGGTACCCAGGCAATAAGAGGCTAGCCTATTCAGTGCAGCTGGTTGGGGCCCTGACAAGGAAGACAAATGTTCAAGACCCAAACTGATTAAGCAGATCCAGCAGGCTCAGTTCATGTGGCCAGTGGAGCAGCCAAACTAAATTTGTCCTCAACAGAACATCTGACAGGGAGCTACCCTGATTTAGTACTCACGACTCCTGTAGAAGGATCCCTCTCACACCACTTGCAGGACATAGGCCTGTGATCCAAACACTTCTCCATGCATTTTTATGTTGAACAGAGGGGTACCATACCAGACAGCTGCTTTAGACTCCCGATCGCTTCCACTGCATGAACCGGGTGATGCAACGCAGCTTCACTTGTCCTGACAGACCGAGCGCTATAGAAGCAGATTCTCCAGTCCTCTACAGGGTGAGCCTGGTAGGTAGCTGTACGTAGACAGCCTCCTCTGCCTGCACACCACAGCGGATCTTGTCTGGCTCCTTCTGGCGATTCTATCGCCCGACTTCTTCGCCTTCCACACGCGCTTCCCGCATGAAGACTTTGCAGCGTAGGAGTCCAGAGCTCCTTCTCTCTTCATGACCACAACAACTCTGCCCTCTCAGCCGTTAAGTGGGAATCACCATTTTATGCCAATCCACTCTACCTCCTACTATTGGTGCAAATAAGGTGCCACTTTCTGGACTTCAGTGCCCAGCATCCAAACCATACCTCCCATTGGTAGCCAGCTCCCAAGAGAGTCCCAGTCCTAACTGGCTGCTCAATTCTCCATTTTAGCCACCCCTGGCTTCTTATTGGACCCCATAGGCAGTCCGGGTCCAAAATGGAGGGGTAAAATGCACAAAGTCCCAACTGTAAGGAAAAACAGGTTAGACAAATGCCATTTCTTAATACTTAGTCAACATATAATACATAAATCCCACAGCCCAATAAGGGGCCCGATTTGCCTACTTGGCAGTGCCAAAAATAGCGCACCCACCCCGTGGCTCAGGCGGGACTCAAGCAAGAGAACCCACAGTCCCCTTCCTTCCTAGTAAACTGACTGAGTCAGCAAGCTGGCAGCTCTTAGAGAGACCAAATGAGGTGTTCTAGTAAACCCCCATTTGTAAGAGGGTTACATATATATGTTATTGGCCAGCCTGGTGGTGCTGAGGGCTGAGGCGCTGGCTGCCTTACCTTGCACCACACTGGTGATCAGTGTTCAGGAATGAGCACAGGCCACTGGGGGTCGGCAGGGGAGGAGAAGGATCGAGCATCCATAGGACTGCTCTCCTTCTCCGGAGAGGGGGACACCAGTACTTGGTGCATGACTGACCCCTAGCGGAAGCAGGGGGCTGGTGCGCTGATGCTACAGTTGGGGAAAAGTCGAGGCAGATGCTCAGAGGAATGTGTGCGGGAGTGTGTGCGTTCATTCCTTGTGGCATCATTGCATGTCCTTGACTAGGGGAAGAAAACCAGAGGAAAAAGGGGTCCTGGCATAGCTTAATGGCAGTCGATCCCCGCAGGCGCCACCCCTGCGATCAGCAGCAACACCCCTCCCACACCGGATCCTTGTGTGAGGTGGGTTGAGGGATTCCCACTGCCCCACCATGGGGGGTAAGCCGTGGGGCAGCTGGAGGGTGAGCTGCGAGCATGGGACAGGGCTGGGGGATCAGACAGGAGGTACTGCCACCAGGGACTGGGAGAATAAATAAATTAACTAAAATATATGTGTATGTATATATATATATATATATATATATATATATATGTTATTGTTGATGCAATATAATCAGCAGCCATCTGTAGAAACCCACTCTCCAACCCCATCCATACCTGGAGATTTATGGATTTTTATTTGTTTTAAACATTTTTTTACCTCATTAATGTTTAATATCCTAAAACGAAAAGGTGGGTAAGTGCCCACAAAAGTTGGCTGCTCGTATACTGCATCAGATAGCCCATTTACATCCAGTCCTGGCAGGTTAATGAAAAAATCATTTAACAAGTCTGCCATTTCTGTTGGTTCCTTTACTACTTTACCCTCACTAATCAGTTGATTTATGTGTTGTTTATTTTTGTTTCCAGGACTGATAATTTGCAGATGGTTAAGCCTAGTATTAATTAGCAAATGTTACAGAATGAATGATTGTTTGTTACCTGTCTGTCTTTTGGAACTATTGAAAATTCAATAAGAAATGTAATTACCAAAAAAAAAGGCACTAGGTTCAAATGCTGCCCATAACAACAGCGTGCTTAAGAACTGCACAGTAAAAACAATGCAAAAGCCATACTCAGCAATAGCACCAATGGTAGTGGTCCAAACACACATGGAGGACTGCTACCATGGCAAAATAAAAAATAGAAATTTCTGTTTTTAGCCCCCCCACCTCCTGACGTGGAGGGCTTTGCCCCACGCCTCCCTACTACAATAGAATCAACTCCTCGGGGGTTGGACCTTGGGGATGGGGAGAACTATGGGTGGGGTGGAGGAATTGAGCACTAACAAAAAAAAAAAAAGACAATCCAGTACTCGGGAGACTGGGAACAGAACCTCTGCTCTGAATGTGAGTGCCTTAGGCACTCCACCAGAGGAATGGCTTGACCAGGCACCTTGCTTCCAACTACTTCACTCCCTCCCATCTGCATGGACAACTTCAGGGGTAGTGGTAATGCACATTCGCTATTCTACCCCCACCAGTGTCAAGTCAGCTGTGCTTACTGAAGCGTTGTTTTGAACAGCACTATTATGGAAACGCTATTCTGACCAGATATGAAAAAGAAATTATAGGCTGAATAGCATTTCATCTGTTTCAGGTAAAATTATAGCATCAGTTATTAAAAAACCTAATAATGACACACATTAGCAATGATAACATCATAGATGCAGAGCAGCGTGGCTTTACTGCAGGATGTTCAAGTACTACAAATTTATTATGTTTCCATGAACGTTAGTCATGCTTTGTACAACAAATTATCTGTTGTCATAATTTTTATAGATTTTTGTAAAACCTTCGACAAGGTTCCTCATTGGACAATCATTTAAAAAATGCCCAAATCAATATAAACAATGACATCATTCAGTGGGTAAACAACTGGTTAATAGAGTGCTCCCAAACAGTATCCTTGAACAGATATTTCTCAGGAAAAGGTCCCATGACAAGTGGAGTCCCCGAGGGATTTGATTCAGGACTGATAATATTTCAGATTTTCATATCTGATATGAATAAACAAGTTATGAACTACAGCACTAAATATGCTGATGATGCAAAACTGGGTGGGGGACAAGTAATAACAACCAGCGCTATGCACCAATGGGTGGGTAATATGCACCGGAGGTGTGTTACCCGCTTGTGGAGCTCTGCACCTGTGGACAGGTGCACACCAGCAGCATTCATGACTGCCGGCCACCTGTCCACGGCCCTGCTCCCCCCCCCGGCCACAGGACCTGTGCAGGTGGGGGGGGTTGCTGGTCCAGCAGGGCATCCAATCGGATGCCCGGACCATGCAGCTCAGTGCATCCTTTCCATGGTGGGATGCGCATTGGCAGTGCACCCCACAGATGAGTAACAGCCGGTGGCTGTGGTGGCGAGAGGAGGGCAAAGCCACCGACCCTCTGATGCAGCACCAGAGCAGTGCACAGGAATGGGGAGGGGGTCCATAGGTGGTGTGGGGGGCATACCCCATGTCCAGTTACCACCCAAAGCAATGGGGGCTGGTGATGAAGGTGGCCCAGTGGTGCCCTTGGGGTGGGGGGGGCAGCATCCTTAGTCCAGTGCCCCTGTGTGGGTGTGTGTGGGTCGGGGGTGCCTGTTAGGGGCCCTGCACCAACGTGTACAGGGGCAGGTGGCAGCGGTCTGGGTGGGTGGGCTATCCGCCTTGTCCCGGTGGAGTCCCAATGGTTGCACAGGGTGTGTAGGGGGCTTATGGCAGGGTTCTTCCTGGCATAACCTACACCCCCTGTGCACCCCCATGGCCAGAACTATGCACCTTGGTGCATGGCACATATTGCTGGCATGCCCCTCACCCGCCCCCGGTGCGTTGCTCCTCATGCAGCCAGGGTATCGGGTGCATATGTGCTGCGTGCCCCACTTGGTGCATTCTGTGCAGGGGGAATGTAGGTTGCAGAGTTGCTGCACGCCCTAGATAGGTGCGCATAGCCACTCCACTCAAATGGTGCATAGGGCCTACCCAGAGCATAGAGAGTTTACAAAAAGATTTGGATACAGTCACAAAATGTGCCTTCAAATGGGGGATGAGGTTCAGTCTGAGTAAATGTAGGCCTACATTTTTAAAGCTCGGGGAATGCCCGGGGCATCTAAATGCTTCGCCCAAATAAATGGGCCGGCGCAAAAAAATGCAATATTCAAAAGAGATGCGTGATCGCGCATCTCATCTGAATATAGCAATCCAAGGGGGCAGCGCAAATGGGGGCCACCGACAATGTGCCAGCACTTGCAAGGGATGACCTGAATACTTGGAAAGGGGATGCACGGCGCATCCCCAGATGTGCCAGTCAGAAATTCATGATATTCAGCCAGAAATATGCAAATGTGGCCATTAGGCATGCCCCCACCCAGTCCCATTCCCTGATGTATCAGTAACAGCCACAATCCTCTTTTCCATAGTGTAGTACCCCAGCCCCATTCCCCAGTCTCAATAATCACATTCACAACACCCGTTTTTGTAGTGTAGTGTAGTATAGTGTCCGCCCCATTTTCTGAAGTGTAGAGCCCCCACCCAGCCCTGTTCCCCTATCTCAATGATAACATTCACAACTCCCTGTTTCCTGTAGCGTAGTGCCCCCACCCAGCCCCATTCCCTGATCTCAATAATAACATTCACAGACCCCTTTTTTTTGTAGTGTAGTGCCCCCCGACCCCCTGCCCTGTCCCCAATCACCAAACCCCAATCACAACATAATAAACAGTCACTGCTGGTCCAGGATTCTGGTTTGATGTACATTCCATATTCGAACCAGGACCAGGATCCCTGTGTGGTGTATAGTCTATAGCCGTACAAGTTTCCATAGTGTAGTGGCCCCCCACCCTCCCATCACAGTAGGCAGACCCCCTTCCCATATCCCCCAACCTGACTGGCACAGCCCTCCTCACCCTGCCATGGACTGCCGCCGACTGACAGATCGGGACTGCGCTTCCTACTGTATTATGAGCGGTCACTCAGGTCAGGTTGGGGGAGTGCGAGGAGGGGGTCTGCCTACCAGGGTGGGGGGCCACTACAGTATGGAAACATGTACAGCACTCTGTAATACTGAACTAGAAGACCTCAGAGTAATTATAAAAAATGAATTAGACCAAACTGATCAGTGTAGTACTATAGTATCCAAAGCAAACAGGGTACTGGGCTAAATCAGAAGGAATATAAATAGCAGAAGGAGAGAATTTCTGATGTCACTGTATAGATCCAATGTACGACCAATTTTGGATTATGGTAGCCAGATGTGGTGCCCCTATAATACAACAGAAATAAAAAAAAAGTTGAACGAGTGCAGCACAGGGCTACAAACAAGCATTTGTCAATGCCGAATGTTTGCTTGCTGGCATTGGCAGTGGTAGTGTAGAAGTTACAGAGCTGCGTAATAGGAATGGCAGTAAAGTATTGAACTGAAGCCAACCCCACCACCACCCTGCAGAGAGTGACAGAGATTGGGGTGTGCCTTTGGGTTGTCAGGCATAACGGCCACGCCATTTCACCACACCCCACCCTGCAGACACTGACAAGTGTCACGGTGTTCCTTGGGATCTTTGGCCCTTATGCGCACCCCATTCCATTAGAAAATATGGTGAGATGGGTGCGATATAGGAGAATGGGGTGAAGTTTGTGCCCGAAGAGTCCGAGGCACACCTTGATGCCTCTCACTGGCTGCAGGGGTGTGGGTGGGGTGGAATGGTATGAGCATGACAGGCAAGAATCCCAAGTCACACCCCTGATGCCTGTCATTCCTCTACAGGGTTGGGCGTTATGGTTGGAAACCCTATTACCTCAGGCATCTGCTGGTATTTTCTACCCAAATTTTCAACATGTTTTTGTGACCCCACCTCATGAACAGGGGAATATCAGTTTGTTAGTCAAAGCTGCTTATGCACAGCAACTACGCATTTAGCACCACAGGTGCAAAACATTCGAACAGGATGTAAAATGACAGCTGTACTGTTCATGGGAGGTGTAAAAATGGCAATGTTGCAAATCTGCAGTAAAAATATTTAAAAATGGTGAAGTGACGAGCGTACATAGAATCTGTGCAACGCACACCCGTAATATAATTAGGTTAGGGATTTTTTATAGCAGATTGTCAACTCAGGCATTTTGGTGCCTCCGATCATGAACAGTGTCACTGTGATTTTCTTTATCTGTCCCGAACAATGATTTCCCACAGCGACCACACATCTCTGCACTGAAAGTGTGAAAACACACTTCGGCCATGTTTTGAAAAATGACAGCTGTACTGTTCATAAGGAAGTGTGGAAAAATGTCACTGGTGAAAATCTGGACTGAAAATATTACAAAGTCATGAACTTACGAGGGTGCATGGAAACTGCAAATGCTCACTCGTAACACAGTCATTTATGGACTTTTGTCACCAAATTAACATAACCATTTTAAGACCTCTGCTCATGAACAGTGTAACTGGCTTTTCTTAATCTGTCCCAAACATTGCTTTCGCACCAACAGCACCATTATGCGCCATGTGCTAAAACACATTTTGGGCATACATATGAAAATGGCAGCTGTACTGTTCATAAGGAAGTGTAATAAAATGGCAATGCTGAAAATCTGGAGTGAAAATATTAAATTTGCAAACTTACGAGCATGCATAGGAACTGCGCAACGCACGCTTGTAAAACAGTCATTTTTAGGAATTTTTTCACCTAATTTTCAACATAGCCATTTTAAGACCTCTGCTCATGAACAGTGTCTCTGTGATTTTCTTAATGTGTCCCATACATTGATTTCGCGCATCGACTGCGCCATTGTGCGCTTCATGGGCAGAAACATATTTTGGCCAAGATGTGAAAAATGACAGCTGTACTGCTCATAAGGAGGTGTGGTGAAATGGCAATGTTGAAAATCTGGAGTGAAAATATTGAAAATTAGCGAACTCAGCGTAGCGCTGAACCGCGCAACGCACGTAAAACAGTCATTTTTAGGAATATTTTCACCAAATTTTCAACATAGCCATTTTAAGACCTCTGCTCATGAACAGTGTCACTGTGATTTTCTTAATTTGTCCCGTACATTGATTTTGCACACTGACTGCGCCATTGTGCGCTACATGGGCGGAAACACATTTTGGGTAAGGATGTGAAAAATGACAGCTGTACAAATCATAAGAAGGTGTGGTAAAATGGCAATGTTGAAAATCTGGAATGAAAATATTGAAAATTTGCGAACTTACGAGCATGTGTAGGAACTGTACAATGCACGCTCGTAAAACAGTCATTTTTAGGAATTTTTTCACCACATTTTCAACTTAGCCATTTTAAGACCTCTGCTCATGAACAGTGTCACTGTGATTTTCTTAATGTGTCCCGTACATTGATTTTGCACACCGACTGCGCCATTGTCGCGCTACCATACGGAAACACGCTTTGGGTGAGATGTGAAAATGACAGCTGTACTACTCATAAGAAGTTGTGGTAAAATGGCAATTTTGAAAATCTGGAGTGAAAATATTGAAATTTCGCAAACTTACGAGCGTGAAGAAATGCGCAACTCACACCAGTAAAACAGTCATTTTTAGGAATTTTTTCACCAAATTTTCAACATAGCCATTTTAAGACCTCTGCTCATGAACAGTGTCAGTGTGATTTTCTTAATGTATCCCGTACATTGATTTCGCACACCGACTTCACCATTGTGCGCTACATGGGCGGAAACACATTTTGGGTGAGATGTGAAAAATGACAGCTGTACTGTTCATAAGAAGGTGTGGTAAAATGGCACTAGTAGAAAATCTGGGTGAAATATTGAAAATTAGCAAACTTATAGCGTGCGTGGGAACTGCATAGCATGCAGCCGTCAAAATGATCATTTTAGGGTTTTCACCAAATTTTCAAAATAGTCTTTTTGAGAGCCCACCTTATGAACACTGGCAGTGTCGTTTTGTTAATCATTCCGGAAAGGTGATTTCTCACAGTGGCTGCGAAATCACCCTTTGGGCCTGAGTAACGCCATGACAGTATGAGAATTCATGAGGAGGGGTCCCAAAAACCCCATGTAGAAAATTTGGTGCAAAAATTCCAAAAAATGCCTGAGATATGCAACAAAGTTGAAAAAACCCCATCTAGCCCATTATACAGCTTACTGGCATTTCCTCAGTTTGCAGTCGGCTTTGAAGAGTGCAGACGTGTTCCTGGTCAAGCAAAGATCGCCGCCACGAGCTTCGGAGGTAAGTATGGGGTGAGGGGGTGTGGGGAGGCAGGGGTGCGCAGTGGGTGGGTGCGGGTTGTGGGGGCTGGGAGAAGCTCCGTGGGACCGTTTTATTTTGCAGGTAAAAAAAAAAAAAAAAAAAAAAAGGCGGCCAGGGGCGTTGCCACGCTGGGGTGGGCTCTGGCGTGGCACCCATCACGGGGGAGACAGTGAAGCTGGCGGAGGATTGGGCACCGCCGGCTGTACTATTGGAGTTGCCATGCTGGGGTGGGCACCTGCTGCAGGCATTTGAAGGCTTTGGGAGTTGAGTACAGCCGACGGGGATTGGGCACTCCCGTCAGCTATAGAGTGTGTGCATGGGGGGGGCAGCACGCAGTATGCATGTGTGTGTGTGTGTGTGTGTGTGTGTAGGGGAACTGCGCATGAGCAGGCGATATCTTATCGCTGCTCACTGAAGCGTAGCTCCCCCTTTCAACTGTATGCCACTGCATTTTGGGGCTTGTCATAGACAGCTCCAGCATGCAGTGGCTTACAGGGGCCGCGCCTGCCAACACACTGACTGAATTGGAAGAGCGGGTGACACACCTCCGAAATCTCGGATGATGGCACTATGCTTCTTGCACATGCGTGCAAGAAAACATAAAAATGACTGCTAGTCTTAAAGGGAAACACTACAAAGAGAGACTAGCAGACCTCTGTTTAATGAGTCTGGAAGAACATAGATAAGAAGGGATATGTTGTTTTTGTGATGCCATGCATGACTCCTAGCTCACTAGTGAAATGAATCTGGAATTTAAAGAAACATCAGCATACACCAGAGGTCACCCCTTTCAGCTTAAACCAACAAAATTTAACCTCACAAAAAGAAAATACTTCTACATGCAATGAATAATCAGTCCTTGGAACAATTTACCTGAAGATGTCATATATAACAGAAAGGAAAAATGTAAGAAACAACTGGATAAATACATTGCATCAAATAAATCAAAATTCATGTATTATAATTGAACAGCAGCTAATTATGGGCACCAGCTTTTTCAGCTCCTTAAATCATTAGTGAATATTAGCGACCATGTTTCATAAATTATGCATTTATATTTATATAAGTATAAGGCATTTTGAGTCTATGGGATGCCGTATAAATTAAATCTACTACTAGTACTACTAATAAAAATTGTATTAGCTTTAATTAATCATCTCGGTAAAGGAAAAAGGTCACATATGGTGCCAGAATTCTATTCCATGTTATGGCATTAATAATCAGCTTTATTTCTCTTATTCAAATTATGTGTCATCAATACCAATTCAGCCTTTGTCACTGAAAATTTACCTGAACATGTGACCCTTTTAGAAACATAAGAGGGTCTCATACATAGTGTTTTAAAAAGTGAATTGTTCTGTTTTTAAAATGGGAGTACCCTTTTTATATTTACTTTGAAAAGTTTTTTAAATATTTTTTGCTTATTTTAAGTTATTATATTTATACGGAAACCTCTGTTACGTGTGTGGGAGTGTTACCTCTTGTGCAGTGTCAGACTGGCTGTCCTAGATACCTTGAAATTTTCAGGTGGGCCCCCCTTGGTTCAGCTCCACTGCACCTTCCAAACTCCTTGCATGTCTCATCCATTTTCATTACACTTGTTACCCCTCTGGTGACCCCACTTTCCACCCCACCTCCCCTGGCCGGCACACACCTCCCTCGGACCTACCTGGAACCAGTCCACCACAGATTGACCCCTGTGATGGGATTGGAGTGGGAGGGCTGCCCCCCCCAAAGTCCCAATCCAGAGTCACTGCAGGTGTCCAGGTAGCAGTTTGAACCCAGAGAGATGTGTGGAATGGTTGTCTGCCATCAGGTTCCATTTTTCATTTTCTCTCAAGTGCCCAGCCACAGCGACACATCAGAACATGCGCATGGAGGCATGCACACTCTGCAACACACTTGGCAGAACCATGGCCCCTCCCTTCGAGCCACTCAGTTGCCTGTACTGCCACCGGGCCTCCACCTGCTAGCAGTCAAAGGCCAAGTTGGCTGACCATGCCACCCTGGGACAGAAGAGCAGTCCCTGAGATGCTCAATCCTCTCCCACCCTGCCAACCCACATTTGCTCCCAAACACACATTGCTGGCATGGAAGGAGGTAAGGCATTCAGTGCTTCAGCCCTCCATACCACTGGGTCAGCCTTATCTCATCCATTTTCTAATAAAATACAGTTTTCTGATCACTGCAAGCAAATATAAAATGTCAGTATAGCGTCAGTGTACCATACTGAAGTGGAAGGCTGATATGAGTGATCCACACATGGGTTCCCCTATTAATGTCCATGTGGGCTTCCTGTACCACATTCTGACCCTGATATTGTGTCCTTTGGTACTAGATCTGCTTATTTTCAGTTGTTGGCTTTCCCACCCTAAGAATGCATGAGAAAAAACCCTTGCAACCATTAGAAGTTCTGCAATGTGCATATTAATATTTTAAGAGTTTAACCTGTGGTTTGGTGGGACAGCAGGCAACACTTTCCATGCCCCCCTACCCCCATTAGCAGTACTTTATACCACACAGGACACTCATTTCATCATGGCTACTGGTTGGCTGTCACCTGCTCCCACTCCAATTTCTCACTCTGTTCCTTCTTCCTGGTACTGCCAGCCTCCTGCATCCAGATGCTCCCTGATCCCTCAATTGGCTGTTCTAACCATTTCCCAGCTCCTGCAGTACATACTTTCACTGGTGCTCCATTGGTTTCTGGAGAGAAGTTCTGACACCACTTTATAAGTCCTACATATGACCAATTTTGGATTATAGCAGCCAATGTGGTGCCCCTATAAAAGAACAAAGATTAAAAAAAAAGTTGAACAAGTGCAGCACAGGGCTACCAAAATGATTGCTAGTCTTAAAGGTAAATTCTATGAAGAGAGAGACTAGCAGACCCCAATTTAATGTGTCTAAAAGAACATAGGATAAGAGTGGCTATGTTGTTTTTGTATGAAGTTATGCAAGACCCCTCGCTCATTACTGAAATGAATCTGGAATTTAAAGAAACGTCAACATACACCAGAGGACACCCTCTTCAACTTAAACCAACAATATTTAACTCCATAAAAAGAAAATACTTCTTCATGCTACAAATAATCAATCCTTGGAACAATTTACCTAAAGATATAGCCATATGTGACACAAAAGAAAAATTTAAGAACAACTGGATAAGCACATCGCATCAAATAAATCAAAATTCATATAATTGAACAGGAGCTAGTTATGGCCACTAGCCTTTTAAGTTCCTTAAACCATTAGTGACAATTAGTTACCATGTTTCATAAATTATACATTTATATTTAACCCTTGCTCTGCCAGTAGGTGGATATATTCGTTTAAATTTCCTATAAGTTCAAATTCTGTAGGCTGCCTAAGGGTTACGTATAAGGTATTCAGAGTTGAAGGGGTGCCATATAACTTAAATCTACTACTAGTACTACTAATAAAAATTGTATTAATGTTCATTAACTATCTTGGTAAAGGAAAAAAGTAATTTATGGTGCAAGAATTCTATTTCATCTTATGGCATAAATAACCAACTTCATTTCTCTTATTTAAATTATACATCATCAGCACCAATTCAACCATTGGTGCTGAACATTTACCTGAACATGTGGACCATTTAGAAACACAAGAGGGCTTCATACATAGTGTTTTAAAAAGTGGATTGTTCTACTTTAAAATGAGGGTGCCCTTTTTGTATTTAAAAATATTTTAAATATTTTTGCTTATTTTAAGTTATTATATTAACTGTATATGGAAACCTCTCTTACAGATGCAAGAGTGTTACCTCTTGTGCATTGTCAGACTGGCTGTCCTGGATACATGAACATTTTCAGGTGGGCCCCCTCAACTTTGGCTCCTCTGCTTCTTCCAAACTTTGAAAATCCTTGTGTATCTCATCCATTTTCTAACTAGAGTTTCTGATCACTGCAAGTAATTATAAAATGCTAATACAGAGTCAGTGTGCCATACTGAAGTGGAAGGCTGATATGATTGATTCACACATGGGACTCCCATTAATTTCTATGTGGACTCCCTGTACCACAGTCTGACCCTGCTCTTGTATTCTTTAGTACTAGGACTGCTTACTGTCAGTTTTTGGCTTTCTCATCCTAAGACAACATGAGAAAAAACTCTTGCAGCCATGAAAAATTCAGCAATGTCTAAATTAATATTTTAAGAGTTCAGCTCATGGTTTGGGGGACAGCAGGCAACACTTGCCATGCCCTCCATGAGAAGTACTTTACACCACACAGGGCACTCATTTTGTCATGGCTACTGGTCAGTTGCTACCTGCTTCCACTCCACTTTCTCATTATGTTCCTTCTTCCTAGTGTTGCCAACCTCCTGCATCCTAACGCTCCCTCAGTTGGATGTTCTAGCCATTTCCCAGCTCCTGCAGTCCACACTTTCATTTGTGCTCTATTGGTTTCTGGGCCTTACTACCACTGCTGCCCTGGTAGTTGGTTCCTCCACTGGCTCCCTGTTGCTCCATTTCTGGTCTCTGCTTATGGATTGATTGTAGGAAGCCAATACTTTTGTGGGAAAAACCCTCAGAAAAATCTCCAGGCTAATAAAGTTCATGAAACAAAGGTTCAAAGCAGCTTACTTTGACTGAGCAAATGCACAACAAAATATTATTTAACTTGATTCAGCTCTCCATTTCACAACGGCCCTGTTCTCTCTTTTACAAGCCCCCAAATCATCCTTCTTGCTCTGTCTGATTTCCTTTTGATGCCTCCCAGGGGCTCCTTGTCATAACTGCGATTGCCAAATAGCAATCGCTGTTACAGTAAGTGTACGTTGCCAAAAAAACAAAACGGCAATGTACACTCCCAGCAAGGCAACGCCGACAAAAACAAATGTTTTTATGTTATTTATGTGGGGAGGGGTGGCTGCACCACACCCACTTAAAAATTATTCTTAACTCCAGGGGGGTGCATGTCGGGGAAGGGGAGAATCTTGTAAGAAAATATCAAGTCCCACATGCAAAACACAAAATATTGTGCTCCTCCCCAGGCCTGAATCCTGCACCCTCCCCACTGTAGCCAGCCACCTTCACCACCACACCACGTGGCTAGCTCAGCAGCCTCTTGCCACACTATCCCCCACATATCTTCCCTCCTCTTCCATTTCCCCATCCTGTGCTTCCAGTCACCTTGCTGTTCACCTGTCGCTAGCCTTTCAGGGTAGCTCACATAACAAGCATTGAACCTGAGTCACTCATATCCAAGTCACTCAAGTTCAGTCACCATTTTGATGGGTTACACCTCCCAGGTGAGGCTCATTTGTGCCCTTTGCCCACAGGAATTTCCACACTTGCATACAGCCAGTGCATATGGCCTATAAAGGGCCAGACCAGAAATCAGCAGGGCTTGGTCTCAGTTCACTTTGTTCTCCTGCTAGTATCTTAGTGGAAAGAGGGTCACAGTTGAAAGTTGTATAGACTCCTTTACATAACTTCCCCCTCAGAGCTGTGCCCATGGCATGCTTGGAACCAGATACCATAGAGCTGCCCTCCCAGGAGAAAAAGTCAGCATTATTATGCAGGGTACCCATGCTATGAGCACTTGGAAAGAAAATGGCTACAGAGCCAGATACCATGGGTGACTCAGGAGCTAGTGTCCCACGTGGCATGCAAGCCTTTGAAGGGTGCATGGTCAGTGACTAAAGTGAAGCATATTCCCAACAAATAGTAGCACAGGGCTACTACTGACCACTTCACTGCCAGGCACTCATTTTCTAGTGTGGTATACTGTTGTTCCTTGAGAAACAGTTTACTGGACAAATAGAGGATGGAGTAAATCTTGTGGCAAGACAGCCCCAACCCTACTTCTGTGGTGCCCATGTACAAAATGAATGGACGGTTACAATCAAGACTTTGTATGACAGATCTGTTACACAACACATTTTTGATACTTTGGAAGACCTTCTGACTCTTTGAGGACTATTGAACATTATTTGGGGCAGCATTTTTAGTCAGGTGAATCAGTAGGGCAGCAAGTGTTGAAAACTCCAGAATGAAGTGGCACTAATACCCAACTAAACTCAGGGAAGGACCTAACTTCATTTCATTTTCATTTTTATACTGACAGGTTTGTGGGACAAGCCCATTTTCACAAATGACCAGTTTTTGCAAAAAACATAACACATCAAACTTTAAAAGACAGTTTACAATCAATAAATGTACATTATGTAAAACATTTGCAAATTGAATTCACTAACAAATTGTTTCTAAGACCTGTTTTACAAATTGATAATTGCTTTTGACTAGTAACATTACAAGGAAGATAATTATATATCCTAACTTGTTTTTTGGTAGTCTATATGGGGCAGTCAGCAAGGACTTTTACCTTATCAACAGCTGGGCATACAAAGTTATTTCCAACCATGTGCCCCAGGTATTTAGTTTCCTGTCACCCTAAGACACATTTTGCAGCACTGGCCATGAGACCTGCCTCCCTAAGGGACTGAAATACCATAGCCACATCCCACAGGTGAGTTTTCCACTCAGAACTAAATATAATAACATCTTCCAGGTATGCTACTGCATATAACCCATAGGGACAGAGGACTGAATCCATCATTCTCTGAAATGTGGCCAGGGCACCATGCAACCCAACGGGGAGCACAGTAAACTGAAAAGACCAAATGGGTGACAAAGTCTGTTTTCTCCCTTGATTCAGGAGTTAGTGGGATTTGCAAATACCCTTTGGTCAAGTCTTGGGTACTAATGTACTGGGCCTTACCCAGTCTATCTGGAAGTTCATCCACTCTAGGCATAGGATATGGGTCATACTTGGAATCTGCATTGACTTTCCGAAAGTTAATACAAAGCCTAATGGACCCATCTGGCTTTGGGAGTAATACAATAGGGCTAGACCAGTCTCTGAAATTCCTCAATGACTCCCAGTTCCAACATAGAATGAATCTCCTCCGATACCATCTTTCAGACTTTTTCCAGGAGCCTATATGGCTGTTGGTTGATCTGGACACCTGAGTCTCTGTACATGTGGTGTTGGATCACATGAGTTTGTCCCAGTGTTGGGGAGAACACATGCCCAAAACGTCATACCAGTTGCTGGGCTTCATTTTTCTGGGGCAGGCTAAGCCATTCTAATGAGCTGTAGCTTGATTCTTTTGAAGTTTTAGAGTCGAAGTCAAGGATTCCATCTTTAATGTCCTCATTTATCACCTGACTAGGGGGTCTTTTTGGTTCCTCTGGGTCAACTAGCAAAACCTCTCTGTCTTTCCAGAGTTTCAACCAATTCACATGCTAAATGTGTTTTCCTTTTTTCGGTCAGGTTGTAATACACCCAACAATTAAGCAATATTCTTTTGTTTCAGAACCTACTGGTTCTCACTCCAGGTTGGATTACATACTGTGTCCAAAGTATTTATTAAAAGAGGTTAAGATGGTTGTAATAACTCCAATAATTTTTTTCTGATCATGTCATGGTCATATTTACTTTTGTACCATCAAAAGCAAGAGTCATTTCCCCTTTATAGTGCTTTGATAATGCCATATTGAGAGACTTGAATTTCACAAAAGTAATATTGGACATTCTTAATGAATATTGTTTTTTCAATTACAATGGTGCTCAGAATGTTACCCAACTTTGGGATGCTTTTAAGGCAGTATCAAGGTCACGACATAACCTATCAAATTAAACAAAAGAGGGTAACCAAAGCCAAAAAAAAATACTTCAGAGGCAGAGTTATTAGAATTGGAAAAAAATTCAGAGGGGAAAACTGGTCTTCTAAGTCATAAAAACCAAAGTTCAGGAAGCTACACAGCAGATAATTAACCCAAAAGCAGAACAGGATATGAAAACTCTACAAAATAATTTTTATTATAATGGTGATAAACCAGGTAAATTATTGACACATGCCCTTAAAAAGAAACAGAAAAGAAATATTATTGTAAATATAATAAATGACCATGGACAAAAAGTTCACAAAGATATTAAAATAGGCTCCACTTTTTTGTCTTTTTATAAGAATATATAGCACAGAATTGATACTTCTACTAAACAACAGATTCAGGATTATTTAAATCAACACCCCTTTCCTAAAATATGTTGGGAGGAATCAGATTTTTCTACCAAAGATATAACTGATGCCATGGCTTCCTTACCAAAAACAAAACTCCTGGCTTAGATGGCCTTACTGCTGAATTTTATGTGGCATTTCAAGATCTTTTGTCTCCATGGTTAAAATTAATGTGTGACAAAGTGTCTAATGGCATAAGTATTCCACCTTCAGTGCTGGATGCCTTAGTTATATTAATTTTAAATCCTGATAAAGATCCTCAGAAAAAATGGACAGTTATTGTCCAATTTCATTATTACATGTTGATTACAAAATCATAGCTAAAGTAATAGTCAAACGTTCAGTACTAAAAATTCCAGTTTTAATACATCCTAACCAATCTGGATATGTTAAAGGCCATACAATCTGTGAAGGCTTATGTAAAAAAAAAATACCCATAGAATTGCAAAAATTAAAATAAGAGGAATCGTTGGCATTGGCAGTCAATGCTTCTAAACGGCATGGAATGTCCTTCCTGAGGTGGTCGTGGGGTCAAAAACAGTGGGGAAATTTAAGAATGCATGGGACAGACATAAGGCAATTCTAGTGGGAGGTAGGAGGAAGTAGGCTGTTGGTAAAACTAGGATCTGCAGCTTATCCGATAGGTAGGGAAATGGGCAGACTGGGTGGGCTAAGCAGTCCTTATCTGCCATCAAAGTTTATGTTTCTAAAGCCTTTGACCATCTCCACTGGAAATTTATGTTAACATGTTTGGACTCAATAGGTTTTGCTCAGAATATTCTTAACATTATCAAACTGTTTTCTAGCACACCTACGGCTTGTTTTAAAATTAATGAGCATATTACAAATAAAATAACTATGTCAAATGATGTAAGATGAGGATGTCCCTTTTCTCCCATTCTCTTTATAATGGCTCTGGAAACATTATTGTTACGTATCAGAAATTAAAAAGCTATTATGGGCATAAAGTACATAGATACCTATATCAAAATTAACACTTATGCAGATGATATTTTAATATGAATGCAACAACTAGCTTTGTATTTTCTTTCCCTAATGGAAGAATTCTAAAATGTTTCTACTTTGTCAAGTTATTAACTTAATAAAAATAAATCAGTTATATTAACTATTGCCAATTTATCTAATACAATTCAAGAACTACTTAATGACATAAAAATTGAGACCCGCTTAACTTGGGTATTTTATTAACAGGTGATCTACAGGAAACAGGCTGAATATGCTCTATGTTCAAAGTAAATTAGCAACCATGCTTGCTAGATGGCAAGATCTTTCCATTTCCATATGAGGTAGAATTGATGCCCTTAAAATGATGGTGCTACTTCATCTCCTGTATATTTTTCAAACCCTATTGGGTTCTGTACAATTTGAATTTATTTAAAAATTCAGAAATAGCTTAAAACATTTCTTTGGAGGACCGGTCCTGTGGCACTGAGGGTTGAGACGTAGGACACCACACCTCATGCCATACCTGCAACCCAGGTTTGTGAATAAGCCAGGGCCACAAGAGGTTAGCAGGGGCGAGTGAGGATTGAGCATCTGGAGGACTGCTCTCCTCTCTCAGGGAGGGAGGGATTGTTGTCCTGCCCACTGATCACCCTCTAAAGATGGTTGGAGGGGGATATGGGTCGGATAGCACATCACTGACATTCACCATTGGATAGGGAGGGAGGGAGGGACGGGAGTAAATGAGAAAATGGAGCTGGCAGGCTCCATGATGGCCCAGACCATGCCTGCTCTGAGCCCCAGGGTCTGAATGTTGGCTATCTGGGGAAGGGAGAAAGCCAGTATTCCTCACCCCCCAGTCCTGTTCTGGGGGGGTAACCCATGGGGGATTTTCTGGGCAGGGTCAGTGTGGGTGGTTGGGACTGGAGAGATGAGCTCCCCCATGGCGGGAGCCATAGCCGCCTTCCAGCCCCAGCAAAAAAAAAAATTTCTTTGGAGGGCGGCAGCCTATATATTGTTTGATCAACTGTAACTATCACTAGAGCACAAGGTGGTTCCATTCCACCCTGCTTTCCCCCAACCCGACCGGAGATGGCGATTGGCACAGACCTCCTCACACTGACACAACCAGCTGCCAACTGAACTTTATTGGAGCACGTACAGTGTACAGTACATGGTCAACCAATGAGCATGTACAGTATACTGTACATGCTCTGATACAGTTCTGTCATCCGCTGGCTGTAGTGGTGTGAGGGCTGTGCCAGTCACCAGCTCCAGGCAGTCTTGGGGGAGTGGGCTGGAATGGAGCTGCCTTGTGTTCTAGTAATAGTTACAAGTGAGGAAGGCTGAGACAGTCACCAGCTCCTGTCCAGTTGGGGGGTGAGCAGGGAGGTGGGTCACTGCTTATCAGGGTGGGGGCCACTAGACTACCAGGGATGTGGGGATTTTATATATGCTGAATGGTATCGGGGTTTGGGGAAGGGGACCACTAGACTACCAGGGATAAGGAGGGCAATTTTTTATTCATACATGAATTGGACCTCAGGCAAAATGGGTGAATACCTGAGGAATGCATTAGCAAATGGCCAGAAAGGAGGGGTGGAAGAACAATGGAGAAAAATCAAAACTGCCATCATGGAGGCAACAAGCCTTTGTTTGAAACAAATAAAGAAAACAAAGCGGAATAAAAAACCACTATGGTTCTCAAAAGAGGTGTCAGGGAAGGTTAAGAAGAAAAAGGCTGCATTCAAAAAGTACAAGGAATCACAGACAGAGCATGACAGGGAACTGTATCAATTAAAGCAGAAAGAAGTGGGGAAGGCAGTCAGAAAAGCAAAGGCCCAAACTGAGGAAAAGTTAGCCAACTCAGTTAAGAAGGGGGATAAAACCTTTTATAGGTACATTAGGGAGCATAGAAAGGTTAAGGGAGGGATAGTGAAGATTAATAAAGGAGAAGGGAGGTGGACAGAGGGAGAAAGTGAAAAGGCAGAGATACTGAATGAATACTTTTGCTCAGTATTCACAAAAGAAGAAGAGGAGGAGTTACCTAAACCAAACAGTAGAAGCACTCTTGATAGTGGGGTTGACGCCAGTCCATTTACAGAAGAAAGAGTACTGAAAGAACTCCTAAAACTCAAGGTGGACAAAGCAATGGGGCCTGATGGGATTCACCCTAGAATCCTAAAAGAGCTAAGGGAGGACCTAGTGACACCACTAGCCACACTTTTTAACAAATCATGGGAATATAGGGTGGTACCAGAGGATTGGAGGAGGGCAGATGTGATTCCACTTCACAAAAGTGGGAGCAAGGCAGAAGCAGGAAACTACAGACCTGTTAGTTTGACCTCAGTGGTGGGGAAAATGATGGAATCACTTCTGAAAGAAAGAACTGTTGAGTACCTAGAGGTCAGAGGGGCACAGAACCCAAAGCAGCATGGATTCACAGCAGGAAGGTCATGTCAGATGAATCTAATCGATTTCTTTGACTAGGTGACCAAAGTAATTGACCAGGAAGGGGCTGTGGATATGGCCTACTTAGACTTTAGCAAAGCATTTGACACAGTCCCGCACAAAAGATTAATAATCAAGTTAGCCAGCCTGGGAGTGGGTCCCAGGGTGGTAGCCTGGGTAGCAAACTGGCTACACAACAGGACACAGAAGGTAATAGTGAATGGAACACATTCTGAAGAAAGGGGGGTTACTAGTGGAGTACCTCAGGGCTCAGTACTGGGTCCAGTCCTCTTTAACGTCTTTATAGGTGACATTGCAGAGGGTCTGGAAGGAAAGGTATGCATCTTTGCAGATGACACAAAGATCTGTAACAGAGTTGATACACAAGGGGGTAGAAAGGATGAGAAGGGACTTGGCAAGGTTGGAGGAATGGTCAGACATATGGCAACTTAGATTCAATGCAAAGAAGTGCAAAGTATTGCACCTGGGAAATAAAAATCCAGGAGAAGAGTACACAATAGCAGGGGAGGTACTAACGACAACAATAATGGAAAGGGATCTGGGTGTAGTCATATCAGATGACCTAAAGGTGGGTAAGCAATGTGAGAAGTCAGTAAGAAGAGCCAGGGGGATACTGGGATGCATAGGGAGGGGCATCACAAGTAGAAAAAGGGAAGTGGTTATCCCTCTATACAGACAGTTGGTGAGACCCCATCTGGAGTACTGCGTGCAGTTTTGGAGACCTCATCTATGCAAGGACATAGACAGGATGGAAGCAGTCCAGAGGAGGGCAACTAAAATGGTGCAGGGTCTACTTCAGAAACTATATGAAGAGAGACTGAGAGAGCTTAATATGTATACCCTTGATGAAAGGAGGGATGGGGGGACATGATAGAAACTTTTAAGTACCTCAAGGGAATCAACAAAGTCCAGTAGGGTAGCATCTTTCAGAAAAAGAGATGTGTAAGAACAAGGGGGCACAATTTAAAGTTAGAGGGGGGATGGTTCAGGGGTAATGTGAGGAAATTCTTTTTCATGGAGAGAGTGGTAGACGCATGGAACCGCCTTCCTGGAGAGGTTGTGGGGTCTAAAACAGTGGGGGAATTCAAACATGCATGGGACAGACATGAGGCAATTATAGTGGGGGGTTGCAGGAAGTAGGCTGTTGGTTAACTAGAATCTGCAGCTTATCTAATAGGAAGGGAAATGGGCAGACTGGGTGGGCCAAGTGGTCCTTATCTGCTGTCAAAGTCTATATTTCTATGTTTCTATGGGGGACCACTAGGCTGCCAGGGAAACTGTGATTTTTTTTATTCATACACGGATTGGGGCTCAGAGAGGGAGACCACTAGACTACCAGGGAAATGGGTGATTTTTCTGTCATAAATGGATCGGGGCTGCAGGAGTGGGGACCACTAGACTACCAGGGAAACTGATTTTTTATTCATACATGGATTGGGGCTCAGGGAGGGGGGCACCACTAGACTACCAGGGAAACAGGTGATTTTTTATTGATACACAGATCGGGATGAGGGAAGGGAAATGGCCCAGCGCACTTTATGGCAGCGATGGCATACAGATAAGCCCATAATGGGTATGCAAATTGTCTGCTCATGCCATGCATGCCCAATAGGCTCATCTGCAAGTTTGGGCTATTGCCCATAGGGGTAGTGGCACTATCCAGTTTGTACCACGCTTTACCCGGAGGTCTTCAGTCCTGCCCTCTGGTAGTGCTGCACCAAACATGGCAACTGCTTGCTGTGGGCCGTGCTACCAGAGTCCAATATTCAAACAGATAGCACGGTCAGTTCAGATTGCTCTGTCTGAATATGGAGCCAGAACCGGCCAGCCTTAATTTTTCATGCCGAGCACCTGTTTGTGCACGCATCTGGCCAGCTCTTAATATGGGGCTCTCTGTCTCTGTCTCTGTCTGTCTCTCTCTCTCTCTCAAGCACCCAAATCCTCCTTCTTGCTCAATCTTGTTTCCTTTTTATGCCTCCCAGGTGTAGCTTATTTGTGCCCTTCCCCCACAGGGATTTCCAAGCTTGCGTACAGCCAGTGCATATGGCTTTTATAGGGCCCCGGTCAGAAATCAGCAGGGTTGGGTCTCAATTCACCCTGTTCTCCTGCTAGTACAGTAGTGGAATGGGGGTCCCAGCTGAAGGTTGTATAGACTCCATCAAACCAACCTACTGGCTGTACCTGCTTCTTCCATGCTGTGCTGTGCTGTGCTGTTCTGTCTATTCTGTAGGCCTCTTGTTTGTCCACTGCTGCTGCCTTTTCACTCTGCCAACCCCCCAAGCTACTGCAGATTATAGTCGCTGCAGCATCTGTTGCAGTGCCTCCTTTGTTGTTGGCCCTGCCTGGGTCTGTTCTCTGGCCTTCTGTTGATGTTGCTCCTCCTCCACCCAGGTTTCTCTGTTTTCCCCCTGCATCCCCTTGACTTCTTCTCTGCTTCTGCCACCTCTGCCTTGCTCTTGCCTGTTTTTCATCCCCCCGCATCCACTCCACTACCTGGTTCACTTACCTGCCTGCCTGACTGTAGTGCTGTGTTGCAACAGTTCCCCCATTGCTCTTTTGGGCACATCTCTCATTCTCTGTAACCCATACAAATCTATGCCCTCCTTACCATTTTACCTATCTGGGCATTCACCATCCTTTTCGAACTCCTACTACCTACCCAGGTCTTCTCATCATAACTGGGTTACTGTGGATGCTATGGGTACTACCCCTACCTCGTAGGCTCAGGCAAGATTGCCAGGCCTGGATCACTGAACTCCTAGTTAGGGGGTTCATGGGCAAGGTTAGATTTAAATTGCATGGTACTATGACCCTGAGAAAGGCTTAAATGTGCATGGTATAAGTATACTACCCCCACCCGGGGTGCAGTACCTTCCCAATTCCACAACAGCATCAACCCTCCCATGAACCAACAGTTCAGTAACTGTCCCCACATACAACTTAACACTCTAAAATAATATATGCTATATGACAGGGGAACTGGATATTTCTGTGGATTGGTAGCAGGTTACAGAGCCATTCACCTCTAGGTCACAGGTTCAAATCCAGCACAGGTTGGATTTTTTGAAAGCCATTATCTCTGAGGGCTGTTCAATGGCCTATGTGAAATGAGTTGTAGTGTTCTTAGTCCAGTTCCCAGTGGGCAGGTGTCCACATCACAAACACCACCAACACAATTGGCACTAATTGGCACCCTTGTTGGCGGTCTCACATGAAAAGCCAAGGATCAAATGGGCATGGAGTCTGTACTTCCCTCTCACTAATGTGGTGGACCCTCCATGGCAGGGTTGAAGACCATTGGCAGGACAATGTGGGGAAGATTTCATTGTGATTACCTGTGCTGTACCTGTCATATGGATAAATAGAGGACTGCTGGTTCCAGTGCTGTCAATCCAGCACCTTTCACAAGCACTAAATTCACACACAGAAAAACAAACAAAAATAAATAAATAATTAAAATAATATATGTTCAGGCAGTAATTATGAACAAAAATAACAAATATACTAACCTCTGTTGGGAGAACTGTCAGTAAGTAAGTACTCATTCACATATCTTCGGGATTGTCCTAAACTGGTGCAGTACTGGAATACAGTGGTTCAAGGATTGCAGGACATCGTCTCAGTTTCCAAGTTTCCAAGGCACCATCAATAATTAATATAATATTGGGACTTTCAGCACCAGAAGTGAAAAATAAATATGAGAAATGGTTGTACAACAACTGTGTTGCAGTTGCATGTAAATGCATTGTGCTGAAATGGCTCATTCCTCGTATCCCAAGAAAAGAAGATTGGATTTTGGAGTGCAGAGAGATAGAGATGATTGAAGTGATGACAGCCTGGCTTTGCTTACATACTAAACAGTATAAAACTGAATGGATGCTATTCATGTCCTTCCTTGAAAGATCTGAAGAAATATAAATCTTAGATCAGTTGGCAAGGACTGACACATAAATTAGGCCCTTTACTTGTACGGAAATTTATGAAAATGGAAACGATTCATATTTCTCTTTTTCTTGTTGCATAATCATTATACTGGAACCAGTGCCTACAATATGGATTGACATTAGCAGGCAATGCTTGTATTATATCACATTTAGACCCCCTTCTCTAGGGATTGGGTCTAAGAATCTTTACAAGGGTGTACAAGGGTTGGGGCCCCTTACTCATTTCCCTTTGTGGTACATCCATAATATAATTAATACCCCTACACTTGGGGGTACACCCTAAGTCTTACCTACATCTTACAGTTCTAGTTTTTGGGTTGTTGTTTTTACTGCTGTTGACCTTATACTGCAATGAGATATGTGTTTCTCTGTGTACCTCAGACATACTTTCTCTGTATATTGTTATCTATGAATTTGTTCTTCCTTTGCTGGGGACATTATAAAAATAAAGTATGAAATAAAAAAAAAAATAGCAAAAGCTTTATTAAGGTCATGATCAAGCCATAAGAGAAGAAAGGGGTTAGGCATTTGAGGTAGCATTGTATAATATTTCTGGCTGATTTTCAGGTGCCTCTCTAGGCCCAGACTCAGTTTAACACAATTTCAACTTCTGAGTTTTAGGCTGTAGATGTTATATCTGAAAAACATTTTGGTGTCTCTTTGTCAGATGGAGACTTGGATTTTTGTGCCAGAATAACATTTAACACTTTTTAAAGTAATTTTGGTATATATTTGTGTTACTTGGGCCTGGACTGCATCTCTCCTTGTTTAATGTATTCCTAAATCTATTTTGAAAGATAACACCCCGTGACGCTTCTGTGCTTGCTCTCCTAGCATTTGAGTACAATGATCTGTTATATAATGCTGCTTACAAACCCACCCTGACTAGATTGAACTCCCTTTTCCACTTCTTCTGCCACTTTACCCTAAAATGCTCCTCTTAATACCCTTCACAGTCCCCTCTGGTCCTTCCACTCCCTACCCTCCTCTGAGGGTAGGTGTCTCTGACATAGCATCTCTGGCATTTCTAAGTTCTGGCTTGGGCCTCTTCCTGCTACTTCAATTCAATTTTCAGCTCTCCTCTCCCCTTCTCCTACTTTTTTTGAATTTCTGACTCTCGCCATTTCACTTTCCCTGCCCTCACACCACTGCCTGTCAAACAAACCACCTTCTTTTACAGGCTCCCTAGGCTATTGCCTGATATCCCATCCCCATTTACTTTGCCCTTTTCCTTTCCTCTCTGAAAGGTCTCCTAGATCAGGCCACTCATGTCTTCACCTGCTTCTAACCACCTCTCTTGCTCCCCTTTCATTCTCCTCCCCTCTGTTTCCAATTGCCTCTTCCTCCCTGTTCCCACACCCCCTCCCCTCCTCTTTTCCTCGGTATTGCTCTCCACTTTCCCTATGGTGGTACTTTCCCACATGTACATAATGTGCACAAGCTATCCATCTTCAAATCAGAAATAGATACGTTTTACCATGAAGAATGTTCTTGCTATTGACACATTGACCATGCTTGTCTTATTTATGTAAGTTACTGTTGTAACTGTTGTCTGTTTTACAATGTATTGAAGTATGTGTGATATAAGTGTATTGTTTGAAACATAGAAACATAGAAGTTGACGGCAGATAAGGACCGCAAGGCCCATCCAGTCTGCCCATTTCTTTTTCTATCTTATAAATGTGCCATCAGCATTTGCTCTGTCAATTGCCTATTTATTCAGTCATTTGTATTGCTCCCTTATGCCTATTCCATGCCTGTTTGAAGCCCTGCACTGTATTCATAGCCACCACTTCTTGTCGTAAGCCATTCCATGCATCCACCACCCTTTCTGTGAAAAAGAATTTCCTCACATTCCCCCTTAATCGACCCCCCTCTAATCTCATGCTGTGTCCTCTTGTCCTGCTATTTTTCTTATATTTAAACATGTTAGATTCTTTCACCTTGTTAAGGCCCTTAAGGTGTTTGAATGCCTCGATCATATCACCTCTCTCCTCCTTTGCTCAAGGGATACATTATTGAGCTCTGTTAATCTGTCCTCATATGTCTTCTGATGCAGTCCCTGTACCATTTTGGTTGCCTTCTCTGGACTGCCTCGATTTAAGATTAATGTCCTTGGAGAGGTGTGGCCTCCAATACTGCACACAGTACTCCAGATGGGGCCAACCAGTGTCTTGTAAAGAGGGATTATTACCTCCTCTTATGACTTGTGATATCCTACTAATACACCCTAACACCCCTTAGCCTTACCTACTCGCTTTAGAGGTCTGCTTGGATGATTTCAGGTCATCAGTGATGATGATGCCCAAGTCTCTTTCTTCCTTTGTGACTGCTAGCAACTCCTCCCAGCCTATAGGTGGCTTCAGGTTTCTCTTCCCTATGTGCATGATTTTGCACTTCTTTGCATTAAATCCCAGTTGCCACTCTTCTGACCACTTTGCTGGTTTGTCAGATCTCTTCTCATTCTGCCCACCCCATCTGGATCATCTACTCTGTTGCAGATCTTGGTGTCATCTGCAAACAGACAAGCCTTACCCTTTAGTCCATCTGCAAGGTCACTAATGAAGATGTTGAAGAGGACTGGCCCCAGGACTGATCCTGAGGTACCCCTTGACTTGCATCTCTTCTGACTGTATACCATTTACCACCACTCTCTGTTTTCTGCCTGTCAGCCAGTTTGCCACCCAGTTGACCAACTTCTGACCCACCGAGCCTACCCAGCTTATTTATCAATCTTCTATGTGGAACAGTGTCAAAAGCTTTGCTGAAGTCAAGGTAGGCGACATCAACTGCTCCCCCTTGGTCCACCACTCTGTTTACCCAGTCAAAGAAATCTATGAGATTAGTTTGACAGGACCTTCCTTTTGTAAACCCATGCTGTCTTGGATCCTGTGCCCCTATGGATTCCAGGTGTTGCACTATCCTTTCCTTAGGGTGCCTCCATAATCTTGCCCACTACTGAGGGTAAGACTGACTGGTCTGTAGTTCCCGCCCGCCTCCCTGCTACCACTCTTGTGGAGCGGGATCACATAAAACCTTTCTCCAGTTTTCTGGGACCTCTCCTGTGCTCAGAGCCTCACTAAACAGTTCTGCTAATGGCTCTGCTAGTTCCACCTTTAGCTCCTTATGTACCCTGGGATGTATGCCATCAGGTCCCTTGCCTTATCACCCTGAGCTTAGCAAGCTCTTGTAGGACCCTTTCTTTTGTGAAGGAGTAGTGCTCACCTCCCTCCTCCTGTGTCCATGATGCTGAGCTGTGGGCCCTGCCCTACCTTCTCTTCAGTAAATACTGAGCAAAAGTATCTATTTAGGATAGATGCCTTTACAGGGTCCTCCTCCTCACATGCTCCCTTTTCTCCATTAAGCTTGTAATACCCCTCTGGACTTTCTCCTTTCACTAATGTATCTATAGAAAGTCTTGTCACCTTCTTTACTGTTACGTGCTAGTGTTTCCTCAGTTTGGGACTTTGCCTGCTTTACTGCCTTCCCTGCTTCCCTTAGGGCAGTTTGGGTATGCCTCCCTATCTTCATCCCACTGTTCCTTATATTTCCTGAAGGCCAACCTTTTGGCTCTGACCTTTCTGCTACGTATTTGAGAACCAAAGTGGTTTCCTTCTTCTTTGCACTTCCTTTTCTGTCTAACACAATGGGATGTTGCTTCAAGTATTGCATCATATGCTTGCCCACTTTGCCTGTACCCCTCACCTGTGTTTCTTTTTGCCAGGGCTAGCTTAACTCTGTTGGCCATCTTATCAAAGTCAGCTCCTCTAAGTCCCATATTTTTGCCTTGGAATGGGATGATTTAGATGTAGTAGCAAATTGAACCATACCATGTGATGGTCACTGGCCCCAGGTGACCTTCTACCTGGAGATCTGTGATCCCTTCCTTGTTAGTCAGTACTAGATCTAGGATAGCCCTGTCTCTTGTGGGTTGCTGTACCAGTTGTTTGAGGCCCTCCCCCCTGCAGGGAATCCACTATGTGTCTAGTTCTGGCAGATGTTCCTGCTGGTATTGACCAATATGTATCCGGCATGTTGAAGTCTCCCATTATCAGAACCTCCCCTTTAGCTGTCATGTTTTGTATATCTTCTAACAGTAATGTGTCTATGTCCTCCCCCTGGCCTGGGGACCTGTAGACAACCCCAGTTCTTATGGCTGTCCCATTTCCTGTTTCCAGGGTGACCCACAGTTCTTCTGGCTCCTTATGTGTATTCTGAATTTCTGTAGCTTTGATATTTTCATTGACATACAGGGCCACTCCTCCCCCTTTTTGCACCTCGGTCTCTTCTGAACAATACATAGCCAGGTACTGAAGTCTCCCAAGTGTGGTTACTGGTAAACCACGTCTCACTAATTACTACTATGTCAGTTTAGCCTCTGACATTATTGCCTGTAGGTATGGGATCTTATTTCCCAGGCTGTGAGCATTTGTGTACATGATTTTCCATTGGCCAGATTTTGGTGTGTTAGTTGTTGGGTGAGGTTTGGCATTACCCCTGTGCGTCATATGGGGAGACAAATCTTTTTTCTTACCTGGTGATGCAAATGAACTGCAAACATGCTGAATCCCTGTTTGACCACTAGCTGAGGGTGGAGGGTGTTCTTCCCATTCAACGTATGGGGTGCTGCCCCCTCTCCCATTTGCTAGTTTAAATATTCTACAAGGAAGCAAACTTCTGCCCCAATGCACTGACTCCTCCTTAGTCAGATGCAGTCCATCAAATTTAAAGAACTTTCCTCCCAGAACTTGTTGCCAGTTCCTACAAATCTGTGTCCTTTTCTCCTGGCACCAGCCCTTGAGCCACGTGTTTAGCTCCCTATCTCCCTTCTCTGACCTTCCGTCCATCGCTCCCTCTCCCAGACTGGCAGGATCTCAGAGAAGGAGATGCTGGACCAGAATAGATGATAGTTTGTCACCCAGCCTGGTCAGGTGTTCCTTGGTCTCCACAACTGACCGGCTGGTAGGATCGATAGTCCCTATGTGTACTAGGACATCAATGTTTTCTCCTGCTTTGTGAACAATTTAGCAATGCGGTCAGTGTCTCTCCATGCTGATGTACCTGGGAGACATCTGACCATTACCCTGGCTGGAGATGGGTATCAACTCCCGAATCATGGAGTCTCCTATGATCAAGTTTTTAGTTTCCTTTTGCTTTTTTGTTTTGGTTCCTGATTTGGGTGAGTTTTGTTGTGCTAGCTCCTGTGCTGTAGTGTCCTGCTCTGCAGTGTCTTCTGCCTCTTTGTTTGATTTCAGAGATAGAGGCAGATACCTGTTGTAGTGTTTATATGGTTTTGGAGGTAATATGTTCGAGGCAGAGAGTGATGGGGCACCCGATTTGCCCTCTAACCACCTGCCAACCTCCTGGACCAACTACCCTCTGCAGTTGAGGTTTTCTATTGGATGCTGGGGAAATGGCGGGTGGTTCTTATAATGTATTTCCTCTTGAATATGAAATTTGAGGCATGCAATCTCTGCCCATGCTGCCCAGAGCTGAGCCCTAAGATCTCCAAAGGCCCAGCATGTGGGACAGTGTCCTAAATCCTGTAAGACTGTCCTTCTGAAAATTGTTCCACAGTACCTGCAGTTAATGATATCCATTCCAGATAAGTTGCTGGGTTTATAACCTAGTCAGAGTAATTAGAAGGAAGAAAAGGAAAAAAATGCAAGTAATGGTTTGAGTGTGTTTTGTTTAACTTGTTATAACGAGTTAAATTACTAGTGCCCTGTAAATGAGTTCACCTTGTGGGCCCACTGATCCACCTTCCTGCTCTGCCACAGGAAATGTCACAACTACGGTACCCTATAAAGGGTGTAGTGTGGGTTGGTTGGGGATGAGGGTGGTGGCTGGGCCCTTCCCTGCCAAAAAGAAGAACCACAGACGAAAAGAACAAGAGGTAAGAGCAGAAACAATCAGTCAACAACAAATGCAGTAACCCTGAAAGCTTACCCTAATGTTAGATAAAACTGTAAAACCTGTAAAGCACCTGTAATAATTTCAGAAGATATACGCTGTAAGAAACACTTTGCTACAGAGAAAAATAAAGCAATGAAAATGTTAGCAACAAACAGTAGCAATCCCTGTGAGTAAAAAATAAAAACAACACCACACAGTAAATCTGTTTAGCCAAAATAAGTCTTAATCCTTTTCGCTTGCTCTGGTAAGTTTCTCTACTCTGCCTTTCAAGCAGTCTTAGAAGGAAAGAGCTCAGGTGAAGCTAGGTGCCTTGGCCAGCAAACCAAGTCTTCTCGGTTTGGTTGAATGTGTGCATGTATACCGGACAACTTTGAAGATAAATCCTTCAGACCTAAAGTTTTAGCCTGTTAAAAAATAAAGTTTTAACTAACTAATTAAGTAACTAACTAACTAAGTAACTAACTAACTAACTGTTACTGCCGCTTGATGCATATCAGTTAAGGGTAGTGTCAAACTGCTGTTTTACACCTTGATTGTTCATATGTACGTTGCATATTTTAATTTTTGTACTTAGTTTTTTGCCAGGTACCATCTACATTTATCTGTTTTATTATATATGTATATCTGATGCTTTGCTTATTTGTTACTCAACTCCTCTTCCCACAAGGACTCACCAGGAAATATGTTGTCCACCATTCAGTGTGCCCCACTGGCTAAACATTTTAAATTGATCTATCAATCAATCAATCAACATAGGGATACATTAGATTTTTTGAGACTGACTGGGTGACTTTTAGCACTGGGAACATGCTTAATTTTTAAAACTAAGTCACAGTGAATAGAGAACAGAAGCAACTTCTGGTTAACTGTAGAGCCATCCAGCTATAGCAGTGTAACTCCATTCCCTGAATCCTAATGGATAAAACATATTACCATGTGAATAGCCTTTTGCAATCTTGGATGTTCTGCTTCTCTTTACTAAGCTCTCCAATGCTTTTGTTTTATCCTGGCTTCACATAATTAATTGGCTGGGTGACTGTAAGACTGATTCATAAATGAGAACAGAAGTACATGTTGTCTGGACCTAGACTGAACTCTATCCAAATTATATCTGATTTAGATCACTTTAAACACAACAATATGCAAGTTCATATTTTAATGATACAAATTATAATTTGTCACACTTGGTTTCCAATGTATGAGAGGGAGAAAGGGCTATTGATTATCATAATAGGAACAAATGACTTCTTGAGTACGTTTAGAAATCCATGTCTAAGAGCGATACAGATTAATTATGATCTCATGCACTAATATTCTGACAATTAAGATTTTATTCATTTTTGATTAGGAGCTATATTATTGTTCCATTTAGAAATTATTTTGTGCTATTAAAATATAAAAGCAATTCCACTTAAATGGTCCCTCTTATTACAGTTTAATTTGCGTGCAAAATTAGAAATTGAAATTATGTTTTTTCTTCTAAATGGTTTCAGAATAAGGGCCCACTATATTTCCATGAAAATATTAAAGAAGATTGCATCATCTTAAAGCCGTTACACATAATTGAAGTTTTGAGCAGCAGGGATACAGGGGAATCAATACAGGGGTGGTTGGGGTCCAGCAGGGTTAGCAGTACACATTTATGTTCTCTTATGCATTCATTCTGTCCTCTTGAAGACTTTCTTGCCTTCCTCCTCCACTGCACTCTGGCAGTCTCAAAGTACAGCAGAGGGGAAGGCAAGAAACACTTTGAAGAGCCCAGACAGGACAGAATGAATATATAAGAATACAAGACAGTGCAGTCACATGAGATCAGTTACTGTGGATCCAGCTCAACAAGTCAAGGTACTGGCTAAGGTTCTTTATTATGCCCAGGCACTGGGGACTGGGCAGGGGAATCTCTTAACAGAAGCGGAATGCAATAAATATATACACTGCACAAAAGCTATTGTCCACCCAGGGTAAAATAGAGACCAGCATAAAAACATTTATTTGGCTAAATACAAGCACACAGCCCCTAAGGGGACACTTTTATTTACAGGGACATAAGACATAAGGCTTTTTCATTGTTTCCCTGAGTTACAGTGAGCCCTCAACACAACTTATATGCTCTCTATACATGTAAGAGGTAGCTCATAGGTTCTCTAATGTTACTGGGAGCCCTCTAGATAAGGAACATATCCCTCTATAAATTATTTTTATAAGCAGATCTACAGATCTTATACTGCTGGGCCCACAGGGCTGAGCAACTGTACTATTTCTAAAATAACTCATTCTTTAGTGATATGGGGTCTGCTTCTTACTCTCTCCCCTTGGAGGCCTGCTGTACTTGAATAACTCTTCCCAGGCTTCTCTGCATCCTCCCCTCAACTTCAGCTCACTGTGGGGGTGATTCTGAGACATCCTGGGGCACAGACACATACTTTGACAAGTCATGCTTGTTACACATGTATGGCTCCCACAGTCAGCGTTGCCTCAATGGCTACATCTGGAGGATTTCACCTTGACTTCCATGACTTCACATGTATGGCCTGAGACTGCCAGCCTCCACCACTTTGAAGCCTGCAGTGGGTTCTTATGAACCAGCAGGCAAGTCCCTTGAGGGGATAGCCTCGCATCTCAACTACCTCCACCTTGGGTTGAGACTGCAGGGGCTCAGGATTTTCATTGCTTGTTGCTCTTTACTCTCATCCTTGTATTTACCTTTCTCTCTGTTCTTTGTTCTCTTGCTCTGGTACCTGCTGTCTAGCTATACATATATATATATATATATATATATGTTATATATATACACACACACATATCTATATTCTTACTTGCTGCTTCTGGCCATACACACATCTTCCCCTATGGGCTGGGGGTGGCAGAACTCTCAGTCTCGTGTCTCTCCTCTTAGGCCAACATCTGCACCTGTCTGAGCGTAGGCTCTGAGCTCAGCTCAGGCATGACTGAACATGTGCATACACCCTCCCCTTTTATTAGGGGTGGGTAGGGTAGGCAACAGCCAACAGCAACAAAGCTGCTGAGCACGTGCACAGGCACGCACAATGACTCAGCAGCCCAGCCAGCACTATGGGGGGACAGGAGTCTGGAATATTCCAGGTCGCAGGGCATCTGTTTACATTAACCACTTAGTAAGCAGGCTAGAACAGTCAGGTTGAGAGCCTGTTAGAAAAGCATAGATAGGAGTTATCCCATAGATACCGTCATGATTTATATTACAAAATGAAAAATCTGTGAAAAATATTAACAGTAGAAGGACCACCTACTTTGATGAAGTGATGGTGACCACAAAACATTAGCAGTTTCATGGGTGACCTGGAAATGTAAGTAAACAGTAAGTTTCAACAGGGTGTGGGTTATGGGATGCCCACATGCCTAGATGTGTTGTGAGGCATGAGGTATTTATGCCAAGTGCCTTTAGCTCCTGGAAATATGGTTATGACATAACCCACACTCTGGAGTGTTGTATTGTGCTTATAAAACAGGTAATCTGAGAAACAATTTAAAAAACAAATTTTATTAAAAACTCATATTTTCTTTTGTTAAAAGGGATTCTTTTGAACAAACAGGATGCCAGATATTTACTACCTAGTTTGTAATCTGAAAAATAAACTATAGTTTAAAATTCTGTAGGTGAGTGTGCTGCCTCCTCGCCCTGTTTGAATGTCATAAGTTGTACCTCAGCAAGCCCCTTCCCTAGTTTTTTTATATGTTGATATCCTTAGGATCACTTGTCTACCTGTTTTTTTCTGTCCCAGGGCTAGCAGTATGCATACAACTGCCAAAATAGAAAGTCACTCATTGACAATGTAGTTTCTTAAAAGCAGTGTTTTATTATGGCTTATTCACATCAATGTTCTGTGGATAAGTAGCCCACTACTTCAGAACAGTGCTACTACAATTATTATTTGAGTTCGGTCATAGTGTGTTCGCACAATATTTACATAATGCTGTGTTTCACAGATTGTAGTTCAAATATTTATTTTTATTACATTACATAAATGTTTCCCTTCTCCTAAATTTCCCTGATTCTGCTGTACCTTGTTTTACATACGAACATACAAAGAAGCCAGCAGGAAAAGGCCATTAGGACTATCTAGTCTGTTCATAATTGCAGGGTCCATAGCTTGAGCTACTGACCCTGCCCCCCCAATCCTCCCATCCTTTCCATCCACCCCTCCCATGACCTTTACTTTCCCTTTATGTCTATCTCACACCTTGCTGAAGCTGCCCATGATCGTCAACAAGACCACTTCTTCCGACAGTGCATTCCAACTGTCCACCACCCTCTCAGTGAAGAAATGCCTTCCAGATTCCCTTCTAAACCTTCCACAATCCAATTTAAGGCAGCGCACCTTCATATTATGGTTGCCACTCAGTCAAAAGAGACCCTCTTATCCACTGTACAGTATATATCCCTTTAAAGTATTTGAAAGTCTCAGTCATGTCTCCTCTCTGCTTTCCCTTCTCCAGGAAGTACATGTTTAGGTCTCCCTACCTCTCCTCATAAGTTTTCTCTTGCTGACCCGCAAGTCAATTTTAGATAGATAGATATTTTATTTATAAAGCGCCCAAATCCTGGGACTCTGGGCACTGTACAGTAAAAAACACAATAAAAATACACATTTTTTAAATCAAGTAAAATCAGACATATAAAAATCTTATAAATATAATCAAAAAATAACTGTCTATCTGTAATTCATATCAACACTAAACAATAAAAGCTAGTTGGAACAGATTTGTTTGTAACCCCCTTTTAAAGGCTTCCACCGAGGGAGTCTCCCCCCCCCTCAGATAGTCAGGTAAGGAGTTCCACAGGGTTGGCCTGGCCACTGCAAATGCTCTATCTCCCGAATGCTGTAGCCTAACCCTGGGAATCCCAAGGAGGCCACCCTTGGCAAAATGGAATGCCCAGACCGGACGGTAAGGGACAAGGAGATCTTGCAGATAGGCAGGACCCCATTCATGCAGGGTCTTATAGGTTAGGAGCCCTATCTTAAAGACAATCCTCCATCTGACCAGCAGCCAGTGCAGTTCATGGAGGACTGGGGTGATATGCTCACATCTCTTTACCCCAGTCAAAAGTCTCACTGCCACGTTCTGCACCAGTTGCAGCCTGTGGAGGTTGCTTCCGGATAACCCAAGGTACAGGGCATTACAGTAATCTTGCCTGTAAGTGACAAAAGCATGTACCAGTGTGAGCAGGTCCTCAGGAGAGATCAGGGTTCGAATTCGGGCAATGTTCCTAAGATGATAAAATCCACTTTTGACCATGGTCGACACCTGAGCATCAAGTGTCAAACCATCATCTAGGATCACACCCAAATCCTTCACTTGTCTAGACAGGACAAGGGAACTTTCCACAACACTAAGTTAGGGAGCAACCCCCATCCCCCCCTCCTCTACGATGACCTGGCTCCACCACTAGTACCTCAGTCTTGTCTGAGTTGAGCCTCAGACAGTTGTGAGTCATTCACAACTAGATTTCCTCGAGGCAGTTGTTAAATACCGAGTCTGACACCTGAGCATTGGGTGCACAGGACAAGTACAGCTGGGTGTTATCTACAGTACATAGCAGTGAAAACCCAGCCTATACCACCTGATAATGTCCCCTAATGGCAGCATGTACACCATGAACAATAAGGGTGACAAGACTGACCCCTTCAGCACCACACAGCTTTTGATTTAATTTAACTTTAATTTGTTTTTTAATGGATTCTTCAACCAAGTTGGACATCAGATACAAAGTACTGTGAGGGTTAGCTATACGGTAAAGTGAATTTGAAATAGAGCAAGCTAAAGAACGGCTATGTTTCTGATCAGCAGGGCTGATGGAACTTCCCTTTTAGCTTCTGTAGCAAAGCTACTGGTCTATTGCTCCAGTGAGCTATAATTTATGGCTCGCCACATAGCTTGATTCTTTAATTAGTAGGCCACCATGCATGCAAAAATGTTGTTTTTTTTTGTGCAGTCTATGTTTGCGGTAGTTTGAGTGCACAATTTTAGCCATATTAGCACCAGAGAAGGGGAAAAGCCCCCATCCATTTAGTGAGTAGGCAAATCAAGGCAATCGAGTTGTGCTCATGCAAAGCTTCAATTTCTGTATCAGCACAAAGGGATCAATTTTAACATTGCTTGAAGTGAATAGCTTTTTCTCTTCTCATTTCTAGCTTCTACAGTTTTTCTCTACTCAAGTTCCTAAACTGGATCAGTGCCGATAACCATATTAACTGTAGTTGCACATAAATGATGTGAATTGTAAAGGGACCTCCTTGCAAATGAGCTTGCTCAATGGATTTTATTCCTCACAATAAACTGAAAACTGAACTAAAAACTGAAAAATGGGTGGAAACAAACACTTAGAAAGTCAGTCCATTCAAATAAGTGGGCTATTTATTTCAAAAGTTTCAGAAGGAGAGACATACTGAGCCGTAAACAACTCATTTCCAGAAGCATCCTGGGGAAAAGGGGAGAGGGAGAAATACATATCCATACAGTGTAAACATATTTACAGAGAATGTACACTCATATTAAGGCACACTTTTATACAATATATCATAAATTAAACATTGAGTAATATACACTGAATGTACAAGAGCATGTACATAGGAATTATTTACAGAAAATGCAGCAACAGCAGTAAGTAACATTTGCCTACAAGAACAGGGGAATAACTGCCAGTCCTGGTTTTATCTCACTCTGCCTTCCCTATAATTTAAGTTTATGGTCTATATTTATTGTTTATAAAAAGATAATTTTGTGGACTGCCTGATGGTCCAGCTGTGCTGTTGTGCTGGTGATGGGGGTTACGGAGCAGTCTCGGGAGCTGGCTACTAGACCCAAAGGGACTGGGAGAATGCTGCTACACAGCAATGCTCCCAACTAGGATGGGATGGGATGAGGTTCCAGCACTACAGTGACACCTGTGACCTGTGGAGGGCAAGGAAGCTACCCCCAGAGGTAATTTTCTGTATGCGTGCAGGGTCAACTGTGGCCACTACTGTAATAGGCGAGGGAACCACTGACGCTGACTGCTCTCAGAATGGCCTGGTCAGGTCAGGTCAGGGCACAGGTCCATCCCAGCTACTGCGTGGAGGTAAAACAAGACTTCTGACTATGCCAGCCACCTGGAGATGGATTTTTGTTGATGCCCGGCCAGTGAGTGTTGGGGAATTTTGAGGAAGGGGACCTAGGCCTAATAGCCACCAGCTGGGAATACAAGGAGAGGCGTGAAGCTGACTCGAATGCAAAGCAAAAGTTTAATGAACATAACTAAATAATAACATTACACTAAATATCTAAACTCTAAAAGCTCTAAATGTGTAAAACTTCACTAAATCACTATTACTGTAACCTAAGTTCTATGCTAGCAATAAATTACTCCCAATGCTCTATATTCTCTATTGTACATCACTTATTCCTATGACTCTGCATTTGTTTTAAACTCTAAACAAGTCATCACAAAAGCTTTTCAGTTCACACAGGGACCAGCCACCAAGGAGTGTGTCATTTGGGGGAAAGGAAGGGAACAGGACAGGAAGCCAGCTGTCCAGGACAAGGAAAACACAAAACAAGGATACAGAAGACTCTTCCGAGGCTGTGTGGATCTTCATATTCAGGTCTCCATGGACCACCGGAAAAGGAGATCCCTCCAGGAACGAGTCCAATGTCACCCAGCCACAGCCCTCCATGGACTGCTGGGACACCAGAATGAACAGGAACTCAAAAAGAACAGACGGAGACAAGACAGCTGGTCGGGGAAAACAGGGTTGGGGCCCCTGGGATGACATATACGCAGGGGGTGGTGGCACAGTAAAACATTTCTTTTAAACCTTTGTGTTGGTGGTGGTTATTTCTAGCAGAGGTTTTTATCTGGGCACTGTGCCCACTCAGTTCGGGCACTTTGCAAACAATAAATCAGTTCAGGTTATCAAATCAAACAAATCACAGGGGCACTGTTTCTTAGTGACCATGTTTGGCTGGAGCAGTAGACAAAATCATTACAGGGGCCCCAAAACATCACCATTAATCATTTCTGTACAGTTCAGTCAAACAGTTCCTCAACAGGGTGCATTGCCCCTATAAATCCAGTCATTATCACACTGCCACTTTAAATTTGGCTGAAGGCATTCATAAATATTGATTTCTGTTTAAATAGTTCCTGCCCCTTTCTCAGTCTGTTTATGGGGTTCTCCCTTCTTTCTCCACCCTGTGGGCAGTTCTAAGGTGGGGCCTTGCCCACCCCACAGTTCCTTGGTTCAATGGAGCCTTTCCTTGCTCTTCCCCCATGGGCGGTCCTTCTACATGGGCCTTACCCACCCCCACAGTCACTGGCTCTATGAAGCCTTTTTCAAACTCTGCCCCATGGGCAGTTCATTCACAGGGGCCTTGTCCACCTCACTGTCACTACCGGCCCCTAGAAGCAACAAAATTTCTTTATTTAAAAGAAAAAATAAGTCCTTTTTCATCAGATGATGGCTAGCACCCGGACCTGGTGCTGCTGCCCCTCACCCTGCCACCCTCCATCTGCTTCTGGGCCTGGTCTACTGTCAAGGAGCTTGGGAATGCCTAGACCCATCTCCTCCCACAGGCCTCCTCAGGTACTGCTGCTGCTGGGTGTTGGTGAGGAGGCCTAGACCCACCTCCCCCATGGACCATCACTGCTACTGCTGCTGATGGAGTGGACAAGATGGACCCGCTGCCCCTCCAGATGGAACATCTGCTGGGCTCTGCTGCCAGAGTGGTCAGCCTTTTGCTGCCACCGCCCCTCCTGATGGGACCACTTCACTGCCATGGCACTGGACTGATGCTACCAGGAAGGAGAAGGAACCATGAACTGGAGGACTGGCCGGGACATTGTGAGGGATGCAGGACCACAGGTAAGTCCCTCCATTTGGCGGAGCCCCGGCCGCCCTGCCGCTCCTCTCTCTACTTGCTGCTGCTTCTTTCTGTCTTTCTAACAGACTGCTCAAGAACTTCTGTTGTTGTTCAAGCAAGGGCCAAGGATTCCATCTCGGAATTCTCATGAGCCCAACCCTGCCTGCCTGCCCTCATGACCGGGACCTACGTGAGCAGATTCCCGGAGCAAGGTAGCTGGGGAGGGTTATACAGGAGCAGGCAGCAGGAAAAACAAGCAGGAAAATAAAACTTTTTACAAAACAGCTCAGCTGGGGCTTGCATTCTGGGGTGGAGAGCACCTAACACTGGGGCTCCTAACGCTACCCTGGGGCACATGACAGGGGCACCTCTAACAGTGGCAGCTATAACCTGGAGCACACCTAACTGGGGCACCTAATGCTAGCCTGGGGCACATGACAGGGGCACCTGTCTATTCTGGGGCACACCTAACCCCCTAACTCTGGGCACCTTTAACCCCTAGCGTGTCCCTGGATCACCTGGGTGCCCATTTTTTGGAGGCACCGGGAACTCTGGGGCACCACACTATCATGTGCCATGAGGGAGATGTGTGCAAGTCACAGAAAACCAGGAGAAAAAACACACTGCCTTTGGGATTACAGCTGGTGATGCTCTCTGGCCCCATTCTGTGGACCCCCACTAGAGTGATGGTGAGTTTAGTGGAACACGGGGATGGGGGCTCTGACATAGGGGTACACCCCAAGGCCTGAGAACCAGGAGGAAAATGGTAGAGAAAAAGCTTTATTAAAAAATAATTTCTTTATTCTACAATATACAAGTTAATTCCTGTGGTGTTGTGTGTGTGTGTGAGGGGGGGGGGTATAGGTAGGTCCATCGCATGTCTTTCATCCTCTGTGATCACAGTCCCCCAGTGGGCATTATCCCATGTTTCACCTGGGATTTTACTGCTGCGTAATAAGTTCCATAGTCTTTTTCCCAGAAGGTTGAAGTTGATGCTCAGAGACCTAACAGAGACAGGTTCCAATAAGGGAAACATATACGCAGTCCATTTGTAGTTACAACTCAACCATTTCGTAGTTGTGAATGGCAGCCCAAAAAAACTGATTAAATGTAGGCACACTTTTATTATACAATAATAAAATTGTGCCCAGCCACTAGGGAGCAGCATATAAGTTATTATTAGTAGCAGCCTCAGACATACACTGTGTATGCATTGCAAAGGAGCCTGACTTAATTCAAACTGAACCCATAGCTTTGGATAGTAGCTTAATTGCTTCATAGTGACAAATGACAGTTGTTAAGGAACAAGCCCCTAAATTGTCAGTAGAGGTTCAGGAATGTGTCCAGCTGGACTAAAGAATAACAAAAGTCTCCTGCCTGCTTAGTTCATCAGGTAGAGACAGTGCTCTATACATCCAAAGGTCCCTACTTGTTCAAAGCTTACCATTGCCGTTGTGATTAATAATCATTACATTTACACAGCAGGATACAGACTATGCAATTGCCAGTAGCAGTCTCATACATAACTTGTTTGCAGCGTTTCTCCTGTTCATCTTTCAAATTAGTGTCAGAAAACCGATGGCATTCATAACATGCTTGCAGATTTCATAATGACATCATTCACTGATTGTTTTAAGGTCTGTAATCCCCAGTGGCAAGGTACTCACTTCTTGAACAAATATTGTAGGTGTTTTTAATCCAACACTTTAATCATATTTGAGAACACCTGTAGGCAAACCATATGCATTTTACTGCAGTGGCCTTTTTAGCAACTTCAAACCAGGTTAGCCTTGTTTACAATTGATTATTGCAATTTTCTGCTCTATATACATTATGGGATACTTCTGCTGGACAGATATTGCATGTATTTATTGATGTATTTAAACATATTTATACTGGGTCAAAGCCACTTTAAACATCAAAATCTAATTTGGAAGAACTTACTCTTGGAGGCTGCATTGGAAGCATTTATATTCAAACAAAACACATGCAGGTATAGATGCAACTAGAAACAAGTACAGTACTTTCACTGATAAACACAGAGGTAAGGGTCTGTGTTAAAAATTATCTCAAGTTAGTTTCAGATCTCTTTTCTTGATGCTTTAAAATATGTATGATATAGAACATATGTTGTTCATGTAAGGTCCAGAATGGCACTGGGGACTAAATCCCTCTATTTGTGCAGTATGTGTTAGATGCAGACCACAGATGGATTCAGTGCAAACTTCCACAAACAGCTCTGCCAACATTTCTGTGTCCTAACCTGTAGGGACTACTGTGTTCTAGAGTGACATGATCATTTTTCTGTACAGGCAGTCAGTCCTGGGCCCTTTCTGATTATCTATAAAACGGGCCAACCACTCCACCTAGTATAAAGTGGCTGGAGGTGTTGTGTGTCCCCCATCTCCCCATCCATATTAGCACCTTATTCATCATATTCATCACCTCTCTGAACTCTGCCGCTCGGCCTCTCTGTGGGGACCTCAGGTCTCTCTATGGGTAACCAATTTGGTGCTCCCACCCACATTCTCCTCCAGATTTCCAGCCCCTACTCTAATCAAATCCTTACCCCCCATTTCCTGACAAATGCCTGTCTCTGGCTGCTATTAGTTCCTTTTTATTTTTTCCTATTTCTCCTTTGCTGCCTAGCAACTTCTCTGACTGCCTTCTGGGCCACATGGACGATCACCAATCATATTGTTTTTTCACTGCTTTGTATTTCTCCTGCCACCTTTATCTGCAACCAACTTGCTTAATCCAGCACTTGAATTTTATAACCACATGCATAGCTAAATTGTGTTGTCCAATTGTAACCGTCATAATATGTTGACTATGTACCGGTCATATTTTATGATGTTTCTGCTGTAATTGTCATATACCCTATCCCTTTGACTTGGAACCTTTGAAAAAGAGCATGTTGTTCAAAGGTTATTTTCCAAAGAATGAAATAAATAAATAAAAAATATATATCCCGTTAAGGGTGGCAAATGGTGTGTGGAAATTACCAAAGCCACTTATTTCTATTTTTTACTGAAAACCCCAATAAAATTCTGGAATTTGGACTTCTTACAAACAAAATATTTCATGGCATTTTGCACTTTTTACCAGATCAGTGAATCTACAGAACCTGTGTTATTCTATTAATTATTTTCTGTACTAGTTTAATTTTGCTTTATTTAATTTAACGTATGCTTAGTTTTATTGTATTCTGAATACAAATCAACTCCCATTATTTGACCCTCTTTAAGCCAAGCCTCCCTGTCTAAGGAACCAGCATTGTGTCCCCAACTGTAAGTACTAGCAACTGTTAGCAGGTGATTGCCTGTAATCGGAGTTGATTGTGACTGTCACGAAACACAATAATAATGATACGCAGCTGATGACTGCTGCGTAAATACCCTAGAATACCCTGTTCTTTTTTTGATTGCTTTCTTTCTGTTCTATCATGGAATTACCATCAGGGAAAGCAAAAGTGAGTGGTGCTTACCTTGGCACAGAAGATCTGTATAGGCAAGCTGCTGGAGAATGGGGAATGAGCAGTTGTGCTGGCAGGGGAGCATGGAGTGGTTAAGTCCATGTAAATAATATAAAAGATGCAAAAGAAAAGTTGAGAGATTTTGCTCTAGCTATGGAGATTGCTGCTGGTTCTGATGACAGCAAATGAAAAGTGGACCTGTCACAATGATCAGCATGACTCCACTATGTATCTTTGATTTAGGTGGGAGAAGGGGACTCCAGTTTCTGGACCTTTATTAAAAGAGAAAGTGTTGCTGTTCCATAAAAAAAATTAGCAAAAACAGTCCATTTGTGGCTGACGAGGGGTGGCTTGACTGCTTTGAGCAGTGACATGGTATTTGGGAGCGGAGGTTGTGTGGGGAGCGGTTGAGTGCCACATATGAGGAGAGGCCTGTCCACAATCAGCTGTTCAATGCTGATGAGATCAGACTTAACTGGTGCTGAACATGATGCACCAGGTTTAGAAAACAAAAGGATGCCTGCCTGGTGGTGCTGAAGGTTGAGGCACTGGATGCACACCTCACGCCATGCCGGCAACCTGGTTTGGGAACAAGCCAGGGCCATCAGGGGTCAGCAGGGGCAAGGGAGGATTGAGGCTCTGGAGGACTGCTCTCCTCTCTCGAGGGAGGGAGGGATTGTCGTCCCTCCCACTGATCACCCTCTAGCAATGGCTGGAGGGGGATATGGATCAGATGACACGTAGCCAATGCCAGTGTCAGACAGGGAAGAGGGATAGGCATAAACTTGGACAAAAATGGAGCTGGCAGACTCTGCGATGGCTTTGACTGCACCTGCACCAAGCCCCGGGGTCTGGATGTTGTCTACCTAAGGAAGGGGAGAAGGCCGGCACTCCTCACCTGCAGCCCTGTCATGGGGAGGTAACCTGTGGGGGATTTCCCAGGGAGAGTCAGTGCGGGAGGTTGCGGCCAGAGAGAGGAGCTCTCCTGAGGGGAGGACCCATAGCCGCCTGCCAGCTCCACCAGAAAAAAAAACTCTATAGAAAAAAAAACAAAAAAACAAAAGGGTCAGGCGATGGTCCTGGAATGCATGAGTGTATCTGGTTACAGGATGAAGCTGCTGATAGTGGGTAAATCTTGGGAGCCAAAATGTTTCAAATAGAAGAATATGGCATTACTTCCAATCCAGTTCAGATTCCAACATAGAGCATGGATGGATGCTTCCATTTTTAAATGCTGGTTTAATGAACAATTTGTTCTCCAAGTTTGTTCTTGGAAATAATTAATGAATGCAGTCTTATGCAGCACATATATAAACATACTAGGGGTGAAAATACACTTGATCTGATTTTCACTAACTTTGTTGATAATTTTAAGTACAAAATATCTGACCCAACATCAAACAGTGACTATAACACAATCATATACAAAATCAATAGAAGCATTACTTATAAAAGCAAAAAAATGGAAGTATACAATTACAACAAGGCTAATTATGAGCAAATATAAGATAAAAGATGCAGGAATGGGACTGTATGAAAGCAATGGAAGGGGAAAAGTACAAATCAGGCATGGACAGTATTAAAGGAGAAAATCCAAGACTTACAGAAACTGTTTATTCCTATGAAAAGAATTTATAATAAAAAGGGAAGGTACCCCATGGCTAAACAATAAAATCAGGAAATAAATATCCAGAAAAAAGGCATACTATAAAATCATGAGAAACAACCCCACGCAGGGGAACATAAAATGATACAAGTTAGCCATGAGGGCATATTAACAAGAAATTAGGAGTTCTAAGAAGAAGGGGAAGGAAAGGCTGGCCGACAGTTAATCCAACCTTAAGTTGCTGTCTAGTTATCTAAATTTGTTAAAAAATAAATCACAAGCAGTGAGACCCTTAAAGAGGGATGGACTAGAAATAAACAATAGTATGGTGATGGCAGAGCTGATGAACAACAACGTTGGAAGTGTCTACCAAAAATCTAATTTAGCAAGTAAGGATAACAAGACAACATTTGAGAACACCGATATTAGTGAAATTAATAAAAAAGCAGTACAGGACAAATTATACACCTTAGATATGACCAAATCACCAGGACCAGATAACATGGGCCCTAGGGTTTAAAGGAAATAGCTATGGAAATATCAGAACCGTTAACATTTATAGTCAACAAATCTATAACAAGTACAAGGTACCCAAATACTGGAAATCTGCCTCAGTGGTTAAAATTTACAAGAAAGGTCCAAAATGGGACCCACAGAATTACAGGCCAATCAGTTTAACTAGTATACTGGGCAAAGTAATGGAAAGCCTTATCAAAGATATGTAGAAAGAACATATTGAACAGTTAAAATTGATAGATAACCAACAACACGGGTTGACTAGCGTGAAGTCCTGTACAACAAATTTAATGTGCTATTATGAAAACGTTAGCAATAAATTGGATAATGGACTACCATCAGATGTTATCTGCTTCGATTTTAGAAAGACATTTGACATTGTCCCACATGTTCAACTAATACATAAACTAAAGACATTCAAAATTAATCTCTATCTCTTGGGCTGGATCATGGAATGGTTGATGAATAGAGAATGGAGGGCTAAAATAAATGGATGCCTGTCAGAGCCAATTAAGGTGACAAGCAAGGTGCTGCAGGGCTCGATATTGGGTCCAGTACTGCTCAAATTTTACATATCAGACAAAGGGACATGATTATAGTCCAGGCATAGTGTGTTTGCTGATGATACGAAGCTTGGGGGTAGGATGGACAGAGTGGAAACTCATGAGGCCCTGCAGGTGGACTTAAATTGTCAAATTGGTCTCAAAAATGGGGCATGCCACTCAACTTAAATAAATGCAGGATGATGTATTTTGGAAAAAATAATACTAGATACGAATATTTAATATTAAATCATCAGCTGGAGGAAACCACAAAAGAAAGGGACTTAGGAATAGCCGTAACAAGTCATTTCAAGTGGCAGGGGTACTGTTCTGAAGTGTTTGGGAAAACAAACTACTCAATGAACGCCATTAACAGGAGTTTTGTGAGTAAGGCACACGATGTGAGACTACCCCTATATAATATCTATGCGAGACCTCACCTGGATTACGGTTCCCAGTTCTGGGGTGGATTAAATATCGCAGACAGTCACAAATTGGAGAGGGTACAAAAAAGTCAACAAGGTGAATATCAGGTTTGGAGGGTCTTTCGTATGAACAGCATTTGCAGACTTTAAGATTGAATTCACTTCAAGACAGACCTATGAGAGGGGATATCCTGTTTATGTATAGAATTATTAATAACATAGGACTCATAGAGGGAATGAACCTCAAATTTAAAGCCCAGAATAACCTAAGAGGTCACAACAAACAAGTACTGTCCTCAAAATTAGAACAGAGAAGCACAGGAAATTCTTTATGCAGAGAATAGTGAATATTTGGAATCTGCTGCCATCTGAGGCAGTGAATAGTGAGAATTTTGTTACGTCTAAGTCAATGTTGGACAAATATCTAGCTGGACAAAAACTGACTACTTACTACTATTGATAGAATGGGCCAGTACACATGGGCTACGGCATACTGCATTCTCAGAATTTCAAAGTAATCCAAGTAAAGTCAAATGCCACTGCACTCCAAAGGTCTACCTCTCAAAGCGATTCTCTTGGTGGACAACTCCCCTACCCACCCTGATATTAAAACAAGGGACAGGGTTATCAGGTGCATGTTTCTTTCTGCTAACACCACATCCAAGCTTCAACAGTGTGACCAAGGAGTTTTAGAAATGTTTAAATGAGGTTACAGGAAAAAGCTTCTGCAAACATTTTTATCTTTGAAAAATGAGCAGACACCTTTAGGTAGCATTATTAAGGCCATTACATTAAAAGACGTTCTCTACATGTCCACTGAAGCATCAAAATGTTTGCAACCTAAAAGCATACAAAAAGAATAAAGTCAGGCATACGAACAAGCCATACTGACACGCCTGACCTCCCTGAACCCACTCTCGTGTCTGATGATAACTTATTTGAGCCATCCCATCTGGCTTCAGAGCTCTCTGATCCCACCACAGAGCAAGAGATGAATGACTGTGTGAGGTACAATGCTAAAGATCAGGGTCATGCGATCCTCTTTAATGATGCAATAGTGACTGTGTTAACGCAGCCTGAAGGGCTGGAAGATGAAGGTGGTTCAGATGATGACAATGAAGAACCTACTGTTGTTTCCACCCACAGAGAAACAGTTAGGTTGTGCAAGAAATGTATAGTCTATCTCAAAAACCAGCCCGAGTGCAACCCAGTACAAATGATGCTGTACATGGCATGCAGCAAGGAGCAGTGAGAATAAGGTTGCCACCTACCTGTGTTTTGACCGGATCACCCGGTTTTTGGGACCTCCATTCAGTGATTCGGTCCTCCTGTGCAGTCATCCGATTTTTAAGCAGTACTGACAAAGTTTTAAACGTGCAGCCAAATTTGAGCCGAAAAACACACAGTGCCGCCACCATTGTTCACCAAGCCAGCCAGCTCCTTATCATTTTCCCATGCTGGCTTGGCGTGTGATATGTCCCTCACTCCCTCTCTTTGTTGTACTACCCCCCATGCAACAACTTCTGCTCCATGCCACAAGTTCTGTTCTAATCATACTGACCCTATGGTTCTCAATACAGCAGGCAGACTGGAAGAGAGACCCCGCCTTGTTGGCTTACTGGTTGCTGGCTGGATGGCCGGGAGGGATGTCGGAGGAAGTCATAATGGAGCCACTCGAGAGTCGCACTGGCCAGTGATGTGCAAGGGGGCAGGCAGGACATCAGGGAGGCATATCAGAGACTCAGGAAGTGCTATAGTAGGGAGAGAGGCAGCAACATCATATTCAGTCAGCATAGAAGTTACAAGGGATACAGAAACAAACCAATGGGATTCCAAGCAGGGGGCACAAAGTACCCTATCAAGAGCCACTATTTAAGGGCCAGTCAGTTTGCTAGGAATATAACCAATCAGGGCCAATCACAGGTGAAGATTAAGCAGCCAATAACAGTAGACCCCTGAAAAGAACAAAGAAAAGCTCCAGGATAAAAAGAGGAGTTTTTAGCCTTGTAGTAGAGGGGAGGACAAGAAAAACTGAGAGAACTACCACCACCACCACTACCACAAGCAAGCAAGCAAGCAGCTGAATTTATTCACTGTCTGAAGTCCAGCACAGCACAGAGGACAGGAGGAGGCTCAGCAGCAGCCAACTGCCAGGATATTTCTTCTTGTGGAGCAGCTTTGACTTCTGGAAAGCAAGCAGCAATACCAGCCCTGCATCCCAGCAGCCAGCCAAACATCCAGAATCTAAATAGCACCACTGAAGGTAAGCTGAAGCCCAGTTCTCAGTCCAGGCTCACTCACTGTTGTGACTTTCAGTATGTATTTGTCTATTGATTTATATGGTTCAGTATTTTTAAAATGTAGTTTAATGGTGCAGTGTGTGTGTCGGGGGGGGCGGTTGAGAGATCGTGGCCACCTGTGGATGATTTCTTTGTGGGAGGGAGGGGAAGGTGGGAGTAAAGATTACCAGTTTTTATTATTATTATTATTATTATTTTTGGTTACTTTTTAATTTATACAGTTGGGGTGCATGGGAAGGGCTCGGGGACTGGGTGGGAGGACATGTAGGTCCAAGGTAGGAGTTATGTGCTGCGGACAGACAAACAGTTGTTGAATCATGGCTGCCCATGGATGATTTCTGGGGAGGGTTTGGAGGACTGGGTAGGTGGGAGGGCAATAGGACATGGAGTTAGGAGTGACTGTGCTGCTTGTGTGATTGTAAACAGAACAGAAACTGTATAGCTGTGCTGAATGATTGACAAAACATACATGTGTTTATGTGTAATATCTGTGCCAGTGTTGGATTTGTGTAATTGGGTATCATCTTCAGTTGGGAGATAGCTGGGGTATGGTTGAATTTTTTACAAGTTTCCTAATTGTGCTCAGTGTTTTAACCTGCATATCTGATTACCTGTGTTGCTGTCGCACGGTGTTTACAGCTGACTGACTGAAATGTTTTACGTTGTTAGCTGGTGTGAACAGAAGAAACACAAACATAGAAATTGTCAACAGATAAGGACCACTAGGCCTGTCTAGTCTACCCATAAGTCCTGTACTTGATTACAGCTTTTGACCCTCCTCCCATACTTGTCCCATGCATGTTTATATCCAGCCACAGTGCTTGCTCCCACCACGTCCTGTGGCAGATCATGCATCCACCACCCTCTCTATGAAAAAAGTCCTCACATTCCCTCTTAACCTGCCATCTTCCAATTTCATGTCATGCCCCCTTATTCTTGTACTCCTCCTGTATTTGTCTGACATGACCTAACCACTGTGAACCCATGTTGCCTAGGGTCGTCGATGTCCTGGGAGGATGCAGGTCTCTTGTGTTCTTTCGCCTATGTCTGGGGAGGAGGCAGGTCTCTCGTGTTCATTCGCCGATATCTGGGGAGGAGGCAGGTCTCTTGTGTTCTTTCACCGATGTCTGGGGAACAGGCAGGTCTCTTGTGCTCGTTTGCTGATATATGGGGAGGATGCAGGTATCCTGTCTCCTACAGGGTTCTGGGGATGGCAGCATTATGGGTATCATGTCTTCATGGAAGTTGTACATGGTCACATGCCCATCATCCTGGCTAGTTCAAGTCCACATATTCCTTATGTGACAATCTATGCAAAGACAAATCCTGATCTTCAAATGTGATTCTTATTCTTTTTTGCCTTTTTGTACCTTCTACTACAAAAGGAAAAAATTCACCACTGAAAGTGACAATGTTACAGATATATGTATTTTTTGGGCATTGCGCATATTTTGCCTAGTGCCTTGCTGTGTGTTTTTTTTTTTATTAACGTTAAATTTGTGATGTGACAAATGAGATGCTCTTGCAAATATTTTAGTAGAACTGCTGCACATCAAAGCGCACCAAGGCAAAATGAGCAATGGAAGGAAGAGAGACTTTGCTGAGATGCACAACAGTACTGGAAACAGAAGCAGTGGCTCAGAAGTTCATGCTATGAAGAAGAGTAAGACCCATGGATTCTGCACCTACAACAAGGCATGGGAGCAGAAGTATCCCTGGGTGTGATTGGTTCCAGGCATGGATGAATCTGCAAAATGTTCATCCTGTGGCAGAGTATTTACAGTCAAATGGGATGGTGAGTGTGCCTTGAAAAACCACCTGAAGACCAAGAAGCACCAACAAAATATGACTCTTCAAAAAGACAACCTGTTTATGACCTGGTTTGTTCAGTCAAGCAACAACCCTGAGAACCACAAAGTGACTGCAGCAGAGGTAGCAGCAATTTATCATGGAGTGCAGCACCATCACTCCTACTTATCTATGGACTGTAGTATGAAACTAACCCATCAGATCTTTCCAGACTCTGCAATAGGTGCAAAAGTAAGCTGTGGATGTACTAAAGCTGAATGTATTGTCACCAATGTTTTAGCACCATATTCACAAGAACTGCTGCTACAGGAACTGGGATCCTGTTTCTTTTCCATTGCTTCTGGTGCCACCAATAAAGGAAACCAAAAGATGTTTCCTGTGGCTGTCCAGTTTTTCCACCAAACAAGTGGCCTTCAAAGAAAGCTTCTGGATATTTATGAAGATCATGATGAAACCTCAGAAGCCATTGCTAAGAGGATAACAGGCTGTATTGGCAGTAATGGACTAAAATTCGAAAATGTTTCAAGCTATGCTGCTGACAATGCCTCAGTAAACTATGGGAAACATAGATCAGTATTTAAGCACTTGTAGTCACAAATAGCCCATCTGGTGGCAGCTAACTGTTTGTGCCACATAATACACAATTGTGCACGCCATGCAAGCAAGGCTCTTCAAGAAATGATGTGGAAACCCTGGCACTCAAAGTGTACAGTGAGTTTTCAGGCTCTGCAAAAAGGGTGCACCAACTCCAGGAAATGTTCAGGTTTGTTGAACAGAAGTGGAAGGAAATTCTCCAGCATGTCATGACAAGGTGGCTATCTTTTTTACCAGCAGTAACAAGACTGGTAGAGTGCTGGAGAGCTATAAAAAGTTATTTCATCAGCCAAGGAGAAGAAGAGCGTCACCCAGCAATCTGGAAGTTCATGGAGGCACATGAGGATGGCTATAGTGACACCGATGAACTGTCAGAAGCAGAGTGTTACCTGCATTTCATGCACTACAGTTTGCAAATATTCCATAAATCTGTTGCCAAATTAGAAAGTAATTCACTTGCTGCTCCAGAGATGTATAGCATAATGTTCACTCTCTGCTCAGAACTCCTCAAGAGAAATGAGGACCAGTTCTTTGGCTTTGAGGCGACATCAGCATTCAGAAATTTTCCTGCTGGAGTCAAAGAGAGGGTGACCAAAGACTTCTGTTCTTTCTACAGCCGGTCAATTACATATCTAGACAAATGGTTTGACTATGATAACAGCCCCCTAAAAGCCATGCAAATCTTTGCATTGCACCAGGCAACAGTATCCTGGGATGAAGTATACAATTGTGTGGACATTTTAAAATTAAATGGTGAACTGGGCATGGACATGTTATATGAAGACTATTCCATACTTAGTATAGCATTGCCGTCCTTAATGGAAATGAGTGGAGCTGGAGCATCTGTCAGTGACAGGTGTGTGGCATTTTTTAGTAAAGCGCCTAACTGCAAAATGCTACTGAAGCTAGTCCAATTTGTGCTGTCTATTCCAGTCAGCAACAGCTATGTGGAACGTGTTTTTTCCATTATGGGAAATGCATGGACAGATGAGCAAAATCGCATGCTGGTGGACTTGGTGAAGGCAGAATTACAAGTAAAACTAAATTACTGTCACACGTTCCCAGTTTTACTCATTCATAAAAGGAAATGCAAAGCTCTTGGATGCAGCCAAATCGAATAAAAAATATACTTTTAAGTTGCGATAAACATTTTATTTGAAAGTCTTACTTTTAATTTAAAATGCTTACATTGAATTTATGACTTTAAACAACATGCTCTGACTGAAGTACAGATGTGTGTATATGTATATATGTGTGTGTGTGTGTGTGTGTGTGTATATATATATATATATATATATGTATATTATCAATTAAGAAAGGTGGGGGTTGAATTATGGTCTGTGTGCTTTGCTTGCTTTTTATATACTGTTCATTTTATACCATTTCATTTTTATCTGCACACTCTAATTTATCAGTTAAGAAAGGTGGGGTGGAATTGTGGTTTGTGTGCTTTGTTTTCTTGTTATATACTGCTTACTTTGTTTTTGCATTAATAATTTGTGCCCCCTGCTTTTAGCTTTCATTGAAAAATCAGAGGTTTGATTGACATGTGACATCACCAGTAGTAGGTGGGTTGGGGCATGGCTTTCCAAAAAGGGGTGGGGCTTCTGTAGTTCAGTTTTGACCTGACTCAAAGGTGGCAACCCTAAAAAAGAAAGTATATAAATCGAACAAGATTTCCCAAGTAATGTAGCATAATTAACGGGTTTCATTTTTTCCCCATAGAAAACCCGTAGCATAATTTGCCGTAATAAAGAAGTGCTTATTACAGCAAACACGCACCGGGTTTCCTTTCTGCTGCCCATGCGCCAGCAGCAGCTGCTGCTATTCTGCATCACCAGGAGCCAACCCCCACCGCTCCCTAACACCCAGAAACAAGACTGCCTCTCTTACTTGGCAGTAAGTACAATTTAAAAAAAAGAAACAAACTTCTCTCAAAAACAGTTAACACTGCGTCCTACAAACCGAAAAGGGGGAAAAAAAACCTTTCTTCCAGCAGCCGCGTCCGACCACTGACCCTGCTGAAACCCAATCAGACCACAGCTAAACGGAGACATCTTTTCTTTATTTTATATAATTGCTGTGATGAAAAAATGAAACCCAGCAATTATATAAAATAAAATTTGGGGCGGTGTGTAAACTAGAATTTTACATACACACTTGGTGTTGGATGCCGAGATCAAGGTGGCATCCAACATCTCTGGCGTGTGTAAAATTCTCATTACACACACCACCCCATACTTTATTCTATTTTATATTACTGCACATTTATTAGAAAACCCTTGTTAGATGGACAATATTAACATGATGGCACCAAACAGCTGGATATGTACTGGACAATCCAATATTCCCTAGTACAAGTTCTACATTACTGTGTCATTCAGAGATAAAATTATTTGAAAATGGGTTTGAATAGCTAATACATAAATAGATTGCAGAACATATGATAATATACACATATATAAAAGTAGCCTGTTGTTACATTTTTATCTTTGAAGTATTTTTTTTCTCATGCTAATTAGCATATGTTTGCATGTGGAATACAAGCTGTGATGTATATTTCTTTCACACTTTATTTACCTAGGACAGTCCAGTTGACAGGCAGTATCTTTCTTCAATGGGGTCCTGTTTTTCCATTTTTACAGCTGGACTTAAGCATAGGGAGGTTACATGACATGCTCATGGTTACACAGTAAGTGTCTGTTGTGAGTTTTGAACCTGAACCTCCTTGTGCTCTAGCCACATCACTATGACAATTCCTTAAAGAACAACTGCATTGAATCTGCTGGCCAGAATTTTCCATAGAATCTGTTTTTCAAATGCTGGTTTGTACTCTGTTATTATTCTATCTTTACTGACATATTAATAAATTTAGTGAGTGTTTCTAACTTGCACTTTGGTGCTAAAGACCATTTTGGAAGCTGGTGCACCATCACAGTGGTAGGGCTGCTACTGCTCACCAAGCCAGTGGCCTTGGTTCAGGAATGAGCCCATTACAATGGGAACTAGCTGAGAAGATAAGGACTGAGCATCCTTCAGGATATTCTCCCCTTCTATGGAGGGAGGGCAGCACTCTGTGTTGCAGTACCTCCACCCGGGGACCACAGGTGGTGGTGCAGACAGAGGAGCCTGAGAGGAGGAGGATGCAGCCTCACTCAGGAGTGCAGTCACCCTATAGTGAGCACAAGTACACCATGTAGCCCTCACCAGCTGCAGCCTTGGAGCTGGGAGAAACAGAGCAGAAAACTGTGGGACATAGCAGTATGATGCACACACTGTCGGGTCCAGTCATTCCAACTGGCCTCTGTCCTCTTTACTTGAGGACTGGAGGGGGCCACTTCCCTGACAGGCTACTTGATGGAATTCACCATGGGGCAGAATGTCATCTGAGTCCTATAAGAACAGGTAAGTACAAGAGAAGGAGCTGGATGGGGCAGAGGTGGGCAGCCCGGTGACCAGGGGATAAATCCTTGTTAAGCTCTTATTGATTGTTAGCACAATGCATGCATGTTCTTCTGCTGTATAGAACTCTGTGGTTAAAATGTACTTAGCACCAGTGTGTAGAACAGAAACACGTAATGAGTTTGGCCAGTAATAATGGAACAGACAGAACTGGAATCAGTATTTAAAAAGCAGCTTCTACAGTAAAAATTATTTACATGTTCAACACAGTTCTCCTTTATGCTGAAGAGCGACATCTCCATTGCTAGTTAATTTAATTAATTAATCAATTTATTTATCTGGTAACCGGGTAGGTTGACTGGGCAAAGACTCTACCATTTTCAGGCCCTGCCTGAGCCATATGACAGGTCATTATTACAGACAACATAAAGTAGAACCAATTACAATACTTGCAGGTAGTGATTTAGTTTAGAAAGGCAAAAGAAGCAAGTTCACAGTCTGGAGTATAGGACTAGACCCATTCAAGCAGCAGTATACATATATAAAAGAATTAAGATACATGTTATATACAGAAATCATAAATAAATAGACAAAGCATAGAACAAAATACATTAGGGAGTGGAGGTAGGGTATACTGAGGATATCTCATCATCACTGAGACCTTACTGAATGTGACATTACAGCTGACCAATCAGACAGCATCATGACTAACATAAATTGTAGCTGTTTCATATCCTCTTTTTGGTACTATTGCTGTCACAGGGAGGTCAGAATGCCTATGTTGTGGGAAGAGGACAACACAAGATATGTCAGCATTCAGTTAAAATACTATTGCACACAAGTATTTCAGCTGGCTGAAGAGAAAAGGGAACATTCTTCAGAAATACAAAGCAGTGACTGGCTATTTTTAAAAGGTAGTAAGGTTTTAGAAGATTGTATTAGTTCTTTTTATAAGCCACAGGAACTTAATGGAGCTTAAATGTAAGACTACATATTAAAGAGATAGGTAAACATATCAATATACTAAGTAAACCTGCTACAGAATTTCACAAAACAGTCATGAAGGCTGGGATATATTTTGGATTGTAAATAAATTCCAGGAAGTTTCTGTGCAAATGAAAATTCATTGCAATTTTACTCATACTGAAGGAGGTTGTTTGTTTTATGAAGGTATTACATAACAGAGAGAATGGTGGTGTTTTGTAACAAACACTTATATTAGATTTTTTTGCTAGGTAGGTGGTTAGATAGCCACTTAATTCTAAGTTGATTCTTTCTGCAATAAAATGAAAAGAGATATGGCTGAAAGGGAATCAAAGACATATAATGTGCCCACATGTAGGAAATGTACAGCCTATATTGTTTAGCCTATATAAGCCATTCATCATTGGCTTCCAGATTAACATTCCCCAGTGTTTATTTCTCATAAGCAGTTGTGTACAATTGCTTCTTCTCTTTGTTATAACATCATAATAAGCTAAACATATTTTATATCATGGAAACATAGTAATCCCTTTATTAAATACTACCTCTTAAGACCATCTGTCTATGTAGATGTACATTTTTCATTCAAGTGCAACACAATAAAAAGATCATCCATTTATAATATTGTAATATATGGATATGCCTCAATAATACCATACTAAGTTATACAAAAATTTTCCAGTAATACATCACTACTCTCAATAATACTATCCTGAAAAGTGATAATACTATTGTTTCTACTGCTAATACTACAGTACAAAGGTCATCTCCAACTTTAGTATTATCAATGGATCCATATATTACAAAAAATAACAGAAAGATAAGTGTTTTACAAGGCAGTAATACCAGCTCGAGGTTTTGGGGACTTTAGGACCTCTCGAGCTTCGCTGTCAAGGTTCCATGTCCCCCAAACCTCTCGATGGTATTACTGCCTTGTAATACACAGTTATCTATTATTCTATTTATTTTTCTGGTTCTTGGACAAGACTTCATTGACAAGTTTCACTTTATCTTACTGTTTATTGGATTCATTAACACAGAAATAGCATATTCAGTTCTGTTTCTGACCTTAATATGGAGAGGTTCCTCGGAAGATTTTTTTCTTACTTTTGTCATTCCTTAACCACAAAAGAAAATATCACATTTTGTTTGAAATAAAACTTGAAGCAGTAGCACAGTTATAAGCAGGTTTGAACGAATCATTTTGTTTTGTTGTTTAGATAAAACTGTCAAGCTATGGAAAATCAGCGAGAGAGACAAAAGGCCAGAGGGCTATAACCTCAAGGATGAAGATGGCAGACTCAGAGACCTTTCTACACTCTCAACACTACGGGTAAGCTTTATATTCTACTGCATTTATTTTAATCTTTTCAAAAACAAATGTGCTAGAGTATCACCGGAATCTAAATGCAAGACCATACTGACCTTGATTCAAACCAAAGGTAAAGTATTACCACAACTTAATCAGTATCAGCCATAGCATTATCAAATAGTCAGCACATTACCAGATATTGGACTGTTGTATGGGAAATGGGCAGAGATGGAGACTAACCAGGTAAACCCAAATAATCCTAAATCCTGGGAGAAAATATGTTTCAGCAATGAAGAATCGGGCAATAGAAACATAGAATTTGATGACAGATAAGGTCCGATAGGCCCATCTAGTCTACTCTTTTTTTCCCTATCTCCTAAACAAAGCTGCCAATCCTTGCACTATCTCCGGCCTTATCTCCTCATTTGTGCTGCTAGGGTTCCCCTATGACTATCCCATGCAGTTTTGAACTCCCCCACTGACTTTGCTCCCACCACCTCTGCTGGGAGGCTGTTCCATGCCTCCACCACCCTTTTGTGATGAAGTACTTTCTCACATTGCCCTTTAGTCTACCCCCTACCAATCTCATGTCATGCCCTCTTGTTCTGGTGTAACTCCTTTTTTGAAAGATGCTACCCTCTGACACCTTGTTTATTCCCTTTAGGAACTTGGAGATCTCTGTCATGTCCCCCCTCTCCCTCGGCTCCTTCAGGGTATACATATTGAGTGTCTCCAGCCTCTCTTCATATGAACTTTGGTGCAAGCCCTGCACCATCTTTGTTGCCCTTCTTTGAATTGCCTCCACTCTGACTATGTCCTTACAGAGACGTGGTCCCCAGAACTGGACACAGTACTCTAACTGTGGTCTCACTAAAGACTTGCATAATGGCATCACTGCCTCCTTTCTTCTGCTGGTGATACCTTTCCCTATTCACCTCAGCATCCCGCTGGCTTTTCCCACTGCCTTGGTGCATTGTTTGGCCACCTTAAGGTAATCAGATATCATAACCCCCAGGTCTCTTTCCTGTTTGGTGGCTGATAGCAATTCCCTTCCCATCATGTATACTCCCCTGGATTCTTGTGCTTCAAGTTCATGATTTTGCACTTCGTCGCATTGAATACTACCTGCCATACTCTGAACCATTGTTCCAGTTTCTCCAGGTCTTTTCTCATTTTTTCCACCCCTTCTGGTGTATCTACCCTATTGCAGATCTTTGTGTCATCTGAAAAGAGACATACTTTCCCCTCCATTCCCTCTGCAATGTCACTGATGAACACATTAAACAGGACTGATCCTAGAACTGATCCTTGTGGCACCCTGCTGGTCACCCTCCATTCCTCGGATCTAGCTCCGTTTACTACCACTCTCTGCTTTCTATCCCTGAACCAAATTGCAACCCAGTTCACTACCTTGTGTCCCAATCCTAGGCTGCCCAGCTTGTTTATCAGCTTCCTATATGGAATGATGTTGAATGCCTTGCTGAAGTCTGGGTAGGCCACATCCACCGCTCTCCCCTGATCCACTTCCATGGTCACCCAGTCAAAGAAATCTATCAGATTCATCTGACATGACTGTCCTGACGTGAATCTGTGCTGCCTTGGATCCTGTGCTCCACTGGATTCAAGGTGCTCCACTATACTTGCTTTTAGTTACGTTTCCATAACTTTTCCCATCACAGAAGTCAGGCTGACAGGTCTATAGTTTCCAGCCTCCTCCTTACTCCCATTCTTGTGGAGAGGGACTACATTTGGCTCCACTAGTCCTCTGGAACTACTCGTGTATCCAGAGACTTGCTGAACAGTGCTGCCAGTAGTGCCACCAGTACCTCCCTCAGCTCATTCAATACTCTAGGGTGTACCCTGTCCAGTCCCATTGCTTTGTCTACTTTTAGTTTTGTGAGTTCCTTTAGGACACTCTCCTCTGTGAACAGTCCTGTGTCCACCTCCCTTCCAATTTTCTTATCTAGCTGTGGTCCCCTCCCTACAGCTTCCTCTACAAAAACTGAACAGAGGCTCAAGGCTAGGGACAAATGCTGGAGGAAATTCAAAACTTTGGGCCTCCAAGCAGACTTTAATTTCTATAGGGAGCAGTGCACGAAGTGCAAGAAGCAAATCAGGCTTGCAAAAAGCCAGTACTGCAAGGGATTATTAGTGGCTGCGGCTGGTGACCCCAGGAAATTTTGGTCACACATAAAAACCTTCCTAAGATCCAAGCAATCCCACACTACAAATGACATGATACTGAATGGAGTCCACTGCTCAGATCCACACACAATAGACCTCTCCAAATATACTACTGCCTTCCCTGCTTCACTCTCTACTCCTGATATCTCCTCCCCAAAAGGTACGCCAGTGGGACCGCCATTCTACTTTAAAGCTGTCTCCAAAACAGATGTACTCAAGTTACTCAGTTTCATATCAGACAGCACTGCGATTGGGTCTGACTGCCTGGAACCTAAGCTTCTCAAGCTGGCTGCCCCCTTTGTTACAGGGCTACTATCTAAAATCTTCACTATGTCCCTTAGTGAAGGAGTAGTACCAAATATCTGGAAAATGGCCTGAATAATGCCGATCTTTAAAAAAAGGTGACAAGAAGGATTTAGTGAACTATTGACCAATAGCAATATTATCTGTCTTAAACAAAATCCTGGAGAAGCTCATCACAAGACAGGTAACAGAGCACCTCATCAAGTATAACCTCCTGTCCACAAGTCAACATAGCTTTAGAAAGGGTCACAGCACTCAAACTGCCCTGCTACAGCTAACTAATGATACAGTGCATTTTATGGATCAGGGTCTTCTAACAGGAGCAGTTTTTATAGATCTCATGAAGGCATTTGATCTAATTGATCACCCCCTCCTGCTAGCTAACCTCCTATCCCTGGGTTTCTCAGCACAGACCATGTACTGATTTAATGGCTACCTACCCAACAGGATGCAAGTTGTAAAGTTCAACTCTGCAACCTCTGACAAAACAGTCATTGACGTTGGGGTACCACCAAGATCCATCCATCCTAGGACCTCTCCTCTTCTCGAGCTTCATTAATAATATAACAAGAAATGCCTCCTCCTGCTCATCGCTGCTGTATGCTAATGACCTCATTCTCTATACCAGCTCTGATAATGTGCTTACTTTCAACCACAGTCTATCAGAGGACTTTCTAAATGTACAATCCTGGATCACTAACTATAAGCTGGTTCTCAACATTAGCAAGACTCAGGCTATGCTTTTTGGTTTGCCTGCCAAACTAAAAAATAGTGATCTCTTCAAACTAGTAAGTGTGAATGGTACCCCTTTGGAAGTGGTAAACTCATTTAAATACCTGGGGGCTCTACTCGATGGATCCCTTAACTATGAGAGCCATATTACTACTGTGTGTAAGGCGGTCAATACTAAACTAGGGTTAGCCTACAGAACTAGCCATGTTCTCACCCCTTCCATGAGGTTGGCCATTGCCAGAGGAATTCTACTCCCATCCCTTGCATACGGAATTTCAATCTACGGCAATGCATCTAAATCCTCCCTACACAAATGGGACATAACCTATAATAATATATGCCATTGTGCCTCTGCATCCCCTAAGTTAAAACATCACTGCCTACTCTATGCAGACCTTAATTGGCCCTCTCCTATAGTTCACCAGCTCCTTGCTCTTGGGACCCTTCTGGATGGAATCCTGAGGTCCAGTATGCCTAGCTCTCTCGCCGCTGCACTCACCCCACAGACCACCTGCTATGGTCCCCATTCTGCAGATCTTTCCTTACTTCACATTTCCAGATGTAACACTTACAAAGGGAAAACAGGTTTTTCCTACATGGCCCCCAGTTACTGGAACTCACTGCCCCTTGAAATACGTCGGTCACCTAGCCATGCCTCATTTAAAAAGAGGCATCACTCTCTGCTTATTGAGAGTACACAGTGCAATTGTTTTAAACCACCCTAGATTCTGGACTCCCTACACTATTACTGTATCGGTGTCCTCATCCAGTACTTATACCTCATAGTTTCTACTTGTCTTACCACCCCTTTCCTACCCCACCTCTTACATATGTCTCCTCCCCCCACACTTTCTCCCCACAAGGTCTTACTACCTCAATCCTTCCTACCTACTTGCTTCCTCTTTGTTGTCATATTCTTTATGTTATAGCCAGTTTTGCTGAATAGAGTTGATGCCTAGATTGATAATCAGCTGTTATATGTGCACTTACCTTTGTTGTGCTTTGATATGTGAAATGTCTGTATTGTCTCCTGGATACACCAATTGCTCAAACTGTTATCCATTTTTACTATATCCTTAAATGCTATACTATAATATGCACTTACTTTCACTTCTGATATGAAGTACATGGGAATGTTTCTCCTGTCGCCTCAAATTGCTCAAATTGTTATCCATTTTAATTGCATCCCTAATATGTTGTATTCCTATATTGTACTGTATCATCACATTTTTTTCCTGTTGATGTTGTAACCTCCTGGGTCATGCCTGAAAATAGTCACTTTTGTGTCTAGTGCACTTACTCAGTTATCAAAAACTAAATAATTAAATAAAATAAATAAATATCTGTACAGGACTGATGCTTTTTCCTGGTCTCCTTCTACGCAGTCTCCCTCCTCCCCTTTTATCCTTACTATCCCCCAACCCTGGTCTTTCTTCTTTCACTAATGTACCTATAGAAGGTCTTGTCCTCCTTAGTCACTTTCTTTGCTATCTTTTCTTCTGTCTGTGAGTTTGCACTCCTGACCGCTCTTCCTGCCTCCCTTTGTTCCCTAGATCCACTGCTCTGTCCTCCTCCTTTTGTGTTTCCTTATATTTCCTGAAAGCCACCTTCTTTTGCCCTTACTTTGCCAGCCTCCTCCCTTGAGAACCACAGTGGCTTTCTTTTTCTCTTGCCTTTGTGTATTTGCTGAATGCAATGGTTTGTTACTTCCACTGCAGCTCCCTTTAGGCCCACTGGTCCTCAATTCTCCCATATTGATTTCTTCCTGCCCAGGCATCCCTGAGACATATTCCCATCCTGTCGAGGTCTGCCCTTCTGAAATCCAGGACCCTCACTTTTGTGTGGGTCGACCCCATCTCTGTACTCATCTTGAACCACACCATGCGATGGTCTGTTTAGTCAGAAGATAATCTGGATTACTTGACATGAAAAGTATTACAGTGGCATAGTACTGTGGTGACAGAAAGGAGTTAAGGTCCATCTTGTCCACCTTTCCTGCCACATGGCAGCAGCTATACCTAATTTGAGTATGGACACACACCCATGCTTATCAGCCAGAGCACTACCCTTACTCATACTGTGTGACCTTCAGTTCTATACTACCTCGGAAATTTGTCCTGTCCTGCTTTGTAATCCTCAATAATGTTAGCTTCCACAACCTTAATACATAGGCTATTGTACATCTTAACCATCACGCGTGTAAATTAATACTTTCTGATGTTTCCATGTTTCCTGCTTCCTTCAGTTGCAGTGCATGTCCTCTAGTTCTCTTTCAATCACACGTTCAAACGTATTTGTATACTTCAACCTATCCATGCACCATAGTATTTAAAACAAAGTGATCAAAACACCTCTTATCCTTTCCTAGTTACATAAGAGCTTCTTCAGTCTTTTCTTATAGCTCTTGACCGTTAAACCACTAATCTGTTTGGAGTCCCTGCACTGGACCCTCTTAATCTCTGCAGTGTTTACTGAAATCTGTTTTGAAAAACTGTCCTGATTCTCTGACCTGACTCACTTTTAATCATTACTTTCTATCTTTCTGAGAATGCTAACAACAATCATAATGCATGTATTCATTCAGAACGTGCCTCTTATCAAAGTATATGACCATAATGCATTTTCCTAATGGACTGAATGCCAATTTCCCTCTGGGGGTTTCCCAGTTCTGCATCCAGATGCTTAGGTTACCTTTGCTGCTACTTGCCCTCCTGCCAGGGGTTGGCTGACTGACTTTGCAGCCAATGCTCATGACACACTGTGGTCAGCTGATAAGGCTGCATGGCCTCAGGAAGCCATGCCATCTCACCCGAAGTGCTGAGTGCTTTTCCTCTGCAGTGCATCTTGCTCCTTCTGGTCCCAGTGCAGGGTAGTTTAGTCCAGTTGTGAACCTGAGAGTCTCAGGTGACTGTAACTGAACTTTTTTTTTATTTGCTAATCTAAAGCAGCTAATTGATGACTTCATAATGATTTATACTGTATTGGATTTACTATCACTTCAAATACTGTAGATCTTTAAAATCAAGTGTGTAGCAGAAATGCTTTGATAATCTATGGCATTTTTCAGATACCCTGGATAATAATTCTTGACCTGGATTATTTTTGTCCAGAGTGACGAATCTAGGCAATCCTGTTAAACTGTTTGGATTATCTGGTACTATTGGGAAATCATCCATTATGGATACTTAAACTATCTGCGGATAGTGGTCCAGAGTCTGAAATGCATAAGCAGAACATCTATAGTCATATGGTTTAGAGAGAAAGTGGGAAACTATTGTTTAGTTCTCAAAGTACAGTTAAGTTACGTTTGATTAATAACTCTGATTAATAAATTTATGTTAACCAGTAGGTATTTTAACAGCAAAAATAGTTCACTGAGTTAGTGTGGCAATTCACTGAGAAAATTAGAGGGCTGGCAATCAAACTGACTTCTCAGTGCAGAACATTTATATTATTGTGTCTGAACTGATTAATATTACCACATGACTCCCTAGATTGTAACGACAACTAAAGTTGCTTTTGGTAGAATAAATTCAGATGGCAACAATTCTGAATTGCAGTAAATGCTCCATATAAAAAGAGGTGTGGTAATAATGTTTTGCTATATTAAACTTGTGTGGGTGTGGAAGCTTTTGTTGAACAGAAGGCAGAATGTCTACTTAGTCAATTAAATACAACAATATGGGTGATCAGATTACACTGAAGCTGAATTTTCATTGTTATTAAGAGCACACTAACATGACAGAAAAATAAGGTAATGTATTTAACATCTCATCCATATAAGAAGCCAGCTCAAAAGTGATTTTTGTGTCACATAAACATCCTGAAGGTAAAAAGCTAGGTCCTGTACATCTATATAATGTCAGGCACAGCGTGACTTAAAATAGTTATGGAAAAAGTGAGGAAAGAAAAGCAATGTAATCCTTTGATTGAACACAGCCTGTAATTCTTTTGAGCTCAAGAGGCTACTATTATTGATCTGGGGTGGTATAATTCTGAATTATTTATGGGAGGTTGGTTGCTGATCATGGGACTGTTTATTGATCAGTGGCTTAATGAATAACAATTGTCACATAAGAATTATGCTACAAATGTCCAATAGATAAGCATTAAATAGCTGTCCCTATACAGATAGTAGTATGTACTAGTTCTCAATTGAAAATGTTTAATAGTTTTTTAAATTTACAGCTACCCATATGAGTGCCTTAACATCACAAGACCAATAAAAACTATGCAAACTGTTATAGTCAGAGTGAATGATTAGTGAAAATGACTTGCTATTTGTAACACTTAGTGTTTCTATGCCTAGGTATCCCACAGGATTGAAAACAGTTTGTTCAGTACCCGTACTATGAACTTTGCAGCATTTTGTCTTATGTTTCTTTCCACTCTTTATGACCAGCCTTCAATTAATCTTTATCTGCTCTGCTTCCATTTAATTATCTGGGGCTTAAGGTGTGTGGAGGTCAATTAAGTAGACTGGAATAGCATATACACAGATGGTGAAATAAACATTGTTTTACTGTAAATAAAAAAGAAAACAAAAACATGAACCAGATTATTTCATTCTTGATTCAGTATGTTTTCTTGATACTCTGTTATACAATTCTTCATGTTCGTGGTCATCTCTTTCTTAGTCATCAACATTGGCAGCAACTGCATCCCTCAAACCAGAAATGCAAAAACTGCATAGGTCCAGGTAAACCTCTACTTCAATGACTATTTCTTTCTTGCCAGTGACAGGGTGGGTCTGTTGGCAGCACTCTCGCCCTAGATCATTCCCACATGGGGACCAGGGCTCATACCCAATGTTGCCACTGCAGTGCAATATAGGAGGAGGTTTACATTGTTGGAAGTACTATTTTTATTTATTTAGTTAATTTTTGTTGACTGGGAAAGGAGGACTAGACAGTTCTGTCTATTTAAGCCTTGTCCTTGGGGATACAGATGGATGCCAACTAACATTGAAGTTGATTAAGCTGTCAGTGGTATTTGTTTAGTGAATTTTTACTACCTTCGGGATTACAAATTAAACTAAAGCTCCATCTGCCTACTGTATTTTGATGATAGAAATGACAGACCCCATGTTACTTTTTTAAAATAGCAGAGGATTATCCCGATAACCAGGCACCATTCTCTGTTTCAATAAGAAAGGCCTTAATGCAATTACCCATGACTCTGTGATATTGTTGAATGCATAATGGCTGTTCTAAAAAAACAGCCCCTGCACTATCAATAGCCTCTTTCACACAAGCAGCACTTACAATGACATGGTTCCCAGCCACTTGCTCTGCTCTGTCAGCACCATCACGGTCTGCTTCTACACACATACCATGTGCAACAATCTCGGGGCTCATCCGGCATTTCTGCTGTCTTTCCTGCCGGCTGAGAGCCAGAGACTTTCGGGGGGGGGTGCTGATGAGTTCTTTGCCAGCATTGTTCTACCCAAGTTCAGCTAAATATATCCTTAGGTAGTGAAAATTAAGCTGAACTCAGGGAAACCTGTTACTTGTTGGAAACAAGAGCCAAAAGCTACATTAAAAGTGCTCCAAAGATGGAGCCATGACACTGGGCATGCGCTAATGCATATTCATATCCATATCCATTGGGATATGAATATGCATATCTGTATGCCCAGTATCACGGATCCAGTTTCGAAGAATTTTTAATGTAGTTTTTGGCCATCATTCCCAAAATGTTACAGGTTTCCTGAGTTCAGCTTAATTTTCACTACCTAAGGATACATTTAGCTGAACTTGGATATAGAAGTGGACGGAAGAACACAGAACTCACATGAGCCTCGGGAACACATATGGGGACCGGATACCACAACATGGCAGGGTCTCTCGTGAGAGGCTCTGTATAAAGTGAAGTGACCACTGCCATGTTTGTAGACAGCACCAGGAAATGGCACAAAATGATAAACCGAAACAACAAACCACCCAAAACAGGGAGCGCCGAGACAGCGAATGCTCCCTTCAATGCGGTGCTCATTGCCTATACACGACAAGACAGGTAACGTTCCAGTTGGTCTGCACCACTAAATGTGGTGAAGACCCTGCTGTGTGAAAGGGGCCAATGTCTCACTCATAGGTTTGTAAAGCATTTTGAAGTAGTGTGTATGAAAGATAGATAGGGTACAAAACCAAATCCTTTTCAATTTTTTTATTGTTTTTATTTTTTTTTTATTTACAGTATTTATTTATGTATTTATTTATTTGTTAACTGGGAGGACACTTGGGTAGCCAGTGCCCGTTTACAAGGGTTACTTGAAGACGTCAAAATCAGAACCACAGACAAGCACAGTAATATACTGTTACTATGGAACATAATATGCAAGGAGTAAGTAGAAGCATACTGAGAAAACATCAGAAATTGCTGAAACATTGGCACCTGGATGGCATTTAAATGAATCTTAAGTAAATGTTTAAACTCTGTTGGGGGTTGCTTTCCAGGAGGTTCAAGCAATGGGCACTCCAGAATTTAGCCACAAAGATGAAAAATTTTTAGTGAGCATATATATAGAGAGAGAATAATGCATAGGCAACCATGAGCAACATGGCTGGTTCCATAAAGGAGTTCTAATGACATCATCATAGGAACTTTGAGAACAAAGCTTGAGAGGTCCCTGGTGTCATTAGACCACAGGATGGAAACACAGCCAAGTTGTTCAAGGTTACTAATGTGTCATTTTTATAGTATATGGCTTGAAATATAAAATAAAAAAATGCTGTCTTTTTCTTCATAAGCAATCTCTGATTTAATGTTTTATTATTGTTTAAAACAGAAACCCACCCACTCCAGCTGTTGAAAAGCCACCTAGATAAGGGGTGGATTTCAGTTTTGTTTTTAAATTTATTTATTTATTTATTTAAGAGATTTACCAGGAAGGCATGCTGAGCAGAGTACTGCTCGATTCCAGATGCACCCTGGGGTTTTGGGGTTACATTGGGAACATGATACAATCTAAAATACATACAGTGGAACAATGGTATAGACAGCAAACATCATACATTTGGAGTAATAGAAGATGTTCTGTAATATGGAGGGCTTGGTTTCTGTGTGTTGGGTAAATGAACGTAAAATGGCTGGTGACACGGGTTTCCATTCTACATACAGTAAAAAACTGCTGTACCACAGGAGGGCACAACAGCATTCTATGACCTTTGAACAGTGGTATAACAGTCTTTTAGTTAGGATGGAAATGCAAGCACAACAAGAGTTAACCATACACTATAGTGATTTTTGAAAGGCAATGCTAAACCATGTTTAACTGTACTATAGTTGAGGTAGGAGACCATGAGTGGAGAGAACATCTGAGAGCTCTGGATGGGAACTTTGCCACGAACCACATTGTTAGTCATTGTTCCAATAAAGAGGATAATGTATGGGGAGCAGTTAACAACCAAGGTGTATTTGCATCAAGAGGTTGTCCTAGTTTGTAAACCTCAAGAGCACAGCTCGAGAGGTTTACAGTTACCATGGTAACCTCGAGGTGCAAATTCACATTAGTTGTTAACTGCTTCCCATACATTGTCTTATATAGTGTATGGGAAACAGTATGTGCTTTTATCCAGAAAAAACAGTCCCAACTGATTCGGAAGTAAAACTGAATGCAGAGGTCAAGAATCAGTTTACGTGAACAGTGCGTCTTCCGGAAGTGCCACAGGGAAAGCTCATTTGACGAAGAGATGCTTCAGGAACATGCTTCTTGAACTACAGGTATCTTGTGACAGAAACAAAAAAAATAAATAAATATGTGAACACATTTATTTTGCCAGGCACTGGGTCGGGGATTTATTTTTTAAATCCCCGCAATTGAGAAACCGCCATTTGCCGAATGCTGCTGCGTGCTAAGCGCGCTGGTGTGTTGGAATGTTGGATCTCAGCAGCATTCCTTCTTGTTATGGTATTGTTAACAGCAAGAGAATGTCAGAATGATACCATAACAAGACTGTCTCTAGGGAATTTTATCGATAATAACGTTCCACCATACACTATAAAGCATTTACAGCAGAACTCAAAAGGCAACAAATTTAGAGCAGAGTACATCACAATGATGGGTGTTGGGATTCATATAATAAACAAATTGACAAACTTTGTTATAGAGCCCTTTAACCCTTACTAGGTTAGGGTCAGTAGCAGCAGAGTAAATTAAGATACAAAAGTCAATTAATTGGAAGGAAAACAATTTAAACAGCTAACTTCCTAGTCTTGAGAATGAAGTTGCCTGCTGTTATAAAAAAGGCCCAGGTGATAACAAGCAGCTTTGATTAGGCTGTCAGCATGGTTGCGATATGATAGTGTATGGTCAAAGTCCAAGTCCAGGTAATTAATGAAGGGTAGGTCCTTAATGGGGATTTTGGCCAGTGAAACAAAGCGCAAGTAGTGTGGAGTAAAATACTGTCTCTTAGCGGGACTGTAATAATAATAATAATAATAATAAACTTTATTTATAATGCGCCTTTCAAAATCAAGGCACAGTACACAGTTAAAATGATTTAACAATACTACATCATTATAAAACATCCAAATAATTACAGTCTGTCAACTTCAACACCATCACCATGTGCCTTATTCCATAAGTACTTTTTCAATGCTTGTTTAAAGCCCCCCACAGTCATACACTCTCTAATCCAATGGGGTAGAGAATTCCAGAGGGTTGGTGCCACGAACATAAAAGCCCAGGCCCCAGAAGATTTTAAAAACACCCTCAGAATCTCTAGCAACCCCTCGTTAGTTGAGCAGAGCTGTCGCTCCGGGAGGTAAGGAACCAGAAGCTCTTTCAGGTAGTCAGGGCCCAGTCTGTGTAGGGCTTTATAAGTCAGTAGTCCAACTTTGAAGGGGATCCGCCACTGAACAGGCAGCCAGTGCAGCTCCCATAGCACTGAGGTAATGTGGGAAGATCGAGGAGTCCCCATCAACAACTCGGTTGAGGAATTCTGCACCAGCTGCAAGTGGCGGATATCAACCCCTGGAATCCCAAAGTAAAGGGAGTTGCAGGAATCCAAACACAAGGTCACAAATATGTGGATCAATGTAGGCAGGTCCCTGGATGGAACAAGGTGCTTGATCCTAGCACTGTTTCTCAGATGGTAAAAGGATAACTTAACAACAGCTGACATCTGTAAACGTAATGTCAGCCCATCGTCAAGAATCACCCCTAGGTCTCACACCTGTTCAGAGATAGGGAGTTCAACATCCTCGAGGAGTAAACCTATGGATTGATGTGCTCCCCAATCCCCTATCCGGTGACCTGGATCCACAACCATCACCTCTGTCATCCCAGGATTCAAGTTCAACCAACTGGACTTCATCCAACCTTGGATTTTGATAAGGCAGTTATTAAACACCGAGAGTGCTCCATCCTGGTCTGGTGCAAAAGACAGGTAGAGCTGGGTATCATCGGCATAGCAATGAAACTTCAGCCCATACCATCTTACAATGTCTCCAAGGGGGAGCATATACACTGCAAACAACATGGGAGACAGCACTGAGCCCTGAGGCACCCCACAAGACAGAGAGATGGGGTCGGAGAAAAAAAAAACACAGACACTACCCTCTGAGTTCTACCAGTGAGGAATGAAGTAAACCATCTGTAGACCAAACCAGAAAGCTCACAGATGAATCTCAGGTGCTCAAGCAGAACCCCATGGTCAACGGTGTCAAATGCAGATGACAGATCAAGCAGAACCAAAATGGATCTTTTTCTCTGGTCTTTCATCATCAGGAGATCATTGAGCACCTGAACCAGCGCAGTCTCGGTACTGTGCCTCTTTCGGAAACCAGATTGGAGAGGTTCGTAGATGCTATGGATGGTCAGATGGTTCTCCAGCTGAGCAGCCACTACTTTCTCAGTCACCTTCCCCACAAAGGGAAGGTTAGAGACTGGCCTGTAGTTAGCGAGAGAGTCTGGGTCCAAAGAAGCCTTCACCAACAGTGGTGTCACCACTGCCTCCTTCAGGGAGCAGGGGTACTCACCAGAGTCAAGGAAGCACCAGACTATCTGCGCCAGAACCGGGGCGGTAACATCACCACAGCCCATTATCAGGGCTGTAGGACCCAGATCTAAACTACAGCATGTAGTGCGCATACCCTGGACAATCCTCATAACATCCACGATTTCCAGCTGTTCGAAGGAACTCCAGGAAAAAAGAGGGATAGTGACCAAATGCTGATCCACAGCAACTCCCATAGAGAGTGCTGCATGGGTCTCCACCCTGATGTCGGACACCTTATCCACAAAGAACCGAGCAAGCTCATCACACTGCAATTGTGAAAAGGCTCTATGAACCTGTAGACAGGCTGGGTTGCACAGCCTGTCCACAGTTCGAAAGAGCTGAGCTGGTCGGTTCTGAGAGGCAGCAATTTCCCTGGAGAGGAATTCTGCCTTCTTACGGGAAATTGCTGACAGATAGAGTTGATAATGCTCTAGCAGTCTAAGATGGTTGGCATCTAAGCTGGATTTCCGCCAGCACCACTCTAACCTGTGTCCTAGTCACTGCATCTCCCTTAGGTCCCCATAAAACCATGGAGACCGAGGGTGAAGGGAGAGAGGACGCACACAGACTGGAGCAATGGAATCCAGTGCTGAGGTAATGGCCTTATTATATGCCAGAACCAAAATCTCTAGATCCAAGCTCGCCACTGGAAATTCTGATAGATCAAGTACCGCAGTTAGATCATCAGGAGTCACATCCCGTAAAGGGCGGTACTTGACCATCTCCACAGGGGCTGGCCTACGAAGAGGGGTGCAAAAATTGAATTGCACAGTGTAATGGTCCGACCATCCGACGGGTTCCACCCCCACATCAGAGGCCTCCATCCCCAGGAGGAAAACCAGATCAAGGGAATGGCCATGTTTATGAGTGGGAGAGGTAACCACCTGTGAGAGGCCCAATGAATTCATCAATTGGAGGAAGTGCTGTCCAAATTGCGAGAGTTCATCATTGATCCAGGCATTGAAGTCACCCAGGACCATTAGCCTGGGTGACTCAAACACCAGGTCGACCACGAAATCCACCTCTTCCTTAAGGAATAGCTTCTCGTCCCTGGGTGGATGTAGATGAGAGCCAACCTATAGCCCCCACCTGCCACTAGGACACATTCGAATGATCTGGTCTTCTCAACTGGGACACTTGTGAGATCCAATTTGGTCTTGAAACAGACCGCAACCCCCCCTCCCCTGCGGTCCAATCTCGGTTGGTGTATCACCAAATACCCGGCTGGAACTGCCGCCTCAGGTACGGGGCCAGCATTACCATCCAGCCAGGTTTCGGTGATGCATGTCAGATCCGCCGTACTCACCAAGTCTGCAACAATAGCAGTCTTGTTCACAACAGATCTGGTGTTGCATAACACAGCCCGAGTTGGGCAGAGCTCCGGGGTTGCCCTAGCCACCTGCCTACCATCAATGGAGGTGCCATTGGGTATGGAGACCAAACAAGGAGACCCACGTTCTAGACTCCATTTCACCCCAGGGTGTCTTCTGGGCTTAACCACCCTCGATGGAACGCCTTCCTCATCCGGGCCTCCGCTGTTCACCGCCCCACCCTCCCGCGGGCACACCCAGAGCCCGCAGCATTGATAGACAGAAAAGCAACGGTGGGGGAAGAAAAGGGGCAGAGGGCATGAAGAGCAGGGGATGAATAGCGCGTGACCTGGGGGGTGAGACAGTGATGCATATCCCAGACCTCAAACATGGCTCAAAAAGAGTCAATACACTTCCAGTCTAGCTTGTAAACATAGATTTATAAAAGCCAAATCCAAATAAATAATATAATAACTAAAACTAAAAAGCTAAACAGGAAATTAAGTCACCATCAGAAATTGCTTTCAGGGAAAAAGAAAAAAAAAAAAAACTACATCCACATAAATGAATATCCCTCCTCTCACAAGGTAGTCCCGTTAAGATAAAAATCACAGTTTCCGATTCAGATCACACCTGGGACCTGGGAAAGTTAAATAATAAATAGGGTAAACAGCAAGAGACTCCAGGGCAATGCATATAAACATAGAAACATAGACTTTACTGGCAGATAAGGACCGCTTGGCCCACCTAGTCTGCCCATTTCCCTACCTATTGGATCAGCTGCAGATCCTAGTTAACCAACAGTTTACTTCCTTCTACTCCCCACTATAATTGCCTTATGTCTGTCCCATGCATTCTTGAATTCCCTCACTTTTTTTGACCCCACAACCTCCTCTGGAAGGCTGTCCCATGTGTCCACCACCCTCTCCATGAAAAAATACTTCCTTACGTTGCCCCCTGAGCCATCCCCCCCTCTATCTTCAAATTGTGCCCCCTTGTTCCTGCTCACCTCTTTTTCTGAAAGATGCTACCCTCTTGGACTTTGTTGATTCCCTTGAGGTACTTGAAAGTTTCTATCATGTCACCCCTCTCCCTCCTTTCCTCAAGGGTATACATATTAAGCTCTTTTAGTCTCTCTTCGGATGGCTTCTGGTGCAGACCCTGCACCATTTTAGTCACCCTCCTCTGGACTGCCTCCATCCTGTCTATGTCCTTGTGGAGAAGGGGTCTCCAGAACTGCACACTACTCCATATGGGGTCTCACTAACTGTTTGTACAGAGGGATAACAACTTCCTGTTTTCTAATGGTGATGCCTCTCCCAGTGCATCCCAGTATTCCCCCAGCCTTCCTTACTGCCTTCTCACATTGCTTGTCTACATTAAGGTTGTCTGATATGACTACCCCAGGTCCCGTTCCATTTTTTTTGTTGATAGCAGCTCCCCCCTTCCCCATTGTGTACGCTTCCCCTGGGTTTTTGTTTCCCAGGTGCATCACTTTGCACTTCTTTGCATTGAATCTAAGCTGCCATACTTTTGACCATTCCTCCAACCTTGCCAAGTCCCTTCTCATTCTTTCCATCCCCCTTGTGTAGCAACCCTGTTGCAGATCTTTGTGTCATCTGCAAAAAGGCATACTTTTCCTTCCAGTCCCTCCGCAATGTCACCTATAATGACATTAAAGAGGACCAGTCCCAGTACTAAACCCTGCGCTACCCCACTAGTAAGCCCCTTTCTTCAGAGTGTACTCCATTTACTATTACCCGCTGCATCCTGTTGTCGAGACAATTTGTTACCCAGGCTACCACCCTGGGATGCACTCCCAGGATGGCTAACTTTGTTTATTAATCTTTTGGGACTGTGTCAAATGCCTTGCTAAAGTGTCAGCATGGCTCAGTTGGTAGCACATCCGCCTCTGGACCAGAAGGTCATGGGTTCTCGTCCCACACCGGGATTGGACTTACACCTAAAAATCACTGGCATCCGAGTGCAGTATTGGGGGATGCTGTACTGCAGGGGTGTGCCGTCCTTCGGATGAGATGCTAAAACGAGGTCCCTTCTGCCCATCCTGGTGTTGTCCTGGTGGGTGTCCAGGTGGAAGTAAAAGAACCCTGGGCACTCTTCGCAAAGTGCAGGGAGCATTCCTGGTGTCCTGGCCAACATTCCCCTTCCCATAAACCAGTTAATTCAATTATCCAGGCTGTGTGTGGGTGATGATGTGCGATATGGCTGCCACCACACATTCAGTCACTTCACTACCAGTCTATCATTGCTTGTAAAGCACTTTGGGATACTGTGTATGAAAAGTGCTATATAAATGCTGATTCTTCTTCTTCTTCTAAAGTCTAAGTAGGCCATATCCACAGCCTGTCCCTGGTCTACTACTTTGGTCACCTAGTCAAAGAAATTATTAGATTCATCTGACATGAACTTCCCATTGTGAATCCATGCTGCCTTGGGTCCTGTGTCCTGCTGGCCTCTAGATACTCAACAATTCTTTCTTTAAGAAGTGATTCCATCATTTTCCCTACCACTGAGGTCAAACTAATGGGTCTGTAGTTTCCTGCCTCTGCCTTGCTGCCACTTTTGTGAAGGGGAATCACATCCATTCTCCTCCAGTCCTCAGGTACCACACATCCTCCCATGATTTGTCAAAAAGGGTAGACAGTGGTGTCACTAGGTCTCCCCTTAGTTCTTTTAGAATTCTGGAGTGAATCCTGTCAGGCCCCATTGCTCTGTCCACCTTGAGTTTTAGGAGTTCTTTCAGGACCCTTTTTTCAGTGAACAGACTGGTATCGACACCCCTATCCAGAGTGCTTCTATTATTTGGTTTAGGTACCTCCCCCTCTTCTTCTTTTGTGAATACTAAGCAAAGGTATTCATTCAGTATCTCTGCCTTTTCACTGTCACCCTCTGCCCACCTTCCCTCCCCTTTATTAAGCATCACTATTCATTTGTCTTTCTTTGCTCCCTAATGTACTTATAAAAGGTTTTATCCCCCTTCTTGACTGAGTTGGCTATATTTTCCTCAGTTTGGGCCTTCGCTATTCTGACTGCCTTTCCCACTTCCTTCTGCCTTAACTAATATAGTTCTCTGTCCTGCTTCTTCTGTGATTCCTTATACTTCCTGAATGCTATCTTTCTCTCCCTAACCTTCTCCACCACCTTTTTTGAGAACCATAGAGTTTTTTTTTTACTTCATTTTGCTTTATTTGCTTCACACAAAGGCTTGTTGCCTCTGTGATGGCAGCTTTGATTTTCCCCATTGTTCTGCCACCCCTCATTCCTGCCCATTTGCTAGTGCATTCCATAGGCACTCACCCATTTTGTCATGGTCAGCCCTCCCAAAGTCCAGTACCCTCACATTTGTATGGCTTGATTCTATGGCTGTGTTTATCGTGAACCACATTGTTTGGTGGTCACTTGTTTCCAGCTGGCTACCCACTTCTATATCTCTGATCCTCTCTCCATCCCTGTTTGAGAATCACTCTATATAATAGCAGCCACTGCCGGCATTTCATAGTAGGGACCAAACGGTGGTGTTGCACTTTGGTGTCTGCTGGTTTGGCTTGTTCACATTACAGCTGTAAAATGATAACTAAGAGAACCCCTTTTCCATGGAGGTAAAAGTAAGAAATAAATCAATTTAGACAGAAACAGAAACAGCAAGCTCCGGGGGAAATTACTTATATGTAGAAATATTCTGTGGACCCAGTCCTTATATACAAATGCAAAACATGCACACTGGGGGTTCAGGCCACAAGTGAAGCCAAACACCAAAACACTGTAAAATCTTCTTTTATTCTTTAAATGACAAACATTTCATCATCTCGTGCATGGCTTCATCAAGGGAATTACTGTGATTTCATAGATATAAACAGCCATAAATATCTTTGCACAATCTTCTAAATTAACATTAAAGCATCAGAATATGACAGCTTTTAACATACCAGCTGTTACTTCAGTTACTCCTAAACTAATTCCTCTCTTGGAAAAGACTGCTTTTCAGTAAGCTTGGTATTGGTGAAATATAACATAAGTCTATATATCGTAAGTACTTTTTTTTTATCATTTTACTTATGCTTGGTGCTATGCATTTACCACCACACCCGAGTGCAAGCACATACAAAATTAATTGTGCACCACCAGTGCTACTTCTTCCATCTGACTGACCTTTTAGGCATGGCTGCCATTCTGAGCACTTGCTAAACTCTAAGGACAAACTGAACGTGATTATAGTAAACACGCCAGGTTATGCAGTATAAAATAGGAACTTAACTCATATTTAAAGTGGAGTTTTTATCTCAGCTTTCTCCAGCAGCATGTCTGTCTCACAGTGCAAATCAGCAGCACTGAGCTCAACTGAATCCTTTCTTTATGTATCCACAGCTATGGGGGTGCAGCAATGTGTTGTGATGTCACCACACACACACCAGAAGCATGGTTGCTAGGCAACCTCCCCAGACACCTGAACACTGTCAGTTCCAAGGCAGGCACGATGTGGGTCTGCAGAGTGTTTAAATACCCTAATAAAAATATGCTTATACTGCAATTTCTATCATGTTCAGAAGCTGTAATGTTAATTTAAAAGACTGAGCAAAGATATTTATGGCTATTTATATCTATTAAATCACAATAATTCCCCCTAAAGAAGCCACACACGAGGTGGTGAAATGCTGGGGCATTTAAAGAACAAAAGAAGACCCCAATGTACATAATTTAGGCAGAAAGACATTTTAACTTTTCAGATTTACCACTGGGGGGGAGTTGCACTGGGCTGTCTTTGTATGTTGTAATAGTGCTACAAAACCAGTAGCACCCCTCATCAGAAATATGATTCTAACTTAGTGAATAAAACAAGGGTAAAGTGTACTATTTTTAGATTTTGTTAGAAGTCACAAGGGACCCCAGTTCTGACTGGTCTCAAATCTGTAAATAGTCAGTAAACTGCTCCACTATGTTAGGGACCATGCCAGTTTGGTGTAGCTTCCTTCGTATTAATGAATAATCAACCAGATCAAAAGCTTTGATCAGGTTGATGAAAATGGCAGTGGCATTCACGAGAATCCAAAGCTTAATGAAGATAATTAGCTCAAGTCAGTAAGGCAGTAAGAATGCAGTGAGTACAGTAAGTCAAAGGCTGTGCTGCCTAGGGGCTCAAGGTATTAAACTAAGCATGATGGTATGATAGAGACATACAAGTATCTTACAGGGAGGAACAGGGTGCAGGAATACTCTATTTTTAAGCGAAAAAGATGTTCCAGGACTAGAGGGCATGGGATGAAGTTGGAGGGAGGATGATTCAGAGGAAACGTGAGGAAGAATTTCTTCGCAGAACGGGTGGTGGACAAGTGGGACACCCTGCCAGAGGAAGTGGTGGGGGCTGAAACAATCATGGGATTTAAGAATGCATGGGATAGACATAAAGGAATTCTGGAGGTCAGGGCTAAGGGGCAACAGGCTTCTAGGAAAACATAAACTGAACTTACAAGCTCAAATGGGCAGACTGGGTGGGCCATAGGCCCTTATCTGCTGACACTGTCTGTGTATCTATGTATCTATGGTAGCTGACCAAATACCACTCTTTCTAGCAATTTTGACAAAAGCTATAGCAGAGAGATGGGACCATAGTTATTAAATTGCACACTGGTCCCACTTTAATAAACAGAAATAACTGTACCCTGCTTTCATATTTTGTAGGCTGTTTGTTTACAGAGTGCTAGATTGATTCATTTACACAGTGGAAGTGCAAGTTCCTTCTTAACAATTTTCACTAGGTACATGTCAATCCAGTTGGGGCACTCTCAAGTTTTATAATTAAGTTTCTTCAGGTACTCTAGGACATTTGCCACCCCTGAGTGTGAGAAATGGAAAATGAGTCTCATGTCATATTGTGCAAAGAAAGTTACATTTTGCTTCGATTTAGGAGGATTATTCTACTGTAGTGAACGTTAAAGCAGTCAGCAATAGATACAGCATCATCAGTTGTCACGCCAATGACATCAAGTGAGGTGGGAACAGAGTTACTGCACCAATCTAGCATGGAGTTCAGGATGTACCAGAGCTTGAAGGGTTGGGCAAATTCTGGGTTTGTTTTTCCTTGACAAATTTAGGTTAAGCCTGTCACACCTTTGTTTTGCACTTGGCTTCTTCATAGACCAAGTACAATAGATAGGGTAGTGGTCACTAGTAGCATCAGGTAAGGTACCAGGGGTTCATATTTTACCAGGCTTAGAGACCAGAACCCAATCAGAGTCTGGGTATAAGTATTATAGTTGAGGCAGGAAGTGGAATTAATGACTTGGGTGAGGCTCAACTCAGAAATCTTATCATCCGCATAAAAGTTTTGTTTATCGAACCTATTAATATTGAAATCACTGAACAAAATCAACTCATGAATAGCATTCTTACATTTGTATGAATTCTTTACTCACAGAATATGAGTGACTGGTAACAGTGGGAACTTAAGCCTTTTAAATAACTCCAAGTTAGTTACAGTGCTAGTGTAAAGGTAGGTACAGTGAAAGAAGGGTTAGTCATTTGATTTGGACTGACTACTATATATTAAGCTTACATTAGCAAATCTGTTTCTTTTGTGACCTTGCCTAGGAATTTAGCTTAGCTATTTAGGAAAAAAGTTAGATGACAAGTGACTACACGTCCCACTTTACTGACATTAAAACCAGGTGTTGTCATCAAGGTTGCTGTTGATACCATTCTGGCTGAAGAGTGAAGCATTTTCACCTGCTAGTTTCTGATCCTGAGGACCTTGACTAATGGAGTTTGCTGTGATTACAGCACCTCTGCGACACTGGTATTCTTCAGCCTGCAATCTCAAGAAGGACCCAAACACTAAGTGGCCTTCCCCACATGCCTGTAATCAGTTTATGTTTTTGTTTTTGAAAATGATGTTGCTTTATTATTCTACTGAAATTACTAGAAATTGTTTTATTGTATAGTGCACCATGATGTTTTCTCTCCTTTCAAATCCCAGCAAAAACCTCATATAGCATTTTTATTTACGTGTGACAGTTTTACGTTAATGGGAGTGCCCTCGCATGAGAAAGAGAAATTATGGATGATTTGTAAAGGAGGAGGGATTTTTGTGATGCTGTTAAGCTTTGCAAGGTTAATAATTAAACTGTAAATGAATGCAGTGGTGCATGTTTTGGGGGAAATGTTGTACCTTCTGATTGTCTTTTTATTCCTTATAAAATTGCCCCTTTTCTCCTGTCTTGTAAGATGTAGTATGCCAGTTATAAAAGATGGCATGGGTGTGAACCCTATCTGCAGTTACCTCTTCCAGCTAGGCTAAGATATTTAATTACTAGATGCAGATTAGAATGTATGAACCTAGAAATAATGGTGGCCAGATATAGTAATGTAAAGAAGACCCAAGATGTGAACTGCTGTTGTAACCTAGGGCATAATGAGACATTGTTTCATTATGATCCTTTGCCTGTTTACACACAATATGGAGACATTTTTATCTCAGAGTTACTATAGAATAAGTATTCTCTATGAGATTGTTTTGAAATCTTGTAAACTGTTTTACTGTTAATGACGCTCTGATGGTAGCCAACTGTATTGATGCTGTGTTAAGGAACCAAAAGAGAATAATGGCCATGAATGTTCAAATATAAAAAAGACTGCTTTATGTACAATACTACAAATATAATTTTGTTATGTGCACAGGATTGTGAGACTGAAAGGAGAGGATGGGGTAGTGTAGAGGATGACCACCAGAAATCAGACACACTGAACAAACACTTCTGTTCAGTTTTTACAAAAGAGGGTAAGGAAATGGGCCAGCAATAAGTGATGAGGGCAGGAAGAGCATGGACATGGACACAGGCCCCTTTCCAAAGGAAAGGGCCCTCAGGGAACTGGAAGCAGTAAGAGTTGAAAAGGCTATGGGACAAGATGAGGTGCACCCCTGGATACTGAAAGAGCTAAAGAGAACAGTTGACATTGATGTCACACTGACTCATAAGTGGAAGCAGGAAGAGAAGCTGTGTAGTTCTCTTTTTTTATTTTTTTTACTATGCTTTTTTCGGCCAGCCCTGCGCTGGTCTTCAGCCATAGTCACATCCCCCACCTCCTCCGGCCCCCACATGAGCTGTACTCCCCTATGCCCCCTGGCTTAGACCCCAGGGTGGGGTCATGGCACTTACCTGTGTCGTGAACGTCGGTTCGGGTTGGAGAGCCAGCCTGAGGGCACATTGGAGGCGGCTAGGAGGGCTTCACTGAGGTGCTTGGCAGGCATTTTTTTTCTGTATTTCTTCCCTCAGGAGCCAGGTGCATGCAATGACATCAGGTGAGGCAGCCTGCACATGCTCCCATGCCACTCCCCTTGAGACGTCTGCATCCGACCCCTCCATGTGCATGCCCATATACCTTGCTCCCCAGCCTCCGCTAGAGAGCATTCAGGTATCGGTGCCATGAAACCCCCCTCCCCAGGGAAGGAGAGCAGTCCTCTGGACGCTTCATCCTACCATGCCCCTGCCAACCCCCAGCAGCCTGTGTCCATTCCCGAACACGGGTCACCTGTGTGGCGTCCAACGCCTTAACCTTCAGTGCCATCGGGCTGACCGAAGCTGTGTAGTTCTGAAAGTCTTACACAAGGACTACTGGCTTATGCCTACTTCGGCCATAGTGGCCTTGTTTTTAGCATCTAGTCATTTGGACTTTTAAACAGCTTGCCAGGGCCATGATTGAGTGGCTTTCACTCGCCGGAGCACAGATTTATTGCAGTATGTTTTTAAAACCAGTCACTTACTATTTTATTTGGCACTGAGGGCAGGTCTGTGGCCGAGTGTGACCCCAGTACACTTCTGGGTCACAGGCACAGCTAAATTGGAGCCCTGCTGTGAGCAGGGCACGCGCAGCTCCTTGCATGGAGGGCATGTCAGGAGCAGTCAGAGCATACAGCCCTTACAACAAGTCAGGCATAACAACCACGTAAGAGTCCAGCATGCCATAAAAATATTACAAAGGAATTTCAAAGATGAAAATAGGTGGCATACATATCAAACCAACCCCTGATAGTATAGGGGCAGGCTGGCAGCTATGCAAAAGCTGCAATATGTACACAAAGGGTGAAAGTTTGGAGAATTGTGAGTGTGGCAAATGTGTCCTAATAACAACCCTGTTACAATAAATAGCTATATTAGAACATAGCCCCTCGGTAAAGGAGGAGATCACACGTTTAGAAGCATTTATAGACTAGGCAAATGCCTTCTTCTGCCCTGAACCCACCTTAGTTAGTCTAGGTGAAGCAAGAATGGATCCCTCACTAAGTCCCCAGGATACATATGTTGCTCAAAATGAAGTACTTGAAGCCTGGAGTATAGCTCAACCCCAAACAAGCAAAACAAAAAGAAAGGGAGGTCAAGTTGGGAACAGCAATCCAGTTGTACTAAAAAACAAATCTGAGATCTTAACAGATGAGCAATCATCGATGGAAGAAGCAAAACCTGAAACACATAAAGGCATACTAGTAATAGGAGACTCAATCACCAGAGGGATAGACTCAGAAATATGCAAAGGAAGAAATGAGTTCACAACTGTTAGCACTATGCCTGGGGTCAAAATCAGTGACATAAAAAATATGTCAAGGGGATTATTATCAACCCTGTCTAATCCCATAGTAGTATTGCATGTAGGGGTAAATGACATAGGATCTAGGCCTCTAAGAAATATTTATGTGGACTGTGATGCAGTGGTCCAAGCAATTCAAAACATTGGGGGTGACATCATAACATCAGGTATGTTGCCAGTCAGAGGGAGAAATGTTTATAAAAACAAAGAAAAACAGATAGTAAATAAATGGCTTAGAGATTGGTGTGCTATATGAAAGTTTGGATATATAGACAACTGGGTAAACTGTGGGGATGAAAGGTTATTTAGAAGGGGATGGGTTGCATCTGAACAAGATAGGGTCAAGACATCTAGCAAAGATTATAAACAAGCAACTACTTACTCATTTAAATTAGCAGTTAGGAGGGTAAGGGATACACCAGCACCAATCAACCATAAACTAAATACAAATGCAATTGATATTGGTTGGAATGGCGTACTACTAAATGCAAGAAGCCTGACCATCATTGAGATAGAACAGATTTCACTTTTGCACCATAACTGAAACCTGGTGGGACACCTAGCATACCTGGGACCAGAAAATAAAGGGATACCAACTCTTCACAAAGTCTAGGAAATAAAGAAAGGGTGGTGGCATACTCTATATGTCAGGGATAACGTACACGTTGAACAGATTGAAGTCTTCACTGATAACCTTGAACATCTATGGATCAAAATAACCCCTGTTAGCTCACTGAAAATAGTGATGGGCGTAGTGTATAGAGCCCCCTCTATCACAGACGAGGCTGATTATTCATTACAACAATACATTCGTAACTTGAACCCAGCCAATAGGTTAATAATTGTAGGGGACTTCAACCTGCCTGGAATAATTTGGGATTCTCTCACAGGCACAGTTAAGGCTGAAAAAAACATACCTTGAAATATTCGAGAAAGTGGGCCTAGAACAGCTAGTGCAACATAGCACAAGGGGACAGTACATATTAGCTTTGATATTATACAATGGCAAGAAAGAATCCTGGTCTCTGATTGGTCAGTCTAAGACTGGACCCGTGATGTTATCCCAGTACAACATCACGGGTCTAGTCTCAGCACTGTGAACCAATATGGATGATCCCAATGATCCCTTTTTTTGCAGCTCCTCTTAAGAAACAAAAATATTTTTCCACACTAATAAAAACATTCTTTAAAACTATTTTTTTATTTTATATGTAGCAATGAGCCATTGTATAATAGCAATAATGCCCTCCATGGTGTGTGTCGTTTGGGATAACATCACGTCTCAGTTGTTGGTTGCACTCGGCCTGTGGTCTCGTGCCCAACCACCTGAGGCGTGACTTTATCCCAGCATGACACACACCCTGTCAGGCATTATTGTTTAATTGACCAACATGAGGGCACATATACTAGCTTGCAACACCAGAGCACCGCTGGGCAACAGCGACCATAACATGGTCAGCTTCACAACTCAGGAACAAAACAATCTCATAGAAGCAGCTGCACAGGGAAGCAGCTGCACAGGGGAGGGAGCTGGATGTCATTGTCCACCTAGGGACAAATGACCAGGCTAAGAAAGGGATCAGAGCAGTGCAGGAAGAGTTTGTGGAGTTGGGGAGGGGCCTTAGACAAGTAGCATGCATGGTAACCTTCTCGGAGGTGCTGCCTGTCTATGGCGTAGGTGAGGCTAGGGTGCTCCACACCATGGGATTCAATCAGTGGTTGAACAACTGGTGCAGAGCTCAGGATTTGGCTTCACTGGGGACTGGGGGTCCACCTGGAGTGATGCAGGCCTATACTAGAGTGATGGTCTGCATCTGTCCAGGAGGGGAACCAGGATCCTTGGTGATAGGTTTAAATGCTTCATTGGCAAGCATTTAAACTAGCCAAGGGGGGAGGCACTGGACAGGAGCAGAGAAATCCTAGCCCCCCAAAAAAGTCAGTGTAGTAAGTGAGGTAAACACCAAGTTAGAGATGTCGATAGGGAGAAGGGCAGGGGTAAATGGAGAAAGTGACAAAGGCAATAAGGACAGGGATGGGGCAAAAAGGGTAAGGCCATCAGGAAATGGAGGGTAATGAGTACCAACGCCTGTAGTCTGTGCAGCAAGCTCCCTGAACTGGTGGCCTTGATGGAAGAGGGATGCCTGGATATCATAGCAGTCACAGAAACATGGTACACAGAGAACCATGACTGGGCTGTTAACATACCATGGTACACAACCTACAGGAGAGACAGGGAGGGGAGAAGAGGGGGAGGAGTAGCTCTCTATGTAAGGGAAGGGATAATAGCAACTGAACAAAAGAGTAAACAGGGAGGAGAGGAGGCACTGTGGGTCACCTTAGAGACTGGAAATGGCACCACAATCCGCATAGGGGTTGTTACAGACCCCCATGTCAAGGGGAGGGAATGGACAAGGATATGATAGAAGACATTCTTAGGATGGCAGAGAAAGGGAAGATACTGTTGATGGGAGACCTGAATATGCCAGATGTTAACTGGAGCACATTTGCTGTAGCCACATCCAAGAGCAGGGCCATTCTCGATGCCCTACAGGTGGCATGCCTCAGACAGCTAGTTTTGGAACCCACTCATGAGAAGCAATCTTAGACCTCATACTCTCAAATGGGGACAGTGAGAAGATCTCAGATCTAGAAGTGTGTAGCCATCTGGGAACAAGTGACCACCAAATAATGTGGTTCACGATAAATTCAGCTACAAAGTCAAGCCATACAAAAGCGAGGGTACTGGACTTCAGAAGGGCTGACTTTGGCAAGATGGGAGCATGCCTTAGAAAAGCACTAGCAAATAGGCTAGAAGGAGGGGGTGGAGCAAAAATTGGGAAACATCAAAACTGCCATCACAGAGGCAATAAGCCTTTTTGTGAAGCAAATAGACAAATCAAAACAAAAGAAAAAGCTGCTGTGGTTCTCAAAAGAGGTGGCGGGGAAGGCCAGGGAGGAAAAAGATAGCATTCAGGAAGTATAAGGAAACACAGAAGGAACAGGACAGAGAGCTGTACCAGTTAAGGCAGAAGGAAGTAGGGAGGGAAGTCAGAATAGCAAAGGTCCAAACTGAGGAAAAGATAGTCAGCTCGGTTAAGAAGGGGGATAAAACCTTTTATAGGTACATCAGGGAGCGTAGAAAGACAAAGGGAGGGAGGGATAATGAGGCTGAATAGAATGGACAGTGGGTGGGCAGAGAGGGACAGTGAAAAAGCAGGGATGCCGATTTTGCTGAATGAATATTTCTGCTCAGTATTTACAAAAGAGGAGGAGGGGGATGTGCCTAACCCAATTAATAGAAGCACTCTGGATAGGGGAGTTGATCCCAGTCCTTTCACAGAAGAAAGGGTTCTGAAAGAACTCGAAAAACTGAAAGTGGACAAAGCAATGGGGCCTGATGGAATTCACCCCAGAATTCTAAAAGAATTAAGGGGAAAACTAGTGAAACCACTGACTACCCTTTTTAACAAATCATGGGAGGATGGTGTGGTACCAGGGGACTGGAGGAAGGCAGATGTGATTCTCCTTCACAAAAGTGGGAGCAGGACAGAGGTAGGAAACTACAGACCTGTCAGTTTGACCTCTATGGTAGGGAAAGTGATGGAATCACTTCTGAAGGAAAGAATTGTTGAGTACCTAGAGGCCAGTGGGTGACATGACCCAAGGCGGCATGGGTTCACAGCGGGAAGGTCATGTCAGACAAATCTAATTGATTTCTTTAACTGAGTGACAAAAGTAGTAGACCAGGGAGGGCTGTGGACATGGCCTACCTAGACTTTAGCAAGGCATTTGACACAGTCCCACACAAAAGATTAATAGTCAAATTAACCAGCCTGGGAGTGGGTCCCAGGGTGGTAGCCTGGGTAAAATATTGGCTGGACAACAGGACACAGAAGATAGTTGTAAATGGAGTCCACTTTGAAGAAAGAGGTGTTACTAGTGGGGTACCGCAGGGTTCAGTACTGGGTCCAGTCCTTTTTAATGTCTTTATAAGTGACATTGCAGAGGGATTGGAAGGAAAAGTATGCCTCTTTGTAGATGACACAACGATCTGCAGCAGGGTTGATACATAAGGAGGTGTGGAAAGGATGAAAAGGGACTTGGCAAGGTTGGAGGAATGGTCAGAAGTATGGCAGCTTGGATTCAATGCAAAGAAGTGCAAAATAATGCACCTGGGAAACAAAAACCCAGGGGAAGATTACATAATGGGGGGAGGTAGTAACAACAACAAAAATGGAAAGGGACCGGGGAGTAATCATATCAGATGACGTTAAGGTTAGCAGGCAATGTGAGAAGGCAGTAGGGAGGGCTGGGGGGATATTGGGATGTATAGGGAGAGACATCATCAGCAGTAAACAGGAAGTTGTTATCCCTCTGTACAGACAGTTGGTGAGACTCCATCTGGAGTACTGCATCCAGTTTTGAAGACCCTATCTCCGCAAGGACATAGACAGGATAGAAGCAGTCTAGAGGAGGGCAACTAAAATGGTGCAGGGTCTGCAAGAGAAGCCATACGAGGAGAGACTAAACTAAGGAGCTTAATATGTATACCCTTGAGAAAAGGAGGGAAGGGGGGGACATGATAGAAATCTTTAAGTATCTCAGTGGAATCAACAAAGTCCAAGAGTGTAGCATCTTTCAGAAAAAGAGATGTGCAAGAACAAGAGGACACAATTTGAAGATGGGGGGCGGCCCAGGGGCAATGTGAGGAAAAATTTTTCTCAGAGAGGGTGGTGAACGCAAGGAACAGCCTTCCTGATTAGGCTGTGGGGTCTAAAACTGTGGGAGAATTCAAGAATGCATGGGACAGACATAATGCATTTTTTGGTGGGGGGTAGGAAGAAATAGGCTATTGGTTTGCTAGGATCTGCAACTTATCCAGTAGGTAGGGAAATAGGCAGACTAGGTGGGCCAAGCGGTCCTTATCTGCTGTCAAAGTCTATATTTCTATGTAAGGCAACACAAGTACTGGTCTGGAGCAAAGCTGACTTTATAGCTATTAGCAGAAAATTGCTTTAATGGGATTGGAAGGAAGCATATATTGGAAAAAGCTTGGAACAAACGTGGGCCACCTTGGAAAATAAAATAAATAAATGCATCCATCCAGGAATTTATACCCTCTAGGAAGAAATACATGAGAGGAGCAAAACCACCAGGGTGGATGAATTCCAATTTAAAAAAATTGATTAAGAAGAAACATAAACTATTTAAATCCATGAGGCACAATACAGCGGGGGGTGGGGATTGTTTAAAGCTTAAACAACTGCAAAACACAGTTAAACAAGAGATTAGGAAAGCTAAAGCATCTTATGAAATCAGACTAGCAAATAAAACAAAAGATAATTTTAAAGTCTTCTATGCATATAGGACCCCTAAGAAAAGCAGATGGGCAAGTGGCTACCACTAACAAAGAAATGGCAGATACTCAAAATACTTTCTTTGCATCAGTTTTTAATAAAAATGATAGCTTAGACACAACAGACGCACAGAGCCAGAACCTCACAAACCTTATAAATATAGAAATCAGTGATGTCAAAAACAGGTTATCATTAAATTGAAACAAATCAGCAGGAGCTGATGGCCTACATACTAGGTTACTTAAAGAAGTGACCAACAAGCTGGCACCACCAATTAACTACTTATTCCAGCAATCTTTAGATAAAGGAGAAGTGGTCTCCACATGGAGGGAAGTGATTGTCATAACGCTATTTAAAAAAGGGGATAGGAAATGCCCATCTAACTACAGGCCAGTAAGTTTAACTTGCACATTATGCTAGATCTTAGAGGGCATAATAAAGGATTTCATCTCCACATTTCTGTATGAAAACAGCTTGGAAGATGACACACAACATGGGTTCGGAAAAGGGAGATCATGTCAAACAAACATGCTCGAGTTTTATAATAAAGCAAGCAAACATCTTGATGAGGGAAAATCGGTAGACGTAGTTTTCCTGAACTTTACTAAAGTGTTTGACAAACTTCCCCACAAACAACTGATCTCTAGATTTCAGACTATAGGACTCCCAACATGCATTTGTCAATGCCGAATGTTTGCATGCTGGCATTGGCATTGGTAGTGTAGAAGTTACAGAGCTGCATAATAGGAATGGCAGCGAAGTATTGAACTGAAGCCAACCCCACCACCACCCTGCAGAGAGTGACAGGCATTGGGGTGTGCCTTTGGGTCGTCAGGCATAACGACCACGCCGATTCTCACCACACCCTACCCTGCAGACACTGACAAGTGTCACGATGTGCCTTGGGGTCTTTGGCCCTTATGCACACCCCATTCCATCAGGAAATACGGTGAGATGAGTGCAGTATAGGAGAATGGGGTGAAGTTTGTGCCCGAAGAGTCCGAGGAACACCTTGATGCCTCTCACTGGCTGCAGGGTGTGGGTGGGGGTGGAATGGTATGAGCATGACAGGCAAGAATCCCAAGTCACACCCCTGATGCCTGTCATTCTCTACAGGGTGGGGCGTTATGGTTGGAAACCCTAATGCCTCAGGCATTCGTTGGTATTTTCACTCCAAATTTTCAACATGTTTTTTTTGTGACCCCCACCTCATGAACAGTGGCAATATCAGTTTGTTAGCCGAAACTGCTTTTGCACAGCGACTATGACATTTGGCACCACAGGTGCAAAAACACATTCCGAACAGGATGTGAAAAATGACAGCGGTACTGTTCATGGGGAGGTGTAAAAAATGGCAATGTTGAAAATCTGCTGTGAAAATCTTAAAAAAACTGGTGAAGTCACGAGCGTGTGTAGAAACTGTGCAACGCACACCCGTAATGTAACTAGTTTGGGGATTTTTTTACAGCAGATTAACACAGGCATTTTGGGACCTCTGATTATGAACAGTGTCAGTGTGATTTTCTTTATCTGTCCTGAACAATGATTTCCCACAGTGACCACGCATTTCTGTGCTGAAAGTGTGAAAACACATTTCGACCATGTTGTGGAAAATGACAGCTGTACTGTTCATAAGGAGGTGTGAAAAAATGCCACTGGTGAAAATCTGGACTGAAAATATTACAAATTCATGAACTAACGAGGGTGCATGGAAACTGCGCAATGCTCACTCGTAACACAGTCATTTTATGGAGTTTTGTCACCAAATTTTCAACATAGCTATTTTAAGACCTCTGCTCATGACCAGTGTCACTGTGATTTTCTTAATCTGTCCCAAACATCGTTTTCGCACACCGACTGTACCATTGTGCGCTAAATATGCAGAAACACATTCTGGGCGAGATGTGAAAAATGGTAGCTGTACTGCTCATAAGGAAGTGCGGTAAAATGGCACTGTTGAAAATCTGGTGTGCAAATATTACAAATTCGTAAACTTGCCAGCATGCGTAGGAACTGCGCAACGTGCGCTCCTAAAACAGTCATTTTTGGGAATTTTTCACCAAATTTTCAACATAGCCATTTTAACACCTCTGCTCATTACCAGTGTCACTGTGACTTTCTTAACATGAACCATACATTGATTTCGCACACCGACTGCGCCATTGTGCGCTACATGGGCAGAAACACGGTGTGGGCGAGATGTGAAAAATGACAACTGTACTGCTCATAAGGAGGTGTGGTAAAATGGCAATGTTGAAAATCTGGAGTGAAAATATTGAAAATTTGCGAACTTACGAGCGTGATAGGAACTCTGCAACACACGCTCGTAAAACAGTCATTTTTAGGAATTTTTTCACCAAATTTTCAACATAGCCATTTTAAGACCTCTGCTCATGAACAGTGTCACTGTGATTTTCTTAATATGTCCTGTACATTGATTTTGCACTCCGACTGCGCCATTGTGCGCTACATGGGCGGAAACACATTTTGGGTGAGAAGTGAAAAATGACAGTGGTGCTGCTCATAAGAAGGTATGATAAAATGGCAATATTGAAAATCTGGAGTGAAAATATTGAAAATTCGCAAACTTACGAACGTACATAGGAACTGCGCAATGCACGCTCGTAAAACAGTCATTTTTAGGAATTTTTCCACCAAATTTTCAAAAGAGGCTTTTTGAGAGCCCACCTTATGAACACTGGCAGTGTCGTTTCATTAATCATTCTGGAAAGGTGATTTCGCGCAGTGGCTGCGCAATCACCCTCCGGGCCCAAGTAACGCCATGACAGTGCAATAATTCATGAGGAGGGGTCCCAAAAACCCCATGTTGAAAATTTGGTGCCAAAATTCCAAAAAATGCCTGAGATATGCAACAAAGTTGAAAAAAACCTATCTATCCCATTATACAGCTTACCGGCATTTCCTCAGTTCTCAGTCGGCTTTGAAGAGTGCAGACGTGTTCCCGTCCACGAAGATCGTCACAGTATGGGGTGAGGGGTGTGGGGAGGCAGGGTGCGCAGTGGGTGGGTGCGGGTTGTGGGGAGCAGGAGACTGTGAGGACCGTTTTTCTTTACAGGTTTTTTTCTTTAAAAGACGACACGGGACATTTGCACGCCAGGTGGGCTCCTAGCATGGCAGAAGGATGGCTGGGGGGCGCGGGAGCCGATGGGGATTGGGCACCCCGTTGCTATTATGGCATCTGTTGCCATGCTGGGGTGGGCTCTGCGTGACACCCTGTACTAGGGAGACACAGTGAAGCCGATCGGGGATTGGGCATCCCTGTCGGCTATACGACATAGCCACGCTGGGGTGGGCACCCAGCGTGGCATATGAAACTGTGTTTCGCGGGGGGATGCAGCACAGCTGACAGGGGATTGGGCACCCCCGGCGGCTATACAGTGTATGTGTTGGGGGGGAGCAGCAGCAGCAGCATATGTGTGTGTGTGTGTAGGGGGAGCGCGCATGAACAGGCGATATCTGATCGCTGCTCACTGAAGCATAGCTCCCCCTTTCAGCTGTATGCCACTGCATTTTGGAGCTGTAATAGACAGCTCCAGCAGGCATTGGAGAACTGCGGCCGCTCCTGCAAACACACTGACTGAAATGGAAGAGGGCTGACACACCTCCGAAAACTCCGATGATGGCACTGTTTCTTGCACATGCGTGCAAGCAAACATAAAAAGCACTGTGTCTTGGGTCACTTCATGGCTCATACAAAGAAAACATAGAGCTAGTATAAGAGGGGCATTATCTAATTGGACATAGGTGCACAGTGAGGTGCCACAGGGTTCAGTGTTGGGGCCATGTTTATTTAATATATATGTCTCCATACTACAATTTAATCATAAGAAAGTCTGGTTGACTAAATTTGCTGATGACTGTCGCTTGGGTGTAGAATTATCAGAAAAGGATGATTATACAATACTACAAAAAGCATTGGAGCATATAAACGACTGGTGCAGCACTCATCAATTATACTTAAATCCCAATAAATGCACTGTTATGCACCTTGGACACAAAAACTCAAAAGCACATTATCACCTGGGAAGTATTAGTCTCAGAACTACAACTGAGGAAAGGGACCTTGGAATCACCATCTCAAATGACCTTCAATTTGGCATACATTGTACTAAGATCAGCAGAAAAGCAAATGGGGTGTTAAACTGCTTACTTATGCATATTCTAGTAGGAAGAGATCTGTCATGGTTACGCTATACAGTTCTTTGGTGAGACCTCCGTTGAAGTATGGCGCTCAAGTTTGGGACCCATACCATGAGGCTGATATAGCCGAGTTAGAGAGTGTGCACAAAAAGGTCACTAGATCTATAAAGGGATGCAGTCAAAAGCCTACTACACAAGGCTTAGAGACTTAAACATGTTCACACTAGAATATAGAAGATTAAGGGGGAATATGTGTTTGCTTTTTAAGTCCTTAACGGATTATGAGCTGAGGGAGAAGTTAAGATTAAAATTTATGAATAAAACTCATAATACAAGGACACATTCAGTCCAGCTTTCAGGGTAACACTGCTGTACATGGAGGAGAAAGATGTGGTTCAATCAGAGGGTGATTATAATTTGGAATGGGTTACCTGGGTCAGTAATAGAAAGTCCATCTATGGAGGTGTTTAAACATCACTTGGATGAACGTTATCATTTGGTTCGGCTTTAAGCCACATAAGGCGAGTACTATGGATGAAAGTCCTTTCAGTTCAGTATATACGTATGAAGTGGGTGAACCAAAACATAGACACATACAAACATAGAAATTGTTGGCAGATAAGGGCCTTTGGCCCACCTAATCTGCCCTATTACCACTAACGATTGTGCTCTATCATGCACTACTGGCATTAGGTTGAACCCCCCCCCCCAACTACCAGCAATCCTCTATGCCTACCCCAAGCATGTTTAAAAGCTGTAATCACTTCTGCCCCCACCACCTCCACAGGCAGGCTGTTCCACTTGCCCACCACCCTCTGATGACAGCGACAGCAGGTCACCAAATGGCATTGTTGTGACCTGTGCTTTATTGCACTTACCAGTTTGGGCGTTTGGCAGTGGTTGGGACATACTAGGATTCATACTAGAAATAATAGATGTACAGAAGGCTGTGGCCCATATGAATACATCTCCAGCAAGCTGGGGAAATTACCCATGATTGAATGAGTGTTTGTCTTTGTTGTTCTTGAAAGTCTCCTGGCAGTTAGTATTAAGAATAGATTTAGGGAGTGTGTTCCATAAGGAGATTATTCTTTGGGTGAAAAAGGAGCATCTGTTGTCCTTCCTGGGGTATGTTAGTGTAAATTGATGTGTGTGACTTCTTTTGGTTACACCCCCATACATTAAATGTCATACTCAAGTCCGACATCAGTTCTGCATCTTTTGATATTTTAAACATTAATAATAGATCGCCCCGATTCTCCTTAACTCCAATGTGTATAGACTAAGTTCCTCAAGTCGTGTCTCATAACTTTTATTTTGCATATTATCTATCATTTTTGTAACTCTACATTGAACCCCTTCTAACCTATTTATGTCTCTCATCAAATATGGACTCCACAGTGGTGAGCAGTAGTCCAAATTAGGTCGTATGTAGGCTCTGTAGAGTGGAAGAATGCATCCCCTGTTTCTTGAGACAAAGGATCTTTTATCACAGCCTATTATCCTGCTAACCAGGTTTATAATATGGTTACAGTATTTTCCAAAAGATAAATCTGATCTGATGATGATTCCCAGGTCCTTTTCTTCTAGGGTAGGGGTCAAAGGGCAACCATTTTAATGTATACTGTTGTTTTTTGTTTGTATCACCTAAGTGCATAACTACACATTTGCTGATATTGTATGTCATATCATTAAGTTATGCCCAATCTTTGAGAGTTTTTAGGTCTTTGATTAGATTAAGAATATAGTCATCAGTTTTGGCTTTAGCTGCAATTTTAACATCATCTGCAAATTTAACAGCAAAGTTCTCCAGGTTTGTGGTCATATCGGATATAAATACGGAAAATAGGATGGGTCCCAAAACAGATCCCTGCGGCACTCCACTTGTGACTGCACCCATATTAGAAGAGTGTCCCCTAACGCATACGATCTGTGTACCTTTTTTTAACCATTCTTCCACCCAATTTATTATTATGCCATTTATACCTAGCCCACACATTTTTTGATCAGGGTATTATGGGGCACTTTATCAGATGCCTTACAAAAGTCCAGGTATACGATATCAGCTGGTGTCTTATCGTGTAGTAGTTTACTCACATTTTTGTAAAATACCAGATTACTCAGTCATAAGAAAAGACCTTTGATTTTTAAACCCATGCTGTGAAGAATCTATTAATTTTTTGTTCACCATATCTTCCTTTATTACAGAGCATTGTTAGTATGGTGCTCCTGAGTGCTAGCAGGTGAGTGTGTGCCTTTGGATGCTAGTGTGCTGTTTGTGTAGCCACAGCTTTGGTACCACAGGTGTTGCAGATTGAGGCAGGTGATGGAATCAGCATGGTTTGGCTGTGTACTGACTGGTGTGGTCAGTTGGTTTCTGGCATAGGTTACTATTGGTTACACTTTATGGCGCATTTTCACCATCTGAGTCGCCTGTGTTTCTTTTCATCCCTGCCACTGTGTACAACCTTGTAAAATTAGCAGTCCTTCTCCATCCTTCTCAACCTTGCTGCACAGTGGCGGAGCCAGAGGGGGGTTCGGGGGGGCACTTGCGCCTTCTGGCTGCCCCAGTGTGAGTAGTGGCACCCCGCTACCATCTTTATTCACTGTTTAGTGCCCATTGTGGAGTCTGTGATTGACTGAATGGCCCCCCCGGCTCCCAAATGCTTTCAGACCTGGCTCCACCACTGTATGCTGCGATGTGGAGTTGGTTATATTAATTCATGAGGGTGCGGGGGGCCAAGTCCCCCACAGTACAAAGGTACTGTTTGCCTTGCTGGGTGGTGTGTTGTGCAATGTGTTGGGGTGTCTACAGTTCAGTTTCTGTGGTTTGTTGTGTTTTTCTACTGCCTGCACTTCTTCCATATTGTCGGGTGAACAAGTTACCTGCCATGCTTTTTTGCCATTGGCAGAATGCTTGTGCTATAATTGCTGTCAGCAATATTGTGTATAAACAGGCAAAGGAACATAATGAAACAATGTCTCATTATGCCCAAGGTTACAATAGCAGTTCACAACTTGGTACTCCTTTCATTACTGTATCCAATCACCATTGTTTTAGGCTCATACATTCTAACCTACATCTAGTAATTCAATATCTTAGCATCTGCTCTAATCAACTTTGCAGCATGACTTTGACATGTTTCGTGCTGGTTCTGCTCAAACCAAGTTTTCTCTTAATGATCCCTCTTGATTAGTAAAATGTTATGCTTCATGTCCATTTCTTGGGCTCCCAGTCAAGTTAACACTTTCATGGACTTTCTACCCCTGCCTAAATTATTTATTTTCCCTCCTACCTCCTTCCACCTCCTCTTCCTCTTTTGCCCCTCCATCATTCCATACCTCTCTCCTCCCTACCACCTTAATTACATCTTCTTCATCACCCTACTACCTACACCATCTCTTCCTCCCTACTCTCTTCCACCCCGCCTTTCCCCCAGCCTCCGCCCACTTTATTTCACTTTGACTACATAGCTATTCTTCCTTTTTCCTCCTATCTATTCCCATCCTACCCCCCACCTCTGCTTGCCTTCTCCCTTCCCGCACTTTCTTCCTCCCTCCCCTATCCATCTCTACTGATATGAGACCTTCCTTCTTTCTTTGACTCAGGCATAATCTAATTATCTGCCTATGTAGTTAGTTGTACAATTCTCCTTTTTAAACAAGCATCCTCATGTTATGTTACCGTTACCTAGAGAAACGTTAGACTTTGTTTTGACTCTGCACCCTGTACGTGCTTAGATTGTGTAACTGTTGTTAGAATGCATGCCTGGAGACAGTTTTCAATGTTTCTTGCTGTATCTGTATCTGTGGAACATATCTGCATTCTTGTTTGTGTCATATGTGATGTGAAACCTATGAAAGAGCTTTCTGCTCAAAGGTGTTAATCCAAGATCTCAATAAATAAATCAATAAATAAATAATGCAAATAAAAAGTGGCCTCCATGACCACTGGCAGCAAATAGTATCTTGCCAGGCTGCATACATCCCCTGCACTCAGGACGCTGGATGGCTCCTCCTTTGGAAGAAGTTCCCCACTTTAAGTACCTTGGTGTGTGGCTGGATTGAAACCTTGACTTGTCCAATCTTATTGACCCCTTTTGTAAAAAAAACTTCTTTCCAAATCTGGTTCACTGTCCTGTAGCAAATCCTACCTCCCACTCTAGTCCTTTGGGAGATCATCCTCATCCACAAGTAATGTATGCAGACCCTTGCTGTGCCATGGATTTCTATACACGTTTTAAATTCCTATACAGTATGTTCTAAATCTACTGGCAGCCTAAGGGTTAAATTAATTTTTTGTTTTAGGATAATTTGTCATTTTAATTACCCTTTGTGAAGAAGCTTTAGAAAAAACTGTAAACAATATACCCAAAAATAATACATAATATGTAATGCATACATGTGTATATCTGTGTGAAAGAACAAAAGAAAATTCAAATGATGACAATAAATATTATGAATGCCCTGGTCACGTAGACTGTACATTACTTTTTCAAAGGCTGCAACACGCTTTGTAGATTTATAGTTTCAAACAGGTTCACCTATTTTTAACTCTGCATTACCATTTCTGTGTGAGAGGGAGTGATAAAAGCAATGCCTTAGATGTTACATGTGTTCCAACACCATCTTTCTTCAGGGAAGCAAATAAGAGAAATATGACAAGAAGAGAATAATAGTGTGCTCAGGGGGAGAGAGTTTTTTTTTTAGCTAGTAGCTGCTATGGCTCATCTGTGAATTGATAACCTTTTTCTGCTTTCAGTGATTTATTTAAATATGTGTCCTCTGATGCAGCTACTTTGGTGACAACTGATAAATAAGTGTATATTCTGAATTAGCATGATCGAGGAATAAACAAGTAGTTCTTTAATTTTTTATTTTTGGTGACTTCCCTCCTCCTTATATAACAAATCCACCACAATAAGAGAGCTGTTTAAAAAATCTGAGTGAGATAAATATAGCTGTTTACATCTTATATATGTTTCTAATTCTTGTTTATTCATTCTGCTTTTGTACAATGAAGGAGAATGGTAAGAGGGTAAAATCATAAAATGTAAAATGTTTACAAAGGGAAGTATCACCTTATATTCCAGTGCTTCTGTTTCAATAGCTGTTCTTCTGTTTCTTACAACTGGGCATAACATAATAAAATAGTTTCCCATGCATACTGTACTGAAGTTCCTGGCACTGAAATTCATAGTTTCAATGTCATGTGGTTAAAGAAATATTAAATACAGTACCTTTTTAAAAATGTAGAATCTGAATCCCAACACTGCTGACTGTTTGGGATTTCAGCTATCCGAACAATACACACAGGTGCCAATAACATGGGGCTGAGGAGCTGATGCCCCACCTGGGAAAAAATGAAGGGGGGCAGAGCCCCTCCCCCCAACAGTGAAAGGCACATTTCCTGCGTTTTGTGCCGACCCACTTCCAGCAGCCTAATCTACTTGTTATGACCATCCCCTTCTGTTCAGGATAGTGATGGTGCCTTATAAGAGTATATGAATGACTAATCCTTCCTTCTGATGGTTTTACCATGCCACCACGATAGCTATCATGGAGACATCCCTGACAGCGACAGCCACAGTGCCAACTGTCAGCATTGCAGTGTCAGGGATGCCTCCATGTATCCATTGGGGGGCTGTGCCCCTGAACCCCCCATGTCGGGGTCTGTGCCCCCCCACACCCCCATCTCTAGGATTCCAACTCCGAACCAGAGTTGGACCGGGGGGGACAAAACACCCAGCGAGGCAGTCCCTGTCACTGCACAGACCATCACAGCGACCTGTGGGTTTTGCCCAATTCCTGTCACTGCAGTGGTCTTCGCGGTGTCGTTGTCAATGCAGTGATGGTATACTCTGGTTACCCTCAAACCAAGAATTACTTTCACTACTCCTATACCGTCTCCCAACACATGCTCTTTGATATTCATGAGCTTGTGCTGTGAGATTGTTAGATGTACAGGAGAGTCAGTGACGGCAGATGCTTGTGTCAGTACAGCGCTACATGATAGATGTACTGCATGGACTACAGAAAGTGTTATGGCCATCACCCAAAACACTGACTGATGATCCACTCAGTGATGGTTCCTAAAACAGCAGGGTGTAAAGGTAATTGTGGACCTCTGTCTGGCTGGTTTATGGTGGCCATGACAGGGGCTTTGACAACAGAATTATTGACAATCACTGTTACCCTCAAATCGCATGCCCTCTCTCTGTGCTAGAGAGAGAGCTGTGTGGTGGTGTTTGTAAAAGAAAGAAATTTAGCTCCTGCCCAAACAAATATAGCTCTTTCCCAAATCCCAGTTCCTATTTATCTGTGCTTAAATTATAAAGAGGGCCTTGGTGCTGTTAGGCAGCCAGCAGCCAGGTGGTGTTTGTTAGGGATGGAAGTGGTGATTGTGGCTCAATGACTGGGATTCAGACCTGAGCCTAAAGGTTCAGCTCTGTGATCCAAACACTAGACCAAACTGTCTTGATCAACAGATGGAGAGGGGCTGAAGATAGGCCATAGTCTAAATTCTTTTGTGAAGATTTGAATATACATCCTATGATGCTTTGCATTATTGAGGTATGTGTGATTTTTGTATTTCTTTGAAACCTGGTTTTGTTGCTAATACCTTTTCTGGGTAACCCTTGCCTCAGTTCTGTTATGCTAAGATTTTTTGTCTTTTAGAATGTTTTCCTGTTTTGGAGTCACCATGACTCAGACTCATAAGAATAGCTTAAGGGCTGTTTCATCTTTCTCCGAGGTTGAGCTACAGCTGAGGAACATTAATGAGTCCTGAGAAGGACAAAACATGTGTCTGTGTCTTCTGTTTTCAGCTTTTGCCGAGTGCGTGTGAGAGACTATTTTACACTATACACTCTTGCTTAAAGTTGAACCAATCTAAATTCTTTCATGGTGCTTTAAATGTATATGCCATGTTGTTTTGCATTATTGGAGTATGTGTGATTTTGTAGTTCTTTGAAACATGGCTTTGTTGCCATTTCCCTTTCCAAATAACCCTTGCTTCAGTGCTTTGTGCTGAGGTTCTATGTTTCACAGTGTATGGAGATTTTTTCCCCAAAACTTTAAGTATAGAATTTAAAAAGTTTTAGTGGGTATTTCTGTGACCAAGGATGTGGAAGTAGACAGCCACACCCACAGGTATATTTTTACTGAAGTATGGTGGGGCCAGGGGTTCTGTTAAGAGCTGGAAGATGATAGAAATTAGGATTTATTTATTTTTTTTTACTGGGTTAAAGGATGTGACATCTGTAAATGGGAGGGTATGGGGATGCTACATTTACTAGGATGTGGGGATCTGTATAATTTGAATATGTAAGGATATGTGTTTTATTGGAATCTGGGGGGCATTTTCAGGAAGGAGGGTTTAGGTATGTTTGTGCTGGGATCTGGCAGATGATCTGCAGGAGGGGTACAGCTTTTATGTTTTACATGGTATTGTAGGAAGTGTCTACAGGTAGGAGGTAAGAAGAAACTAAGAAAATTTATGGGTAACTGTGTAGTTGTTCAACAGCTGCAGTGCTGTGTTTTGTGTTTAATTTAGCACAAAATTAATCACAGAACATCTAAAACCCCAGAGCTTTTGGTGCCCTAGGCAGCCCACCAAACTCTTGAACATTAGTTGAGCCCACCTAGAAAATTAAAAGTTGGTTCCTATGACAATGCATGCACTAACATAGGATCAGAGTAAACTGCCAGCAGAAGCTCTGTGGAGTCTGCCCAATGCAGAGCCCTTGACTCCTTCATTACTTGTTTCTGCAGTCCCACAACTTGTACTTATCTTGGGAGGCTGGAGTATGGTAGGGAATTTTTGGATTAGGACATTTGCACTTGCCTGTTGCCCAGGAGGGAAGGGAAGATGGAGAGGAAGAAGAAGAAGAAGAAAGCAACATTCCGACTATCTGAGGTACATTCCACTTCTGAAGTCAAAGTCTGCACCTTTGAGGCAGAGCTGTGTCTAGCACAGCCTCGCCATTTCAGGTGTGTTTCTTTTTGCATAAGCACTGGATGCGAGCTTTAAAGTCACAGTAGAACAGAAGGCAAAAGTAGAAATATCTATGGTGATCCCCAAAGAAAAAAATTTTAAGGGCAAGAAGGTATCAGGAAACATAAAAAGAAGTTTGGAAATGTCAGATGTTAGGTAGTACACGATTTGTTCTGCACTGTATAATGCAAAACTGAGAATTTAATTTGTCTTTCCCACTTTGCATTAATAAACCCACCCAGTGCAGTAATATCTCATTGTTCTTGTACTTCACACACTGTAAAATATCATCATCATTTACATTTCCGAAAACATTGTCTGTTATAGCTACGCTCTGTTGATTTACCCTTTATTTTTTATTACAGTTCACTTCTTGGAGAGCGTGTGTATGCATGTGTGTTAAGCAAGTTCGCCTTGATTAAATAGGCAAGGATGTGAGATCTGTTTAAGGCTTATCACATTTAGACAGGTGCTAATATAACTGTAAGCTTGCAATAATTAGTTTCCTGCAGCTTGACGTGTTAGTGAACTGTCTGGCAAGTTTGCAACTGCTAGGTTATAACTGTGTCAGCCATACCACTAAAAAAAGTAAACGCTGTGTACAGCTATCTAAAAATAATTGACCAAGACTAGGAAATCTTCAAACTAGAAATCATTTAAACAAGTTCTTTTTTTTAAAAAGAAGGTTCCTGTTTGAATGACTATACATTCTATCCATTAACTGCAAGGTGTTTAATTTTATGTAGCACCCTATCCCAGGTGCTCAGAGAACTTTACAGGTTAAAGCATACCAGTATCCATCTGCCTCTACCTATCTGTCTTTCCGCACATCTGTCTGTCCTTCTATCACTCTCATTTTAGGAATTAGTCTGTGACTGCTGAGAAGACAGAGGCATATTTCATTAAATCATGTGTCATACAATTAAATTGGTTAAAAATAAGTTGCCAAATTTGTTGGGAACCTTTCTTGATAAACCTATGACAGATGACAGACCTTGTACAAACTGCATTGACTCACACAGGAAAATAGAAAACCATTAATATACTAACTTGTTAACAGCTCTCAGTCAAATCCTCTGGCACAGTGCAGAGCACTTCGATGAACACTTGTGACAGCTAGTTGTCTATTAGGTGTTTTTACATACTGGCTTTTTAAATGGCACTGAGCATACAAAGAGAAGTTAGTGGAATGAGACGTGCTGTTAGAAATGCACGTGTGAAAGAGATGACAGCTCATTATTAAACAATGACATTTAATACATTTAGCCGTAGAGTAACTTATGAGTCTCTGCCAGCTAGCCATGTAAAAGAGAAATACCCAATAAATGTTCTCTTTTTTTGGTTTGATGAATAATAGAACTATATAATATGGTAACATGAAGGGCTCCCTTTTGCTTATTATATAATTTTATCCATTGCTTAGGCAGAACAAAATAGTATGCTAGTAAGCAAATGCAAGCAGCTATGCCACTGCAAAGGCTAGTGGAGGTGCAGGCAGCAACAAAAGTGCAAGGCCAAGAACCAAAAAAGCCATAGCATTCACCCTCCGTAGATGTGGAATGCACAGATGGAAACAATTCCTCCAAAGGGCTGAATAATGCTTTAGTCACACAAAATGCAAACAATATAATGAGTCCAAGCTGTGCAATAATTACAGGTGCCTGAAGCAAGTGATACTGACCCTGATGTTTTGCACCAGTGCTTGGTGCTTTTTCAAGGGAATATGCCCTTATAACCAGAGGCCCTCCTTATACTTATATTGGTATCATCGACCAATCATAGGAGGTCTAGAGTGGCCAATGGTAGTGTAGCATCCTGTAACTCAAGTAATAAAAGTGCTCAGTGCATTATTAAAAAGTTATATATAAAATTAATGACACATATGATGGTAAATAGAAGCAATAAATCTACTACTAAATACAGTCACTAAAAAATGATGGGGAAGCTTAGATTCAAGCAATGGTATACCTGATGTCCTGCTGTACTGTTTGATGCAAAAGAGCGAAGTCCCACATTATAAGTCCATTCCTAGTGATAATCAAAGTGTCCTTCTGCAGCCTTTCCAGGATACCTGCTATGTGAAGTATAACTTGGGGCTTGTTTCATCATGGCCATCATGAGAAGGAAACATGCAGCTCTTCCAAATAATAATGGCAGTTAAGAGAAACTGAAGGCAAAAAAGCAGTGTCGATAACAAGAATACTATGCATACATCTTTCCCAAAATTTAATCAGCTAGCATAGTATTAAAGATTACCCAGTCAATAATGATTTTATTTACAAGTTGCATGCTGGATTCAAACATAATTCCTGGTGACCCTATGTATGCCAAAGCAGGAATGGGGTGGGGGTGGGGGTCAGAACCAACAGCACCAGTCACAAAAATTGTACAATATCCAACCGGTCTTTCAGGCCTGGATATGTTCTAGTGCCCAACTTAATTATCCAGAACCCCTAACATTTTAGCAATCTGTCATCATGAGAACCATCTCTCGAAGGGGGTGACACTGTTTCTATCACAGTGAATTTAATTACATGTTTTATACTGTTCTTGCACTGTATGATATGTTCCACTAGGGCATATTCTGAATTGCCCTGCTCAATCACTCAAACTTGTTCACCAACATGGAGCTTAAAAACTCTCTTGGTCTCACCTATGTAGTATATCCCGCAACTGCACATAGCAAGGTATACTATGTGGGTAGAACTGTAACTGATGAATTGCCAGATGTCCAGATATTTATCGGTCATGGGATTTAGGAAAGTTTTAGTATTCTGTATCGGTGGACAATACTTACAATTGCCACAAGGGAAACACCCCTGGGGCAGGGGTCATAACCAGTTTCCTTCAGCTACAAGGGCTGTGTCACAGGGTTGCAGGCTGTGGACCAAATCATCATCTAGGGTACGGGCACGTCTGTAAACCACATGAGGGCCATCTCCACAAATACCAGATAAAGTGGAATCAGTATCAAAAATAAACCACTTGTTTCTGATAACTGTCTCCAGACCTTTGGCATCCTTGGAGAAAGAAGTAATAAAATTAACATCATTCAGATTCACATTTCTTCTCAAGTTGTTATTCTTGGTAAGGAGTTGGTTTCTTGTGGTATCTTCTGCCCTATCCCTACATTGCTGAATCAAAGCCATAATATAGCCACATTCTCTGAACCTCTCATTCATCTCCCTAGCATGCATTCAGTACAATTCATCTGTGCTGCAATTCTGCTTGATGTACAAAAATTGGGAGATGGATACACTGTTTACTGTGTGATAACGATGGCAGCTACTAGCAAGCAATATAGAATATATCAACATAACTTGAGAGGCTATAATAGACAACTCATGGACAATATTCCTAGAACCAGCCTACGGAAGTACTGTATGCTTTTTTATCTAGGTCAGTTAGACTCTGGAACCAACTACTGGGCGATATTGTACACAAACAGAATTTCATGAGCTTCAGACAAAGGCTGGACGGTGTTTTGCAGATGTGTGTCTCTACTAGTTATAAATACTGAGAAGTGGGGACAGTTAACATGGGCACATGCCTTCTACTGTCCTAAATCCGCAATGTAAACCGCAGTATAATTATGATCAAAAAACTGACGAGAGTTTCAGAGACCGTGGCTATGTTATAGCTGCATATATTGTATATCTTTTTTTAGTGGGGATTCCAGTCATACATCTATAGAAGTATTGCTGAAATTTGATCAATTGTACAATTTGAGATCATGTGCAATGAAGTAGGTATCTTTAGCATCATTTTTCTGAAGAAGTATCACTTAAAGGACAAGCAGCAGTGATGGGGTGATGTCATTCCCAAAGGAAAGTAAATCAGTTAATGTCCTTGCATCACATTGGTTAATTCCATATTATTTTTATTTATAGTTTTAAGAAACATAAAGGTCCTGAACTCCTGTACTCATGATACTGAACAACAAAATAGCTTACCTAAACACATAAAAAAAAGTATTAAAGAAGTCAGTGTGGCCTAAGGATTAGAACACTGAAATATGAAACAGAATGGCAGGTTTGAAAATTATCCTACCACAGTCACTGGCTCATTGTGTGGCTCTGAATAAGGCACCTGGCCCCCTTATCTTTTAATCTTCTCAGCTGTACAACTAGATAGAGGCAGTATTCCACAAACATAAGATTCTGTATCTCAAGTGACCTATTCTAAGTAAGCAAATTACAAAAAATACTTGCACTAAGAGACCAGGGAATGTCTGCTCAGGAAATTGGTGCTAATGTAAGGATTTGCAGGACACCAAGAGTCAGAATTACACTGCACTCACCACTACAAATAATGGGGCCTATGCACTACCGGGTGGGGGTGGAGTTGTGGACTCGGATGGGCATCCAATTGAATGCCTGTGCTGGGTCCCACAGTGGATTGCATGCACATTGAGGCATGGGGCCGGGTGTGTGAATAGGTTCTGCAGGGACCCAGACTCATGTGGCTATGCCTCATCAGCCAGATGGCCCCCTGGCCATTTTCCATGTTGCACCGCTACCACCCGCCACACCAAAACATATCCCCCCAACAAAGGGCTGCTCCAACACCCATCCAGCACAGCGCCGGCCCTCCCCACACATTTCCACCCCCAGCTGGCAGCAGCTAGCACCCCCCACACACACAATGGCCCCCATCCCTGTTAGTCACAGGCATGTCCCCCCCTTTTCCCACATGGAAGCCCAGGCAGCACCTCCCTGACCCCTCACCTGGCACTCTGACACCCCCTGTGGTGGTCATTGGTATCTTGACCCATCTGTGGCACCGCCCCATCTGCATTCCTGCCACTGGTGCCACTCGGCCCAGGATGGCCAGTGGCACAGCCCCTACTCACACCTCCTGAAGCTCCATCCATTCAAGTGATGCTGGGAGTGCAACGCCTCTATATAGGCATTGTACTTCCAGCATCACTTGGATGGCCAGTACCTGAGGAGGTGTGAGGACGGCTGTGCCACTGGCCATCCCAGGCCACATCACCAGCAGCAAGGTGCAAGAATGGGGGTTGACAGTGCCACAGGGGTGGGGGAAACCACTGCACACCATCGAGGCAGGTGTGCCAGAATTGGGCGGCAGGGATGCACTGCTCAGGACATGGTCATACACAGCGGGGCACCTGTTGGGGTGGGTGGGTGTTCTGTGCCTCAAAGATGGGGCACCAATGGGGGTCTGTGTGTGGGGGGACTACAGTGGGATGGGGCTGTGCTAAGTGGTGGTGGGGCTGCACACCACAGGATGGGCATTGGTATGTGGGGGCTGCCATGCAGGACTGGGGTGGGATGCCTGTCCTGTGCAGGTTGGTATGGTGCTGCAAGGATGGGGGGGTGTTCTGGTGTGTGGGGAAGGGTTCATCCATAGTGCTGCTGGTGCTGGGTGGTGACATGTTTCTGTGAGGCTGGATACATAGGCACTTACAGCAGGGTCCCCCTGACATAACGGGAGCCCTCCAATGCACCCCAGTGCGCAGCACTATGCGCCTTGGTGCATGGTGTGTAGTGCTGGCATATTCCCTGCCTGCCCCAGCATGTTGCTGTCCACATGGCTGGGGGATTAGGTGCATAGGGGCTATGCACCTCGGATAGTGCATCCCGCTCAGGGGGGCTCAATGGGTGTGGAGTGGCTACGCGCTGTGGATATGCAGCGCATAGCCACTCCGCCCATTTGTGTATGAGCCACAATATGTTCATGCCCCAAAATGATGATATCTGTAACAATGTTTATTCTGGACACAAAGCAAGAAACAACACACGGCAGTTGGTGCACAAATGCCACCAGTGTTTCACTCATGTAGAACTTAGTCATGGGTCTGAATACTTAAGGCCTCAAGCCATGATATAAGCACCTTGATCTTTAGGAGTTTTTTGTTTTGTTTTGTTTTGTTTTGAAAACAATTATTTTGATTTGTGTTGTGTGCAAAGCTATGTAGCAGCTTATCAAATCATGGGAGGTAAACACTGGAGTTTTGACCCCTACAGTTCCCTGAAACATAACATAAAAATTTTTGTTACTACAATTAATACATTCAACCCTGTAGATGGGGTACTTTTTTTATTTCACTTGCAACTGTAGGAAATCCCTTGGAAAGAGGTTCTATGGGCTGAACTCTATTTCTTTTTAACGTTGTTCTCCTTCCTGATTCTCATGTCACTCACAGTGAAGGCTGCCTGGGAGGCCACTGAAAACTTTTCCATCCTGCTGCTTATTATACTCCTAGCTGGGTCTGTTAAACGTCAGTAGCTTTTAACATAAGCTTTTGTCTATGAGTGTAAAACGTGTCTGTATAAGCTGTGGGGAATCCATGCAGAGTTAAAATGTATATACTTTTCTTTTCAGTATTAAGAAATGGGCCAGCAACTGTATGCTAAAATGGTAACTCCTTTAAACTGAAATCTATGTTTTTTAATGTTATTACTCCTTGTGTTTTGCTGTTGTAATGAATCCTTGCAGATGCACTACTTGTTTTGTGGGTCAGCATTCTCACTAAAGGATGTAGGAGGCCTTGCCTGTGAAATCACTAGTGCTGTGATTGTATGGCAGCCATTGGTTACTTGGGTTCTAGGCCATAATCGTATTACTACTACTTGCCTGTCCTCAGTTATCCTGCGGAAGGCTATTAGGCAAGCACATGTTTTCTATAATAGGGAAACAGGAAATAGCAGATGGGTATTAAAATTCACTGATAGATTGCAAAGGGTTAGGTTGTGTAGAAAAAGGGGAAATATTAAAACGTGGCTAGCCTGGAAATTTATAATGATGTTATACTTGTTAACATTTTGGGAATATTCATCAGAATTCAAACCCCACTCAGTATGTTGCTCTCCTGTAACAAGTTGGCAAGCTGCACTCTCATTTGTGTATTTTAATGCCAGTATCCTCCACCCAAAACAAGGTTATATCTGTGAATGGATGAACACTTCAAAACCTGATCTCATGGTGATAATAGAGTCTTGTTAACCCCGAAAAGATCCCAGATAATCAAATAACAATAAAAGGGTATCAAATGTGGAGAAAAGATAGAGGTAAGTAAGGAGGAGGGTTGGTGATGTATGGTAATTCCAGGATTAAGATCTGTGAGTTGCCTTTGTCAGATAATCTCCCAAGTTCTATGGAAAGTTTTGCTTTGGAAATCTTATTAAAGGCCATTAAATCAATCTGTTTTGAGGGCTGCTTTAGGCCACCTAAAGGCAAACTGGAGGAAGTAGGAATTCTTGTAGATTGATGTCCCCTTTTAGGGACTCACACGACTTTATATGGAAGGGAGAGTTTAACTTAAACAGGGAGGGGATGGGGGATTAAACTATTTGTGATACATTTGGTCTAACCCTGTTGATCACTGAACCATCAAGGATAAATCCAGGGTGTCTCATGCTGTCTAGAGTTATAAATCTAATGTATGTGAATAAACCAGATCAGTTCATGGATTCTGAAGTTTTACTAGAGTCCATTTTGGACCACCAGTTTAATTATTATGCTAAAAATAGGCCAAAATGCAAGAGGCAGAGTAGTTTCAATAAATATCGCTCTTTAAAAACTTTAATTATACAGATTTCATGGTAGACTTGAAGTGGATTAACTGGAATAGAATTGATATAATTCCATCTACAGGGGATGCCTGGGACTTTTTTAAAGAAGAATTTATGTCAGTTTGTGATAAACAAGTTCTAATTTGCACCAGAAGGGTTATACAGGACAGTGGTCCATGATTTTTCCACTCTTCTTGTTAGACTCCACAAACTATGAAATAGAGCTTAGAAAGTCACCAATAATTTGAATAGTGTGCAAGCACAGACCAAATATTGGGCAACTAGAACTAGAAACGTTAAAGGGATTCAAGATGCTAAGGCAAATTATTTCTTGAAGGAGCTCAAGATACTAAAATATCCAACCTCTCAAGTTTCGGGAAAATCTTAAATACAATGGATAGGCGTGGCAAAACTGACTTGCCAAACTCTTTTTTTTTATTAATAAAGAAAATGTAACTGATTACACTAGGAATTGTGGATGCGTTTAATGACCTGTTCATTATTAATTCTGTAGAGAAGGATACAGACTGTGGAATAAGGTTGTTACCCACTGAATCACAACAGGGTCATAATTTAAGAGCCCCTTTTCCCACATTTGGCTTTAGGAAAATAATTGTCTCAGATGTTGCTACAGAACTACTGGCCTTGGATCATAAGAAGGTAGGGAGACTTGATGGTTCACCAACATGCCTCCTTAAATATGCTACTCCTGTGATCTTCCACCCATTGGCAGATATTTTTAGTTTGTCTTTATCACCAGATGTTTTCCCTACAGAGTGAAAGCGTGTACAGGTCATACGCATATTTAAAGCAGGCAAAAGTAACACCTTTAAAAACTACAGGCCCAGTTCCTTATTGCAGGTGGTGTAGATGGCCCTGTAGTGATAGGGGGTGAAACAACTAAATGGCTACGTTCAATTTAATCATATATTGAACAGCAAGCAATCAGGATTCAGGAAGCCTCTTAATACCACTATGGCAATTATTAACATTTTAAATACTGTACAGATGGTGGAAGAAAATGGTATCTATATTGGTGTCATCTTTGTAGATCTTTCCAGGGCCTTCGACACCATTGATTATGGTATCAAGATAAGAAAATGTCATAGTATTGGCATAAAGCAGTTGCCATTGACTTGATTCAAGAGCTAAACAGGACATAGAGAGTAAGTAGAAGTACAAGGCTCAGGAAGGAGATCAGATTGGAGGCAGGTTAGTAGGGGAGTTTCATTGGGGTCTGTATCAGGCCCCCTGCTGTCTTCCTTATATGTGAATGATATTGAGCAATGGATCCCAGGGGTGGAGGTAAACATGTATGATGATGATACAGTTCTGTACAGTACAGGTCAGACTGTTTGTCAGGCACAGGAAAACCTCCAGCTGGCCTTTAATAGACTACAAGACTTTCTGGGCCAAAATAATTTGATTTTGAATGCAAGAAATATCCTAGGTGATGTTATTTAAGTCAAACAGGAGGACAGCTGCATGGGAGTACCAGCTGGCAACCATAATGAGGGATGAGAGCCAGTTGTCCCAGGTCCCTGCATATAAATAGCTGGGGTTACAGTTGGACTCGTATCTCACCTTGGAACATCATATTGAAAGTACTGTCAAAAGGGTTGGCCCTAGGTTAGGACTCCTTTACACACACTGCAAGTCATTACCACTGGAGGTAAGAAAGAGTACTGTAGAGCTAATGGTTATGCCTATTATAGAGTATTGGGTATTATATTTTTTTGGGGGGACTGGTGTTGGTCAATTAAGCAAATTGGATGTTTTAATGTTGAGATGGACACATATTGGTGTACAAACAATCAACTCCCTATATGAGAATTCCCAACTTAATAGCGTCCTACAATTAAGGAATAAATATGGTGTCCCCAGGGGATACCTGATGATTAGGCAGTGGCTCTTGGCCCTGGCCCTATTGGGGGGGGGTAAGGGAAGGGGGTGGCTCTTAGCTGGAGGAACTAATTAATCATCCATCTCCAAACTGCAAACCAATCTCAATCCTGTACAAACTCTTCCTTAACCAAGGTCCCTCACCAATGGTTGAGGCTAGGACCAGGTGGGAGAACGACCTTGGTCACTGCCTTACCTAAGGCATGTGGAGGATGGCTGCCAACCACTACAAGGATGGGGCCCACACTAACCGCCTCTGCCAAATACAGTTGTTCTTCATGCATCGGGCCTATATCACTCCTGCTAAACTTCACAGGTATGACCCCAATAAATTCAAAATGTGTCTAAAATGTGAAACAGAGGTTGGTGATTTCATTCACATGGCATTATCTTGTCCCCATGTGGCCAAATTCTGGACAGAGGTACATTCAATATTGTAGAAAGCAGTAAAGCATCCACTTTCTGTTGCCTCTGTGGAGCCATTGCTGGGGCAGATACTACAGTCTCTCTTACTCCACAACTGAGGAGATTATGGGACTTGGTGTTACTAAATGCAAAAAAGACAATTGCTCACAATTGGTTAAGTCAGAAACCCCCTTACCATTGCACACTGGAGTCACAATCTGTGCTGTTGCCTTAAAATAGAGAGAGCATAGCACAGAGCAAAAGGCAATTATCCTGTCTTTCAGTCAATATGGAGACCCTTAAAAAAAGCTATAAAGGAGGGGGTATTCCCAGTTTGATAAGAGGAAGTTTGTGCCTATGCGGGTGAGGCTTCACACGTTTTAATGTCCAGTGCTATATAATGGGGTGTATATTCTTGGTTTCATAGAGAGTTTTAAGGAATTTTTGTAACAATACCCATTTGCTGCATCTCTTTGTTTAATATCTATCCAATGTATACATTTTTCTGTGTCTTTCAATACTGTTGTTATATGTTACTGTAACTTTTGACCAGCGTATGGCATATGTAAATGTTATATATGCAGTTTTTACCTCCTTGTTAAAAATAAAATTTGCAAAAAAAAAAATTGACTGGCACATTTTATATTAGGAGCACCTTGTACTGCCCCCCATTGTGAGTTGCTTAACTCACTAAAATGGCTCCCATTGGAACAAAGAAGGGAGCTTCATCTATTGTTATTAATAAAAAAATGTAAGAAAGTGAAAGACCCAGTTTATTTAAGAGATCTTGGCCCAGATATTCAAAAATGGGCACAAGCGCAGTGCAAAGGATTGTGCCAAGCCTGAACCTGACTGAATACTGGCCTGTGTCAGTGCAATGCTAAGTCAAACTGCATTGTCCCAACATAGACCAAGCCCAGAGGGAATAGTACCCCGGGACTGGATAGTGCCAGGAACTCTGTTAGCTATTTTCAGCTGCACCATGCAAATGAGCCAATTTGGCATGGAAGACGCTATGGATCCATTAGCATGCCCATTACGGGCTCATTTGCAAGGTGAGCAGAGGCACTTTTGCACTCATCCTGTGAGTATTGTACACATCATTCCTGGTGTCTAGTAGCACCCCTACCCCCGATCACCCACCCTATATTGCCACGTATATCCCAGGTGTATAGTGGCATCCCCCACTTCCTGATCACCCATATTGTATTGTCACACATATCCCTGGTGTATAGTAGTACCCTCCATCACTCATTCTATATAGGTTCTAATGGCATCCCCCACCCCCCAGATCATGCATTCTGTATAGGTTCTACAATTCCCCCAAGCACCCATCGTGTATTGTCCCACTTATTCCTGATGTCTAGTAGCCCTCTCTGCCCCCTGATCGCCCATTCAGTATCTTACACACGTACCCCTGGTGTCTAGTGGCACCCGGCATCCTGATCACCCCTCCCATATGTCAACACATATCCCTGGTGTCTAGTGGCATCCCCCTCAATCACCCATCCTGTATTGTCACACATATTCCTGGTGTCTAGTGGCACCCCAGGCAATCGCCTGGTCCATATATTGGCACCACTCCCTGGTGTCTAGTACCATCCTAACCCTCAATCTCCTGGACCGTGTACCCCATAATATCTCTGGCATTCAGTGGTAATGCTGCCCCCACCCCCAAAGGCCAGTCAACAAACAGACTGGTGAACACTGGCAGTCCAGTGGCCTTCCCCGCCCTGCCCGCACCTGGAACAGCACCCGTCCAACCCCTCCTTATCAGTCAACCTGGGGACATGCAGTGAATCCTGATAGCAGAGCCCTCCTCTCACCTCCTTGGTCAGCTACAGCATGAGATGACACTGAGTGCGCATATGGTATACTGTATACATGCTCACTGTCAGCTCATATGGCAGCCAGCTGAGGAGGGGAGAGGAGGGCTGTGTCGATCACCATATTGGGATTCAGTGCACATCTGCTGAATGATTGGTAAGGGTGGTTGGATGGATTGTGTTCCAGGTGCTGGCAGGGATGGTGGGGGAGGGGCTGCAGGACAGCCAATGTTCACCGGTCTTTTTGTTGACAGGCCTTCAGGGGCAGGGGTACCACTAGATGCCAGGGATGGTATAGTGTACATGGACCAGGGGATTGGGGGGTGCCTCTAGATACCAGGGAGTGGTGCCGATAAATGGACAGGGAGATCCGGGTTGGGCATGCCAGTAGACACCACGGATATATTTTCTCAGACAGGATGGGTGCTCAGGGCTGGGGGTGCTACTAGACACTAGGGTGTTATAGAATCTATACAAAATGGATGTTTGGCAGGGTGCCGCTAAACACCAGGGATGCATGTATAAGATACTGAATGGATGACCAGGGGATGGGGGCCACTAGACACCCAGAAAAAGTGTGACAATATATGATGGGTGAACAGAGGGTGGGGGGTGCCTCTAGACACCAGGGAGTTGTAGAATCTATATTGAACAGGTGATTGGGGGGTTGGGTGTACCACTGGACACCAGGGATATGTGCATAAGATACTGAATGGGTAATCAGGGGTGGGGGAATATCACTAGACACCAGAGCTAAGTGTGACAATACAGGATGGGTGCTCAGAATGTGGGGGTGTCACTGGACACCAGAGATAAGTGTGACAGTAGGGTGCTTGGAGGATGTGGGGTGTCACAAGACACCAGGAAGTTGTAGAACCAATACAGGATAGGTGTTTGAGGGATTGGGGTTGCTACTAGACACCAGCGAGTTGTAGAACCTGTACAAAATGGGTGAACAGGGGTTGGGGTACCACTAGAAACCAATGAGTTGTAGAACCTATATGGAACATGTGATCAGGCGGGTGAGGAGTGCCACTAGACACCAGGGAGATTGGCAATGAACATGGGCTGGGTGATCAGGGTGGGTGCCACTGAACACAAACCCTGTATCCTCACTGACATGCTGGTCATCAGGAGTGGGTGGCTGCAACACAGTCATCCCCCATCACTGGGGTGGGGTCATGGGCTTAGCACCTGGTTACATCAAGGTTTTCGGAGACGGTAAATAGAAACATTTTGGATGCAATTTAACACCATTACAAACCTTTGAACATGCCACTGTACCCATATGCACAAAGGGACCCCCTCATTTGCATGGGCGTAGTGTTATGTTAGTGCCTGGGTGCTAATGGGTTTAGAGTGCAGAACGGGGCCTCTGCATGTAGTCCTACCCCAAAAAAGAACACAAACTTGGATAGCTCAGGAGCAAACTTGGTAGTGCTGGTGCTAACTTTTGACTATCTGGCCCCTGGTATCTGTGAGTAACACCTGTGTGGCCACATATTCCTTAAATAACCTTCTGCATGCTCTCTATGAAGGGGAGCCAATCATTTGCCATTTGTGATCCCATATGTTGGAGTAGATTTCCTATTATATTAAGATTGTTACCTGGCATAATGCCATCAACCAAACTGTTAAAGGAGCACTTTGTGGCAAATGACACTTGATGTCAGTAATGTTAAATGTTTTTTCAACTGTTATGTAGTTGAAATTATTATTGCCTGTATCAGATTGTAACATTGTAAGTGATGTGTTACGTTTACTAATGACTATTATATAGAAAATAGTGGATGGGCAACCATGCACTACCAGTGTGTTGTGTCACCGAGGGGGTTCTGATTCCCTGTAACCTCGAGAGCGAAACTCAAGAGGTCTGTGGGAATCAGAAGTTTAAGGTGGCACAACACACTGGTTGGGCATAGTTTTTATAGTGTATGGTACCCCCTAAGTAAAATAAACATGGTTTTAACAGTTTTTTTGTTTTTAAAATATAAGGAAAATAATGTTGGTAGCCACTTCATACTTTGGAACTTGGGGCTGGTTGCTAGGGTGTGATGTGTGATTGGTAGGGATCAGTCAGCCCTACATTTGTAGTGCCACCTTCTATTGGCTGTAAACTGGGTGTGGGAGGGATTTAAAAAAATGGCATTTCTGTCTCTTGCTTAGCGAGGGGACATTGGCTGTGAGGAAAGTTTCTTTCCATAAGTTTATTTATCAGGTTGAACCTGCTTTAAAGTTGTTTTATTTTAAATTTACAAGTGTATATCTAGTTGATCCTGCATTCTGTGGTTGATCCTGGTAGAGTTGCAGGTTTGGGAGACCATGCCACTGCTGCTACTGTTACCTTGTTGATCCTGCTGTTTCTGTGGCTTGCATGGTTGCGCATGTAACCACTAGAGGTTTTTGAAATGTTGTTGTACCACAGTAGGGTACAATCACGTTTCATGACCTTTTGAACTGTGGTACAACAACATTTTGAAAGCTTCTGATTTCCATACACAACAAGCCCTCACCATACACTATACATTATTTTTATATACACTGTTTAAGTTATCTGGGATGCCATTGGAAATAAGCCTTGGCTCAATGGTTAATATCCCAGTAAACATGAACTTGAACTTGAGTCTAGATTGCTTAGGTTATTTCTAGAATAACAGATAAAGTATGGTGTCATGGGATATAGAGTTCATTCTCTTCAATTTATTATGTTAATACTTTTTTCTGCCAGTTTAGCATCTGTTGCAACTGATATATTTTGGAAGACATTTTATTAAATTAAATTTCTTATCAAAACAAGTGTTAGCGATAAAGAGGCTCAAACATTATAGAAACAATCAAACAGTCTAAATTTCATATCCGGCTTTCACAAAATAAAAAAAATTTAAACTATAACCCTACTTTGATCTATTTTATGTCTTAAGTGATATCTGACAATAATGTAATGAAACGAAGGTTGTGCAAGTTAAATACAGGATGGCGACCACGCTGGGCTGACCTCTAGATGGTAGAGTTAGAGCAGCATATATTTTGTTGTTTTATTTTATTTTTGTTAGTTATATTTAGTACCTTGTTTGTTTTCAGTTTTAGTAGCAGCATTAGCAGTGCCAATCACAGTTTAGCATTCAGCGTTTAGTGAGAGAGGGTGTTTTTAGTGAGTCAGCTATCGCTAGGTGCGTATTGGGATTTAGGTGGCAGAGATTATTTAATCGGGGGCTCCGGAGTCACTATAAGGGTATGGTTGTGACTCTTGGGAGACATGGAACATTATCTGTTATTCTGGCCCAAAATGTTAAAGTGGAGTAATTGAGGCCCTTACCTTCCCAGCCTGTTTCGAGTGGTGTGACCATGTTGCTTGGAGGACTGGGGGAGTTGTGCATCCTGATGAAAGAGTAGATCCTACTTCGGAACTGTCGTTTGGGGAGCAGGGTCGGGCATGTGTTCCTGGAATGGGTATGATGCCGGACCATCCTACTCATTGTGGAATTGCCTCAGTGAATTGGTTTTGTGCTGATTCTTGATCTGAAAGTTTGAGGAGCTGTGCTGGTCTTTTGGACTGGGGCTTTGGTGCCCTGTTGAATTGGCTGGAGCTACTTGTACCCCCTGGGTGTTGTGGGGACCGCTTGGTGTGTTTAGCCTGTATCCCACATGAGGGTCGGAGGTAGGGCTTGCTGGAGGGCTGGCCTTTGAATCTGTTACCCCTAGGTTCCCTGGGGATTCAGCTGGTGGGCTGTTTCAAATGGAAGTTGAAGTGTTGGGTCACTGGTAGAGCCAGGGGGGGCGGTCATCCCCGGAGCACTGGGGGGATATTCTACTATTTACTCTTGGAATCTAAGCTGGAGATTCGGAAGCCTAAAAGAAGAACTTGGACTGGAGAATCTAGACTGGTGCACAGCCTGGTTTGACCCTTTTATTTCCTCATTCATTATATTGGACTGGATTTTTGGTTTATGGGCAGTGAGAGAGTCCAATGACTGTTTAAACTTTAAAGAAAATCCATGATCTTTAGAGAAACATCATCTGGAGACTTTTTGGCAGTGAGAGTGCCTAATAACTGAATAATTTTCATACAAATTTATTGATTGCTCCCCTGACCTTTGTGAGAGATAGTGTCAGGGGGCAATAATTTTTCATTTCTGGAGAGGTGGGAGCTCCCCAGAGGAAATTAACTATTCAATTGGGAAAGTTTGCAATATTTACTGCTACCTAAAAATCTTTCACACCTTGTTATATAGCCAATTCTGTATTGTTGTTGGGGTTGGGGATTTTTGGTTGATTGCTTGTTGTGTGTGTGGTTGTTGTGTGGAGTGGTGTGAAAGTTTGATAGTTTTGGAGTTGCGCTGAATGTTATTTGATTGGGTGTCTGTGATTTGTGGCAAAGATGTGTTGGGCAGGTACACTGATGGTCAGGCATTATTTCCCCTCCAGGCTGAGGAACATCCACCCTTTCTTTTGTTCCTCCCTGTTCCCGGAGGTGTATAGACGGTGTAGGGCAGCGGGGATAGTTAGGAGGTTAAGGGTGGGGGCTCGGCCTGTTGGGGAAATGGAAAGGAGTGGGCGGATTGGGATTGTGGGGACTAGGAGGTGAAATGTGTCCAGGAAAGGGGTCCTCCCTGTCTGGTTCCCATACCCAAGGGCTCTGCCTACGGCAGGCAGGAAACTTGATCTTCCTTAGCTGCTCATCCGACTCGGACAGTGTTTTGTAATGCCAGGTCTATTAAAAACAAGACCGCTATAGTTGCAGATCTTGTTAAATCATCTGACCTAGCTTGCATCACTGAGACCTGGCTGGATGAGAATGCTGGTCCCATTTTGGCTGCAGCAATTACTGCTGGGTACTTGGTGATACACCACCCGAGGACGGATCGTAGGGGCGGGGGTGTAGCCATTTGTTTTAAATCGAAACTGAACCTGATGGACGTACCAGTGGGAGCCACCAACTCTTTTGAATGTATTGTGGGTGAGGGGGTGTGGGGTGCAGGATTCTTCTCATCTACCGTCCACCAGGAGATGGGAATGTTTTCCTGCAGGAAGTTGCAGACTTCATTGTCGACCTGACCTTGGGATCTCACAGATGGCTGATCCTGGGGGATTTCAATGCCTGGGTCAATGATGAACTCTCACAGTTTGTACAGGACTTCCTCCAGTTAATGAGTTCACTGGGCCTCACACAGGTTATTTCCTCCTCGACTCACATTGGTGGTCATTCATTGGACTTGGTGTTTCTCCTGGGGATGGAGATATCCAATCTGGTGGTGGAACCAGTTGCGTGGTCTGACCATCATACCATTGGGTTCAGTTTTGCAGCCCCCCCAGGAGGCCTGCCCCTATGTAGGTGGTCTGATACCACCCTTTGAGGGGTGTATCTCCTGATGGCCTGATGGCGGTGTTGGACCTATCGGGTATGCCGAGTGAATGCACGGATCCAGGGGATCTGGTACTAGCCTATAATAAGGCAATGACAGAGGCCCTGGATTCCATTGCTCCTGTTCATGTTCACCCTCTCACTCTTCGCCCCAGGTCTCCTTGGTTTGATGAGACCTTGAGGGAGTTGAGGAGAGTCAAACGAAGGTTAGAGAGGTGCTGGCAGAGGTCGGGCCTGGTGTGTGACAGACTTAGTTTGATAGACCACTATTCGGTCTCATCAATCAGCAATTACCCATAAGAAGGCAAAATTCCTGTCCACGGAAATTGCTGCTGTGCAGAATCGACCAGCTCAGCTTTTCCGGACCATAGACAGACTGTGCAATCCACTCTGTCTTCAGCCTGAAAACGCTTTTTTACAAGAGCGGTGTGAGGAGATTGCTCAATTTTTCGCGGATAAGATTGTCACGATCAGATCCAATATCTGCTTGACTCTCTCTCAAGGGAGTAGCAGTGGTTGGCAGGAGATGTCGAATGCCCAGTTTATGTGGTGCGACTTTGGCTGGCCCGCAATCAGTGATATTGTGATGGTTATCAAGTCATTATGTCTGACCAACTGTAGTTTGGACTCAGGCCCCACGTGCCTTTTAGTTGGTTGTGTGGATACCATCGGCCTGGTCCTTGCCGAGATTGTCTGGCTGTCCTTGGAGAGTGGGATATTTCCAGATCCCCTGAAGGAGGCTGTGGTTCGGCCCCTTCTTAAGAAGTCCTCCTGACCCAGACTGTCTGGCAACCATACAGTTTCGTTCCCAACCTACCCTTAGGTAAGGTTATTGAGAAGGTGGTGGCATTACAGCTGGATGACCATTTGACCAGCCACAATATTTATGATTGTCTCCAGTCCAGTTTTAGGAAGAGACATAGTACTGAGACAGCCCTTGTTCGGGTACTAAATGACCTCCTAATACCGAGATCGAAAGACTCGTTCCCTCTTGGTCCTTCTTGATCTCTTTGCGGCGTTTGACACCATGGATCATGGTGTGCTGCTGGATTGCCTGCAGTTTGTCTGTGGACTTTTGGGATTGGTCCTCAGATGGTTTCGATCTTTCCTCATGGGTAGTGGTGTCTGTTTTTTTTCCCTCATCTCCTTTCTCTCTATCCTGTGGGGTACCACAGGGATCCATCTTGGCGTCCATGTTGTTTGCGGTGTATATGCTACCATTGGGAGAGATTATTAGGCAGTACAGCTTGAGTTTTCACTGCTATGCAGATGATACTCAGCTGTACATATCTTTTGTGCCTGATCAGGATGATGCTGTCTCGGTATTTAACAGCTGTCTAGCCGGAATCCAGGACTGGATGAATGTGAGCTGGCTGTGGTTGAATCCCCAAAAAAACTGAGGTGTTGGTTGTGGTCCCAGGTCGTCGTGAGGTGGGTGTGTTCGCAGGTTCTCCTTCGGGTCTATGGCTTGGAGGTGTCCAGCTAACTACCTCAGACCGGGTGCAGAACCTGGGCGTTATGCTTGATGCCTGCCTGAGCCTAAAATTGCAGGTGTCGGCAGTTGTCAAAACCTCTTTTTACCATCTGAGGAATATCACCCGGGTAAAGCACCTGGTTCCTCCCGATGATCTTCCATTGCTGGTTCATGCTTTCATTACCTCCCGCCTTGATTACTGCAATGCCCTTTGCCTAGGGCTACCAAGGGTTGATATCCGCCGCTTGCATCTGGTGCAGAATGCGACAGCCAGGCTTTTGACTGATACCTCCAGGACCAGTCATATAACACCTATGCTCCGCGGACTGCACTGGCTGCCAATACAGTGGTGGATCACCTTCAAGGTTGCGTTGTTAACCTATAAGGCCCTACATAATCAGGGACCCAGTTACCTGAAAGATCTCCTTCACCCCTACTGTCCCCTCCACCCTCTCCAATCCACTGATGAGGGATTGCTAGAGATTCCCAGGGTTCATTTACAAACATCTGGGGCAAGGGCATTTAGCTTTGTGGCCCCAACCATGTGGAATTCTCTGCCTCATCAGGTACGAGATTGCCTGACCGTCCAAAGCTTTAAAGTTGCTTTGAAGACACATCTTTTTAGCCTGGCATTTTTTAACTGCTAAAGCTGCTATTGTATTTATTAGTTTTAATTTTTATTTTTATATTTATAAAAATGTGTGTGCTTTTATTGTATAGGTGCCTTGGTTTGGAAAGGTGCCTTTTATAAATAAAGTGTTGATTGATTGATTGAAATGTGGATGTAGGTAATGAGACCTGACCTGCCTTACCTACACTCCAATTACATGGTTAGTTTTCTGGGATTAACTAATGTCTCTTGGATTTCCCTAGAATTCAGTTGTTTCAAAGGGCATTTCTGGTATTGCAATTCCAAAATTTATAACATTTTAAAATGCATTTTACTTTTTTTTTTTTGTATTATTTGTATATTAGTATACATATGATTTCCATTGTTTTTACTTTTGTGTTTTCTTGTTCTATTTTCTGTAAAGCTTTACTTATATTAGGTATTTTTGTATCTTGGCCTATTTGGCAGATTAATAAACTTAACTGAACTCTAGGAAAACGTCAAGAAAAATCTGAGGATCAATATATTTATTTTTTCTGGCCCTATATGTGTGTGCTATATCATGACATGTCTCTTTTAACTTGACTTCATTTGGGTCTGAAGTTTTTCTATTTTGAAATACCTGCTTAATTAAAATCTGTTGGACAATATATAAACTGGGCATAAACTTTCATAAAGCCATGACGACTCTGTATGTGTATCGACTTAGAATTATATACATATATGCGTATATTCAGCATATATTTCAATATATTATACAGGTGTAGCATCTGTATGTTAGGGTTGAATTAGTGTTCATTTTTGACAGCTTATCTTTTGGTGATCATGGCTCCTAAAACATAAATTTGATGTGCAGTCTCAGTCCTAGGGGCTAATTTTTTAGCAAGTTGTTAAAATTGAGCTTGGCAGTTTACATGTTATCAACTAGTGAAATTACGTCGAAAATACCAAATCAAGACATTTGTATGCCATCGGACACAAAAAACCTACACTGATTCCAACTGTGAAACTTACAGATTTGTTAGATCTTGTCCTAGAACTGAGTCAGTTCATGGTTTAAAAACAAAATCTATTTTCATTTTTAAGTTAAAAAGTTTTAATGTTCAAAATCTTGTGCATGTGTAAGCCACTTGAAAAAGTAGCTGAAAAAACACAAATCGTTTCCTGAGCTAAAAGTTGGGAATGAACAAAAACAATATAATCTAAAACAAAAAAAGACTTAAAGAACTAGGCCGGGATATTCAGACTGCACCAGGCAGTGGTGCAAGCCTGGGCGTAGCACAATTGTGATGCGCCGGGGCCAGGTCCAGTTGATATTCAACAATGCTGCGCCATGGCTTAAAGGCGATTTTGCGCAGGGACTTTCGGGGTGCAAAAACACAGTTTGGGCAGGAGCTGAAAAATTACAGCTGCCACATTCATGAGGTGCTGTAAAGAAATAGCTATGTTGAAAATTTGGGGTAAAAATATTGAATATTACTAAACTTTACGAGTCTGCATTTGCAAAATGCAACATTGTCTCATCATTTTTTTTAATATATTTTTACAGCAAATTTAGAACATAGCTTTCTCATAACCCCACCTCATGAACAAGGACAGAAAAAAATGTCAACTCCTACCTGAAAGGTGATTTCGCAGGGACCGCAAAATCACCTTTTGGGATGTAAAGAAACATTTTGGGCAGGATTCAAAAAAATGATACTGTAGCTGTCACACTCATGAGATGCTGTAAAGACATGGCTATGTTCTCAAGTGCAAGACACTTCTCAAGTGTGCAAGACAAGGAAGGGAGAAACCGCATGTAGTGGTGCACTTGGGTACAAATGACGTGGTGGGTAGCATGGTTGGGTTGTAAGGGAGAGTTTCTAGGAACTGGGGAAGTTGTGTGTGAAGGCAGGGAGATCAGTGGCCTTCCTGGAAGTGCTCCTAGTACCCAGGGCAAGCACAGAGAGGAAAGTAAGGATAGAAGAGTTCAGCACTTGGCTGGGAGAGTAGTGTCGAACCAAAGGGTATGGGCTAGTGGAAGGCTAGGGTAACATCTAGGACAACAGTGACCTGTTCACAGAGGACAGGTTACATTTCAGTAAGGTGGGGCAGGGGATAGTAAAGCAGAGGCTGGGGGAAAACATAGCAACTAAGGTGGATTTAAACTAGGTATGGGGGGAGGTGAGTGTGCAGCAGGAATGCAGAGCCACCAGAGAGGGGAGCCGAACGAGCTTACTCCCCCAGCTAACAAGGATGATGCCAGGGAGGGATTGCGGGGGGGGGGTTAAGAATGAGAGAAATGGGTTAAGGAAGGGAAGGGAGCAAGTTGTAGGGTCACATGAGGAGGCACAGTCTTAAGCTGGAGGGTGGGAGGTTTAGAAGGGAGGTAAGGAAGCACTTCTTCACAGAGGTGGTGGTGGATACTTGGAATGTGCTGCCAGAAGAGGTAATCTCATTGAAGACAGTGGGCAGCTTTAAGAGAGGCTGGGACAGGTATAAGGGGAAGGTAAGGGTCATAGGTAGGGAGGATGGGAGGAGTGGGGAGAGGGGGCAGAGACAGTAGCTGAAGCTCTGGACCCTGCAGCATGAGCAGACTTGATAGACCAAATGGCCTGCTTCTGCTGGCTTCTTCATATGTTTGTATGTTCATATGTCTCTCTGAATGCAAGAAGCATGGGAAACAAAACAGCTGAGTTACAGGCTTTCTTGGCAGTGGGGGTGGTGGACATTGCGGCCATCACAGAGATTTGGGCCACCCAGTACCAGGATTGAGATCTGATAATCCCAGGGTATAGGATGTACAGAAAGGACAGAGTCAAGGGGAAAGGCTGTGGGGTGGCGATTTATGTAAGGGAGGGGATAAGGTGTGTAAGGGAAGAAAGGGAGGAGGGTAGGACTGATGCATTATGGATGCAGTTCCAGGATCAAAAAATTAGGACACTTAGGATGGGAGTGGTGTACAAGCCACCAGCTCAGGCTGAGGACTTGGACAGGGAATTAGCAGAGCAGATCAGGAGGGTCTGTGGAAAGGGAAACACAGTGATCGTGAGGGACTTCAATCTACCAGGAGTGGATTGGAGCACCCCAGCCACCTCGAGTGCAAGTGAACAGGTCCTACTGGATGCAATCCAGGACAGCTTCCTGGTACAGATGGTTAATGAGCTGACTCTGTTGGGAAAAATTCTAGACCTAGTACTGTCCAACGTGGATGCTGTAAGGGAGCTGGGAGTGGAAGACACGCTGGCTGGGAGTGATCATAACTCAGTGTGGTTCACGCTCAACATGGGCAAGGATATTGTAGGTATAGGAACCAACTTCAGAAAAGCTGATTTTGTTACGATGGGGAAATTTTAGAGAGGCAGCTGGCAGGAATTCATCCACACTTGGATGCATGCCAAACATGGGAAATCATTAAGCTGGGTCTGGTGGAGGCTACTGGGTCATTTACCAAGACACAAAGCAAGAAGGGTAGGGCCAAGAAACCAAGCTGGTTGAATCAGGAGGCCTTGGAAGGGGTGATTGCAAAAAAGCAGCATTTAGAAGGTTCAGGGAAGTGTATGTGAAGAAGTCCAAAGAGGTAACCAGACTAGTTAGGGTGGCCAAGGCTTCCTGAGAGCTGAGGCTGGCAAAGGGCATCAAGGATGGGTAAAAGGACTTCTTCAGGTACATAAAGGAGATACAGAGCTGCAAGGACCAGATAGTGAGGATTAGGAAGGATGGAGGGGTGAAGAAAGAGGTGGAGCAGGCAGAAGCACTGAATGAGTACTTCTGTTCTGTATTCATGAAAAAAAAAAGGGTGGGCAGCTACCTCAGAAGATGGGGAAGGTGGGCAAAGGGGAAGGGGTGACAAATTAGGTGATTACAAAGAGCAGGGTGCCGGAGGGTCTGAAGGTTCTGAGGGTGGATAAGGCACCAGGACCAGATGGTATTCACCCTAGGGTGCTTAAAGAACTGGTGGAGGTCCTAGCGGGGCCACTGGCAGACCTGTTTAGTACCTTCCTGGACACAGGATGCATACCACAGGACTGGAGGGTGGCTCACATGGTCCCCCTCCACAAAAGTGGCCCAAAGGATGAGCCAGGCAATTACAGACCAATAAACCTCACATCCATTGTAGGGAAACACATGGAGACAATCCTTAAAGAGAAGCTGGTGACCTTTTTGGAAGACAACGGACTCCAGGACAGTCAACAATATAGGGTCATCTCAGAGAGATCCTGCCAGGCCAACCTAGATGAGTATTATGACTGGGTGACAAGGGACCTGGACAAGGGCCATGCAGTGGATGTCCTGTATTTGGACTTCAGCAAGGCCTTTGATTTGGTGCCTCATGGGTGGTTGGGGGGAAGTTGGAGTATGTGGGGGCGTGGACAAAGATGGTGAACTGGATCGTGAACTGGCTGAAGGGGAAGCAGCAAAGGGTGATGGTGGGGGGGAACTCTCATCCCCAAGGGTTGTGACTAGCGGGGTTCCACAGGGCTCAGCACTGGACCTGGTGCTGTTTGGGATTTTCATATCGGATATCTCACATGGCATAAGGAGTAAGATCAGTCTGTTCACTGATGATACCAAGATGGGGACGGTGGTGGATGATGTAGTAGAGTGGCAAGGGCTACAGGACAACCTAACTAAACTGGAGGAGTGGTCAGGAATGTGGCAGTTAAGGTTCAGTGCTAAGAAGTGCAAGGTACTGCACTTCTGAGCAAGGAACCCTGGGAGGAGCTACTAGTTGAGAGGGATTCAGTTAGGTACCACTGACGAACAAAAGGATCTAGGGGTAATTATAATGGGGAATATGAACAACTCAGTTCAGTGCAGGAAGGCAGCAGCTAAAGCCAACAGGATGCTGGGGTGTATTGTGAGAGGAATCTCCTCCAGAAGGAGGGAGGTGATCCTGCCTCTGTACAGGTCACTGGTCAGACCACACCAGGAGTACTGCATGCAATTCTGGCACCCATTTCTGAAAAAGGATGTCAGATTACTAGAGGAGGTACAGTGCGGGGCAACAAAGATGATCCAGGGTTTGGAGGACAGACCCTATGAGGACAGGCTGAGGGAGTTGACTATGTACTCACTGGAGGAGAGAAGGGATTTGGGGGATATGATTGAGACCTTTAAATACATGACATGGATAAACAAGACAGGTACAGAAGGGGCATTTAAGCCGAGGAGGGGTAGGGCATGGCCTCAGATTAGAGGGGGAAAGATATAGGAGAGAGATGAGGAGACATGTTTTTCACAGAAAGGGTGGTGGCTAAGTGGAACGCTCTGCCCGAGGAGGTGGCATCCTGTAGGACAGTGGGCAGTTTTAAAAGTGGATGGGACAGGGCGGAGGGGTAAATGCAAGGGGAGGAGGTGAGGGTGGGGCAGCTGCAATGTAGGGGGCTAGCTGCACATTCGAGCAGACTTGATAGACCATGAGGCCTGTTTCTGCTGGCAGATTCGTATGTTCGTATGTTTGTATTTGTGAATTTGGGGGAAAAATACTAAAAATGATCAAAGTTACGAGACTGCACTCACAAACTGCAACGTAGGGTCTTAACTTTGTTGGTTTTTTTAATATTTGTAGAACAAATGTTCTTATGGCCCCACCTCATGAACAAGGGCAGAGAAAATTTTCAACTCCTGCCCAAAGAGTGATTTTGTACAGGGACCACGAAATCACCTTTCGAGACAGATCTGCCTAATGACAAGGTTATTGTTTATAAGGTGGGGTCCCAAACAAGGCATGTTAAAAATCTGGGGCAAAAATAGCCACGTTATGCCACTAAGTTCAAAATCCCATTAAAATACATTGAACCACATACCTGTTTCCTCAGTTCGCAGTCCAGCTTTGAAGAGTAAAGACGTATCTGTGGCCCAGAGAGGATTATGGCATTGAAACCCTGATCGGTAAGTAAGGGCTTTGTGGGGGGGTGCTGGAGTGGAGGGTTGGGTGGGAGGAGTCTAACAGGTCCAAAAGACATCGATGGAGAGGGGGGTCATTATTCTCCATATGTGCCTCTAGCCTTACCACCTAGGAGCCTTCTATCTAAACTGAAAATTAAGCAAGGTTGGAACTGCTCAGTGTAGACAAAACTAAATAAGTAACTGAAGTTGCTACACATTATAAATGTGTGGGCACCTTGTTATATGCTACTTACCCTACAGGGCAGTTAGGTTATTCGGACTTACCTGCTGCATCATAGTTAGGGATTCCATAGTTGGTATGTCCCAGGTTGGGGGTATTCTGGTAGGACCTGAAAGAGATGAATGGAGAAGGCTGAGGAGACACAAAGGGTCAGAGGTCCTAGAGGAGAGATTAGGGGGTTAGAATTAAACAAAGATACTTATCTGATTGGTAGGTATTCAGTCTGGCCAGACCTGTAGAAATTAAGGGAGAAATAGATTAGTTAGATTAGTATGGGGAATTTATAGTAGCGAGAGTAGAGGCAGAGAGCGGAGAGATAGAAAAAGAGTACAGTACTTCATAGGAGTAAAGGAAGAGGAGTTTTAGCGGAAAAGATACATTTAAGTTCAAAGGAAAATAGAGATATAGAAACAGACAATAAAAATACAGACAGCTAAAAAAGAATAACGTAATATTGGGGGCTCAGCAAAACCCCGTTGGCACCCCTAAGTGGCCTGCTGGTGGTCAGCAGATTTAAGTAGTAGCCCTGACAGGCTAGTGGGGATGCTTTTTGGCTAGTGGTCCCTGCATTATTTAAAAAGGGGACACCAGTGATTCAGGGGTCTTGAGTTGTCCTAGGATACCAGTTGTTTAAAGGTATAGTCCTGGTGGTGTAGTGGGCTAACTACATCGTGGCCAGTGGAAATTTTTTTTTATTATTATTATATTTACCCTATCCCTGCCTGGGCCCTGACTGTATGTGGCAGACAGGTAGGCTGGTCAGAAAACCGCCAGTCTGAAATGCTGCGGTTATATACCCATCAGTTTAGCACTACTGCGCTAGAGCGACAGTGCCGGCAGGCACTTAGAACTCCCATCCCGCACAGAGTTCAGGCTGTTGCCTGCTCTGTGTGGGTGGGAAAAAGATGGAGATTTTCAGGACCCGGAGGAGGCTAAGGCAACTATGCCTCCCTCTACCAGTCATCCACACAGCAGCTATGTGAAGGACCCCCCAAGGGGCTTGTTAACAGGGTCCAGATGGTGGGCAGCCAGCAGGAGGCAGAAGAAACCACTAGCTAACCCATATGGTGGCTGAGTGTAAATGCCCTGAGGGGCTTGGTAGGATGGGACAGGGAGAGTAAATGCACAGGATGGGGGCCACAAAGGAAAAGCCACACTGTGATTGAAGGCCAATGCCCGAAATGAGCTTAAGAGTAGCTGTGGGAGTTAGGCAGAGAATCAGTGTGCTCCCTGAGGGGGGCATGGAAGCAGCAAGCACCCCATACAATAGAATTGCACAGCAGCTGATGTCAGAGCACTAGGGGCTAACTAAAGGATTGGGGAGAGGAAAAGAACAGCATAAGGCCCAGGAGAGCCCATAATCAAAAACGCACAGCAGTAAATAGAAGAAGCCCTAATGGGCTATAAATATAAATAAATATGTTTCCTTCCAAGGGAGCTCTGAAGTTTTGTGGGACAATTTGAGTAATTTTGCAGAAGGAAATATTTATATAAAAGCCAGGGGTCTGGGGGCCACAGGGCTTGCATTAGCATTAGTAAAGTGGGGGCCAGGTTGACACTCTTCTTCAAATGTTGGGGGTCAGACCAGATAATCCTGGGGTAAGAAATTTACTGTAGTAGCTTTGTAAAGCATTACTCAATGAAATCCATGAAAACCTTTCCATATACAGGGTCAATGATGATGCACTGTTTCATTTTTGTGCTTCAAAATCCTCAGAATTCTCATGTGGGAACTTTTGTAGAGGGTTAACACAAGCCCTGGGCTGCCAAGCCCCCAGAAGCTGTAGGGTTTTAGATGCTGTGTGGTACTCTTTGGAGCCTATTTTGGACATACAACACACTCCTGTTAAAATAAAGGTGTGAGATTTTTACTTTCAGTTTTGGGCTTCATAGTCCATTACCCTGCTGTGGTGATAATCCCTCCTTGTCAAAATTATAGATTGTAATGCTGTACTGTAAGGGATAGAAGGGATCGTAACTCTGGCCGAAATGAAAACCAACTGATCCCTTCCACCTTCTGGTCCACTGACCATGCCCCTGCAGCTGGAGGTTTTGTGACATCCTACCAGGGAGAGTGAGGTGGCGCAAAACATTGAATCCTATGGGGGAGATTTTCAAAACATTACTGTGCATCTTTAAGCTAATTTTGATGCAAATGAAAGCCACCACTCAACTAATAGGGGCCCTATTAGTCAAGTGGTGGCTTTCATGTGCATCAAAGATACCTTAAAGATGCACAGTAATGTTTTGAAAATCTCCCTCATAGGATTCCATAGGGAGTGTCCCGCGCTGTCCCTGGTAGGATGTCACAAAATGTCCAAGTGTGGGTGCGTGGTCTGCAGACTGAGAAGTGGAAGGGATTGACTGGTCGGCAGTTCGGCCAAAGTTCAATCCCTTCTCTCACTTACAGGGCAGCATTAAAATGTATAATTTTGACAAAGCGGGACTGGGGGCAAGATAACAGGCTATGAAGCCCAGTAAAGAATGTCACACCTTTACCTTAAGTACCCCCATCACACCTGCCTCCATGATAACTTGTTCTTTATGTAGCTTGCCTTTTCAGCTCTTTTCCCAGTATGTATCATCAACACAGAATGCTACAGAATCCCTGGGTCACCGGCATGGCAGTAGGTGAGGCACCTAGTGCCTCAGCCGTCTGATGCTTCACCTATCTATGCAACTGGGCCAGCTACCAGCCATGTATTCTGTATAACAGGCAGCGGTAGCCCTTGAGTCACTCTCAGGTGTGGAGCTGTAGAGCCTTTTGCTCGGGACATCCAACCTGTGCCATGTAGTTTGAACTGCAAGTAAAATACTCCTAAGGAACAGAAGCCATGAGATAAGCAGTTGTCTACAATGGAATATCAGCCCTGTACAAAAAGTTTCTCACACTGATTTCTTGCAATGAATTTCACAAGAAAAAGGAATTTTAAAAAAATTCAATTTTTTTTCAGTTTGTTATTCTGGTGCCTTATTTGTTTAATGCTACTTAAAGGACCTAGTGATTTAAACTTGTTCTGCCCCACTTCCTAAATGCAGAGTTCTTTTTTTTTTGTAAATTTTATTTATGATAGGACGGGTAAGGACATACCTTATCTCCCATCCAGTGGGAAACACTTCCAGCATATATTTTAAGGTACAAGTACATGTAATAAACTAAAAGGATACAAATCGTATTTTGAAAAAATCAGTCTAGAGTCTATTATAAAACAGCAGTAAAGAGAGAATAAAAGTAGTTTCAGAGTCCTGGGTCAATGGAATGCCAAACAGTTACACAATTCTTCAGAAGCTTGGGAACCAGTCCCCATGGATGGCAGGTTCAAGTGGAGACCAAATTTCCTCATATTTACTAATTTGTCCCCAGACTAAGTATTGTGCCCTCTCCAATTTCATAACTTGCATAAGGGCCGTGAGTCAAGCAGCTATGGTAGGGCCCTGGTCAAGTCTCCAGTGCATGGCAAGTTCCTGCATACCCACTGCTATACCTATTCTCCACAACTTCTGACCTCTCCTGGTTGCCAACCGCCCACTGTGGGAAGTCCCAGTAGAGTTTCCACAGGATCTGGACTAATTGTAACATGTAGGGTTTTGGATAGAATTTCAATTATTCCCAGTCAGAAATTTGTCACTTTAGGACACGACCACACCATATGGAAAAAGTCACTCACTTGGGCATGACACTTGGGTCAGTATGGGGAGGATTCAGGATCTATTGTGTGAGCCAGTTTCAGGGTGTATTAGGTGCGCAGGAGAAAGCTATATTGAATAGCTCTTAGGCGGTTATTAACTGAACATTTTAGAATATTTTTTAGAAGTAATCTCCAGTCCCCTCGAGTAATAACCTCAGGGTAGATATCTTCTTCCCAGGCTTGTTTAATTCCCTCCAGATGGTCTGGGAGGCCACTCAGTAGTAATCTGTAGCACCTGTTAAGTGGTCCAAAGCCCTTAATATTGGAAAATTTAGTAAAAGGTTCTTCCAGAGGGGAGCGTTGTAGGACAAATGGTTCCTGGGTCCCCGGAGAGGTCCCCTGTAGTCTGCTTCATATTCTAAGGTATAAGAAGTATTGAGAGGGGTGTAGCTTAAATTTTCTAACCAGGGCATCAAACTGTCGTACCTCCCCTCCCTTTAGAAATTGGCTAAGTCGGAATAGACCTTGCCTGTCCCACCTTTTTAGGCCTGTTTTATCACTATCGGAGAGCCTGCCTTTCCCTTTCAAAAACATCTCTAAGGTCATATCTGGTGAGGGACTGGGCTTGTGTCCCAATAGTGAATGTGCCTGTATCCAAGCTTTCCAGGTAACCCTTGTACATGGGTTGGCAATATTGAGTGGGGTGTCTTCTCCCATTGAGTTACAAGCAGGGTGTAATAAAAGCAGGAGTTGCTTTCCATCTGCTTCCATGTTGGGGCATTCCTGGTATGCCATATAATACAGGTGCAAATTAGGTCAGTTCAGGCTCCCCATCTTCTCTGGTAACTGCAATATTTCCTTCTTGATTCTCATTTTTTTCCCCTGCCACAGAAGTTAAGTGCATGCTCCCTCAAGTGCTTTAATATATTTCTATGGGAGGGAGATTGGAATAGATAGGAAAAGATAGAGTGTCCTTGGGAGAAAATATATCTCAACCAGATTAACTCAACCCAGTAAGGTGAGAGGCAAAGCCCTCCAGTTAATACAGTCTGTCATGAGTTTCCTGATCAAGGGGCCATCGTTAATTGGTATAATTTGGGAGAGTTTACTGGACAGCAGAACCCCTAGGTATTTAATCTGTTTAGTAGGGTTTATTATGGTTCCAGCTATTTCTATAGATGTCTTCTTTTCCCCCAAGGGGAGCCACTCACTCTTGTCCCAGTTGATTTTGTGTCCCAAGAGGGGACCATATTTCTCAAATATCTTACTCAGTGCTGGAAGGGCCTCACCCGGGTTGTTCAGAAAAAGTAAGACATCATCAGCAAACAGTGATATCACTTGGATTTCCTTCCCTACCCTAGATCCCACAATGTCTCTATTTCCCCGAATGGCATCAGCTAATGCTTCCATTGTGAACACATATAATAGGCAGACAAGGGACAGCCCTGTCTTGTTCCTCTAGACAGTGAGAAAGGGAGTCAAAAGGGTGCTGTTGGTCAAGATCTGTGCCTATGGGACAGCATAAAGGCCCATATCCATTTTAGTATGGTGTCCCCCAACCTGAATTTACGCAGCACTGCAAACACGAAGGGCCACTCAACTCAGTCGAATGCCTTTGAGGCATCAAGTGCAAGCAGACCTCTGTGTGCACCCCCCCTTTTTCCAATTGTGGATGACATTGATGGATCTACGAAGGTTGTGCTTAGCCTGCCACCCTTTAACAAACCCCCCTTGATCTATGTGGATCAACCCTGGGAGTACCACCTTCAGCCTGTTTGCTATGATTTTTGCTAAGATTTTATAGTCCGAGTTGAGAAGCGATATAGAGCGGTATGACCCGCACTTAGAAGAGTCTTTCCCTGGCTTTGGAAGTACTGTTATGGTGGCCATCCTCTGCAAGTGTGGCAGCTCCCCCTGGGTTAGAGCGGATTCCAGAACCTCGCCCATTAGGGGTCCGAGGGTATCCCAAGTGGCTCTATAGAATTCAGTGGGTATACCATCAGGGCCCGGTGCTTTCCCTTTGTTTTTATGCCAGACTGCTTGTTTAATCTCCTCAGTGGATAACTCCTCAGGGGATAAGGGGGAGTTAAGCTCATCCCTGAGAGCATCACTCAGATGTGACATATCCCCTTTCTGAAGAAAGTCCTCCAGGTCCCCTTCTGGTGGGACTTGGGTAGTATACAGGTGAGAGTAGAAGGCCCTAAAAATCTTATTGATCTCTTTTTGTTCATATGTAGGGAAACCATCGGCTTGGCCATGGATAAGATGGCCCTTTCTGCTTTTTTTTGTTTGATTAGCCCCATCAACCATTGCTGCATTTGTCCCCTTCAAAATGTGTATATCATTTAGTGAGCACTTGGTCCCGCTCCAGCTTCCCAGATACCATTTGATGTAGTTTCCCCTTTAGCAACTTTAGATCACCTACTACTTGGGGCTGAGGTTGGATCATAGCCTTCTTCTCTAGTTCATGAATTTCAGCAGTGAGCTGTTCCTCTTCCCTTAGAGATTGCTTTTTTTTGTAGGCTGTATAAGAAATTGTCTCCCCATTGAGAAAAGCCTTTTGGGGCATCCCAGACAAAATTTATATGTGTCCCTTTATTTTTAATATTGTTAACAAATTCTTTAATTTTCCCATTAATAAACTGGATGTAGCCATTGTCTAGGAGTAGGATCAGGTCAGATCTCCATTGAGGACCCCAGGGGGCTTCTGTCCTGCCACTAAGTGCAATTGAAGTGGGGCATGGTCCGAGATTAATATAGGGCCATATGTGGCCTGCATGGACTCTGTGATCAGGTTAGGGAAGACATCCAATCTAGTGTAGACTCAGTGTGAGTGGGAATAAAATGAATATTCCCTATCTCCAGGATAAGAATGTCTCCAGACCTCAACTAGGGCTCTCCGAGTTATAAACTCTTGCAATGCTGCCACACTCCCAGGATAGGGTTTGGTTCTGGTTCTGGAGTGGTCTAACCTGGGATCTAGGTAAGTATTGTAATCTTCTCCCAATACTAAGTTATCCTGATAGGGGGCCAGAGTCACCCCCAGGTGTGTAAAGAAATCCAGGGAGTCAAAATGAGGGCCATAAATAGAAGCAAAAGTATATACCCTACCTCCTAGTACCACTTCCGCAATGGCAAATCTAATTTGTAGATCCACCACAAAGCTGTTAATTTTATGTGGTAGGCCATGCCGCAGCCAGATGGCCACCCCTCCAGCTCTTGAAGTAAAAGGTGCCACCAGAAGAACCCCTCCCCAGGACTGAGCAAGTTTGTCTGCCTCCTCCCTCATAAGGTGCAATTCCTGCAGTAGCACCATATCCTCTTTGATTTTTTTAATATAGGTCCATATTTGTTTCCTCTTGACCACTGTTTTCAGTCCATTAACATTCCAGGACAAGAATGTTAACTCAGCCATTTGTTCGGTTTAAAAAAAATAAGAAGAGTCCTCTGTACCTTTGTACCAATACTTACAGTGTATAACCACCTGGAGGCATTGTCCAAACCATCCACATTTTTTGGTTTTTTAACATTGTCCTACTCAATAACCCCTCCTCCCCAGCCCTCCCCTCCGCCAACCAACCAAAACACATGAAACCTCCCAAACAGGTCTCACATCCCCACTTATCAACTACCAAGCTTCCTAAGAACGAGGTACCCCCCTCCCTCCAAATCTATATCCCCCATTTAATCCCCCTCTTCCCACTTCTATCCTGCAACCCTCGCAGATTAATAACCCCCATGCAATCTCGAAAGTGTCAACTCCCTCTACTTCTCATGGAGTGAGCTGCCAAATCCACAATTATAGAAGGGTATAACCCGTATGCTTGTTAGCATGCATCCATCCAACTAAATCAAGGAGTCTTTTCGCGGGGGAAGAGCTGTTGTCGGTGCACATCACCAGCCGCAGTCTGGCAACTGGAATAGGCTAGTAATGCCTCATAACTTAGCAGGCCCATGCCACTATCTCCTCGCATCCAAACAGGGCAGTGTTAAGAGAGGAAACACCCCCACACTCAGAGTGGCATAGTGCATGCCCCCCCCCCCGCACAATGTGAGTTTAACAGATTGACATAATTGCTTTACCTAAAAGAAGCCATCAAGCCCCATTCGTACCTCAGGGCGGCAACCCGCCAACAAGGAGGCCCGCTCTGTCCCGGTAAATATTTGAATCTCGCCATCACCCCCCCCCCTCCAAAATGCTGCTCTATGTGTCATTTTCTCAGCTTACACATTCTGTACCCCAGAAGACCACAATATCAGCATGTGAGTTATTTTGGTACCTCTGCCCCACAGAGAGGGAGAGAGTTCAACCCCCAGCCCTCTTCCCTTCTGCCCTGGCAAGGTGCACCTGTAAAAAGGCGATGATTTAAATTCTATTAATAAGCTTGAGCTATTACTACATCTCTTGCCCTGGGATGCCAGATGATAACCCCCTCTCCTCCCTGCAGCTAGGCATGCTCTTTCTGGCCATTGGGGTCTGGTGCAAATACATACGGCTCAGTAAACGATTGTACAAACTGCAAAGTCTTAGACTAAACAGATCAGAACAGGCCAAACAAACGAAATGAGGCCAAACCAGAATTAAAATTCACTTTGAATTAAAGTAGACCCAGGAAAGGCCAGCGTCTTATGGAGTTCAAGTATTAGTAAGTTCTCCAGCTCCCCGCATAGAGGATGAGTAAGCACCGGGAAACACTCAGGCATGCCCCTATAGGCCTCTGACCCCGGAGTTGTGTACCACAGCTGTCCCCACCCTAAAACCCCCGTACTGAGAGACATAACAGTAAAGGTTAAACCAAGATCATGTAACTCACTCCTCACCTCCATTTCTCCACAATCCCTTTACATAATCGATGGCAGCTTCAGGATCTGTAAAGGCTCTCTGCCAGCTTCCTGGGTAACACACTATTAGCCTAGCTGGGTAGGCCATCATGAAGGGGCAGTTCATCTCATGGAGCCACTTTTTAATGTAAGCAAAAGCTTGCCTTCTGGTCTGGAGAGGACGGGAGAAGTCCTGGAAGATACTGACCCTAGCACCCTGGATCAAAATAGGGTCGGTTTTCCATGCTGCTGCGAGTATGACTTGGCGATCCCGAAAGCACAGAAATTTAACTAGGAGGTGTTTCGGCCTCTGGTCTGGTGCGGGCCATTGGCCCGATGAGTGGTAAGCTCTCTGTATCTGTATGGTAAGGTCTGAGGGTATTTTAAGATGTTTTTGTAGCCATGGTTTAATAAAAGTTAAGCAGTCTTTCCCCTCCAGGCCTTCTGGGAGGCCCACAATTCTGATATTGTACCATCTTTCTCTATTCTCATGATCATCTACTATTTGTTTCAACAGTTCTATATCTTTGAGCACTTGTTGCAAATCAGTGTTTATTCCGACTGTGGTACACTCCTGAGTACTAATACAGGATTCAGCCTCTGTGATACGTGTTTCATGGGCATCTACTGTTTCCGACGTTGTGTTGACTAATTGCTGCAGATGTTGTATCTGTGCAGTCATGTTGTCGCAACCAGATTGCATCCGAGTACCCAAGTCATACTTCAGGTCACGTATTAATCTTTCCAAATTCTGATAGTTGGTATCCATAGTGGGGTTATCTGATCCAGATCCGGGATCCTTTTGCTGCCCTGGTTCCCGGGCTGGAGTGGAGCAAGGAGAGCGCATAGGTCACGAGGAAGCAGCCATCTTGGAGGCGTGAGAAAACTTTAATTTGGCCTGATTCTTTGCAGATTTCACTTGATTAGACATTGAGACTTCTAAATCTACCAGTTTGAGCAGTTTATGGCAGGTTAGGATGTTGGATGCAGTAGATTATGTGTAGATCTGATCAGAGCTCTCCTAAAACACTGCCATTCAGCTCCTCAGCTAGGCCACGCCCCCAATGCAGAGTTCTTAACTTGTCTTCTATCAGCGCAGTTGTAAAAGCGGAGTAAAGTTTTTTAAACAAAACTGTTTGCCTCTTGAACCTTTTCTTAGATGAGCATAAGGTGAAGTATCCAAATTAAACAAGTTCAAAGTGAGGAAAAGAACATGTCAGTAATCCATGTTTTCTTCCATTTGTACTTTTCTTCAGCAGTTTTGTCATTGGCCACCAAGTAAATCCAACATTTTCAGCCATGTCCCCTCAAGTTGCAAAGTGAAGCCAAAAGAAATGACCCCCCCCCAAAAAAAAAAAAAAATTATTCAGTTTCTTCTTCTTCTTTGTTCTTAAACAGTTTTCTCAGTGGCCCTCCTTCCCCATAAATCCAAAAGTTTCTACCAGGTTCCCTCAAAGTGACTTGACAACCAATCAAAAGGCTCCATGCTGAAGAACCACCTGCAGAGACATCCAGAAGGGAGCGGTGGCCATCCGAAGAAGGATCTGATGGAAGATGCCTTTCCTGTGGTGATGCAATTATAATTGGATCCGCTGTGTTGTGCAGCTCCATCTTCTTCAGCCCTCTGTCGGCAAATGAGCTTGCGCATGTGCACTGCTCACTGGAAATGCCCACTGGGAATGTTGACCAATTAACATTATTTTTCCATAGTTCTTGACGCAATCAGCAGCTCCTAGCAACTGTACCTGGCAATTACTTATCATATCTAATGGGGTCAAGAATAACTGGTGTGTGGGAAAAGAGCACAGTAAGGCTAAATGGAATGGTTCCACTATGCTGCAGTGACGGGGTGTCGGCAACTTCCCCTACAGCAACACATAGTCACCAACATCCCCGACATTGCCAATCCGGACCACCAACCAGAAACAACACTGACACCTGTTTGGTGTATATGCGGGGGGCTGTGACCCCTCCACACCCCTGCCCCCAGACTTAAGGATTCCAACTGATGACTCAGTCATCTTTCCGGCAACCTGGTCAACAGTGTGGGTGTCAATGGGTTAGTGTCATTGTAGCAGTGTCGCTGTGAAACTGTCGCTGTTATAAAGGTATACGAATTGGAATCACATAGCAACTAAAAACAAATAAAAAATACAGAAATCCTTGTACATGTTGGTCTGCTATTATCTTTGAGCTACCTGGTGGTCCTGCCGACACAAATCTTTGTGTAACAGCACCAGGCAGTATAGATCACAAAATCAGAATAATAACAATTACAGAGTGAACGTACACAAGTACGGGATGCATGTGCCATGTTGAGGATGGCAAAACAGTGCCAGAAGCATGGCGCTCAACCTTGCAGTCCTGTTACTGGTGCAGTTGTGAGGTCCAGCTAGGCTGCTGTCCATTCATTTATTTTTATTACTGTTGCTGTTTTATTTTTGCATAATGACCGGCCATGCACTCCGCTGCTGACTCATGGCCCTGGGGTACTTCTGTCTGTTGGTCTCACTGTGAATGGAAATGGTGCCCAGCGAGGTAAACCAATTCCAACCCAAAGAGGTAAGCTCAGACTCCAAACAGGACTAGCACAGGGGAGGCCCTGTCTGTGATATTAATGCTGGAGAGGGGGGAGACAAATTAACTGGGCTGCTTAGCAGTTGACTGATAGGACTTTCAGAACCTAGGGGACAAGGTGCTTGGTGATGGAGCATGTCTGCAGTCATTGATTGTACAGTTTACGCACACTTTCTGACTTTCTAACCTGGCTGAGTAAGAGTGAATGTTATTTGTATGCTAATTTTACCTGTTTTCAAATGTTTGAGTGAAACCTGGAGCTGCGGTACTACACCACACCTGGCAGGTCCTAGTTAATGTTGCTAAAATTGTTCAATGACAAAATGAGAAGTGGTCACGGATCCACTAACCACCCAAAAAGTTTTCCTCCAGATTAAGTAGTGAGAGCGCGGAGTGGGCCATGGTGCACAGACTCAGACGTAACTTTTGTCACCTCATGAGGTTGTTCATTTGCAAGCTGCTTTTCTCCTAGCCCTAGCAAGAGGACTGCAGGGCTCCTCTCATGCAGTCCTAATTAGTCCTAGCAAGAGGACTGCAGGACTCTGCCCACACAGCCCTAAAAAGGGAGAGGGAGGGGTGATACATTTTGGAACAAATTGGTTATTTAGTAGCTGTGACTACCTTGTTGCTTATGTCACACCTATGTGTGAGTTACAATATGATTTGATTCTAACTGGCTAATAATAATAAACCTTGCAGTCATGCTACTGAGGCGGTATAGTGCAGTAGTTTAAGGCTCTAAGCTGCAAATCTGGAGACCTGGGTTTGAATCCCACAGCCCCCACTTGCATACTGTGTGACCCTGAGTAAGTCACTTAACTTCCCTGTGCTCCCAGCACCCACCTGTAAACAAGCTTTCAGCTTAGTGTGTCTCACCTGGTTAAACAATTTGGGGAAAAAAAAAAGCATGGATGTGGCCATTTCCTCAAAGCACATTGCCTGTCTTATTTGTCTGGGTGAAAAAAAGGGTTGTGACCTATAAGACAAATGCTGTTGCCTTGATGTCCTACTTGCTGCCATGGTGTTGATTTCCACTGTCTGTTGAGTATTATTATACATAAATGTTTGTCATTAACCTATATGGTGATTCAGTGGGTAAGTTCTTTAAACATTTTCTGGAGCTTGGCATGCAGTGTGGTCATTGTTGTATGACTCTTTATGTCTGTGGATATTAAAGTATGTCGTTAGGCTTGAAAGCAGTGTTGTGAATGTGGCTCACATCTTTTAAAGCAGCATTATTTGTTAGTCAGCAAACAATGCTATTATATAGTTCATTTATTTAACAAAAATGTATTTCTGACACCCTTAGTGCATCTGCAGTGTCTTTTAATTCTCTCAGATATTCTGGAAATAGCAATTGATGACTCACGTTATTAAAGATGGCCACCACTGGGGATATCCCAGTGGCACAGGGCGATGAGCTGTTGTAGTGCCTTACCTTGCATTATGCCAGTAACTCGAGCGTGGGAATGAGCTCAGGATGCCAGGGTCAGCAGGGGGAAGGCTGAGAGAGGACTGAGAGGTCACCTGAAAACTCTCCTGTACTGGAGTGGTGAGTTGACCTGGCTCTTTGCTGCTACTGGGTGGATGCTGGTGGTAGCACCAATGCTTGGGAGACAGACTTCGGTGGGGGGGGGGGAGCCGCACTTCCAGAATGCATGTATATCTTCACGAACATGTGCCACCCATGCAACCACAATTCCAGGACACTGGAAGAGAAATGGCAGAAAATGGGAGACTAGGGCTTTGTGAAGCCTCACCCATGGTACCCGCGACCTATCCTGATGCAGATTGGGAGTGAATTCTGGATGAGAGTGCACAGGGGGTAGAGGACATGGGGGGAAATCCACGGGGGAACCTAGTTTCCAACCAGGAGTAAGGCAAGGGGCAGGTGGCAGTGCCCAGGGATGAGGCTGAGTAGCTGCCTGTTCTGCCCTGGAAAAATAAAAACCTTTATAAAAAATAAGAGTGTCACCACTCACAATTTTAAAAAAATCTCTTCTGCCAGGGTTATCTGTTGAATGTACATACTAGATTCATGCTGCAGATGTACTAGGATTATGTTGCTACATATTTCTGATGGTAAGCAGCACATCAGTGTGTCAAGATATTTAATTTTTTTACGGTGAGCATGGCATGGGAGCAGGAACTAAACTTTAAAATCTCTTATCGTCATTCAAGAATGAAAGACAATGAAAAGAGAAATTGGTATATTGATGTTTGTTAATAAATACTGCTGCTTTAGCCCTAACATTGAATCTTTTTTAATATTATTCATAAACCCCTACTTTAAGATCCTGCTCTCCATCTTTCTCAAAGATCTCCCCTCAGCCTGTGCCTCTTTGCATATCCACATGTATGCAGATGACACAGTCATTTACACCTCTGGTCTATCGGTTTCAGCAGTGGAAGCTCTGCTCCAAAAAGACTTCAGCAATATACTATGCTGGTTCCAAGCCAACCAGCTCAGGGTCAACACCAAATAAACTGGACTATGACCTTCGGCACCAGCCAGAAGTTGGATAAGCTCTCACCTTCCCCTGTTTTCTTTACATTGGTTGGCACTCCTGTGGAGGTTGTCCCTGCCTTCAAGTACCCAGGGGTATGACTGGATAGCAAGCCTGACTTCTCTAACCACATTTATGTCATTTATGCCAAACTTCATCCCAGACTTGGTGCCCTTTGGGACTGCCTCTCCCCATAGGTCTGACAGGTGTTGGTCACCAAAATGGTTCTGTTGGTTTTCAACTTTGCAGATGTGGTCTATGGCATTGCCCCCTTCTCTTCCCCAGACTGACTGGACACCCTCTGTAATGAATTCTGTCACTTCACTTTCAACTCTCCTCTCCATATCCATCACTGCTCCTTCTACTCTTCCCTTTCAATCCTCCCTTTACCTTCATGTCACCAGTTCCACTCGGCGTCCTTTATCGCCAAATATTGATTTGGGTCCCTTCCCTCCTACCTTACCCCATTCCTCTCTCCTGTCCTATCCTCTTCTTATTCACTGATGTCCAGGGATTTCCATATCTTTTTCATTCCTCACCCTCACTCATGTGATAGGAAAGCAGTCTTCTCTTACTATCTCCTGTTCATTTGGAACCTGCTGCCCTCCTCCCTCTGCCTCTCCCCCTCAACCCTGCCTTTAGACACTTGCTAAGGTTTACACCTGCTCCCCCCTGCACCTGTCACTCCCCCTTCTGACCCCTCCTGAATTCTGTCTCCTTCTTCTGTTGATGCTCCCCCACCTAGGTCTCCCTATACAGGGGCTTATGGCATTCTCAACCTTGGCCTCTTCTCTGTTCCCAGAGCACTGTTGACCCCACCTATCATGCACAGTGCAATTGCAGCATTCTTGCACATTTTTGTACAAAATTGCTTTTGTGATCTCAATTTTGTCTGAGCACATCCTGTACCCTTGTTTCTGTTTTGTTTATTGTATTTTCCATGCTTGGTTGTTTGTAATTGTTACTTTCTGTATTCACTCCATATGCCCTTCCCCAGGTCACACCTGGAAATGAGCCTTGGCTCAGTGTGCCTTTCCTAGTTACCACTTTTTTTATTCTATTTTTGCACCCCTGTACAGCCCCCATCTAACCGACTCCTCCAGCTCCTGTCACCCGGAATTACCGGGGCTTACTTTACGCCTGGTCGGGGAGTGGTGCCTGCGGGGAGTCAGTCATCATTCTGCCACTGGTATTTTTCATCCACCAATTTTCTCCCAAGAGCCCCAGGAGAAGGATGCATGCATGTGGAGGTGCATATGCACTTTGCAGCCCTGATAATGACCCCTCTTCCGCCCACCCCATTAGCCTAATGCTGGGCTCCCTGCCTGTGCAGCCTTCTGGCCTCCACCAGGGGGAAGCCATTGAGTGAGGGGTGCCATTCCACCACCCCCGAGAGACAGCTGCCTGCCAGCCTCTCCATCCTGCTCTCCCTTCCCCCCGTGCTGATCTCCAATGATCCAGGCTCACTCCCGAACCCGGGTCACTGGCTTGCCGTGAGGTGAGTTGTCAGCACCTCAGCCCTCTGCGCCACTGGGCCGGCCCAGTTACCACTTTTAAAATAAATACATAAAATAAATAAACAAAGATGGTTGTTTTTATAGAATTTCACTGTTTTGTTTTTTAATTTTTAAATTTATTTTCATAAATTTTATTTATTGTTTTATTTGAATCTTGTGGCACTCCATTCTTCTATCCGTCCTATGCTGAACACATCATGATACCTAGTGGCATGTCCTTGTGCTTTCTGTTCTGCATCAAAATTTGCTGGTATCCTGTAACACCCCATCTCTCTACTTGTCCTATCCCAAGTACTTCAGTCCCCACTGGGCATGTATCTTGCTACCTGCATTGTTGTACTACTGAGCATGTGCAAACAATAAAGTACAATTTAACAAAGCTGAAACACTTTACAAATAAAATGACATAAAAAGTACATGCAAACAACTAATAAAGGAAAAAATTTCAAACAGCAACTCCATGTACTGTAGTTTTAAAGGAAATATTAACTGATTGTGCATAATTGGAATTTCTGGCTATCTGCAGCCCTCACAGTCTCAAAAACACTTGACAATTTTTTCTCATGTGTTCCAGAAGATTTTAAAGTGTGGGGATCAGAGTCTGTTTTATTTTCTTGTACACAGTGTCACAGGATCAATGACTGTCTTGTGAGAGCAACTGAGCAGTTACAGAGCATCTCAGTATGGTGCGAACATGGATACACCACATACACAGTATCAAGAAATGCCATCTCTGATGCCATTTATCATGCACAGACACACACATTTCTGTGTCTCTCCATGCTCTTCCCTCACAGTTGCCTGCCCCATTTTGCTCCACTACTCCAGACCAAGTCCAGTCTTACTCTCTTCCCATCTCCTAGTCCCTCTCCCATCTCAGCAAGCCATTCCCTGGTAAGCCAGTTAAGTCATTAATTCTAAACAGACTGAGTGACTGTCAGGTCTGTATTGCTGAAGACTGGTCACATCAACAGTCCGCTTGTGAGAACCACACCAACTGAAAGGGGGAGTCATGCAAGAGTACAGCCTCATCATATCATGCACCCATGAGCTGTCACCGTGAACCCAAATGGCACTAGACAGACAACTGTCAAGCCATGGTAAAGGTGGGTCAATGCATATATGACCTTTGAAATAAATTGTGCTTTGAAGTAAAGAAGTAGTCTCCTGTAAATTAAATGACATACCTAATGTTATTGTTCTAATCTTAACTCTTCATCTTACAATAGCATCTATAGCTCTTCTGTAATTTGGGCTCAAAAACAATTTCTAAAAAAATTGAACAAGTCTGTCTGAGAAGGTATAGGCTAACGAAGGCAAAAAAGTGGGCTAGCTAACACAGCAAGAACCGGGACCCAACTAGGTCCATCTGGGCCTGTGCCTACTCCCATGATGCCACTATACACTGTTCTCCTTAGCTGATTCTGCTATACAGTCCTTGACCTGAGAGGCTCATGCGGGGGTGGGGGCTCTCATTGCTGTGGTACCAGTGTCTTTCCAGCCAGGCCTGAACTCCAGAAGAGAGGGCAGACATTGGTTCATAGGTTCATAGTTTATTTACAAGTTTTATTAGGTCAGGTACCTTTGTACAAACTCGCTACCATCAGAAGTGGAACATCTGCTTGGAATTACCCATGAAATTATCCAATCTATTTTTAAATGTGTCCACTGTAGGGGTATTCACCACATCTGCAAACAATACCTCTGCTCCTAAGACCTGCATTGCTCTTCTGAGTACCTGAGCCCTTTATTGATCCCACCAACACCTAGTGTATGGCATTCTTGTGCCCTAGACTGGAGTCAGTATGCCCCATATCAGAATTTCTGAACCCTTGCTCTGCCCCAGTCAGTCAATCAGAATTCCTGGCTGTCACTGTTTGAAGAAAGTGGTACTAGTCCTCTCATAAGGCTTCCTGTTAATGAACTCACCTGTACGTACAATGGAAGAAATTGCATAGGCTCCCCAACCTCAATCAACACTGGGCTAGAAGTCAGAAGTGTAGGACCTTCTGTAATGGCCGATATCTGTAATGGCCAATATCTGCACCATTACTGATATGGCCACCAGGAGGGGCTCAACTGTGATACAACTTACTGCAGTCCCCTTTAACACTGACCACATCACCTCTGCTACTATATGAGGCCCAGACATCCCCAGCTTAGGACTGGATAGCAGAGGTTATTCCTGAAGATGGATCTGCTGCATGACAACATGCAGCACTCTCAGTGTACTCTAAGGCTGGTGTAAACCTATCTTGCATAAGGTTAAATAATAGGTCCATTGCCTAAACAAAACCATTATTTCCCTTTGAACTGGCACAATTCTTTTAAATGGTTCTAGGCATCATTCCCAAGAAGGAGTCTACCACAGCTGGTGTATTTTTCATTTCAACACAGGCGATAAAGAGATTGTGGTAGAATCAGATGAAGAAATCTGGTAATAACAACACAAGTGTCATAACCATTTTACCTGCTTAAGTCTGTGCGACAAGGTCACACAAATCTCCAACAGCCTGTTGTAAAATATTTGGAATGGTAGCATTATGTTCTACAACCTTTAAAATTGAACTGAAGGCTGTGCTGGTTTAAAGAATTCAAGCCTGACTACCTTATTGCTGTCACCCACTAAGTCTAGTAATAAAACATTCACTGGAATAAAGTAGCCATATTACTGGACTCTGCTGACACAGTAATAAATCACTTCTCTCATTACTACATGGCCTGCAAAGCTCTGGGTAGCTTTTGCTGTGGAAAGCATCAAAGCAGTGCTATCTGCAAATACTGTCTCATTGCCAAAGGGGTTTTGCACAAAGTGTAGTCTCTTCACTCAGTGAATAATTCCTCACATATGCACTGAGAAGAATTGCAGCACTTTGGTTACCTAATTTGCAGTCTTTTTGTAATTTTGGCCTTTGTTCCACTCACATTCTAAACTGGAATATTCTGTTCTTTGCAGATTGTCTGTGTGTATTTAAATCTACCACTTATTAACAAGCTTATAATAGCTAGAAACAAATCAGGGATACTGTGCCAGTATGTGGACATCAGATAGAACAAACTTTTTTCTTGAATGAGAGCTGTGTACATCTTTATTTTGTCTGTAGAATTCTACAGATTTTTGATTTCTACATTCACTATGCTTTTCACAGACTTTTTACGGCTGTGGGCTGAGCCTGCAGCCATCTTGCTGTAACTGGAAAAATGGGATACCGAAACACAAATTTTAGGAGTTTTCAGTGAATCCTTCCACAATTGCAAATCACTATGCCAGTTAAATGAAATACTCCCTTCTCTCTGTTGAGTAGACCAGTTACAACACTATTTTTTCAGCTTGTTAGTCTCACTCATCATGTTTGCTTTAAGTAGCCTGACAGCTAGCATCTTGGAGTACTTGGAGTAGGCACAGAGGCAAGTTACTTACACCACTTCTTTGAAGTAGTTTAACCGTCTGCAACAGTGCAATTAGAAACTTTTTTGGGGGAAGCATAACCAGAGATATACCAGGCATTTGTAAACAGAAAACATTAGCAGTCTATATGACCTGTTTTAACACAAGATTTAGTATTTAGCTGGCTTGTTAAAAAGAGCATGCTCCTATTATGTCCTTATATTTTTTTTTATTGCTGCATATTTACCTGATTCTGTGGTATATGTGTTGATTTCCTGCAAAATGTGCCTTTAAAACAAATATTTTATAATAATTACATCGTTAATGAAGATGTGTGCCCCTTTTCCTAGTTGGCTATGTTTTTATTGCTTCCATCTCCCTCTGCTCTCAGATTGCCTTGCAACTCATTTGAGTCTTAACCTTTGATTATCCTGGTCATTAATCTTCAGCTTTCTTGTGTGCTTTTAATTCAGACCCATAAAGGAATTGCGTTTTTACGGAGTTTTTTTAAAATTCTCACCTCTCTCATTTTATTTTGCTGTCCAATGTCCACCTCCAAATTTACATTTTTTATTTCTATTTGATCAAGCTTCACAGCATGTGAGGCTAGCAAGAAGGAAGGTTCACAGCTGTAGCTATAGCAGTCTGCATATTGAGGGCCCAACAATCCTCAAACAGTTCACTGCCCTTCCGTGCATGCAGAGGTCCTGGAAAAGCTTGTAAGAGGCTCTGGGTCCATTATGTCCAACCCTTCACTGTAACATAGTAATTTAATGTTGTAAGGGACTCTGGGTCCATCATGTCTAACCCCTCACTGTAACATAGTAATTTAATGTTGCCTTTTCTAGTTGGCAGTGTTTATTTTATTGCTTCCATCTCCCCCTGCTCTCAGATTAGCTTGCAACACATTTGAGTCTTAACCTTTGATTATTCTGGTCATTAATCTTTAGCCTTCTTGTGTGCTTTTAATTCAGAACCATAAAGCAATGTGTTTTTACAGAGTTCATTTTAATTCCTCACCTCTCTCATTTTCTTTTGCTGTCCATCGTCCGCCTCCACATTTACATTTTTTATTTCTGTTTGATCAAGCTTCACAGCATGTGAGGCTAGCAAAGAGGAAGGTTCATAGCTGTAGCTATAGCAGTCTGTATATAGAGGGACTAGCAATCCTCAAAAAGTTCACTGCCCTGAGCTGGCCCTGTGACACTGAGGGTTGAGGCAATGGACGCCATGCCTCGTGCTACACCGGTGACCCAGGTTTGGGAATGAGCTCAGGCCACTGGGGGTCAGTCTGGGGAGGTAGGATTGAGTGTCTCCATGGATGCTCTCCTCCTCTGGGGAAGTGGATTCCAGGGCAGCAATGCCCACATGGGTTGCTCCCTGTGGGAAGCATTGGCAGTAAGACATAACCAGCTCTCTACAGGGGAGCCAGGGGTGGGGAGGGTGCTGTAGATGCTGGACAGTGATGTGCATAAACATGCCGCCTGTCTGGATGTCAGTCCTCTGCACTGGCGCCCTCAGAGGGATGGGACCAAAAAAACAAACAAAGGCAAAACATCTCCTGGTCCTGCTCCAAATGAAGCTGGGTCCATGCTACATCAGGACCAAGCCAAAAAGACATGAGGAATAGATTCCTTGAGGTAGAGACTGGGGAGAAGTAAAAAAAAAAATGGTTTACTGCCCCTCCATGCATGCAGAGGTCCTGGAAAAGCTTGTAAGGGACTCTGGGTCCATCATGTCCATCCCCTGACTGTAACATAGTAATTTAATGTTGTAAGGGACTCTGGGTCCATCATGTCTGACCCCTCGCTGTAACATAATAATTTAATGTTGCCGTTTCTAGTTGGCTATGGTTTTCTATTGCTTCCATCGCTTCCTGCTCTCAGATTACCTTGCAACACATTTGAGTCTTAACCTTTGATTATCCTAGTCTTTAATCTTCAGCCTTCTTGTGTGCTTTTAATTCAGACCCATAAAGGCATTGTGTTTTTACAGAGTTTTTTAAATTCCTCACCTCTCTCATTTTATTTTGCTGCCTAATGTCCACCTCCAAATTTACATTTTTTATTTCTATTTTATCAAGCTTCACAGCATGTGAGGCTAGCAAGGAAGAAGGTTCACAGTTCTAGCTATAGCAGTCTGCATATTGAGGGCCCAACAATCCTCAAACAGTTCACTGCCCCTCCATGCATGCAGAGGTCCTGGAAAAGCTTGTAAGGGACTCTGGGTCTATCATGTCCAACCCCTCACTGTAATGTAGTAATTTAATGTTGTAAGTGACTCTGGGTCCATCATGTCTAACCCCTCATTGTAACATAGTAATTTAAATGTTGTAAGGGACTCTAGATCCATCATGCCCAACCCCTCACTGTAACATAGTAATTAAATGTTGTAAGGGACTCTAGGTCCATTATGTCCAACCCCTCACTGTAACATAGTAATTCAATGTTGTAAGGGACACAAGGTCCATTATGTCCAACCCCTCACTGTAACATACTAATTTAATCTTGTAAGGGACTCTAGGTCCATCATGTCCAACACCTCACTGTAACATAGTAATTTAATATTGTAAGGGACTCTATCTCCATCACGTCTGGCCCCTCATTGTAACATAGTAATTTAATGTTGTAAGGGACTCTGGGTCCATCATGTCTAACCCCTAACTGTAACATAGTAAATTAAGGTTGTCAGGGACTCTGGGTCCATCATGTCCAACCTGTCACTGTAACATAGTTATTTAATGTTGTAAGGGATACTAGGTCCCTTTTGTCTAACCCCTCACTGTAACATAGTTATTTAATGTTGTAAGGGACACTAGGTCCCTCTTGTCTAACCCCTCACTGTAACATAGTAATTTAAGGTTGTCAGAGACTCTAGGTCCATCATATTCTACCCCTCATTGTAACATGGTAATTTAATGGTAATTTAATGTTGTAAGGGACTCTAGGTCCATCATATCCAGCCCCTCACCATAATACAGTAATTTAATGTTGTAATGAACTCTAGGTCCATCATGTCCAACCCCTCACTGTAACATAATTTTCAGTGCTCTTGCCACTCCTAAAAGCTCTCCACAGCCATGTCGGCTCTGTCCAGATTTTGTTGTTTTGTGCCTGAAGTTATCATATGTAGGAATACATAATAGGTTGCAGTAGATGAATACATTTATCTCTACTAGTGAGTGATAATAACACATTAGTGGTGAAGGCACAATATAGTTATTTAGGTCTTACCACTCGTGTATGGAAACAAATGTGTCATTCCATTGCAAACCTTTATGTAGTTAATATATACCACACTATTTGTTATGTTTATATTAGTGTTTTACCTTAACACTGCCTTCCTGTTCATTGTAAACCCTTATTCTGACCCATTGTTCTCTGCATTCTAGTGCCAGATTTTAAATGTAAATAATGTGCTCTAAGTGAACTAACATGCTCCATATGTGAAATAACATATAGGATATGGTTAGCCTCTATTGTGAATGGATTTCAGCAACTGCTGAAATCTTGTTGTAGTACAGTTCAAAGGTCAAAAAAGTTGTTGTACTATCGCTCTGACATCACATCGATAGTACAACTTTTTACCCTTGAACTGTTTCCCGATTGGCTGAAACATCGCACTTTAAAAAAAAATATGAGTCAACATGGCGGAGCCACTTAGTCAGCAGCTGGGAGAGCGGGTAAAAGATTCTTTGGACACGGACTCTGCCATAATTGGCTCCGTGTTTCCAAACATTCAGTTTGTCCTTTTTAGTGTTTGTAACAACACTACCTCGGTTCATGTTTGTGGTCGGCAGCACAGCGGGACAACGGTGAGAATGGAGATACTCAGGTCGGCAGCAGAGCGGCGCGGCAACGTGGACCGGGTAGATATGCAGTGTGACTGAAGGTATACACAAGGTATGAAATTATACCTCAACTTTGTGAATTAAACCGACCACATTTTTGAGGGGAACCATATACTACATAAAATAATAGATAGGGAACTGTGCACCAACAAGGCCGTGTGTTTCCATCTCGGGTGGTTGATGACATCATAGGGACCTCTCGAGCTTCACTTTCGAGGTCTATGATGTCATCAACCCCCTCGATATAAACACAGCCTTGTTGTGCACAGTTCCCTATCCATTATTCTATATGTTCTATATGAAAATAATATTATTCCAAAATAATAGGATTTATTTACATAATTTACTACTAGTAATTTTATATGTTATTTATATATATATATATGTATGTGTATATATATATATATATATATATATATATATATATATGTATGTATTTATATATATATGTATATATGTGTGTGTGTGTGTGTGTGTGTATACCTCACCAAGGCTTTCAATCTTGATGATCATAGACTTTTCTAGCCACTCTAACTAAAATAAACGTTTCTTCAGATGTAACCAAGTGGTTTTCTAGTTACCTAAGCTCCAGGACTCATATAATCTTAATTTAAGGTTGTTTGTCAGACTGTTTTCGGATACAGTTTGAAGTACCCCAGGGCTCAATTCTGGCTCAATTCTGGGTCCCCTATTGTTTTCTTAATTTCTGAATTCTGTCCCACAATCCTGTAGCTCTGCTGAAGTAATTTGATATGTGGATGATGCTGTTATTTTTAGTACAGGTCCAGTACTAAGATATGTGATTTCCAGAGTCCAGAGGTATTTTAGTTCTTTCTAGAACTGGCTTATTTCTAGGAACCTGGTCCTAAACACAAAAAGACCAAGTCCATCCACTTCTGTGGTCTAAGGTAGGATAAAGGAGAGGGTCTATCTATAATAGATTCAGGAGTGAAGTCATCAAACATATTAAATGCTTTAAGTACTTTGGGTGGTTTTTCACTCTGCTCTGTCCTCTGAGCCTCATATTTCTCTTTTTTTTACAACTCTTTTTCTTGCCCTATCCACTGGGGCATCTTTCAGGATCCCTGTCATGGCCTACAACTCCTGACCACCCACCTGAACCGTGACCCTCCAACAACTGTATCGGAATCAGGACTCTCATCTCCCCAGGGCCCCTATGAAGAGACTGAGAGTCCCCAGAGGGTAGAATCAGGGGAAGCAGCCAGCATTGGGTGTGTGGGCCTCGACCTCGGAGTTCACTGTTGCCTCACCCGATGGCAGGGGATATTTTCCCCTTACTTGTTATGCCCTCGATCCCCCTCCCCCTCAAGAGCTCGGATGTGCAATGGTGCCTAGGGTGCCTGATGCAGCTCTTGTCCCCCACTACATGTTGCCCAGGCAGGCATGCGCAGTGCCTCCAGTCATCACCAGGGGCCACTGCAGTGCCAGGAAAACCTGAATCCCACCCCAGAGAGAGGATAGCTGTCCTCTGGATGCTTAATCCTCTCTCTCCCCTGCCAACCCCCAGCAGCCCAGGCTCATTCCCGAACTGGGGTCGCCGGCATGGAGTGAGGTGTGGCATCCAGCGCTTCAACCCTCAGCACCACCGGGCCAAGCCTCATATTTCTAATGTCATTAAGATTATACATCAGAGGCTAAGTCTCCTTTTCAGAGTTTGAGATTTTTTTAAAGTTTGGAATCCTGTAAGTTGCTAGCCCATAGTCTGCTATTTTCAATATTGGATTACATGGGTGCTAGCAAAAAGTTTCTTGCTAGGCTATGGATTACCTTAAATAGTGTCTATTATTTTGTTCTTAAATTTACCCAGTTCTGTCCATCACTGCCAGTTATACTGAACAGTTGGATGCCTTACCCTGAATGATGGGCTTAATTTATGAATGGGTATAATGTTAGATAGCTGTTGACTGGAGTTACTTCTTCAAACCATGCACTCACTTTTTACCAGGGCAGTGAATTCTTTGGGAACCAGGTCCCAGAGTAGAGCCACTTTTAAAACTACTTTGTTGAAAACTTCTTTTGGGCACAGGTCTATTCTATTCAAATCTCCAACCTCCAAATCAAAGCATGATTTAAAGATCACAGTCAGTAGGCTGGGACTCACTGTACCAGGAGCCAGAACTCCAAGGCAGGGCTGAAAGTCACTGCCTGGGACTGGGGCTGAGTGAGTCTAACCAAAATGATAAAGCTGTAAATTCACTAACACAAAGCAAGAATTAGACTTACTAATCTGCTTTGTGTTTAGATCATCCAAAGAATGGGAACTGAAGGTCAGGGGTCAGAAGCAGTCCAGGAAGTGTGATCCCAAGGTCACATGACTGCACAGACCAATCAGGATGGGGCAGAAAGTCAGCAAGTCCCAGCAGGAGGATAAAAGGAAGCACACCTAAAGTGTCCTCACACATGTTCATGTTCTAGCACATGAATGGAACAGCACAGGAGGGGAATAGGTGTAAGACTGACATCTTAGGTGTTAGTAGGCATCAGCAGGAGGAAGCAGAGAAGTGGGTGATGCTGCTGGTCAACTAAGGTAAGGCACCTGATCACTTCTGTTGTTGCATTCACTGCTGGGACGGGCAGACAGTAAGAGGTAGACCTAAACTTGAAATAGGAGCACCACCCTACCTATGGTAGGTGTAGAAGTGGAATAACAAACAAGAAAAATGGGTAAAACTAATAACACCCTATCGGGGTAAAGGGTAGAAAGAGGGACAGGTGAAAGAAAATGATAGTCCAAAACTAGGAATAGGAGCAATGCCCTGTCTAGGGTAGGTATACAAAGGGGTATAACAAACAACAAAAGCTCATCAAGGGTAAAAGTATAAAAGCATTTCCAAGTAACACAGGAAGAGTATGAATTGGGAATGCTGGGAGTGGTGCAGTGCAGTGGCTGTGAGGCAGCAGTTTTCAGAGAGACTTTTTGGAGGCTATGGTGCTGCCCCATCTGCATGCACCTCTCTGGGTTGAGGGAGGAAGTCACTAGACTCCTGTTGAGTTGGCCAGGATTCGAGGGACCTTCTCCCCCACCCAGAGGCCACCAGGTCTGATAATGTTACCTCAGAGAATACCAAGAAGAAGGAATGGCTGAACTATGGTGTGCTCAGTAAGGATGGTGGTGGTGGGCTTTGGATGGATGGGGGGAGGGTCAGAGGTACATTCCTCAACAGGCACCACTACAAAATTCCTACACTGCTCTGGTGGGGCAGGAATGCCAGGAGGAGGTACCCATGGTAGTGGCCAGGGAGGATGCGGGTAGTCCTCCATAGTGGAGATCCCAAGGGGGGGAGAAGAACCCCAGAGGAGGAGAAAGTAACTACTGGTTGGGGACTCAATTGTCAGAGGTATGGATTTGGGAATAGGAAGGGGACAGAGAGGGAGGTCAGGTGCCTACATGGCACCATGGCCCAGAGGGATGGTAAACAAATTGTGGGGGATTGCTTGGGCAGCAGGAAGGAAGGGGTAGCTGTATGTCACTGTCCACCTGAGGACCTATGACCTGGCTAGAGACAAAGCTGTGATAGTGCAGGGGGAGTTTAGGGAGCTGGAAAGTGGTCTTAGACAGGCAGCATGCTCAGTGGCTTTCTCCGAAGTACTGTGAAACATGCACTACATCAAGCACTTCCATTTGGACCATGTCACTATCATGTGTCTGTGTGACCTTGTCAGGGTCCATGTGGCCCCATGTACCCATGTACCCAACAGTCATGTGTGATGTCTGTGGAGAAAAAGGTGCTATGTTCACTGGTGTACTATGCCACAGGGTCCTTCCAGAGGGTGGCAGGGGGATGTTATGGGTGTTAGCTAGTCCTTTGTATCCAGTGCAATGCACCAGGTCACCAAAGCCCTGCTACTGCATTGTTCAAGAGCACATAGCATTTCCCACTGCAGAGGACAACATATGGTCGACAAAGGAGGTTTTCCATGCCATGCATGGCATGCCCAATGTACTGGAGGTCATCGATTGTATGCACGTGGTGATCCTGACACTGTTGGTAGATGCAGAGGCATTCTGAAACTACAAGGGTTATCACAGCATGAACTGCCAGATAGTCTGTGATGCTGTGGGTATCATCACCAACGTGTGTGCTTAGTCCCCAGGATTATGTCATGATTCCCACATCCTTAATGGATCCAGGTTGAGTGCCCTCCTTGCTACGCATGAGAGCAGGGAGGGATGGATGACTGATAGGTGAGTAATGAAGCTGCACCGGTGCTACACTGGTCAAAGGATTTCTGCAGCACATTACAATATCTGTTGTTTATCCAATGCATAGGTGACAGCAGATATCCAGTATGGCCATACCTGATGACCCCATTTCTGGAAGCAAATGGTGCAAATGAGGAGGAGGCATACAGTGAGGCTCACAAGAAGACATGGTTTGTGATTGAGAGGATGATAGGGTATGCTGAAGATGCAGTTCAGGTGCCTGGATCTGACAGGCAGCATGATGATGCTTGCCCTGGGGAGGGCATGCAGAGTATTCACAGCATGTGTCATGCAACCCAACATGGCTGTGAGGCATTGGCTACCCCTGCCACAGGACAGACAGGGGGATGTTCCTCCAGGTAATGGGGGACCATCCAGGACATAGTGCAGAGTCCCTGTCTGGATGGATGGATGGCATGTCATGCACTCATGCGGTACTCATTGCACCATTAAGGGGGCATACAGAGGTTTCTGCTTCCACATCAGGAGTTAGAGCCAGGACTCATCATGTTTTTAGGGTTCTAGTTTGGTTCAGGTTTAGCAGGGTATAGTTTGAGTTCGGTTTAGTTCGATTTGAGAAGTAGAAGTTTGGGTTCGAGTTCAGTTCGGTTTGAGTTTTTCTGTGTGTAATTTATCAGTTCGAGCTCTAATGAATTCACCCTACTGCCTCCATATGGGTTCTCCTCATCTCACATGGTCTGGGTTCGAGTTCAATTTGGGTTGATCTGTTTTTCTTTTTTTAGTGTTCAAGTGCAGTTCAGATCAGGTGAAAATTGAATAGCTCGAGTTCAGTTTGGGTTCGGTTCTTGGACGAACCCTGAATCTATTGGGAGTATGCCCCATCTCAGGATCTGTAGGGTGCAACACAAGGTGGTTAACATGCCCATGACATCCCAGACAACCCACCCCTTGTCCCTGCATTATACTACTTACCTGGCAGTGTGTCTATGTCCTCCTCCTCCCCATGCAGTGCCACCTCAGTGAGGGTGTCTGCCACCATTGTCTCTATGGGGGTTAGGCTGTGCCTCTGTGTGAGTGGCCCTCCACCTGTGCCAAGTTGAAACTGCTTGATGGCTGTCAGCTTACATTTGACAGCCAACTGGAGGTCACCCCATTTATGCTTCATGGCCAAGAATGTTCATGTGTTGGGATCGGATGCATTGCTGGAAGCCTGTATGTTGAGCTACAGCCAGGATTTGGTCTCAGCCAGCACCTTCAGGGACTCTGCTCCATACAGTATGGCATAGTGCTCATGGATATCCATGATCATGGCTTTCACCTGTCCACCGGTGAGGTTGGTGGATCTTGTCCAGGCCCCATCATGTGTCCAAGCCATGTTCCTGCTGCTCAGGGTAGCCACAATCTGTTCCATGGGGCCCCAGAGATGAAGAGGGTACCTTGGGCACATCCCTGCCTTCTTCTGCCACTACTTACTCTCTGTCATCCATCATACTATTCACTTCCATGTTTCCATACAGGGCGGTATATGGCCAGTGTGCATATATGGCAGTGTCAAGGGGCATGGCTGTGTACTGTAGGCCCACAGGGGGATTGCTCTGCACTGCTCTGCTCATGTCTATAAACTACTCCTAAGCCTCAACCAGTCCTATGCATGTGTTCATGCACAGCTCATAGATGGATCTGCCTGCGAGGGGCATAGCTGAGCACACCACTATGATGCTTATGGGGCAGTTTGCACACATTAGGGCATAGGCCCCATAGGGTGTGTGATGCAAGTATAAACCACTTGAGCTTTGCTCTCATGGTTTACATGGTATAACACACCTCTGGTATGTAAAAAAAAGATTACACAGGCTTATCCATACGTTAGTCTCTATATCATAACTGCTGTGGTTGCAACCCTTTGCATTTCCAATAACATGAGACTGAAGACTACACAGAACAGTTCTGAAGTTTGTTGCCGTATGGTGCACCACCTTAAGAGCATTAGCCAGGCTAATCACCTCTTGTCCAGTTTTACTGGCTAATAAAAGGCATGCTTGTGCATTGTTTTTGCTTTTTGGGATGCTTTGCTTCTGATAATGTAGAAGACAAGGTTTATTAAGCCATTACAGTACTTACTAAAACTCATATATTTCCTCTGAATTGTTTTGTGCAATTCATTTTGATTATATGTATTCCATTGTATGTTTTTGTAAGGTACTTTGAAACATGGTGAGTGGTGCACTCTAAACTGAATAACAATAGGTATCAGCCTGTCCTTTTTACCTGTCACTTGAGAAAAGACAATTGAATTTCTGGGCTATAATAATTACAAATATATCTAACAGAAACTAGTGCACTGTTGATTTGTGTTCCTCTGATTTACTGAATGTAGATAAATATAAGGGTGGGCCAAAATGTGCATACCGTTTTTAAAAAGTTAGTGTCGCAGCCTAAAAATGCTTATCCTGTTTTTCAGAAGTCATCATTCTTCATCAGCCCACATGACAATAATTTATCTTTCTGACTGAGCTGGTCCGATAATCCGTTGACATTTCCAGATACACCCATATTTCACAATTTCTGGCCAGAACAAGTAACCTTAGTAATGAAAGCTCCACACCAGAGTAACCCACCCAAATTTTTTTTTCTATCTAGAGCAGACCCTTACTATTATATCGCCTATCCAGAAGCAGTGTCCCAGATAGACAGAGACAGAAAAGGTGCTACCCCCAGCTAAACCAACAGAAAACAACAAAACCACAGAAATCTCAGCATTAAAGTGCACAAGGTTTATTAAAATGTCTCATAGTGCCTAAAAACTGACAATCATGAACATACCTAGAGAATCTGTACAGTATCCCACTCAACAGAATGCCTGACATGTTTCACACCCCAAATGTGGTTCAAAACATTGAGGTTTCTTTGTTTTTGTTGCTTTCTGCTAGTTTAGCTGGGTACAGACCCTGTTCTGTCTCTGAGTTCCTGGTTCTGTTCTGCACTCGTGGCCCTGGGTGTGACTTCTCTTCCTGCTGTCCCAGATAATGTCTGGATAATTGCAGATAGATCTGAATAACTGTTCAGGATAATGATCAAGATGCTTCATTATTCTCTCTGGACCAAAACCACCCATCTGTACCTAAAATTGCAATTATCTGGGTTATCTGAGCATTCTGTGATGGATGTCGATGCCAGATAAGGAAAATTAATTCCATATATGATAAAACCTATCTTAAAAAAATGTCTCTTGTGAGCAGTTGTTCTGATATTGTTCAGTGTAAGAGCATAGATACATTCAAAAATAAAATCAACATATACATAGATGAAGATATGCTAAAATAATATTATTACATACCTCAGGGACTGATTCATATGGATTTTGTGTCCACTACTGTCTCTGAAATTCAAGGTACGGCTTCAAGTATAACACTGGTTAATGGGTTGTCTGAGCAACTCCACTTTGAACACAGAAACACAGAAACATAGAAACACAGAAGGTGTTGACAGATGGGGACCTTATGATCCATCAAGTCTGCCCTTGTTTTCCTTTCTGATAGCATTAGCAAAATCTTTGGGGGCTCAGTTGTTTAATGTATTGTTGATAGCTGAATTAAAGGCAGACTTGCTACTACTGATCTTACCATGTAATAGATTGTACAGCATTGGAAGTAGTTTATTTTTCTGCACACACATGCATACATACATATTTAGGAAGGAAAGAAGACCATTGGTCCATTGAGTTCCTCCAGTCGTATAGCTCATTGGAAATGCCATGTCACCTCTTTTTTGCAAAGTTCTTGTAAAGCTGGAGCTTTAAGATTATTACAGTGTCACTTGATTCCACACGCACTCACAGACTATCCCAAGTATTCAACACTTGTTCTGTGAAGTAATTCTTCACACTGTTTCCCTTGAAACACCCTCCTTTCAAAGATACAATGTATGGTGTAACGTTATACATAGAAATTTATCTTTTCCCAGGGTTGTTATACCACCAATATGACACGTCTTTGTTGTTAACCCATCAATGGTACATCACATCAATGGCATAACAACATGGAATTCACTCGCGTGGCCATCTGTAAGGCAGCACAACAGCACAAACGTTCAAAATTTGTTTTTTAAGAAGTGATTCAAATTACAGTCACACAGCACATAGCAATCTTCGCTCGGCACTAAAATGGCAGCGTCTAATGTTTCAAACCTTGTGAGTGAGGACCGTATCTCTGTAGGGCAGCAGGTCTGATATCCATCATACCGGAAAGTACAGCAAAGACGAACACTTCACGTGTGTACGGCATCCACCATTGGACATCCCAACTCACATGTTTTGTTTTTGTGATCAGTTTCATAGAATATTTTGTTCTCTTGATTTGCTGATGATACTGATGCCCATACACAATAAAAGACTAAGTATGGGCATCAATGAATAACCACACTAAGCTAGCTTCTCGTGGTTCCCCTGGCAACTATGGTAAACTTCTTGAGCTGTGCTCTCGAGGTTTACCTGGGTTGCCAAGGAAACCACTCTAAGCTAGCATAGCATGGTTATTCATTGATGCCCATACTTTATCCCATATATTATGTATACATTATCCTTTCATCCTTGTGCACTTTGAGTGCTACACTTTGTCTGATGCTGTTATCACTTTAAGATACCAAATAATCATTCCTCACCTAAGTTTTCTCTCTTTTCCATGAAGAACAGTTTCAGAATCCCAGTTCTCTCACTCTGTCCTCCCAGCCCATGTATCCTAAGCCATTAATTTAGTCATTCTTCTCTGCACTTTTTCCATTGTAATAATTTATTTTCTGAGATACGAGGACAGGAACTGTACAATGTGCTTAAGGTGGAGCTTTAACAAGGATCTACATAAGAACATTATATTTTCTGCCTTCTGCTGTTTGCCTCTTACCGAATTAGAATGATATCTCGGGCAGTTGGGATTTGAGTGAAGGATTCAGACATATGAAACCAGGGCACATCCACTTCAAATAAAGATCTCCACCTGTCACACAAAAATTAGGAAGTACTGGTTTGGTACCAGGGTTACTAAAATATGGAACAGTCTTCCAGTTGAGGTGGTAGCTAGTCGGACTATGATAGAATTCAAGGCACGTTTGGATGAATATCTGATAAAATATGGTATCACAGGTTACAGTTAATGCATGGCAAGCCGTTTTGAACTTTTAGTCCTTTTAGCTTTGTACCTACCTATGAGACCTATGAGCTGTTTGGATGAGAGGACAGCAAAGCAGACCTCAGACAGATCCTTTTAAAAATCCTGCCCCGAGTATAAAAATAAAAAAAGACACGGTGTTAATTATGAATTAAATATGAATTATAATACTTGTAAAACTGGCAGGAAAAATCCTTCTCCCTAATGATCAAACTGGGGCTTTATCTGTGTCTAAATCTTACAAAGTACACATTGCTGAAGTCCAGTTGATTTGGTCTGACCTGATGGCACGTTTCACAGACATGCACTATAGATTAGAACATTTGTGTTTACGCAGATGCCATTATTGTTCCTCCCCATTACTGAGATCCTTTTCATAAAGCATGTAGAAATATCTAAAGCGGTAATCTACTTTGACCTATGTGGTAATCCTGCACTGGAACAGCTCCTACATAGCATACTCTCAGATGGGTCATACAATTCAAAAAGTAGTTGTTCCCCTCATCGTGAACACATCCACTGAACTGACTGCACTGATTGTCTAACTACTGTCCACACAACTGCCAGCTGCTGAAGTGCAAGTAAGTAAACCCTCCAATAGAGAAACAATGGCAAATTCTAAGCTGGCCGATTTACCTCCTGAAAGCATAATGGAGCTCCTATCAAGCATCACTCCTCCTCTGGTACAGGCGCTGATGCCACCTCCTCAGTTGTTACTGCTTCCCACTCTGACAGGCTGCACAGAGCATGGCACTGGGCTAGCTTCACCACACAGCCACAGCTCCTGATTTTGCTGATGTTCCAGTGACAGACATAGTGGCTGAGCCCACAGAGACATCTACATGCAAGCTCCTCCCACAGAGATGCCAGTAACCACTTCATCCATGGCTTCTGCCTCCCTCTCTGACCTGCCCCACAGACTGTGGCATTCTACCAGCCCCTTCCGGATTTATAGGCCTGATCTCACTGATGTGGTCCTGGGAAGGCTTGAAACTCACTGTGCTGAATTAATTGATGGTTCAGTTAAACAACATAAACGATGAGTGGGCAAAGATGGATGATGCAAGTAGGCCACTGATCATTTAGTTCTTTAATTGTTGAAATATTTTTGTGCTCTGTGCAGCTAGAATATCAAAGAAATTTTAAATAAATGAGGAGCGAAAACCCAGAAGTAAAGTTTCTACTTCTTCTGATGACAGTCTAACCTGATCTGAACCTATGGATAAATATTTCTGTTATCTGACCACAAGCCAGGAATTGGCAATTTGGAAATGGCTTTGGGATCTCAAACCAAAACTGAACTGCTGGCAGTTGTTACTCTGATGGTAGACCATTAGCAGATAGATTTAAAGTATCAAGATCCCTTCAACATATGACTCCTGAACTGCACTCTGTTATGAACGTTAACAAATGTGCAGACAGACCCTACAAAGCATCTGAATCTGGATAAAATAAAGCTGGCTTTTAGTTTCACAGATAGGCTGAGTATACCTCAATGTCACAAACAGCAATAGACACAGTTGATGTCCTTACCTGCACCCTCTCTGATTACATTGAAGATTACTCCTCACAAAAATGACCCTGTGAAAGATTTTTTGACATCTCTAACTTCATAATCTTCTGTTCCAAAGTTATATGACCCAAATATCGCAAACCAACATGGAACATAGTCTCACATACCTGAACATTGACTTGCTGAACATCGAAGCACTGATGGGGCATTTGTATTCTCACATGGATACTCTAGATAAGAGGACACAAGAAATGGATATAAAAATGGAAAAAATACTGTAACAGCATATAATAAAACTCTAAAGGAAAAATGATCTGAAATGGATGCTGAGTTACCTCATTGGAAGCACAAGCAGCAGATGACATGCATGAAAGTGTTGGTCTTGACAGGAAGATAAAGAGTTTAGAAAATCAAACCAGATTCTGTCAATTTGCAGTCCATGGGAGTAAGAACAGCAATGCAGCTAAAATCACACACAGGAGGGTGTGAGAGGTAACAGAAATCCAAGTAGAAGAGCAAACTTCTACACACCTCAGCTGCAAAAATCCAGGCTTTATTCAAAAAAATGTCAAACATACCACCAAATAAATACAATGGCTGTTCACCTACAAGAACCCCAGGTTTTGTACACAGTATGTCACCAGGGGGTGGCTCCAATGAAAGGGTCTTAGGTCCTTATATTGTAATCCATTTAAAGTCACAGTATGAATATTCAAAGTGCTATACACAGTACATGATAGAAAGTGCTTAGTACTATACCAAAATACAAACCACATTGTCAAAACCTAAATCTAAAAAATGCCTAAATCTTACAACCTTGAAACACTCTATTATTAGCAGAATAATTTAAAAATAATCAGTTTTATCCTTTCAGTCATATTTATAGGAAAAAGTACTGACTAGAGTCTCAATCTCACAGGGGTCCTATACTGGAGGCAGACAAGGCATTCCTTTCCAGTTCTGCAAAAGAGACAGAGGCATCATAAATCATGTACAATAAAAATAAGAGACAAAAGAACCCCCCCAAGACTGGCAAGGCAAAACAGGGGCACAGAATCATCATCACCGGCACAAAAAGGAGGCAGTATAGCATAGTGGTCTAAGGTAGTGGTTTAAGGCTCTGAGCTGCAAATCTGGAGACCTGGGTTTGAACCCCACAGCCCCCACTTGCATACTATGTGACCCTGAGCAAATCACTTTACTTGTCTGTGCTCCCAGGTCACACCTGTAAACAAGCTTTCAGCTTAGTGTGCCACTCCTGGTTAAACAATTGAAACAAACAAACAAAAAAAGCCCATCACTTTCTAATACAGGGTAACAGGTCTATTTTATAATTAAGTCCAGGGGGTTTAAAGCCCCAAGCATGAAAATCCAGTATGACTCCCTTTGTTTTAACTTGTCATCTAGAACCCCCACCCCACCCCGGGCTCAAATTAACTTTTTCTAGATCACAGAATTTAAACATGTGTTGCAAATTACGCTGTCTGGTCTCTCTGCAGTGTATTGCCAATGCACTTCTGGTATTACTATTCTCAATGGACCTGAGGTGCTCCCCTATATGTACCTTCAAAGCCCTTGTGGTTTTATTCAAATAAAATGAGCCACACTGGCAGGTTGCCAGGTACACAACATTTTCTGACAAACAGTTAACAAAGTCCTTTATTTCAAAGTTTCTATTGCTATTGCAACTAGTGAAGGTTTTACACTTAAGGATGGAACTGCAAAATTTGCAGCTTCCACATGGATGTGTGCCCATGGGCAAGGGTATCCTATTGCCACTATCTGTGTCAGAATTGTTACCAGGCTGGTAGCTGCGTACTAGTTTATCTCTAAAATTGGTGCCTCGCTTAAACACCATTCTGGGTTTTGTTTTGGTGGCTTTCATCAGCAGAGGATCACTTTCCAAAATATTCCAGTTGGAGTAGATAATGTCCTGAATATCCTTACAATGTTTAGAATATTTTCTGACAAAATTGAGTCTAGGTTCACTATGTTTTGGTGCTCTGCTGGTTAACAGTGTTGCTCTATCTGTTTCTATGCTTCCTTAAGTGCTTTATCTACTGTGTGTCTGGGATATCCCCACTCAAGGAATCTGTTGCACATTTCTGGTCCATTTATAAAAAAAATCCCCATCATCACTGCATTTTCTGTGAACTGTTAGTAACTGGGCCCTGGGGATATTTTTAATCAAATGGTGTGGGTGGCAACTGGATGCCAGGAGAAGTGAATTCCTGTCTGTTTCCTTTCTGTACAGATCCGTCCATAATGCTCCATTTCTTTTTTATGTATAGTAAAGTCCAGAAAGGAGACAGAGGCAGAATCACATTGCATCGAGAATTTAAGAATTGTGTTACTGTTTTCCAAATATTATATAAATTCAGTAAGCTCATCCGTTGTGCCATGCCACACCATAAATATAATGTCTATACAGTATATCTACACCAGCTATCTATCCTTCTGTAAAAAGGATTGTTCTGGATGTCATAGACAGTTTCTTTTTCCCATAAGCCCAGATAGAAATTGGCATAATTTGGGGCGAAGGTAGTTCCCATTGCCATCCCTTTAAGTTACAGATAGACACATTCCTGAAACATAAAGTAGTTCTTTGTCAACACAGTTTCTGCACACTCTAAAAGAAAATGCCTTTTCCCCACATCCATGTTCGGGTCCAGATCAAACCAATAATTCAAGGCTGCCAATCCCCCTTCATGGGGGATATTGGTGTATAGGGAGGTGATGTCAGGGACACCAGGTACCAGTCTTTTTCAATCTGCATATCCCCCAATATTTCAAGCATCTGTGAAGTGTCTTGAATATTCTTTGATGTGGGCATCCACATATGTTGATAAGGGTTCCACAAGGGAGCCTGTGCCCACCACCATAGGACGGCCGAGGGGGCTATGCAAATCTTTATGTACTTTAGGAAGTATGTAGATACAGGCATGGAGGGGGGCAGACACAATGAGATATAAGGACTCCTCATAATCAATGAGTCCTTCACACTCTGACTTATAAATAAAGGCATCTATAATCTTTTTAAACTTGGAAGTAGGATCAGAGGTCAGTGACTGGTAAAAGACTGCATTGGATAGCTGTTTTCTGATTTCTTCAATGTATTTGTTAGTAGACATTACCACCACTGATCCCCCTTATCGGCAGGCTCTATTGTGAGTTCCTTGTTCTCTTTGTTCTCCTCTAAGCTTTTCAGTGCCTCCACTTCAGAGTGTGTCAAATTCACATAAGTAGGCTTATTATTTTGTTCAAAAAGCTGTTTGAACTGTTTCTCACAAGCTTTTCAAAAAATTCTTACTGTCTTATTATAAGGTAGCATGTAGGTAGAAGGAGGTTTAAAACGTCTTACCTCAACCTCTGTATTTTGCAAGCCATCACCATGTGAGTCCTCCACCCTTGTCAGATTCCCATGACACACTTTTGAACATTCAAAATGCACCTTTAAATTGAAATTCCTGGTGAACCTGTGCAGGTCTATAAATACTTCAAAGGGTCTGGAGTCCTGCACTGGCACACAGGATAATCCCTTCCATAGGACCTTAAGTTGTTCAGTAGATAGTGCTATGTGAGAGGTGATGATCACAATGCTTTTGGAATTCAGGCCACTCTCCCCTTACTGCCTCTGATTTTTGTTCCTGTGTTTCCTGCCCCTTCTTCTTGTCTACTTAGTCCTCCATGGTTGAATGGTCCCCTGATCCTCTCCCTCAGTACTTGGTGTTCTTGATCTGACTCCTGGAATTGGACAGTCCGCTCCTTATTCCACTGATCCAGTCATTGGCTGTCCCCTTCTAAAAAAGGATCATCAGTTTCTGACTTGCTATTTGATGTCATATAATTCAGAGAGTTACTTCTGTACTTCAGTATTGATTTGGGCTGGTTTTCCTGGTGATTCCTATATTTATTTCAATTTCTGCCAGGCCTATTGTGTTTTTTATTCCAGTCCTATAACCAGTCATTCAAATAATCCTGACAGTCTCTCTCAAATGTTGTGATCTTAGTTTTCCCCAGTTTGTTCTCTTTCCTTTTAATAGTCTTCTAATTTATTTTCCAATGTAGTAAAGTCAGAGTGTTCCTTGATCTGAGCCACAATACTCTCTTTATTAGTGATGACAGAAGTCACCTGCTTGTTGAGCTTCATAGTCCCTTATAACTGATTTCATAAGGGCATCAGTGCCCAATTGAAGGGAATTCTTCCAATCGGACATAAACATGTCCATTCCCATCCATACCCAAGCTTGTTGATTACACAGAGGCCCTGATGTGAATGGCCTACATGAAGGTAGACCTCAAGAGTTAGTTTGTCCCAGTAGTGTCTGCAGCCCCTAGGGATTGCCCTCTCCAGCTCCAGGAAGGCCCTCTTGATATCTGGGGTCTCAGGTTCAATATTTGGATTTTGCGTGGGGCTACTAGTTGCCTCCTCCTGAGATCCAGTAGAATCCATAAAAAGATCCTCTTCTCCTGCTGCCATAAATACAAATGAAGCAAACAAGCCAACCGTGACTCCAATCTGAATGCCGTTGATATTGGATGCAGACATTCCTTGGATAAGCTACCACCTTCTTCTCTCTGTTGAACAAATAATAGGCCGTTCCTAGTAAAGGTACAGTTCTTCTTTAGGAATCGGTACTCACAGGAACTCCTAGTGTTCAGTCCAGTCTTGCGTGGTTGGTGCAGCTCGAGAATGGCAGTTATGCTAAAGAGATGCCAAAAAAACTGCTTGAGGTAAGCACGTAAGTCCAAAAGAGCAAGAACAGCAGTACAGCTAAAACCTTACACAGGAGGGTGTGAGAGGTAACAGAAATCCAAGTAGAAGAGCAAACTTCCACACACTTCAGCTGCAAAAATCCAGGCTTTATTCAAAAAGATTTAAAACATACCACCAAATAAATACAATGGCTGTTCGCCGAAAAGAACCCCCCAGTTCATGGAAGTACCTGTTGCCCTCAAAGAGGAATCAGGTTTATCCACTAAAGATTTTTTGAAATCATTGATTTTGGAAGCTTTTGAAATATTAAAAGACAATCCTCCATTCATCACTAAGGCTTTCTAGGTCCTTTCGGGGAAGAAACCGTCAGTTGCAATTCCTGTCAGCAACAAACATTTAAATATCAAACATTGATCTAGTTTGCATTTTACATGGATGGAGATCTGATATATGGCTTGCTAGGATGGGAGAGAAACAATACAAGAATATTCACTATTTCATTTATCCTGGTTTTCTTTCCCCACTTTGCAATGATGATGAACATTCTTGGCCATGAAGAGTAAAGTCAGGAGTTGGAAGCATGTTTCTCAAGAATGGAGCCTGCTAAAGTGTGTATTGTATATAAAGAAGCAACACATTTTTGATCCAGACCATATTTTGAAATTTGTCAAAGTTCAAAATTTTAAATAAGGGGACATATTAGATGCCTGATCAGATCATTCTGAAAGAAACACTGACAAGGACATATTAAAAGCACTCCAACGAATGGAGTAGATAGATACAGTAAATAGACAGATAAATAGATATATCATTTTATTTATAAATCACTCCTTCCCAGGGGCTCAGAGCACTGAGTAATATGGATAAATACATAATTTCAGTGTTAATTATTGGAGAGTAATAACTAACACATGTAGTTTTCCTGATTTTGTTTATTACCTGAAACTGTAAGAATTTATTAAATAATTTGGTATTATCATGTGCTATTTAGATGTCCAAAATATTTTGTTACTGCTGCTGGAAATCGCAGTTATTGGATTTAAGTAACAAATATACTGCACAGTGGTTCAGACTGTAACAATATATTGTGGACCTGCTTGTGTAAGTAGATATGGTTATACATTTATTTATTAGTTTTTGTTAATTCGGCTCTACAAACATCTTTGCACTCCTTCCAAGAAGTGGGCTAGATATGTTTTATTTATTTTTTTTGTTTGTAAAAAGAGAATACATAAACTCAATAAAAACAAAATAAAAAAAATGCAAGCAAAAAAAAATTATTCACTGTCGGCTCCATCTTCAACTCTCCTAATGCTGTTGATACAGTCTGTTTCAGTGTTAAAAGCAGATCTGCCTGTAATCACAGAAACAACAAATACGTAAAATCTGCTCACTTGAGTGATACACCCTCCCACTTTTGACACTACAGAAGTAGTTATGTCAATGCAACCCCTACAGAATCATTAACATCAAAACAACACCAGGAAATGGCCTCAATCATTTTCCCTCAACTTACAAAAAGTGAAGCCATCTCCCTCAACAATTCAAAGTGTCCTAGATCAATATGAGCTGAACATGATTGAAAAAATGACCATGAGACAGACAGTATAAGAGCCTGTATTAATTACTTCCTAAATGATCCACCACTCAGCCGTGCAGTAAACTTGATGCAAGACACAGTGTTTACCACAGCAAACAATGGTTTTAAGGGCCATGTCAAACCAATGAAAAGAGAGGGTAAAGACAAAAACACACACCTCCCTGCTCTTTCTAATACTGAACTACTGTACCAATGGTGCACAGTTCAGCAGCACTCAGTCCAGACAACATGTCCAGCCTAGTCAAGAAGGTGTGGTTCAGTCTTCAATAATGCATAGCATGCCAAAGAAATGAAGCGGTATGAACATTAATCACAAATCCTTCCAAGTAAAAATTGCAGAAAAAATAGCTTGAGATGTATCAGTAAACATTTTCTAATGAGCACACCAAAATTCATAAATGGCCCACAGAAAGATATTTTAAAACAATACCTGTTTAGACTGCCACAAAACCATCTCTGCTCGGTCAACAGTTTTCTTCTGAAACTAAATTCCTTTTCTGTCATGCCCCAAAACAGCTGCAAAAGTGGTTAAACAGTCAAAAAACCTTATATAATCACAAGCCAATGGGAGTGGATTATCGGAGTGGCATGCTCCAATTCATATGCAAAGAAGCTGACCTAACTTATACAGTACATCCTCAAGCCACAGTCTCAGAGCAATTGCCGTAACCATCTTGGCATAGGCATGTTTAGACTCTAACGAAATTATGGCAGTCACAGACCACAATAATTAATCATCTGTAAGAAGACCCTGGAAAGGGAAGACATATTATGCATCTAACGTAAGTAGCTGCTGTCATATCAGCTCCATTTAGGCACAATTTTAAACTAATGTTTTACAGAAAAAAATGGATATCCTACCTACAAAGCAACTCTTTCAGCTCAATTTACCAAGCTGAACATGAAGAGAGAACCACTGACATCTTTATTGTCTCTATAAGAGATGTATTTAAGCAGACTGAACATGCCACCTACACTCACTGAACTCTCACAAACTGTAAAGTGCCACAAAATGGATTGCTTCCTGCTGTCTTCACCTGGCTGGCTGTTCAACTCAGAACTGTTGGAGCACTTTTCTAATGAACTCTGCTCCATCAAATCCACACTTAATGGGCTAGTGGACAACTTCAAAATCATCAGACCAGCACTGGAAACAATCAGCTGCTAGGTTACAGATGCAGAGGCCCACATCTCTTTTCTGGAAGATCAAGTGGCCAAAGCAGAACTGGAGGTTATAGCTCTGTGCTAGAGACTTTAAAAAGTCGAGGACTAACTCAAGGATCAAGAAGGCAGGAGATGTTGCAAAACTTGGTCATATTCGGCCTGACAGAAAAAGCAGAGGGCACCAACACAATATTGTTCATACAAAAGCTTTGTGAAAAAGTGTTGGGCCTGACTCCTAATGGAGCCAACTATATAACTGAAAGAGCACACTGTGCCCTCCATCACACACCTAACCCAGGAAAGTGCCCCAGGTCCATCGTTTTCAGACACTTTAACTTCCTGAACAAATGTTCATCCAATCACAAGTGAGATCTGCTAGAGATCATATAGGAAGGGCACAAAATACCAATGTTTAATTACGTAAGTCCAAGCAAACAGAGTACCGGGATATTAAATCCACACTGTATGCAGCTGATATAAAATCCTAGGTAGTTTACCCAGCAAAGCTCATCATCTCCACTGGCAATGGCCAGCAACAGTTCCAGTCTGCAGCAGAGGCCAGGTAAGAGCTGCATCTCTTCTTTCTGAATCTCTTTCAACCCCTTCCACCTCCTGCCAGATCAATCTTCCCACCTTTTGAGGCACCTTCATAATGACAGCTTGAGTCTGCTGTGAGTGTTCAAGTACTCACCTTCCAGAGTATGCTTGATGACTTCTAAAACTTCACTTAAGGTTTGCTTATCTACAAATAATTAGATATTTTACTTGTTCACCCATTTGCTGTTGGCATGTTTACATGATGGTTCTCTTTGAAATTTTTAAGAGGGTTATAAATCTACACCTTTCATGTGCAGTGTTTACACATACCTGGGATTACAGTGCAGTATTGGTGCCTGATGTGGATTAAAATGTGCTGAACCTGTGAGACATAACATCAGGGCCACGTTCATTGTCTTAACCTTTTCAACAACCACTCGAGCAGCTCTCCCAGCACCCCACACGAAAATTACAATGACGCCAATAGCTGATCTGATTTGACATCTCTCGCACTAAAGTGCTTAGAAAAATGCTGTGCAGGTACTTGATGGCCACTCCAAAGCTCAGCACAGTGGGATACAGAAATGCTCTCAGCAATTAGAGGTAGGATGCACACTCCAGCTTCAGTGCAAACTGTAATGTGCTATTAGTATGTTTGCATGATGGTTTTGATTGCACCTTTTAAAGAGCTCCTGACACAGTTAAGACAACTTTGAAAAAATGTAACAGTCAGACATAAATGTAGCTTATATTTCATATTTTATTCACAGTTCTCACCCTTATTTCCTTATTACAAAGGGTATTTGCTTGAATACAGTATCGCTACCCTATTAGCTCTAGCTACCTGCCTACAACTGACATCATTATTCTGTTTATGACAGCAAAATATGTTGCTGTGGAGATAATTATGTAGTCATAAACAAGGATTATGATGTCATGTGTAGAGAAGCAGTCAGTGTAGATATAGTGTAGGGGACAGGGATCTTGTTTTCATGCAGCTGTTTTCAATAATAAAGCAAATTGGGAATTAATTACTGAAAATATATGAAGTAGTAAAGAAAATGGCATGGAGTTGAATATAAATATTGCTTTTTTTCAGTGTTTCCTAATGCTGTCAGGAGCTCTTAAAGGGGTTCGTAATTCCACACCTTTCTTATGCATTGTATATGTATGCCTGAGGTGGCATTGCAGAATTAACGCCTGACTTTAGGTGAAATGTGCTCACCAGTTAGCCATAATATCAGGGCCAAATTTGGTGTCTAACTTTTTCAACAACCACTTGTGCAGCTTTCCTAACACCTACATGAATGTTAAAATGACACCAGTAATGATACTGACTTGGTGCCTCTCACACTAAAACAAGCAGACTAGGGCAGTGTGACTGCTCGGTGGCCACTCTAATGCTCAGCATTGTGGGACACAGAAACACACACAGAAGTGAGAGGCAGGCTGCACACTCCAGCCTCAATACAAACTGTACTTTTACCATTAAGAGTTCTCAAGGCATATTTCCTGTGACTTTATTGTAACCCCCTGCCTACTTGTTTTTTTACTACAGGTAGCTGAAACCAGACTCCAACAGGCTGAGTAAATCTCCCTAGCACCACCACCCCCCCCCCCAAGTTTCATGACCCACACACTTTGTTGGGAGTTTCCAGTATTTCCCAAATGGAGGCAGGGGGTCATATTTTTTCTAGGCTATTATAACCTGAGACAGCATTCACCTTAGACTAAACAGATACTAAATAATATTCAATAGGCTTACACAACCTAGTGTAGTGTTATACTTGTGCAACTGTTGATAACTTTGGCTATTTGCACTCTCTGTTCCATGGGGAACTACCACCCTGTAGGGGTTCCAAAGGCAAGGAACCCTTGAGGAGGGTTCCACCCCTACAGGTGCTGTGAAAAGGATTCCCTTGGCTAAAGGTACATTAGGAAGGAGCCCTGAAGAGAGAGGTGTGCTGCTGAAGGACGAGGAGAGGATGGTGGGGCAAAGAAAAAGTTCTTCTGAATGAGGCTGGAAGGAACTGGCTTATATAGCTGAGGCAGGGGGTGGCTAGTTTCTTCACCCCTTTGAACTTCAGGCATAGCCTTTCCAAAAGGGAATATAACTGTTGGTATATAGACCCGCCACATATACACTTACTGCCCAGTGGGTCATAGGGAGACCGTCCACAGCTTCATTGTGGACTGAACTACACTGGTGATCAGTCTCTGAGACCAGAGATCTTGTTAGAGCATCTTCAGCTCTGACCTGCATATACTCAAGCTAGCCCATAGTAGGATTAGAATCTTTGTTTATCATGACTGAGTTTGTGCTTATGATGTTATTGTTGTTGTATGTTCTGTGGAAGAGATGGGAGTCATGGGGATTCAATGTGTGGTACAGGAGCCATACACTTAATATGCTTTGTCGGGTGTAGGGTATGTCTCAAATTAAATGGGCCAGCTAAACATCTTTTTCATAGTAGATATGGATAGATCGATAGATAGATAGATAGATAGATAGATAGATAGATAGATAGATAGATAGATAATCACATGGAATGTTAAAGGTGCACACACTGAAATAAAACAACAGCAGGCACTTAAACATCTATAAAAAATGGCATTCGGATTGCCATGCACCAGGATACCCATCTCCATCTAGAACAAGAAGCAGTAATGTTTAGAAGGGAATGGATGGGCCAGGCATTAAGGACAGGAAGCTCTACTAAACAAAGAGGGGTAATTACTCTGATATCACAAAGTACAGACGTCCACCTGTCTCACCCCACTGCATGCGCAGAAGATTGCAAACTTTTCCTGATTGGTACCATAGACAACACTGAAATGTTTATAAGGAATATCTGTGGCCCCAGTATTGATAACCAAGATTTTTTGATGACCGTCTTGACCTTATTAGCACCTTCTGTCACCCTCCAAATTATCCTGGCGTGTGAGTGGAATTAAGTTCTAAATAAAGAAATGGACAAATCAGGCAAAAGACACTGAGGTCTATCACTGGCACAGAGAGCCATATGGGACATGATCAGCACTTAGGACTCATGAACCCCAGTGAACCCTTGACTCTCAGGGTAGAAAATACACTTTTCACTTCATCCCACATGACTCTTTTTCCCGGATAGACTATTTTCTTATCTCAACACTACTACATTGTCCCCATAGATGCCAGGTGCCGGCACAGGTAATCTTGGAACCACGTTCCACTGCTATTACAGCACATCTTTTCACAAGGTTCAAACAAAGTGACTTCCTGGACTATTAATAATCAGATGTTAAAAGATAAACAAGTAGTAGTAAAGGAAGTGATTAAACAAATCATAGATTGTAATATCAGTGTGACAGACAAGTTAGAAATGATCTGGTCTGCACTGAAGTGCAAAATTAGAGAAGAATTAATTTGACCAGCCTCCACAAGAAAAAAGATCAGGGAGAGAAAGGCAACTGAACTGCAAGGCAAAATCCAGAAAATAGAAGCAACCCTAATCCCTAGAACAACAGATCATTTGTGGGTTAACCTGAATATTTATGAGCACAGTATGAAGAACTGAATCATGAACAGGCTGGACATGCCATCTTCAAAACTCACACCAAATGGAAGGGGAGAAAGTCACCCTCCAGGAGCCCATCAAGGTCTAGCCAGCCCTCTTCTGCTTAGGCAACCTATGGTGCAACAATGGCAGACTTGGTGGCCCCCAGGTCAGAAAAGAGGTCCTCTGAATCCTAGCAAGCTCAGCACAGAGACCAGTGACCTCTGCCCTCAGCCCAGAGAGGTGCATGCAGATGGGGCAGCACCACAGTTTTCAGAATGTCTTCTGGAATACTGTGGCTCCACAACCATTGCACTGCACCACTATTATATCAGCTAATATGAGTTGCTCCCTTCTGCTTTCAAATGTTGCTTTTCCTCTCATGTTCCTTCCCTTTAGTCCTCCTTTACATCTATACCCTCTATCAGGACTTGCTTTAACACCTTACCCTAGATGGGGGTGTTACCTATTTTCCACTATATAACAGTTGCTGTTTCAGGTATCTCTGTCCCTGTAACCCACTGCCTCTTTACTATAACCCTTTCACTAATCATCCTCTTTTGCCCTTCCCAAACTTTTGTATCACTCTACTCCAAATAGGGTGTCTCCTGTTTTCCCTCTTGTAGTTACTACCTGTCTCTTAGCCAGCCACCAGTTACACCTGTAGCTACTTAGCCCCAACAGTACATGTACCCAGAGATTGGTAGTGCCTCACCTTTTCCTTTATCCCTTCTCTGTTAGACAGTCTCCTGCTTGCCTGCAATCACCTGCCAGGGCATAAGATGCCTAAAATGCCAGTTACTTGTTCCACTCCTGCTCTGTTCCACTCATGTTCTGTGACATAAGCACAATGGGACACACTGGGAGAGAGTCATTTTATCTAGGGCAAGTAGAAACATAATGGATCTGAGCAAAACCTGACACTGCTTTCACAGGTCACATGTCCCTCCCCTTTAGCTGCCTCAAGTGCAAAGTGAAAAGAGGTGGAGGGGAGCTTTAGCTGGCTCTACCCCTCTGCTCTCCCTAATTCACTGCTTCAGAAATCAGATTTAAAATGGATCTACAGCATCCAGCAACATCCCTGTCTGCTGCCCCAAGCACTATTAGGAATATGGAAGACTTTCTGGCTATAAACTGAATCCAGGTAAAACCCAAGTAGTGCCGTTGAATTCAGCAGTTCAGAAAGAAGTTATCACTAATATGAGGCTCACTTGGGCTCCAAGCCACTATACCTACCTGGGAATCAACCATTACAGGAATCACTACACTGTGAGAAAACAAAACCTGGATACCTCAGTCTCGAGTATCAGGCAGGACCAGAAGAGATGGTCTAACCTACCTCTTATGCTCTGGGTGCATATAAATATTATTAAAGTGAATTTGCTACCCTGGCTTCTGTAGCTCCTCTTTATGCTAAATGTATTCCTCCAGATGTCTTGGTTCAACCATCTACATTCATATACCTCAGAATTTATTTGGCCAGGTAAGAGTGCTGTAGAGTGGACCTACAATAAACTAGTAGCTCCCAAAGGGAGGGGCCTCAACCTCCCACAGTTTAAAGTCTATTATTTGGCAGCCCATACTAGCAAATACATGAGATGGCACTCAGATCTCTACTCAGTGGACATACAGGAGTACCAACCCTTATGGCTGCAATGAAAATGCCAGATGTATGAATCAGCACATGTTGATTCCTCCACCATTCTGCACATTTCACCCTCAAAGATACCGCCTACCGTTAAAGGGTTACTTATAAAACTCTTGAACATTATCGGCTTACTTATATAGAAATAAATCCATGGTCATGGTGCCTAAAGACCTTCTTATATGGATAGTGATTTGTTGTACCACTGTACTTATAGAGGTATACCCCATATGGGTGACAATGGATCATAGGAAAGTACTCCTCTGGTTAAATTACTTCATGATATTGATTGCTATGCCCTGGAACCAAGTATATTAAATGTATTTGCATTGTTTAATGTGAATATATAAAAAGAAAGTTAAAAAAAGGGTTACTTATACACACCTCCATCAGAATGCATGTGCAAGTATATAAGTTTCTTAAACCAACCCCCAATTAGATACCTCCCAACCACTATGTAACAACCCTAATCTTAAGATAGGAGGTCGTCTGATTAAAGCACAGTTTCTACATGATATGGCAATACCTACAATTGACTACCTCCTTCGGGGGGGGGGGGAGAGGGTCACATAATTCCTTAGAGCATTTTCTAGAAAGGATATCAACTACCCAACACATACATCTTTACATTTCTTCACATAACCCATGCAGCACAACAACAATTTGGACCACTGCCATGGCTACAAAATAATAGAGAACACTCAACTATTCAAGCAAACTGCATCACAGTCACATACTATATCAAATTTGTACAGCCTAATTTAGAAACTTAGACTTTGATGGCAGATAAGGACCACTTGGTCCACCTAATCTGCCCATTTCCTACCTATTGGATAAGCTGCAGATTCCAGTTACTCAACACCCTACTTCCTCCTACCCTTCACTAAAATTGCCTTATGTCTGTCCCATGTATTCTTGAATTCCCCCACTGTTTTTGACACCACAACCTTCTCAGGAAGGTGGTTCCATTCGTCCACCACCCTCTGTGTGAAAATGTACTTTCTCACATTGCCCCTGAGCCGTCCCCCCTCTATCTTCAAATTGTGCCCCCTTGTTCTTGTACATCTCTTTTTCTTAAAGATACTCCTGTCTTGGACTTTGTTGATTCCCTTGAGGTACTTGAACGTTTCTATCATGTAGCCCCTCTCCCTCCTTTCCTCAAGGGTATACATATTAAGCACTTTTAGTCTCTTTTCATATGGCTTCTGTTGCAGACCCTGTGCCATTTTAGTTGTCCTCCTCTGGATTGCCTCCATCCTGTCTATGTCTCTGCGGAGATGGGGTCTCCAGAACTGTACGCAGTACTCCAGATGGGTCTCACCAACAGTCTGTACAGAGGGATAACAACTTCCTGTTTTCTACTGGTGATGACTCTCCCTATACATCCCAGTATCCTCCCAGCCCTCCTTACTGCCTTCTCACATTGCTTATCTACCTTAAAGTCATCTGATATGACTACCCCCAGGTCCCTTTCCATTTGTGTTGTTGTAAGCACCGCCCCATTGTGTACTGCCCCTATTTTTTTTTTCCCAGGTGCATTAGCGTGCACTTTTTTGCATTGAATCTAATCTGCCATATTTTTGACCATTTCTCCAATCTTGCAAATGTACCTTCTCATCATGTGCACCCCTTCTTGTGTATCAATCCTGTTGCAGATCTTTGTGCCATCTGCAAAGAGGCATACTTTGCCTTCCAGCCCCGCTGCAATGTCACCTATAGAGACATTAAAGAGGACCGGTCCCAGTACTGAACCCTGTGGTACCCCACTAGTAACCCCCCCTTTCTTCAGGTGTACTCCGTTTACTATTACCCTCTGGGTCCTGTTGTCCTGCCAGCTTGTTACCCAGGTTACCACACTGCGACCCACTCCCAGGCTGGCTAACTTGTTTATTAATCTTTTGGCACACTGTCCTCTTAAAGCGGAGGGTATATGCCACTATTGACAAACAGAGTTCCCAGAGAGAAACATAAAATGGGAGCAGCACTGGAAAGATGTGTACTTGTACATTAAAGGGACATTGTCAACCTGTTTTTCATTATATTATTTCTAGTTGAAACCCCACATTTTATGATTGCTCACTCTCTCTAAAATTCATTGATGTTGCTGTTTGCTTTGTCTGTATCCTTGCTTAGTATAACTGAAATGCATGGCAATGTATATTTATAAACAATCTTGTTTTTGTTTACAATCCTGGTTCTGTTCTTACTGCATGCTTCCTGAACATAAGAAACACACATGAACAGTGCAGTCACTCGTAAGACAGTAGCCTCCTAATCTCCCAATGCATCACGAGGGGCTAGACTGTTTTGTGGGTGTTCCCAAGTCCAGGAAAGATGCATTTGGAGTTGATCAAGCAATGTAAACAAACCTGTTCTGGTGTAATAATACCAGTATGTTGGGCAGCCCATTTTTCATTTTTTTAAAGAAAATAAGAGTCAGACTCAAACTACCAGCTACATCAACAATCTTTACAGAATTCTGGCAACTATAAAATATGTTTTTTAAACGAGGGACACTTTGAGACCCAAGGGGGGTTGACAGTGTCCCTTTAAAAATGATAGGCAGAGAAAAACACAATTCAATTTATTGAATAATCTTTATTATACTCCTGTCACGTGCCAAAAGATGAGCAGAATACAGATTGACACTTGTACCAGATGTGACAAAGCAGCAGGCACTCTGCGACATATCTTTTGGGAGTGCAAACAGATCCAGTGTCTCTAGGCAAGTAATAAAGGCAAAGCCGATCCCCTCCTATGCCTTAAAAACCTCTTTACACATGAGGTATACATTCTGGGAGACTGTATGGGTATAGCTGTGAAAAAATACAGGTTCCATATTGCTCTTATCTCTGCATCAGCCACAAAATGAGTGCTCTACCACTGGTTAGACCAAGAACCAATCTTGTATGGTGAATGGTACCAGGGGCTTCTTCAGAATCTGTGAATAGAAAAAATGATAGCCATAATGTTAACAACAGACTGGTCATATTTGACAAGTGATGAGGCAAACTCCACACTCTATAGGTCCTGCCACAAGATGATAACTGATGCTACATTGTTGAAGTCAATATCTCTGCATGACAATATCCTATGTTCATTTGACTTATTTCTGAAAACTTAAACAACGCTTATTTTGTCATTGAGTATGTATACCTCTTTGCTCATGTTATCTAACAATGTGCAACATGACTCCACTGTATATACTTGTGGGAAAGAGAAAGTATGCCTATGTAATATCTTACTGACATGTTTAGTGTATGTATTATTGAAAAAAAAAAAACATAAAGCATTTTCAATTAAAAGATAAAGAAGCCTTTGGAAGTCAGAAATCAATGAGAAGCAAAACTGCAGCCGTATTATTTCAACTAGTTTTTTTTTTTTGGTAGACTCTATTTTTTCTCCCCTACTGGAGGAACTCTCTCCTGCATCCCCCTAACCTGTTCTCTACCTCCCACTGTGACAACCTTATCAGCTCCCCTTACTCTGGACCAGCTACTCCCCCGGGTCTAAACCCCCATGGGGAAGAGCCGCCCTATCCACCCAGGGCACTCTGTCTACAATGATGAGTGCTGGCCAGAGTGTGAAGGACGGGGAGAGTGAGCTGCCCAGCATTGGGAGTGTGGTGCAGGTGGTGATGCCTTCACCTAACTGCCAGAGGAGGGTATTTCTAATTTTTTTTTGTTGCATCCCTCGTCCCACTCCCCCCAGAGTTCAGTTGTGCAATGACATCACGACGTCCACCGCAACTCCACCCCCTCTACTTTAGTGCCCAAACGTGCGCACATCCTCCAGTCTCCACCAGGGGATGCTGTTGCACTGGGCAGTCCCTGGATCCCTCCCCAGAGGGAGGAGAGCAGTCTACAGATGCTCAGTCCTTCTCTCTCTCCTCTGCTGATCCCCGCTGACCCGGGCTCATTCCCAAACCCGGGTCGCCGGCATAGCGCAAGGTGTGGCATCCAGCGCCTCAACCCTTTGCGCCACCGGGGCCGGCTTTATTTCAACTAGCTAACCTGCTGAAATATTAAATGCACATTCAAGCAAACACCAGCCATCAGCCACTTTTGAAGTCATAGCAGACCTGTTCACCCAAGGAGCACAAGAAGCATGCTGTCAGCCATCTATCCTACACCCATTCATTTTATACCTACCTGAGCAATGTTACTATTCGTGGGAACATAACTTTCCAGGCCATCAATCATGACATACAAGAAAGAAGATGAAAGAAAAAAAATTAAACAGGCTGCCAATTTAAGCAACAGTTACAAAACAATTTATTGGTGAGTCACAAAATAATGTTTTATATTTGCACTTAGTTTTTACATAAATTGTTTCATCAAGCGCTTCACACCAGATTTTTTCTTGTTTCATGTTAATGGATTGTTAATTCATGTGACTACCAGTGTAAGCAACCATTGACAAAATACTTTATTGAACAATCAGAAATGCACTTTTTCCTGTTGAACATAGTTTAGAAAGCTTTCTAGGACTCAAAGTCGCTGGGAGTTTTGTGCCCAGCTTTTGTTCCCTTCTGTCGGCTGTACCTGATCCTGTGCAAAAAAAAAACAGGCCCATTTACTTGTAAGGCTCAGATGGCCTCCGTTTTCTGTCAGCAGCTGTGGGGAATTTGTCTTGACTATCCCCACAGCTATCACCTGGATTACCCCTGTATTCACCACAGCACCTTCTGTCCATAGTGTTTTGACAATAGATTTTAGCTGACATTCGAGCTCCTCCTCCAGGTGAGTGGGGCAACTGCAGGGTTTGCTTGGAACGGCAAGAGTCATGTCTGTAGAGTCAGGGGTCTTTTTCAGTCTCTGCAAGTAGTGAGACTTAAAGTTCCAAACTGAACTTTCATTAATTGTGTTCCTATTGTTTTCAGGTAGTGGCGGACAGTGGCCATAACCCTGTTTTCTACGGCATGCTTGCTGAGTTCGAAACGTGTTTCTGGGGTATAGTGAGCATAGGAGGAGCACAATTACAGCACTTACAACAACATGGAATGTAACTGCTATAATTGCAGGGGAAGTTAGCACTAAATATATCGGGCACTAATGTATGGTACATAGGCGGAAGCACTAAATATATTGGGCACCAATATTTTCTGCTATACAGTACATTGGTCCTTCAAAAATTGACAACTGATTTTGTTTTCTTGTTCTATGTTAACAAATGCTGAATAAGTATTTTGTCATGTTGATTAGCTAGTTAAATTTGGCCTTACACAATTTACCATACACTTAACAGGTACTATTTTATCATTAGACAGAAGGGCAAATTGCTTAATTTATTTAAATTAGCAAAACTATGTATTTGTTTTGTATCTAAACTCTGTAATTATGCATTTTTTTTCATTAGGAGCCATTTTTATATTCATAGTAATGCTCTCCATTGCACGTGTAATGAGATTTATCCACACCTCATGTGGTTTATGGCATTCAGCCTGTGGCCTTATGCCACAGCACACTTGAAGTGTGGGTAACCCTCACAACACATGCACTGTTGTGCATTATTGCTTAATTTATATATTGTTTTTGTATCAATCTTGGATAGTTTTCATTGTCATTATTTTAAGCAGATAAAGTCAGAGGTTACTAGTGGTAATCCACAAAGGAGGACAACACCCTTTTCTAGCTCTAATGTATTATTTGCCTTACTGCCAGCTGAGTAAAATGCCTAGCTTTGGCTCCAACATATCTTTGAGTTGTATTCTGTGGTATTCACTTTGATTAAAACTGTCTGCCACAAGATTTATACTGATTAAAACAACAATGGCAATAAACAGAACAAGAAGAAATCACATTTTGCCAAAATTCACTACTGAGAAATTTAATCTCCCTATTGTACACTGCATGTATTGAATGTCACCAGAATTGACCTTCCAGGTTTGTCTGTGCATTTGTCCTTCCACAACAGTTAAGCTACTGCCAGTCTTGTCATGTATAACACTGAATATATCACTGAACTAGTCTGCTAAGTGAAAGAATAACATAGAATTTCACTACTGTGAAATGTATGTCTAATGTTAAAGCCCATAATTGTGCATGGTACTAATTTGATTATTTAGCTGGAAGCTAAATTTGAAAATTCAGCTTGCTGTATATGATATATGTCATCATCTATATATGGATATGGGATCATTTTATAGACTGACAACAGATTAAGAAGTCTTCCACCTCACTCACTGGTTCTTATCCAGCCTAGAAAACACTTTACTGGAATGTTACAGCTAGATATTTGTATTGCTATATGTGTAGAAGATGTATATATTATATTAACAGTATGTTAATATAATCATATAGAATAATACATGGGTTTGTGTACCTCATGAGAATTTAATACACACCCAAGGTGTGTAATGCTACATAAGCCCTGTGAGTAAAGCTCGAGACCCTGTGAGCAAAGCTGGAGAGGTTTACTTAAGCATCATTTATTAAATTTGAATATTTTCACCATCCCATGATTTACTTTATATAATTTCTGGACATCAGTTTTTTCCTCCCCCCATTACTATTAGTCATGGTAGTTTCTTAGTCATTCAACTGACATTGCAATTCTTGGAAAAAAGGAAAGCACTCACTTTATAGTGTTAAAAGGGACTTTGGCAAGTTTTTTTTTTATTTCTGAGAGCAGAGGTAAAGATTGAGTAATGCAGTTCTGTTCATGTGAGAAGTGGTGAGTTACTGATGCAGCCTACTGAATGAGAGACCATGGCAGTGGTACAGTTTGATACTTAGACTGAGAAAGATTGGGTAGGATAGGGAGATCAACTGGTGCCGGTTTCAAACAGTGCTGTCAAAAAAGGTATATTTCTGTTTTTATAATACTAAGAATATAGAAACAATTGCAAGCTGGAGTCAAACGTTGCGAGTTGTAATAGGAACAGCACAATACAGCATGCCATACTCTGAGCAGTGCTGTTTGCGAATGGCGCTACAAAATAAGTGATTCAACAAATTTACAGAGGAGCTAATTTGATGTCAGTTAGCAAATGGGTTAGTGAGGTTATTGTTATATATATATATATATATATATATATATATATATATAGCTGTTCATAATCTGTTTACAGTGATGCATTTTTCAGTGAAAAACATCCAGCTCACTAAATGCAGTGCTCGACTGTCTCGAGACCACAATTGCTGTTCAGTGAGCGTGTGTTTGCCATAATAACCGGCCTGTTATTGTGGCAAATAATAAACTGGCCATCTCCACTGAAAAAACTTGATGGCCAGTTATTATATAAACATAATAGACAGAGAGTGATTATTAGAAGGCAGACAAATTATGATCTCAGAAATTTGTTTGCCCAATGAATTAATATTATAGCACTCTGGCAGTGAGTTAGAGTTATGTTTATGTTTCTGGGGAGAAACTGCAAATATCTCAGCAGGCTGATAAGTTAGGGGTCTAATATTTAACAGGGAATTAGCTCATAATAGAGATTCCAAACTCTAAAAAAATGAAACCTGTTTTAAAGCAATGCAAAATATTCTTGTTAGAGACATGATCAGATATGAGCGGTTATTTCCCAAGTACTTTCCTAAAAAAGGAGAGATTCAAAATGGAGCAGTTGTTACAGAGATATTTGTTCACATCTCTATATATATAGAAAAAGAGAGGGAGCGAGAGAAGAGAGACAGAGACAGAGTCAAATAGATTAACTATGCAATCAAGCATGCGCAAGAGTATTGTACTTAGAATGCGTCCTTCTTCCATCCCAAATATTTTCTTAGACATTTATTATTAGTACTGGTTTAAAATGTAATTATGCAATGTAATCTCATTACTCTGCCAACACCACAATGATTCATTTACTTACTTTATTTATTTATTATACCATTTCATCCTGGAATGGCAAACAGTGAAATATGAATTTGATTAGAAAAACTGACTAATGCAGTTCAAATGCAGTTAAATATTAACGTTTTATTTGTGGTTTTTGAGCTGCTGTGTTTCTTACCAGATAATAATTATGTAAAGTGGAGTTTGTAGGTTAAAAGATTAGAGTAAATTAAAACTAAATATGAGGAAACTGTGTATCTAGAAATGCAAATGGTTAGATATTCTCAATGTACAAGTTTATGGTATTGCAGATGATCCAGACCCTAGCAATAAACTCAAAATCACTTTAATTTGTGAACTATAAATTAAATTAGGTCCTAAAATGAAAGTCTGGTCCCAGGTAATGTAAAAATAATTAATAATAAGCAAATGGCAGTACGTAATAAAATTAATTATTCCTTATGTATCCTAGCTAAGATTGGATTATTCAGCCAATCCCATCTTTGGTATTATAGAAGTACCATCCCAGTTTTTGTCAATGGTTGATGAAGTTTATCATGAACTTTCTAGGGTTAAGAACTAACAAAGCCCCTGTCCCAGCTGTATTCTGGGTTGGCTTTTCTAAGAATTCTGCTAGAGGTTGTTAACTCTATCATGTCAGAGAGAAAAGGGGAATTCCAAGATGCCCATAGCCATCCATGAGGCAATATTTTTCACAGTAGTTTGGAGAAGCTACTTCAAATGGCCACCATGATGCAAAATTAGCAGTCGAAGTAACATAGTACACAGAGAACCATGACTGGGATGTTAACATACCAGGGTACATAACATACAGGAGAGACAGGCAGGGGAGAAGAGGGGGAGGAGTAGCTCTCTATGTAAAGGAAGGGATAAATGCAACTCAACAAAAAAGTAAACAGGGAGGAGAGGAGGCACTGTGGGTCACCTTGGAGACTGGAAAGGGCACCACAATCTGCACAGGGCTTGTGTACAGACCCCCATGTCAGGGGGAGGGAATGGACAAGGATATGATAGAAGGCATTCTTAGAATGGCAGAGAAAGGGGAGATACTGTTGATGGGAGACCTGAAAATGCCAGATGTTAACTGGAGCACATTTGCTGCAGCCGCATCCAAGAGCAGGGCCATTCTTGATGTCCTACAGGTGGCAGGCCTCAGACAGCTAGTTTCGGAACCCACTCATGAGGGAGCAATCTTAGACCTCGTACTCTCAAACGGGGGCAGTGAGAGGATCTCAGATCTAGAAGTGGGTTTCCATCTGGGAACAAGTGACCATCAAACAGTGTGGTTCACATTAAACTCAGCTACAGAGTCAAGCCACATAAGTGAGGGTACTGGACTTGGGAGGGCTGACTTTGGCAAGATGGGAGAGTGCCTCAGAAAAGCACTAGCAAACAGACTAGAAGGAGAGATGGAGCAACAGTGGGGAATCATCAAAACTGCCATCACAGAGGCAACAAACCTTGTGTGAAGCAAATAAACAAATCAAAATGAAAGAAAACCACTATGGTTCTCAAAGATGGCTGTGAAAGTCAGGAAGAAAAAGATAGCATTCCGGAAGTATAAGGAAGCACAGAAGGAGCAGGACAGAGAGCTGTACCAGTTAAGGCAGAAGAAAGCAGAGAGAAGTCAGAATAGCAAAGGCCCAAACTGAGGAAAAGATAGCCAACTCGGTTAAGAAGGGGATAAAATCTTTTATAGGTACATCAGCAGCATAGAAAGACAAAGGGAGGGATAGTGAGGCTGAATAGAATGAACGGTGGGTGGGCAGAGGGGACAGTGAAAAAGCAGGGATACTGAATGAATATTTCTGCTCAGTATCACAAAAGAGGAGGGGGAAGTGCCTAATCTAATTAACAGAAACACTCTTGATAGGGGGGTCGATCCCAGTCTTTTCACAGAAGAAAGGGTTCTGCAAGAACTCCTAAAACTGAAAGTGGACAAAGCAATGGGGCCTGATGGAATTCACCCCAGAATTCTAAAAGAATTAAGGGGGAACTAGTGAACCACTGGCTACTCTTTTAATAAATCATGGGAGGATGGTGTGGTACCCGAGGACTGGAGGAAGGGGATGTGATTCCCCTTCACAAAAGTGGGACCAAGACAGAGGCAGGAAACTATAGACCTGTCAGTCTGACCTCTGTGGTAGGAAAGTGATGGAGTCACTTCTGAAGGAAAGAATAGTTGAGTACCTAGAGGCCAGTGGGGCACAGGACCCAAGGCAGCATGGGTTCACAGTGGGAAGGTCATGTCAGACGAATCTAATAGATTTCTTTGACTGGGTGACCAAAGTAGTAGACCAGGGAGGGGCTGTGGACATGGCCTACCTAGACTTTAGCAAGGCATTTGACACAGTCCCACACAAAAGATTAATAGTCAAATTAACCAGCCTGGGAGTGGGTCCCAGGGTGGTAGCCTGGGTAAAATATTGGCTGGACAACAGGACACAGAAGGTAATTGTAAATGGAGTCCACTCTGAAGAAAGAGGGGTTACTAGTGGGGTACCGCAGGGTTCAGTATTGGGTCCAGTCCTTTTTAATGTCTTCATAAGTGACATTGCAAAGGGACTGGAAGGAAAAGTATGCCTCTTTGCAGATGACACAAAGATCTGCAACAGGGTTGATATACAAGAAGGCGTGGAAAGGATGAGAAGGGACTTGGCAAGGTTGGAGGAATGGTCAGAAGTATGGCAGCTAGGATTCAATGCAAAGAAGTGCAAAATAATGTACCTGGGAAAAAAGAATCCAGGGGAAGAATACACAATGGAGGGGGAGGTAGTAACAACAACAAAAAAGGAAAGGAACCTGAGGGTAATCATATCAGATGACCTTAAGGTTAGCAAGTAATGTGAGAAGGCAGTAGGGAGGACTGAGGGTATACTGGGATGCATAGGGAGAGGCATCACCAGCAGAAAACAGGAAGTTGTTATCCCTCTGTGCAGACAGTTGGTGAGACCCCATCTGGAGTACTGTGTCCAGTTCTGGAGACCCCATCTCCGCAAGGACATAGACAGAATAGAGGCAGTCCAGAGGAGGGCAACTAAAATGGTGCAGGGTCTGCAAGAGAAGCCTTATGAGGACAGACTAAAGGAGCTTAATATGTATACCCTTGAGGAAAGAAGGGGTTGGGGGGACATGATAGAAACTTTTAAGTACCTCAGTGGAATCAACGAAGTCCAAGAGGGTAGCATCTTTCAGAAAAAGAGACGTGCAAGAACAAGAAGACACAATTTAAAGATGGGGGGGGGTTCAGGGGCAATGTGAGGAAGTATTATTTCACAGAGAGGGTAGTGAATGCATGGAAGAGCCTTCCTGAGGAGGTTGTGGGGTCTAAAACTGTGGGAGAATTCAAGAATGCATGGGACAGACATAAGGCAATTCTTGTGGGGGGTAGGAAGAAATAGGCTGTTGGTTAACTAGGATCTGTGGCCTATTCTGTAGGTAGGGAAATGGGCAGACTAGATGGGCCAAGCGGTCCTTAACTGCCATCAAAGTCTATGTTTCTATAAATGCAGAAAGAAAATAGATGAATCCACTCCTTGGTATCAAGGAACACATCTGAATTGATTTCTAGTTCACCTTGAGAAGGTCCAACATTTTGTGACTTGGCAACACTTCAGATTATGAGGTTATATATCTTGCACTGCATTGAATCAACAAATATAAGTCAAAATTTGATCATTTGAAATATCTTGATTTAAAAAAAATTGAAGACAAGCATAGCAAATTGTTGCACATAAAAAAAATAGCAAATGTGCTTTCTTGTCTAGAAACTCCTTCTCTCATGTATTAGTAAATACGATACAGAAGCTGTTAAAAGTTTTGATAATAGGGGCCGCCCGATGGATCAAGTGGGAGTGTGTTCCACTCCCATACTGCTGACCCGAGTTCGGTGGTGAGTCCAGGTATGCGAGGCTTAGGAATGCTCCCAAGGGGAGTGTGAGCCAGCCGGGGAGGGAGACGACTGGGACCTGGCACAGCAGCAGCCCCTGCAGTGAGCTGGGGAGCTTGCTCCCTCACAGCAGGTGTCATCAGCTCAGTGTGCACTGCTGATGTTTGAGGCTGCTACAGGCATAGACGGACATCACAGGGTGGTGGGCAATGAAACAACACAGGGAGAAAATAGGAAAAAAAACATGTGCCACAACTGTCAAGTATGACAGTCCTGGCAGTCCTTGGGCTCCGCTCTGTGTGGATCCCTGATGACTAAGATGGTGGGGAGAGTGGCAGTTGGGACTGAGGGCTGCACAGGAGTATGAAGGTAAGGTGCTGGTGGCAGCTAATGGGCCGAACAGTTAAAGAAAAACAAAAACTCTGATAATAACAGACCCTATTTGGTGCAAGGAAGATACTGTATATAGTGCAGTATAGAACATGAATGCAATTCTTTTTATTTCTAGCATCTATGTAACATAAAAACAAAGATAATATGTTCCTTACTCAATGTGATCCAAAAACAAATGGTATTATACCTTTTATTGGCCCAACACAGATGTAACAAAAGGAAACAGTGCCTAAGTTTTCGGGCCAACCAAGTCCTTCCTCAGAAGCTTATGCCAGTTGTTTGGAAAATCACATTCTATTAACACCCAGCTCATACGTAAAAAAACAGAAAGAATTCTCATTGATTTAAATACCTTTTTTAAACCATAACTGATGTTTAAATGCAAGGAACCAGTTTAAGTCAGGTGGCTGCTGTGAAGCAGTCCAAGGTCAAATGTCAACAGAGGCAGATAAGAGGAATCCTTTGAGTACTACCACACATCCCTGACTGCCATTACAAATGTGGTTGTCACCTTTATTTACTAAAAACCTTCAACAAGGCCCTAAAAATACAACTGCCTTAAATTTAAAAACATAATAATTAACTATTATTTGCCCTCACAATCCTCTTCATACACACACACATAACTTAAAAATGAAGTACTACAGTACCTACAATTTTAATCTATAGTGTTTCTTTGCTGACCATGTAAAATCCCCCTCCTATCCTCACCTGTATACTGGGGAAATATATGCTGTTTAACCTGATACAGATAAAACAAAAGCCCTGGTTCCATCAGAGGCCTTCTACAGTATGATAGTGGGGTGAACATTCTGCCAGTTGAACTGAGCAGAGATTTGAATTCTTGTATTCCATGCATAGTAAACATTCCATATGTTAAATTCAAACCCAACACAAGTATCTTATAATGCTTTCTTTGATACTTTGCACTTTATTATCTTTACAACTGCTCAACAGATTTGCATGAAATTGGTCTCGGAGGGTAGTTCTCTTTATGTGTCAAGTTTCAGTCCAGTCAGATGTGCATATTCCAAGATTTTGATAGTGGAAAAAGTTTCAAAATTGCAGTTTTTTTGCTGTTTTTTTTTTCCATTGTCTGGCACCCATATGGTTTGGAATACTGGTATGAACTGTTAGCAGTAGAAAGGGCTTGGCCTACAGACGCGCCTTTTGTTGGTTTGGTGAAAAAATATGAATCTGTTCCAACAGGGAGTAGACAGTCAACTTGTTGAGCAAGGAGTGTAACCTCAGCCAAAGGTACACAGACCACTCTATTAGAGGCACAGCTATGCATCTACTATCTACTGTACTGCCAGACTGCAGCCATAGGAAATTATGGCAGTTACGGATCACAGATCAGAAGCTAGCTTGTGAAGCTATTGGAGTGCCTCTGCCGAAGATATGAAACAGTGGAGTAGAATTCTGGCGTACATTCAAAGGAAAATCAGCAGATGGAATCTTTCAGCAAGAATCAAGAAATGGAGCCTACAAGCAAGAAACAGAATCCAGAGCCTGAAAATAATTTCACCGACAATGTGCGTGAAACACCATCAAGAGAAAATACAGTGCTAGGAAACATGCCTTTCAAGCTCATAAACCCTGCATTCCATGGCAAGGTACAATTCATCAAGTTTCGACAAGTAAACCTAAACTATTCCACTTTGTGGGGATTTCTTTTTCTGTTGTTATTTTGACCACCTCAAAAAAGTAGTGCATTACACAGTTCTAAGTGATTTATTATTCTGACCATCCCAAACAGTGTAGTTAGGAACTATTTTTTTCTCCCTTTTTTAAGAAATTCTCTAGTCTTTATTTAAATTACAAAATTTTACAAATGCAGACTTCTTGTCGGTGTCATTTTTTCCTAATCATAACCCATTTTATAAGCGCAATAAGACACTCCAGGGTGTTGCTTGTTCTGTGGTAACCTCATGCCTTGGTGTGGAAGGACATTCAGCCTTTGACCTCATGCCTTACCACACACCTAGGGTTGTGGTTATCATAAAACAACCAACACCTTGTTTTGGCTTATTGCTTATATATTGGAAGCTTGAACAATGAACTAGGAGATGTGACATCACAGCTCGTGGCTTACCTGTTGACTTTGAGTAAGTCAGTGATCTCCACTAGGTTCAGTCTTCCCAACTGCAAAGCCATGTTTCCATCATAAATCAGATAGTGTATCTTAGTCAGCCAATCCTGGGTAAATGCAGTTTTTATGTTTGCTTGCACGCATGTGCAAGAAACATAGTGTTATCATCCAAGTTTTCGGAGGTGTGGCACCCGTCTTCCAATTCAGTCAGTGTGTTTGCAGGCACGGCCGCAATTCTCCAATGAATGCTGCTGCTGTCTATGACAGCAGTTGAAAATGCAGTGGTGTACAGTTGAAAGGGAGAGCTATGCTTCAGTGAGCAGTGATAAGATATCGCGTGCTCATGCACACTCTCCCCACACACACACGCATACCGCGTGCTTGTACTTCTCCCCCCCACACACACACTGTATCACCATGGGGGGTGCCCAATCCCCCGTTGGCTGTGCTGCGCTCCCCCCAACAGAGTTCCAGATGCCACACTTTGAGCCCACTCCAGTGTGGCAACAGATCGTATAACCAACAGGGGTGCCCAATCCCCCGTCGGCTCCACTGCTCCCCCAAGAGACTACAGGGTGCTATGCTGGGAGCCCACCCTAGCATGGCAACAGATCATATGGCTGACGGGGGGTGCCCAATCCCCATCGGCTCCACAGCCCCCCCAATCAGCCTTCCAGTTGCCATGCTGGGAGCCCACCCCAGCATGGCAAACGTCCTTCGTTGTCCAAGTAATAAAAAAAAAAACCTGAAAAGAAAAAACCTTCCCTCACTGACTGTCCTGACCCAATCTCCCCCCACCCGCGACCACCCTCTGTACATCCACCTCCCCACACACCCCCACTCACTCCATACTTACCTCCGGAGCTTGGCACGACGATCTTCCGTGGATCAGGAACACGTCTGCACTCTTCAAAGCCGACCATGAACTGAGGAAACTCCGGTAAGCTGTATAATGGAATAAATAGGATTTTTTCAACTTTAGTGCATATCTCAGGCATTTTAGGGAATTTTTTCCGTAAATTTTCAACATGGGGTTTTTGGGACCCCACCTCATGAACTCTGTCACTGTCATGGCATTAATCGGCCCCAAAAGGTAATTTCGGGGTCACTGCACGGAACCACATTTCAGGACTGATTTATGAAATGACAGTGTCACAGTTCATGAGGTAGGCCCCCAAAAACCTAATGCTGAAAATTTGGTGAAAAAATTCCCAACAATTACTGTTTTACGAGCATGCGTTGCACTGTTCCTACGCACGCTTATAAGTTCACAAATTTTCAATATTTTCACTCCAGATTTTCAACATTCCCATTTTACCACACCTCCTTATGAACAGTACAGCTGTCATTTTTCATATCTTGGCCAAAACGGTGTTCCCGCCATGTAGCATACAATGGCGCAGTTGGTGTGTGAAATCAATGTTCGGGACAGATTAAGAAATCACAGTGACACTGTTCATGAGCAGAGATGTTAAAATGGCTATGTTAAATATTTGGTGAAATATGTCCATAAAATGACTGTATTACGAGCAACCATTGTGCAGTTTCCACGCACCCTCGTAACTTCATGGATTTCTAATATTTTCAGTCCAGATTTTCACCACTGTCATTTTTCCACACTTCCTTATGAACAGTAGAGCTGTCACTTTTCACACCATGGCTGAAATGTGTTTTCACCCTTCCAGCACACCAAATTTTCAACATGGGGTTTTTGGGACCCCACCTCATGAATTCTGTCACTGTCATGGCGTTAATCGGCCCCAAAAGGTAATTTTGGGGTCACTGCACGGAACCACCTTTCGGGACTGATTTATGAAATGACAGTGTCACAGTTCATGAGGTAGGCCCCCAAAAACCTAATGCTGAAAATTTGGTGAAAAAATTCCCAACAATTACTGTTTTACGAACATGTGTTGCACTGTTCCTACGCACGCTCATAAGTTCACAAATTTTCAATATTTTCACTCCAGATTTTCAACATTCCCATTTTACCACACCTCCTTATGAACAGTACAGCTGTCATTTTTCATATCTTGGCCAAAACGTGTTTCTGCCCATGTAGCATACAATGGTGCAGTCGGTGTGTGAAATCAATGTTCGGGACAGATTAAGAAATCACAGTGACACTGTTCATGAGCAGAGATGTTAAAATGGCTATGTTAAATATTTGGTGAAATATGTCCATAAAATGACTGTGTTACGAGCGACCATTGTGCAGTTTCCACGCACCCTCGTAACTTCATGGATTTCTAATATTTTCAGTCCAGATTTTCACCACTGGCATTTTTCCACACTTCCTTATGAACAGTACAGCTGTCATTTTTCACACCATAGCTGAAACGTGTTTTCGCCCTTCCAGCGCAGAAATGCATGGTCGCTGCAGGAAATCACTGTTCAGGACAGATTAAGAAAATCACAGTGACACTGTTTATAAGCGGAGGTTACAAAATCCCTGTGTTGACAATCAGCTGTAAAAAATCCCAAAACTAATTGCATTACGGATGTGCATTGCACATCTTCTACGCACGATCGTGACTTCACCAGTTTTTTTAATATTTTCACTGCAGAATTTTAACATTCCCATTTTTTGCACTTCCCCATGAACAGTACAGCTGTCATTTTTCACATCCTGTTTGGAATGTGTTTTTGCACCTGTGGTGCCTAATGGTGTAGTCTCTGTGCGAAATCAGCTTTCGGCTAACAAACTGATATTGCCACTGTTCATAAGGTCGGGGTCACAAAAAAAACATGTTGAAAATTTGGAGTGAAAATGCCAACGAATGCCTGAGGTGTTAGGGTTTCTGACCATAACGCCCCAGCCTGTAGAGATTGAGAGGCATCAGGAGTGTGACTTGGGATTCTTATGTACTCTGTGATTGATTGATTAATTGATTGATTGATTGATTGATTGATTGATTGATGGTCCCCCATTACCTGGAGGAACATCCCCCTGTCTGTCCTGTAGCAGGGGTAGCCAATGCCTCACAGCCATGTTGGGTTGCATGACACATGCTGTGAATACTCTGCATGCCCTCCCCAGGGCAAGCATCATCATGCTGCCTGTCAGATCCAGGCACCTTAACCGCATCTTCAGCATACCCTATCATCCTCTCAATCACAAACCATGTCTTCTTGTGAGCCTCACTGTATGCCTCCTCCTCATTTGCACCATTTGCTTCCAGAAATGGGGTCATCAGGTATGGCCATACTGGATATCTGCTGTCACCTATGCATAGGATAAACAACAGATATTGTAATGTGCTGCAGAAATCCATCCACCAGTGTAGCACCTGTGCAGCTTACCATTACTCACCTATCAGCCATCTATCCCTTCCTGCCCTCATGCTTAGCAAGGAGGGCACTCAGCCTGAATCCATCAAGGATGTGTGAATCATGACATGATCCTGGGTACTAAGCACACACATTGGTGATGATACCCACAGCATCGCAGACTATCTGGCAGTTCATGCTGTGATTACTCTTGTAGTTTCAGAATGCCTCTGCATCCACCAACAGTGTCAGGATCACCATGTGCATACAATCGATGGCCTCCAGTAGATTGGGCATGCCATGCATGGCATGGAAAACCTCCTTTGTGGACCATATGTTGTCCTCTGCATTGGGAAATGCTATGTGCTCTTGAACAGTGCAGTAGCAGGGCTTTGGTGACCTGGTGCATTGCACCGGATACAAAGGACTGTCTGACACTCATAACATCCCCTGCCAACCTCTGGAAGGACCCTGTGGCATAGTACACCAGTGAACATAGCACCTGTGTCTCCATAGATATCACACATGACTGTTGGGTACATGGGTACATGGGGCCACATGGACCCTGACAAGGTCACACAGACACATAACAGTGACATGGTCCAAATGGAAGCGCTTGATGTAGTGTATGTTTCACAGTACCTCAGAGAAAGCCAGTGATTGTTTACCTATGTCTGTAACTTGCTGTCCAGGACCACCTTGAAAATGAGCTCGCTCAATGGTGTTTATGCCTGGTTAAATATAGTTGATTGATTGATTGATTGATTGATTGAATCTAGCCTGTAATGTTCATTCCATTCCACACCTTGCAGCCAGTGAGAGGCATCAAGGTGTGCCTTGGACACTTCAGCCCCAAAGTTCACCCCACTCTCCTATACAGGACCCATGTCACTATATTTTCTGATGGAATGGGGTGAGCATAAGGGCTAAAGACCCCAAAGAACACCATGACATTTGTCAGTGTTTGCAGGGTAGGGTGTGGTGAAATGGTGTGGCCGTTATGCCTGACGACCCAAAGGCACACCTCAATGCCTGTCAGTCTCTGCAGGGTGGTGGTGGGGTGGGCTTCAGTTCAATACTTCACTGACATTCCTATTATGCAGCTCTCTAACTCCTACACTACCAATACCAATGCCAGCAAGCAAACATTCGGCATTGACAAATGCTTGCTTAAATCTGTCTTATACACTGCAATATTTAGGAAGGAGTATCGTAAAACATCTTGAGCAAGTACAGTGATATAGTAGTAAATAACACTGTAAAAAAACACAACAGTAGCCCAAACAGCTTCAGGGAAGTAGTGAAATCTGTGTATAAAATAGTACAGAAGACAAGTAGCTCCAATCATGAGGCAAATCTGCCAGGACTCTTTGAAACAATCTTAGGACGAAAAGAGAACCTGCCTCATTAGTTTCAATTACTGGCAGCTGCTCCTTGTTAAACAACAAACTAGGAATTAATTCCACCTGGATCAATCAAGCATGAACATTCCTGCTGCCCAATAACATTTGTGTTTTCACTTAAACAGTAAGAACACAGATAAAGGGAAAATGAGAAATGACTGGCAACATTCCTCCTGAAAATTGGAGGCTAATTGAATTTGTTGGGACTTTATTTCATTTGACAGCTTTTATGTGTACTTGATTCAGTTTGTTACACTGAATTACCCAATAATAAGGATACACAGAATAACACTAATGTATATTGCCCCACAGGTTTATTGTGTAATTTAATAATGAGTGCTCTTTGGGAACATATTTCAAGGATCTATTGTAATCAAAGTGCAACTAGAGCTACATGTAAATAGAAAAAAGTCTGCATTTACAGAGTTTGTTTTCTTGTGGTCCTTTTCCTAGGCACCTGAATTTTGAAACACCCTCCTACTGGTTCTTCATTTCATTTTATTATGTTGACTTATGCGCATATGCAAGCAACATTTTGCTGTAGTGGTACTGTACTAGCACTTTCAGAGGTGAGTTAGCGTCGCGGCTAATCCAGGGGATGCTTTAGCCGGTGTGTCCCTCAGCCGCCAACCAGTGAGCATGCTGCTGATGACAGCAGTTTCAGAGAGCGCCACCAGTTTCAAAGAAATCCACCGCTGCAGTGAGAGACAGGCTCATCATTGCAGCGGCAGATCTGACACGGCTCCATTATGTGCCATTCCTGGTGAAACATTTCAATAAACATGGCGGCGGCTCTCCCCGTCTGCCTCTTGTAATCCCTAGAAAGCTGACTTTGGGGGTGCCCAGTCCCCCTGTCGACATGCCCCCTCCCCAGTTCAATTTGTTTGCCAATGGGAGGTGCCCAATCCCTGTCGGCATAATGCTCCCCCACATTTGTCTGCCGACGGGGGTGCCCAATCCCCCTCGGCATCAGGCCCCCCCAACACAGGCATGCTTTATTTGCTGATGAGGTACCCAATCCCCGTTGGCTCCAGTTCCCCCCCCAAAAAAAACAGGTGGCAGACTGGGAGCCCACCCCAGTGTGTCCAAATATCTTAGTGTCACCTGTAAAAATAAAAACCTTCCCCTGAAGTTTTTTTTTTCCCCTGCAAAACAAGAAAACTGTTCCTCATTGTCCATGGTAACCCCTCCCCCAACTCGCACCTACCTTCTGTGCACCCCACCTCCCCACACACACACCCTCACCCCATACTTACCTCTGGAGGTTGGCACAGTGATCTTTGGTGGAGCAGGAACATGTTTGCTCTCTTCAAAGCCAGCAACGAACTGAAGAAATACCAGTACACTGTATAATGGCATAAATGAACGGATTTCAACTTAGGTGAATATCTCGTCCATTTCTTTGACCTTTGGCTCCAAATTTGCAACATGGGGTTCTTGGAACCCCACCTCATGAAATCAGTCACTGTCATTTTGTTATTGGGTCCCAAAAGGTGATTTCGTGGTCACTGTATGGAATCACCTTTTGGGACTGATTAACGAAACAACAGTGCCACTGTTCATGAAGTGGGCTCCCAAAAAGCCTGTGTTGCATATTTGGTGAAAAAATTCCAAAAAATGACTGTGTAACGAGCGTGCGTTGTGCAGTTTCCACAGACACTTGTAACTTCAAGGATTTTTATTATTTTCACTCCAGATTTTCAATATTGCCATTTTTTCACACCTCCTTATGAACAGTACAGTTGTCATTTTCCACATCCTGCCTGAAATGTGTTTTCACATATGTGGCACCCAATGGCACAATCGCTGTGGGAAATCAATGTTTGGAACAGATTAAGAAAATTACAGTGACACTGTTCATGAGCAGAGGTCCCAAAATGCCTATGTTGAAAATGTGGTGAAAAAATTCCAAAAAATGACTGTGTCACGAGCGTGCATTGCGCAATTTCCATGCAAACTCGTAACTTCGAGAATTTTTTATATTTTCGCTCCAGATTTTCAACATTGCCATTTTTGCACACCTCCTTATGAACAGTACAGCAGTCATTTTTCACATCCTGCCTGAAATGTGTTTTCACACCTGTGATGCACAATGGGCATGGTCACTGTGCAAAATCAACTTTCGTGACAGAGCAACAAAATCACAGTGCCTCTGTTCATGAGGAGAGGTCCCAAAATACCCATGTTGACAATTTGGTAAAAAAAAAAAAATCCCAAAAATGGCCACATTATGGGCGTGTGTTGCGCAGTATCAACGCATGCTTGTAAGTTTGCAAATTTTTCATATTTTCTCTCCAGATTTTCAACATTGCCATTTTTTTACACCTCCTCATGAGCATTGCAGTTGTCATTTTTTGCATACTACCCAAAATGTGTTTCTACACCTGTGGCTCCCAATGACACAGTTGCTGTGCGAAATCACCTTTCAGGATTGCGTAACCAAATGATAGCACCACTGTTCATGAGGTGGGGTCCCAAAAAGCCACTGTTGAAAATCTGGAGTGAAAATGCCAACAGACACCCAGGGCATTAATGTTTCCAACCACACAACCACCCTGTAGAGGGTGACAGGTGTTGGAGACGTAACTTGGGTTCGTTGGCCATAATGTTTGCCGAATTCTACCCCCACCCTACAGCCACTGACAGGCACTGAGGTGTGCCTTGGGTTCTGTCACTCTAACATTCACCCCATTCTAATATATTGCACCCATCTCAGCTTATTTTCTTATGGAATGGGGTGAGCATAAAGGCCAAAGACCCCAATGCACACCCCAACACCTATCGCTATCTGCAGGGTGGGGTGAGGTGGAATGGTGTCAGCGTTATGGCTGACCCAAAGCCACGCTCCCAACAGCTTTCAATCTCTGTGGGGAGAGGGGGGTGTTGGCATTACTTCAGTACTTCACTGCCATTCCTATTTTGCATTTCTTACTCCTGCACTACCAATGCCAGCAAGCCAACATTCGCCATTGACGAATGCTTGTGTAAATGAGGGCCTTTGGACAAAACTGCCCCTTTTTAAAGGACACCAGTGGTCATATATACAGACAAAACAGGCAGATATTCATCCATCATTCTAAAAGGAATCCTCCCATTGTTTCTTCTAGCTCTCATTGACCCAACCATCCTTAGCCATATTGCTAATCACCATTCCTTCATCAGCATAAGAAGTGAGAGTCCTGAGAAACGTGCATCTCTTTCTTTATTACTTTTTATTTAATGTCATTATCCAGGAAAGGCACACTAAACCAAAGCTTGTTTCCACCTGTGACCTGGGGGATGGGAGATTCAGTAGGATGATGACACAGGACAAAATAACAGTGACAATGGTGCAAGAAAATTTTAACTTTCTGCAGTAAAACAAGCAGTTGCCTAACTGCTAGGCCAATCCATGTGCTTCTTTTACCAAATAAATATCAGTAGAGGATAAATGCACATACTTTATTTAAAAGAGTACTCATTCTTCTACTGATGTTAGTTTACCACACTTTTGGCTATCTGTTGTTAAAGAGGAACAGTCATGGGTATTATACTTTCAGACAGGGTCCAAGACATTCTAACTTAACATTTAGCACTGCAAAATACTTTTTTTGCTTACTTTTGTAGGCATGCTATTTTTACCTGGTTGATTCTGTTAGATGCTGCCTACCACTGCAATCGATCAAATAACCCAGGATGTCCCACAACTGAGTCCCTGATGATGTGCTTGATGGGCTCAGCTGTGGGGACCATCTATGCATCGTATTAATGTAATAATGTCTGAATATGAACTAAAAGTGTACTTACATGCTGTGACCACCTAACCAGCTCTCACTCTCTGGCCCCATACAGCAACATTGGTTTTAGAGGTCCCAGCATGGAAAGATGAAAAAAAAAAACTACTTCAAAACAAACACATGCAATAAGACACTGGCAGTATTAAACAGACTCCACACAAGCCCAAATTTTTACTTACAAAAACAGGAAACAAGCTTAATATTCTCTTTAATTTTCATTTTCTCATGACAGTTTCCCTCTCAAATGTTTAACAGTGTCTGATATTACATCAACAGCTATTTACCATCTAAATTCCATGTTACAATTTATTGACCCATTTTCAGTGGGGCCCTGGTGCTCCCCAATTAAATAACTGGGTGGTATGAAGTACAGGTTGGTTTTGTCCAAGGTCACATACTGAATAATTGCTGGGAAAAGATTTTAACTTCTGATCTCCCATTTTACAGTTCAGTGCCCTAACCACCAGACCATACTCTCTCCATATTCTCTATTCATGTACAGTACTGAGAGTTTTTAGGTTTCTTCTGGATCAGAATCAGATACCCATACATTTACATGTCTGCTTACATGTTTTACAGTTGGTACAGTAGTTTAGTTCACTGCTATATACTGGTTTGTAGCATGGGAAGATTAAAATGGTCTTCTCATCTGATTAGCAACAGTTTAAAGTTCACTAATCAGTCTTAGGTAATAAAACACATGACATATAACATACTTTAAAACCGAATCATAATATTCCAATTTTTCAAGCAAAACTGTTGCAGTCATTCATAAATATGTTGATACGTAGCAGGTGTTATGGCAGTCTGGGTGTTTTCAATGCTCACAGATTTCTGTGTACAAGTAAATTATCCTGTGCAACCAGTGTAATCAGGTTAACTTCTGAAGCCCTACCTTTTCAAATATCCACATGTATGTGTATCAGTGACAGTCTGCTTCCTCCAGTCATATGGTAAAATGCTAGACAGTGTCCTCAGATGGCTGCACAAAGACCTTTCCAGCAAATGTCGCATCATTGACTTTGTCAGGTGGAATTAACAAGCAGGCTCATCACATTAAGCTCAGGCTCTGAACTGACAGTTCTGATCGTCCACTGTCATTTGACCCCAACTGTCATAACCACCCCCAACACAAAGCCACACACATATCTCCACCACAGCAGCTGTGCCAGATCTCGCTCAGGCTATAATGCAGACATATTAAAGGAATAAAGCTATATCGCTCTACAGCAGTGTAGCCTAGTGGTTAGAACAAAGAGTTATATATCTGAAAACCCAGGTTTAAATCCTGCCATGACTTACTGTCTGATCTTGAGCAGGCCACTTCACCTCCTTTAGCCGAATCCTCTCATGTCTGTTCCTGCTCCTAACCCCTTCTTTCCTTCCTTTCTTCAACTGTTTTTCTGATCTTTTTCTCTCTTTATCTTCTCTCCCATTTTACCACCACACACTCTTTTTTTCTCCATACCCTTGCTCTTCTCCACTTCCAGTGCTGTTCGTTTAGTACTGACTTGCAACATATGCCTTTTAATACAGTTAGCATAGTCCATTTGCTGTGGATCCACTTTAGTTACTGATTTTTAACTATTCTCACATTACCCACCTTCTTTGTTTTATGTAGCACTGTTATTCCTGCTAATTGCACTGTTCTGTGATGTAATACATAATTGTATTGCTTTCTTATATTTTGCCATGTATCCTTCCACCAGGGAGCCTCTGGAAATGAGCTGTTCACAGTTCAGCAGGTCTTTTGGGGTAACATTTTCAAATTAATAAATACGCAGACCTGTCTCTCATGCCCTTTTGCATGCACTTAAAGTGATTCTGTCAAATATGAGAACACTTAAAAACAATATTTCTACATAAGTCAACTTATATGTTATCGAGTGTCTGTATTTCTCTTACTTTTGTTCTTTATTACCATGTTAATTTTCATGGAAACAAGATAATAAATCACTTGTGTGATTTCAGTCAAACAGCACACAGAGCCACAGTACCTCCTTTTCTGCATGCAGTGGTCTGTTCTGCAAGAACATTAGGAGTCAGGCATTATATTTCACATCCAGGGAGAGGGTGGCTTTATTTAACTTTGGAAATTTAAAAAAAACTAAATTTTATTAAAAATCCCTCTAGATAAGTTATGCAATTTATGTAAGCAATAAGACATGATGCAGTGTGCATTGAACAGATCTGACCACACGATCTTGGGCGTAGTGAGGCACGAGGCTGCAGGCTAAGTGCCATCAGTGAAACTGCTCCCAAACACAGGTGCTACAAATACCGGTACAGGATTGGTGCCCTATATGGGTGGCTAGCTTGCTGAAAACAGATAATTTCCAAAGTGTAGTGCACTCAGGCAGTGATTTGTCACAAACAGATAGAATCTGAGGCTGAACATAACGTCTATTGACTCACTGATTCACAAAACAAGAAAACTGCCTCGCATAGTAAATTGCTTAGTCCCAAAAGGAATCTAAATGTGCACAACCTGTTGTCCTGGTCTTGAATCATAGCAAGTCTTTACTCTGGTGCTTCAACTCTTTCAAGCCTTCAACAGGGGAAATGTATTTTCTTTTTTTTTTGGTGAATCAGCAATTTAATAAAAGTTGCACCCAGCCTCAGATTCTACTTGTTTGTGACCCATCATTGCCCTAGTGTATTATACTTTGGAATTTGAGTGCCTTCAGTCCCTGGAAGTGCAGTCATATCTGTTTAATGCCTATGCCAGAGTGTCTTATTGCACTTATAAAATGGGTTCCTTTTTTGAAATCATTTTTACATGTTTGAAAAAAGGTTCAGATATGAAAGATGTGCTATTTTTTATTGTAAAAGTCCTTCTGTCATGCTATATATGTCATTTCTTTAGGACATTGGTCCTTTATTAATAGCATGATCAAGGCTCAGCAGGTAGCATATTCACCTCTGAGGCCAGGAGAACAGAAGGCTGTGGGTTATATCCCCACACCATGCACTTGGGCTAAATCCCAATACTGACACTGTAGTGCAGCATAAGGGGGGGGGGTGCTGCACTCCTGAGGTGCCATCTTTTGGATGAGACATTAAACTGAGGTTCCATCTATCTATTCTGGTGGTAGTTTAGGTGGATGTTAAAGATCTCATGGCACTTTTCAAAAAGAGTAGGGGTATATGTTATTGATAACACATAATCAAAACATCCAGTGTAACTACAGTACACACAATCAATTCCTGAAACCAAAAAAGGCAATATTTCTCATCCCACCACCCGAACTGAATTAAAGAAAAAATAAAGGGATTACACAATACGTACAGTGGTGACATGTGATACAAACCCCGTTTCTCATCTTATAACTTATAGCATAAATTATTTAAATTTTATAAATTTAGAAAATCCTTTCCACCACATAAACACTGTGGATCTGGGATTTTGATGTAATTCATATTCATAAATCTCCTGTCTACCATTTTCACATAGAATTCTGAAAGTATCATACAACACAAGTTTTTGCTGTAGAACCCACTGGCATCTAGCATGCCACAGATAAAATTTCAGAACCACAAAGAAAACATGTAACAAACTGATATCATAATCCTTTAGGGTAACTGGATACATACCCAAAGCTATACTTGCATGAGACAAATTAGCCAACCACTTCAAATCCCAGGCATTAGCTAAATAAATCCACAAATTACTGAAATATGCACAAGATGTTAAAAAATGATTAATATTTTTAATCATAGCTACACAGTCAGGAAAGGGGCAAAATCGTTCTTCCAGAACCTTATGTTTGTTGTTCCCTCTAATGTTTAGTCTACCATATACACTCAACCACACAATTTCCCACATTTTTTCCAGAAGATGTCTAGTGTTTAAAAGATGTAGCACTTTCACATCATCAGATTCAAGATGGTGTTTAAAAACCGGTTGAGCCAGGATATGTTCTGTCATTATCTTTAAATATAACTGGGAGCAGAACAATTTACCAACACTATCCTTATCCAGATGCCACTTCCTGAGTTTCTGAATAGTATGTCTAATAGTAAGTTGTAAAATTAGATATTTAGATTGTTTGGGAATCTCTTCTTTCCAAACCTGAAAAAAAACCTTCATAATTATTTAGCAACCATTTTTTTGTAAGAGCTTCTGGCAGTTGAAGGGCTAACTTAAAATTTTGTAAACAAAAAAGTGGATGAAAGAAAACCACTGCAGGGATTTATTTAACTCGAAAAATTGACTAGCGTTTTGCTCATAAAACTGCTAAAACATTGTGAAAATGCATAGCACTTGCTTCACTGTGTTTAACAAACATAGCACTTCTAGAAAACCCATATAAATACTTTCTGTACAGTTAGCATTGCCCCAAGAAAAAAACTGCTACTCAATTATTTAAGTCCCTGCACTGGATCGACCATCCCCAACCCTCCCTTATCTTAATGTAAATAAGTGTATATTCTTTTAATGGGGTTCAACCAGCTACCATATGAGTGGGTAAAGGAAAAATCATCCCTGTATATAATAAGCCTGGAATTAGAAATTTCTTTATAATCAAAACCCGTTTTAATTTAGATAATTTCCACCCCTTCCATCTGTGCACCTTAAATTCACATGCAGCCAGGGCTGTGTCCCAGTTATAAGAACCCATATCAACTCCTGAAAAGTACAATCCCAACATTTTTACAGGGGTTGTTACCAGTAATATGTTATCAATAGGGACCACTGTTAGTTTTTCCAAGCCTAAGCCAAAGCTAACACTTTTGTTAAGATTTAGTTTTGCCCCAGATACAGCCGAATATAAACCAATTTCAGAAACCATTGTTAAAATGCTATATCTAGATTCTGAAAATAGATAAATATCATCGGCATATGCCAGAATCCGGAGCTCATTATCCTGTCGAGAACCGTGTACTCCTGTTAGAGAAGCATTTTGAACAATGTGTCGAATCAGGGGGTCCAATGAAAAAACATACAGAAGGAGGCTTAAGGGGCAGCCCTGACAACTCCCTCAGTAATGCATATTGTCTTCCCACCCTTACCTAAAACAATGGAACTAAGAGAACCTGAAGAATACAGCCTCTGTAGCCACAGCACAAAGGCCTGTGGAACGCCATAATGATGTAAGGTGTGAAACAGAAAATCATCAAAAGCCTTACTAAGGTCTAATGATATCAAAAACCCAGAATGACTATGCATATTATAATAGTTAATGACCTCTCTTATTAAAATAAGGGCCTGCTGAATTTTTCGCCCAGGCAAGCCACAAAACTGGGAATCTTGCAACATTAGGGCAGCATACTTTTTTAAATGCAAATTCAAAATATTAGATAATAATTTAAAATCTGTGTTCAAGAGGGTTATCGGCCTCCAATTACTGATCTCAGATCTATCTCCAGTTTTAAAAAGAAAAATAACCAGACTTTTAGTGAAAAATGAAGGGATGGGACCATTCTGTAAGAGATAGTCATACACCTGTACCAACCCCAGTGCCAGCTCAGTGGCGAAGGTTCTATATAGTTCGAAAGGTAGGCCATCCTGCCCAGGGGAAGATCCCATTTTAGACAGTTTTGTTTATTTGTTTATTGTTTGTTTATTGAATAGAATCAGAATTACAATCCTTTGAGTCATAGACTGTTTTGCAGAGGCTCCATGTCAGATAAAAGTAAAAGTACAGAGGAAACACAATAAAATACATATACAACAATAATGTAATAATATGGGTCAGACAGTCCTGACTTAAGTGTATTTTGTGGGTTACATCAACTGTGAGCATACGGAAGGTCCCAGGTCAGAGTTAAGACAGGATACAGTTTTGTAGGATCTTGAGGGACCCAGAGTTGTAATATCAGGCCAAGGGATTGGGAAAATAGGAGGAACATAGGAGGGAGGCTAGCAACAAACTGCCTATTAGCTACAGAATATTAGCTGAGATAGAGGAGGCTTCTGTGGGCCATATGTCTCTGGAAAGAGGTACAGAGAGGGGAGTGGAGAGTAATGTGAGAGGGTTTAATTACAGTCACAGGTTATTGAGTCAAGGAGAAGGGTTTTGAGACCTGATTTAAATAGATTGAGACTGTGGGCCTTTGAGATGGAGGATGGTAGGCTGTTCAGCCACAGAGGGGCATAATAGTGGAAGGATCTTTGTCCAGGAGAGGTTCTACAGTGGAGAACTAGAAGAGTGGGGTTAGCTGAGTGCCTTTGTGTTCTCCTGTAGGGGGCTGTGCGGATAAGTGGATGGAGGCTGATTGGGGCTTGCTTCAGTTGTATCTTTTTGGCAAGGAGGTAGATAAAGTACTTAAGCCTGCCTTGGAAATTTAGCCAGCCAATATGTTGATAAAGCTCACAAGTGTGAGTTAACCTGTTACATCCCATGACTAGTCGGCAGGCTTTGTTGAGGGTGAGGTTGATGCTGCGAAAGGCAGTTTGATTAGCTGACCCATAAATAATTATTCCGTAGTCCACCAAGGATAGAATAGATGAGGAAACAGTGAGATGCATGGCCTGAGGGGGTAGACAGTGCTTATGCCTGTAAAGGATCCCAATCTAGTGTTAATAGAGGAGCAGACATGTTGTATATGAGAGTGGTAGGAGAGGGAGGTGTCTAAGGTGACTCCAAGGTATTTAAAATTTGAGACTTGCTCCAGTGTTGAGCTATGGATGTTCATTACAACTAGTGGAGCATGGCAGTGTGTGTGCTTTGGTGGTGGGCAAAGATCATGGACTTCATTTTTGTGTAGTTGATTATGAGATGGTGTTCAGAGAACCAGGTTTCTAGCTCCCTAAAGAAGCCTTGCAGGGCAGTTTGAAGAGAATTTGGATGAGGGTGTTTCCAAAAAACTACCGCATCGTCTGCATAAAGCAGTATCTGACTGCTGCAAGATTTAGGGAGGGAGTTTAGGAAGAGGGTGAAAAGAAGGGGGCCAAGTATTGACCCTTGTGGGACACCAGTAAGAACTGGTTTACTAGTGGAGATTGTTGTATTTATTTTGGCTTGTTGTGTCCGACATGGGAGACAATCTTTGAGCCAGGTGGTGACCTCTGGAGCAAAATTAAGGGATGTTATGGTATGGAGTAGTAGCTCATGGCTGATGATATCAAATGCCTTGGTCAGATCAACATAGATAGCCCCAGCCAAGGAGCCTTTTTCAAGGGCCTCATGAATAAAAGTAGTGAGTTCAATGAGGGTGGTGGAGGTACTGTGACCCCTCCGGAAACCAAGTTGTTCATGGCAGAGCAGGTCGTGTTTGGATAGGTAGTCAGTTAGTTGATCTGATACTATTTTTTCAAGGGCCTTAGAGAGGGGTGGCAGGATTGATATTGGTCTATAATTGCTTGTGGCAGTGGGGTTGCCACTTTTCAGCTTTATTACTGCTCTCTTACAAGCTGAGGGAAATTGGCTGAGGCATAAGTATAGGTTGAGGATTTTGGTGAGATGAGGTAGTGTCACATCCAGTGAAAGCTGTATGAGTTTGAGGTCCAGGGAGTCACTGCTATAATAAGAGTTCATCAGAGCCATGGTGAGACAGTGTTTTGCCTCATTACAAGAGACGACTCTTAGCCTAAAGTGGGTAGTGATGGTGAAGGCTGAGGTGTCTGTAGGGGGGTGTGTGGTAGGATCAGAGAAGTTCGGTGGGAGAATATGATGCAGTGAATTATAAATCCGCTCACGAAGTGGACACGAAGTGACCATTTCATGTCCATGGAGCACAATGCGAAGTGGACCCTGTAAAGTGCTCACTTCACATCATCATTGCCACTTCGCGTTCTCATTATGCCTTAACACGAAGTAAGGTGAAGCGAGAAGAAAATAGACACATCACATGGCCTGCAGTACTGTAAGTCACATGCTTTAGCCGGGCAGGAAGGAAGTGAGTCAGAGAAGCAGTTTCACTTTCTCCTTTGCATTTGTACAGGGAGAAAGCAGAATTGTTTGTGAGAGGAGAGGAGAGGAGTTTTCTTGGCTCTTTGAGTTGTCTCTTGTTGCTGCCAATCCAAGTCAAACAGCTTTTTTCAAGCTATTTTATTTAGTGTTTGTATTGTCTTAATGTTTTTTTGGTTAGTGAATTTTTTTGTATAAGTTTTGTTTCTGTTTTGTGTGACTGACTGTGTGTGTGTGTCCACTGTGTGTATGTGTGTCGTCCCGTGGACCCAGGAGGATGGAGGGTCATATTGGAGTCGGGGAAGGAGAGTCGCTGGCATGTGGGAGTGTTAGGAGGGGAGGAGTGCTGACCCATAGGGGGTGGGGTGGTCATGTTATGTTGAACTGCTCCAGACTCCTGGCCAGTGTTGCTTCCCACGCAGAAGCAACAGGAGCAGCAGCAGTAGCACCAATGCCACTGGTGGCTGTTGCTCGTCCACCTTCTTCACCACCACCACTAGCAGAAGCTGTTGGGGCTCCAGCAGCACCACCTCCACAGCCACAGAAGGTGGCCCCGGCAATTGTGGGTGGTGGTGGGACTCATGCCCGACAAATGCATACTGTGTCTGGGCCCCCCGCAGCTCCCCAGTGTGGCAGTTTTTTATTTGTGTGGGGGAGACAGCATAGTGGTGCAGTGCCATGTGTGTGGTGTGCTGGTGCGCCACGGGCCCCATGGGACACATTTGGGGACCAGTGGCCAGCGCACCCACATGATGAATTACCACAGGGCAGAGTGGCAGGCTGCCATGGAAGGGGCCAGGTGTCCACCTGCTGGCCCTTCTGTGGCAGTGGCCGAGGGTGCTGCTGGGGTGGGAGATGTGCCTCGCAGCAGTCACCACTGCAGCAGGAGGAGGAGGGCTACATCAGGTGGTCCACCACCACAACCACCACAGCCAACAGCACCACCCTATCCACCACTAGCCCAACTACCTGTATTACCCACTGCAGTGGACCCCAGCACAGTCCCTGTTAGCCAGTCTGACCTCCTCCTGCTGTGGGCAGCACTGGAGGAAAACAACAAGCGTTTCATTGCTTTGGAGCAGCAGGTTACCAGAGTGGAAGCACAGCAGCAGCAAATACTTTCAGTGCTGCACCTGCTGCTGGACCACCATGGCATCCCACAGCCATAGTAAGTCCGGGTATTGTTTTCTGCCCCCCACACCCACCCCCCCCCGACCCCACCCCACTACTGTTGTTGTACTTTTGTTGTGTGTTTTTTGTTTGTTATTATTAAATCATACACATTTTCCCTTCCAAGGGAATCTTTTTTGCACCACATAGTGCAATACATTTTTTTGAAAACCATGCATAAATACATTACAGTGAGTCATGTGACTGAGGCATTCCCATTCTGAAAATCTGCCCACATTCTGCCTCCCTTCTCTGCAACATTAGGACATGATGGCAGGGAGAGCGCGTGTGTGTGCTCCTTACAGTGAATATCCAATTGTGCAGGTTTGCGAATGTTTCTTTATGTTAATGGTCAGTTTGTTGTGAAATGTGTGTCCACATTTCCAGTAAGAAGAGCCTTGGTAGTGGAAACATCCCACATTTCCCCACAAAGTAACCTTAAAACATTAGGAAACATTGCTTGGGATAGCTGCTGGACATTCAGTATAGTGGAGCATGCACCTGCGCTCCCCTTGCCATCAAGTCTTAATGTTGCTGAGAAAGTGTGGCACAAACGTGGGTTGCTTTTCAGATTGTTAATTCCTCCATCATGTGACTCACTGTAATGAAATTATGGGTGGTTTTCACAGACATATATTGCACTCTGTGGAGCAAGAAATATTCCAGTGGTAGTAATGCCCCCAATCCCCACATATTAGTTCATGTGCATTACCATAACTATGTAATGTGGTGACTGTCTGTAAAGCAGCAGCGCAACAATCTGTTGATAAATCTGACCTATATTTTTTAATGCTATGTTACAACTTCCTTTACTTACATCCTGACTGACTGGAATGATACGATAAGTTGCAGTAGTCAAGTGTGCTGTACTACCTTTTTTCATGTGTGAAATAATGAAAGGAGCATTCCTTTTAAATTGGTGCTGCTGACAGTGAGTGCGACCAGGTCTTTGTCATTGTTTTCCTCTGCTTTTCTCCATCACATCAAGTAGTTGTCATATATCACTTCTGTTGTTAACTAACAGTTATGCATCAGTCAGTGTTTTATATGACACCACGAAACAATAGTTATTGAAAAGCAGCTGCAAATAAATACAAAGCTGGCTGGAACAATATTGGAAGAAGTGCTCATTTAGTTTTCATACATGAAAAAAAGTAGGAGTAAGAGAAGCAGACATAAATTGTGAGAAGAATCATAACATTCAAGTCACTGATGACTCGTACGTAAGTAGTGGTTGCTGTGGCAATTTAAAGTAGCATAAAAAAGTACAGTTCAGAACTGTGAGGACATTCTTGCAATGCTGCTTTAATTGTAAAAATGTCACTATGACATCATGACTATGAGCTCACAGCAACAATCACAGAACACACAAAAGTGGCACAGAGTCCCCAGATTTTTGCGTCCTCCTTGTGCGCAGAAAATTGACAAGTGGTAATGAAGAGAAAAGAGACTGTTTGAGCAAATACAAATTCCCTCTAAATTAATGGCGCACTCAGTCATGCATGCAGTGGTGGCACAGAGTCCCCAGATTTTTTCTGCAGGCCCACAATGCGTCTTCCTTGTGTGCAGAAAATTGACAAGTGGTAACGAAGTGAAAAGAGACTGTTTCAGCACATACCCCAGTATAAAATGATGACTGTGAGGTTCGTGTTGCTGGTCCAATGTGTTGTGCGATACGATTCCACCAAATGAAATGTGATCATCTCAACTGGATTGAAAGGTGCCCTTTGGATGTACACGAATAGTAGCCTTGGTGAGTAGATATATATATAGATATATGGTTGTGTATTTTGTAGGTGATGATGAGGGGGGTTGACCTTCACATGGACATGTATTCATGCTATTGTTCTGCATCACACAGGTGACTCATAAACTGTTGCTGTGCATTTTCCAGTGCTCAATGAGAATTTTTTGCACTTAAATGGAAACGGATAACTCTCAAGTACATGAAGGTAAGAGTTTCTTTTTTTTGGGGGGGTGGGGGGAATCATATTTTCAGTTTTGTCTGTAATGGTTTCTTATTTTTTTACTTCTTCACAGATTTCATCAGCATCCTTCTGGAGTCCGGTTGTTGTTAATGATGGTCATGGTCATCTAAAGAATTGACTTCTGCGTGTTGCATGTGTGGCCAAGCTTGGGGAAGGAGTGTGCCTGATGTTGAAGAACTTTTTTGGATAAGGCCACTTTGACAGAACAACAAAGCATTGTGAAGTTTCCTAAAAAAAGAAATGAATGACTTCTTACAAGTTACAACCTCGTTGTTTTGTGTCCCTCCCTGATTCTCAAATATCAATCCCTATTGTCAAGTTACATTTCAGAGACACATCTTGTCAACTACTAAAACAACCTGTTGTGTGCAATATTTGCAGCAGTCTTTACAAAGCAATGAAACAGATGAAATAAAATCTTCATACTTATCAGAATGGATTTCACATGGACATTACAGCGGTTCCTCTCTGTACGGTATAGCTACAGCATCTTTCCCAATGAGCATTAGCGATGGAGCCTGTTTTTGTTCTCCTGTAAAAGAAACAAAAGAAGTGTACTGTATGTGTTTTGCCACTGCTGCTCTGAAAAGCTACAGAAAACAAAACATACAACTTAAGAAAGTGAGGCAACATAACAAACATGAGTGCACATACTCACTTTATGGTTTAAATATTAAGAAGCTGGTGGTGGTGGTGCACTGGTGGACTAGTGGTCCATGGGGGGCAGACAGACTCATGGTAGCAGACTTGCATAACATCAGTCCCAGTGGTGGTGGTGGTGGTCCGTGGGAGGCAGGCAGACTCATGGTGGCAGACTTGCATAACATCAGTCCCGGTGGTGGTGATGGTGGTCCGTGGGGGGCAGACAGACTCATGGTGGCAGACTTGCATAACATCAGTCCCAGTGGTGGTGGTGGTCTGTGGGGGCAGACAGACTCATGGTGGCAGACTTGCATAGCATCAGTCCCGTGGTGGTGGTGGTGGTGGTCTGGGGTGGGGGGGCACACCGCCTTTTAAATACTGCAGTTAAAACCTGCCAACATTAATCACATCATCATCCTCATAAAGAAAACTGCCCTCACAGTCATCCATGTCTGAAGTCTGACCACTGGGAAATTCTTTCTCCATTGTGTCATCATCTACATCAGTGGTGGGCCGTTTCAGGCAGCCACTGCCAGTGCCACCAGGATGCTCCATTTCCATGTCAGCAAGACCACCATGACTGCGCCGGGGTACGAATACCGAGGTTGCAGTCTGTGCTGGTATGTGCCTCTCATTCATTTTAATGAATGTCAGCAAACTAACATTTGCAGGAGACAGGTTTGTCTGACGATCCCTGCCTATTGCACCTGCTAAGCTGAATACCCTTTCAACACTTACACTGGAGGGTGGGCATGTGAGGTACTTCAGTGCCACTGCAGTCAGCTCTTGCCATTCACTGACCTTTCCACTCCAGTACAAAAGAGGATCTTCACTTATTGTCAGATGCCTGTTTTCAGACAAATATGACTCAACCATTCTCTGTGCCACACTAAGTCCAATTGTTGATGCATCAGCCTGTTCCCCAGAATCATTGATTTCACAAATACCCACTTGGGACAAAGCCTCCCAAAGCAGGTTGACGCCACCCACTTTGGATGACAGACCACCTGGAACTACAGTCCCCTTACCCTTGCATGATATCCTTGATGGTCCTCCAGCTACACCTTCAGCTGGATTATGCTGCTGAGGTTTGCAAACCTTGGCACGTGACTTCTGTACCCCATGAACCAAGCGAACCAGTTGACCACTGATATTTTTTACCTGTTCAGGCCCTCCCTCCAGTACTGATGCAATTCCACGTTTGTATCATGGGTCCAGCATTGTTGCCATGGCAAAGTTGTCACTACGCTGAATGCTGACAATGTGATGATTCTGGTCAAATACTGTCAGCATGTGTTGCAGCAACATACTGCTACCTCCGTCTCTGGCAACATCAAGGCTATGCTGTACATTCGCCAATGTCTGCCTCAGCACCCTCAGCAGTGGAATTGATTGGCTAATGGAGGCAGACTCACCACTCACTGCCTGAGTGGCATGTTCAAAAGGCCGCAAAATCGTTATTACAGAGTCCATGAGGTGCCACTGTTCAGTCATCATAGACATGGAGGCCCCAGAACTGTCACAGCTACTGTGCATAACACGATATTCTGAGATGGCTTTGTATTGTTCATACAACCTCTCTGCCATGTATAACATGGAGTTCCACTGGGTGACAACTTCCGGCTTCAAGCGGTGCTGAGGCAGGCTGTTTTGTATCTGCAACTGCCGCAGCTGGTCACGGGCATTTCCAGATCTTGAAAAGTGAGAACAGACACGTCGTGCAATGGTCAGCATTTTCTTTATGTCAGGGTGCTGCAGAAACTCCTGAACCACAAGATTTAAATGGTGGGCTATGCATGGAACATGAAAAAAAACACCATTCGTGATGCATTTCACCACATTTGACCCATTGTCACTTGCTATGAACCCAGCTCTCAGGGACAGAGGGTTTAGCCATCTGTCAATTTCAGTCAGTACCATGTCCAACATGTTCTCACCAGTGTGTGAACAGGTCACGCTACGCATAGCAATTGTTGCATGCTGGCGAATTCCAGGAAGATTGCTACCGTGACAATCCACCTTCCTGCACTGATTATTCGCACTACCAGTATCACAATCAACCCCCGGCACCTGTACCCAGTGTGCAGTTATACACAGATATGAACTCCCCGCTGTTTTGCCACTTGTCCACATATCCATACTTAAATCAATGAATGGAGAGGAGAAATGTTAAAGGGCATGTCTTACTGAGTCTGAGACAGTGTGGAACAACTTGGGAAAAGCACGGGTAGAAAAGTATGTCCTGGATGGGACTTTCCATTTTGGATAGGCACGGGCAGCAAACCGCTGGAACCCAGAATTCTCCACAAAGAAGAAGGGCAAAAGATAATTGCCAGCATTTCCGCTACAGCAGCATTAAGTTCACGTGACACTGTATGATTGGGGGGGGGGGACTTCAGCTTATGCACAAAAACACTCTGTAATGTGGGCTGACTTAAACGTTTTACATGGGGTGTGCTGTAGGTCACAAATGGTTGTGCTCTGTGATGAATGCTATTGGCAGGGGGTGGAGTGTGGACATTTGATGAAGACGGTTGCACTTGTGATGATGACAAACCCAGAAATGATGTTATTTTTCCAGATTTGCCAACTGGGGTTGATGTACCACTTGCACTAGACATACTGCCTTCACCACCACCACAAAAACTGCTACTCTCACCAGCACTGGACAACATTTCATAGTCATTATGGTCCTCCACCTCATCATGCCTGTAGTAATCCTCTGCTCTTATTACCGCACTACTGCACACGTTTAATTTCCTACTGGACTTAACAGTCATGGAAGTGGATAACATGCTGGCTATGGTTGCCGGTGATACGGGTGAACGCCCCAGTCTGGTATTAGCTGCCAGCTTGTGCTGGGTCCACAGAGCCAAGTGCCTATTCTTAAGATGTGTATGCTGTCCTCCTGTCCCAAGATGGCTCCACTTTTTACCTCGACTCACACACACATGGCAAACCTGGCAGATTGCAAATGAATCATCATTTGCAACTTGAACAAAAAAATCCCAAACAAGGGAGTGTGATGCTCTGCTTTTAACATGTCCATGATGATGTGGCTTATTTAAGTCTGTTATTTTAAGAACTGAAGTGGGGGGGGGCACGTGATGTTTCTGGCACTGCACACCTGGACTGCAACTGACCACCATGACTACCTATCATATTGAGTACTGGGCCGTCATCATCATTATCATCCACTAAAACTGGCAAGTTTTTATGGGGGGGGATTCCTGCAAGCAGATTCAGACACAGCCACTTTTAATTTCTTTTTCTCTGGTTCCCAACTGGGGTCAATTACATCATCATCATATTCATCAACGTCACTGTCACACACATCCACATCTTCTTTTTGGATGCTAATATGTGGACTGCATGTTGCAACAACAGCAACATCATCATCATCAGTATCATCACATTCATTATCAGCATCTACACCACCATCACCTGATATTTTTTCACCACGCTGTGAATCACTGCGTGGAAAATGCATAACGTTAAGTGCCACGGTGGATGGAATATCACATTGTATGCTATCGTTGACATAATCATCAGAATCAGGTTCAGTTAATGGGATGTTACTGGGAAGTATAACATCATCTACGCTGTCACTCACTTGCACTGCTTCACACTCAATATGTTTGGATAAGGTACGCTGGTCAGAATTAGAACTTGACGCAACAATGCTAATACTACCTCCACCACCACTAACACCAGTAACACTAACACCACCGGCTGGGAAAACATCATCTCCTCTATCATCTCCTCCAACTATCAGTGAAGCTACTGATTGGGCTGTAAAAAACATTGCAGCAGAAATACCTTTCCTCACATCAGCAATGCACTTCTCCATCTGCGTACTACTACCATGCCCACAGACCCTCCTACTGCCAACATTGCCATGACCAGGAACAGCTTTACTTGCACGTCTCTTTGCAGGCATGTTGGGGGATCAACCACAAATATTATTACCAAGTTCAGATTGATACATTCACTTTCTGACTGGAGGGAAGCTGGCTGGATGTGAATCAAAATAAACAACTGTGGCTTCAGCAACAGATAAGAAACTACTGTGTTGTGACACTGTCACGGAATTAAAACAACTCCAGTAACCAGTGGTGCTGATGGGGTCACAAAAGCAATCCAGTCTGGTAAAAAATACCTTTTCAACGTGGGGGTTGGGGTGGGGAGCACTGAATACAGACAGTGCTGATTTTTACGGCACTACAAGCAGCAACACTAAGAACAGAGAACATGATCGCAGTACAAAATCAGGCAGCTGCAGTGGATAGCAGGTTCACAATGCTGCACTTAGTTGCACTTACACTGTTCTGTGTCACAAATTTTAAAAGGTGTATTATATTTGATGCACGCAACACTGCACACACAACACAGAGCATTTTGTGTACAATGCTGAACAAGGAATGTGATGCAAATGCAAAAGTTCAGTGTACTGCCACGTCATGTAAATTTGTAATTTAAACAACCTGACCTTATGAAATGCTGCCCCACATTCACACAACAAACAGCAAGAAAATTTGTACTATTGCTGACACTTTTACTATGTGTACAGTAACACAGTCAGTTATATAACAAAAATATAACCAAAATACAAATAAATCACTTGTTCTCCAACTTAAATCTACCTACACATAGGTACGCCCCTTCCCCACACAGCACACTTCACTGTCTTTCACCACACACATTCAATGTTGTAAACTAACATTCAAAATCCACACACAAACAAAAACGCTCAGTGATGTGAGCACAGGAGGGTTTCCTACAATTGATGAACTACAGTTGGATCCCCCCCAAAAAGCAAAAATGCTTTTTTGAACAGCTTTTAAAAGATTCCTACAGCCAGCTATCAGAGCACACTGTCTCCTACTCCTTCCTACTCATACTACCCTGAACTGAGGCTGTGCAGATCAATATAAAGCCCATGTGACCTGAACTCCCATGAATCACTGCAAAATCCACCTTCAGAGCTCAAAAACAAGGCGAAGTGAGGTGGTGAACTGCCAGCAATGTACTTTGCCTTAAAAATTGAAAAAGTAGTGACCTGTGGAGGCGGAGTAACACGAAGTTGATGTTTCCAATACACTTCGCGTTCCTCATTATCATAAGCAGTACTCTGCTTTCACGCTTGGAACACCCAATCTGCCTGTGCTCCTAAAATGCTTCACAGAGTGGATTGAGCCCACTTCGGCCACCACTATCCACACAGCCCCCTCCTACTAACCTCTCTCACCCAGCTGGGCCTCTCGCAGGACACGGTAGGCTGGTTTGTGGATTACCTATCTGGCAGGTCACAGCAAGTGCGGATAGCCCGTACACTGTCCTCCCCCCTCCCAGTTGCCTCAGGGGTCCCCCAAGGGTCAATCCTGGGTCCCCTACTGTTTAGTCTATTTCTTAATTCCTGCCCAGTGCCTGTTCTGGTAAGCTTCTTCTCTATGTAGATGACACTGTACTCTTTGGCTCTCACCCTGACCCAGTCTCACTCCAACTGGCACTGCAGAGATCTTTTAGTGAAGCTGAGTCTTGGTTCTCCAACCACAGACTTGTTCTAAACCACAAAAAAATGAAATCTATGTTATTTGCCCATGCCCGAAACAAGCACAGTGACCACCCCCAACCATACTTAACTCTTATCATGAAACGCTTGAGCAGGTCAGCCATTTCAAATACCTTGGGGTCACCCTGGACTCTGGGCTCACCTATTATGACCACATCCGCCTTCTGAGCATGGCAGTAAACGTACACATTGGCCTCCTTCACCGTTACAAGCATTGTCTCCCTCCAGATATTATCCCTGATTGACTATGGGATACTGATATATGGTGCTGCTGATAACATTGCTCTACATAGGATCAGGATGTCCCTGAATAAGGCTTGCAGACTAGCCAGTGGTTGTGACTGGCTGATCCACACCTGCACCCTCTACACCTTTGCAAACTGGCTTAACTTTGATGGATGGTTGAAATACCAGGCCTTTTTCCTGGCCAAAAAAATATCTTGTCGGCCTTACCCCTCCAGGTCTGCCCCGCTTCAATTCCTCAATTTATCCTCCAAACACACTCGGGGTCCTAGAAATCACCCTTCCAGGTCCCTCACTTGAAAACAATACTGGAACAAAGAACATTTCACTACAGGGCACCCCTCCAGATGAATTCACTGCCAAAAACCTTACTGGTGGAGCCTAAGCTAAGCCCCTTCAAATCATGTCTTCTAAATTTTATCTGACAGGTATCTGCCTGTGATTGTAACTAATCTCCCTGGCTGCTTAGATGAGTCCCCAACAAAGATCTTCAGCTCTTATGCTTGACCGGATATAGACGCTGTTACTCTGATCTCTTGTAAATAGCCTTGTTTTGTGTTGAAAACCATTGAAAAAACATTGTATACTGCTAACTGTTGTATTTTCACTTGTACCATGATATCTGTCTCTGTCTGTTTTTCTCTGTACTACTCTGATGTGGAGCCTTTGTAAAGGAGTCTCTGACTCAAAGGTTTAATTCTGAGATGTTCAATAAATAAAATAAAAAAATAATGGTCTTCTACATGGAGAAGTTGTTGAATGTCTTACTTAAATCTAGGTAGGCCACATCTACCCCTCCACCCTGATCTAAATCCTTGGTCATTCAATCAAATAAATTTATCAGATTAGATTGACATGACCTCCCACCCATGAATCCATGCTGTCATGGGACTTGTAATCCATTAGATTCAAGATATTGCACTATCCTCACCTTCAGCAGTGACTCCATTAACTTCCCTACAGCTGACATCAGGCTGACTTGTCTATAATTGTCACCCTCCTTCCTACTACCACTTTTGTGACATGGGACTACATCTTGGGTGGAGAGGCAATAAAAAAATCAGAGCAGGAAAGGGATATTGGGATCATAGTCTCCTCAAACTTTGAGGTGGGTTCCCAATGCAGTAGGGCAGTGGGAAGGGCCAAGTTGAGTGCTGGCATGTATAGGCAGGGGCATTACTAGCAGAGAGAGAGAGAGGTAATAATATCCCTATATAAAGTCATGGTGAGGCCGCAGTTGGAGTAAGGGGTTCAGTTCTGGAGACCACACCTCCGCAAGGATATAGATGCATTGGAGAGGGTTCAGAGATGGGCAACAAAGATGGTGCAGGGTATACAGGGGAAGACATATGAGCAGAAGTGTAAGGAGCTAAGTCTGTACACACTGGAAACAAGGAGGGAAAGGGGGGACATGATTGAAACCTTTAAATATATAAAGGGGCTCAATAGAGTAGGGGAAGGGGATCTGCTGAAGAGGAAGGAGGGAGCCAGAACTAGAGGGCACAGCCACAGATTGAATGGTAATAGATTTAGGGGCAATGTGAGGGGGTACTTCTTCATGGAGAGGGTGGTGGGCCCTGGAATGGACTACCAGACAGAGTAGTGGGGCAAAAATGGTGAACAAATTTAAGAGGGCATGGGACAGGCATATGGGACTTAGTATTGAGGGGAGTCTGGTGGCAGGCGGGGATGGGGGTATGTGATATGGGAGGGTTGGGCAGACTTAATGGGCTGGAATGGTCATTTTCTGCCATCAGATTTCTATGATTCTATGATTCTATGATCTGCCCTCCTCCAGGCCTCTGGAGCCACTCCTGTTTCTGGTAAGCTGTTAAATGGACTGTCAGAGGAGTAGTCAGTACCTGCCTTAGCTCCCTCAATACCCTAGGATGTATCCTGTCTGGTCCCATTGCTTTGTTCAGTATCAGATTAGCAAGTCCTTTTAGGACTGTCTCCTTTGAAAAGAGCTAGTGTCCACCACCTCCCTTCAAAGCTTCTGTTACTTTTTTGTGCCCCCCACCCACATGCACACACACTTCCACTGTGAACACTGAACACATGTACAGTATTTGTTCAGGATGTCTTCCTTTTCCTGATCCCTGTCTGCACTGTCTGCCTTTTCCTGTTTCCCCTCTGCACTGTCTGTGTTTTCCTGGTCCCCCCTCTGCTCTGTACCCCCATCTGTTTTTAACCTTACAATCTCTCCCTCCCTTGGTCTTCCTCTTTTCACTTACATACAAAATGTCTTATCTCCTTTCATTACTTCTTGGGCTATTCTCTCTTCAATTTGTGCTTTCACACTCCTTACTGATTTCCCTGCTTCTCTCTGTTTCTCCTGTAACACCTATTACCTCTGTGTCTCCTTATATCTTCTGAATGCCACCCTTTTAGCCTTTACCTTTTCAGCCACCCCTTTCAAGAACCATAGTGATCTCCTTTTCCTCTTATTTTTACTCACTTGTTTAATGCAGAGGTTTCTTGCCTTTGTCACAAATGCACTCCGCAGGTCAGGCCCTCTGCTCCCACTGTGCCAAACCTCAAAGTGCAATATGTGAACAGGAGACAAACAGGATAACCCTCCTGTCTGTTTTGTGTCTGAAAACACCTACTAGTCTTGAGTTGAAGATGGGGGGGCGGCTCAGAGGTAATTTAAGGAAGTATTTTTTCACAGAGAGGGTTGTGGATGCATGGAACGGCCTTCCAGAGGAGGTTGTGCAGTCAAAAACAGTGGTGGAATTCAAGCATGCATGGGACAGTCATAAGGCAATTCTAGGGGGTTGGGGTAGGAAGAAGTAGGCTGCGAATCAACTAGGATCTGCAGCTTATCCATTAGGTAGGGAAATGGGCAGACTGGGTGGGCCAAGCGGTCCTTATCTGCCATCAAATTCTATGTTTCTATGTTGCTATGAGTTCTGAGGTCAAATATGAACCCTTTTTCGCTAGCACACCCAGTTAACAAGATCAAATATTGCACCCTCTTCGGGGAAATGCAGTGCGATACTTAACCCAGTGGGCACCCAGCCAGGTTCACAATTCTACCCTGTTGACTCAATTAAGGACCTAGGAATTTTCTTAACTTAGTCAGATAGTAACACACTTAAGCCGTTAACAGTTTTGTCAGAATTATTAAATACTGTCCCAGCATTCACATGCAAAAAAATGAGAAAAGTCTCAAGCAGGATTAAGGAAACCAAAAAGTTTACTGAAATTAAAAATAGTAAATACATTCAAAACACTGAAGCTATATACATTAGTACGTACAGTCAAAAGAAAAGGGATTTACAAAAAAATACACGCCTGGTAACTGAATTATATGACTACCCTAAGTTTCAAGTAACAAATAGGTGGTTGAATTTACCTAAAGTGCTATGAGAGTTTGTCAGGAGTCCCACTTCAAAACCACAGGCAAAATACAAAGTTTTTCTCCCAGCTCCTGGTAATATCTTTGTTATAAACTCCTCCTCCCTGATGACACAGCTCACAGATGCTGGCTGTGAGGTCACTCAAACCTGAGTACTTGAAAAAATGTATCTGTCACATGTCTCAGCTCACTGCTCAAACATTCCAATTAAAAAATATATACTGTATATCTTCTTCTTAATTAGTGAGGCCTTATGACAGACAGAATTACCCATTTGATGTCTTCAGAAACTTCCTGAGGAACTGTGTTCATCTATTTGTGAAATCTAACAGGTATCAGTTAAAAGTTGCCTTTTCCTCAGAGGTCATAAAATGCATACTCTGTCCCTGCACTTCAAAGTAAGGGGCTAGTTAACAATGCGTTATAACCTGGCCTTTAAAGGAAGTGTTTACTTAGAGTTTCCACTGGGTCATGTAGCGGCCGTCCCTCCTCACCACACTTTTGAAATTCCATCTCCCATATTGCTGTTGCTTTCAGCCATATTTTTCCAAGCAGATATTCAAATAAACATATATTTATATCATAAATATGATACAATATAATGACAAGTAGATAGGCAGAGCATCACAGCCTTCATTATGCCTCATTTAAGCTTCACTCACTGTTGCTCCACCCACCCAAGTCATCCCCCCAGGTCATCCATCAGGCATTCATCCATCTTTATAAAGCTTATAAAATCTGCCCTCCTGAAGGCCAGAACCTTTTCCCTTTGGTCCCCAAGTGGCCTTCCACCTTGATGTCTGCAACACTCTCGTTGTTAGTGAGTGCCTGGTCCAGTATTTCCCTCAGTAGGTATATAAGCAATAAAGCTAATGGTTTCCAGAGGAATACTGTGCTGTTTCCAGTTATGAGAAAAGTTGTTCATAACCCCGCTTGGGCCTGAGTGGAGATGGAGAATTGACTGGTCAAATAAATAAGCTATCCTGGTGGAAACCATTATGGACCCTCCATTTAATGGTTGTTCTTGAGAATTATGTTTTCCAACCATGATATTATTTTTAAACATTTAAATCTCTAATTTCTGTTTAGCATAGATCTATGGCATGAGCAGAACCCATGATACAAAGTTTAATGGTATGTGTAGATTTAATTTAGACCGATCAATAAGAATGTATGCTAAACTAATGTCCACTGACGTGTTTGCATGCATCATCTAAATGGCTGTGTTTTAACCCTGTGCTTGGTTTATCATGTGAGCAATTCCATCACAGTACTGTCATTTGACCACTTGTATACAGTATACTACAAATTTGTTATAAGGTCATATTCCTACAGTGCTTTATAATGTACGTAAGAACTAGTAACACCACTGACTACCCTTTTTAATAAATCATGGGAGGATGGTGTGGTACCTGAGGACTGGAGGAGGGTGGATGTGATTCCCTTCCACAAAAGTGGGAGCAAGGCAGAGGCAGGAAACTACAGACCTGTCAGTTTGACCTCAGTGGTAGAGAAAATGATGGAATAACTTCTGAAGGAAAGAATTGTTGAGTACCTAGAGGCCAGTGGGGCACAGGACCCAGGGCAGCATAAATTCACAGCGGGAAGGTCATGTCAGACAAATCTAATTGATTTCTTTGACTGGGTGACCAAAGCAGTAAACCAGGGAGGGACTATGGATATGGCCTACCTAGACTTTAGCAAGGCATTTGACACAGTCCCGCACAAAAGATTAATAAACAAATTATCCGGCCTGGAGTGGGTCCCAGGGTAGTAGCCTGGGTAAAACACTGGTTGGACAACAGGACACAGCAGGTAATAGTAAATGGAGTCCACAGTGATGAAAGGAGGGTTACTATTGGTGTACCGCAGGGTTCAGTACTGGGGCCGGTCCTTTTTAATGTCTTTATAAGTGACTATGGAGAGGGACTGGAAGGGAAAGTATGTCTCTTTGCAGGTGTCACAAAGATCTACAACAGGGTTGATACGCAAGGTGGGGTGGAAAGGATAAAAAAGGGACTTGGCAAGGTTGGAGGAATGGTTAAATGTATGGCAGCTTAGATTCAATGCAAAGAAGTGCAAAGTAATGCACCTGAGAAACAAAAACCCAGGAAAAGAGTACACAATGGGGGGTGTGATACTGACAACAACAAAAATGAAAAGGGACCTGGGGGTGGTCATATCAGATGACCTAAAGGTGGGCCAGCAATGTGAGAAGGCAGTAAGGAGGGCTGGGGAGATACTGGGATGCAGAGGGACAGGCATCACCAGTAGAAAACAGGAAGTTATTGGCCCTCTGTACAGACTTTTGGTAAGAACACATCTGGAGTACTGTGTACAGTTTTGGAGACCCCATCTCCGTAGAGACATAGACTGGGTGGAGGCTGTCCAGAGGAGGGCAACCAAAATGATGCAGGGTCTGCATCAGAAGACATATGAAAAAAGACTAAAGGAACTAAAGATGTATAGCCTCGAGGAAAGGAGGGAGAGGGGGATATCATAGAAACTTTTAAATACCTCAAGGGAATCAACAAAGTCCAAGAGGGTAGCATCTTTCAGAAAAAGAGATGTTCAAAAACAAGGGGCACAATTTGAAGATAGAGGGGTGGGGTGGCTCAGAGGTAATTCTAGTGGGGGTTAGGAGGAAGTAGGCTATTGGTTAACTAGGATCGGCAGCTTATCCATTAGGTAGGGAAATGGGCAGACTAGGTGAGCCAAGCGGTCCTTATCTGCCGTCAAATTCTACGTTTCTATGTTTCTAAAGCAATAGCCAGTGATGCATGAAATCCATTAGAAAAATATGAAAGTTCATTGTGTTATTAAAATAAAACAGCTAATCATTTGCATCAGTTGAATTCACAACATGTAGCTGACAGTGGAGGAGAGAAATGAGGAACCATAAGTAAGAAAGAAAAGGTAATTTTAAGATGGGTGTTCAAAAAGAAATGAGAGACAATGAGGTGGAGAGAGAATGAGAAACAGGAAGACTGTTCCAGATGCTAGGTGGTATAAAGAGAAAGTTCTGCCTGGGATGTGGGACAGGTCTGAGAGGTAGCAGGGAGTATAAGAGTGAAGGGGGTGGGGATACTGGGTGAGCCAAGGCTGGGGGGAGAGGTTAAGTGAAAACATCCAGGACAATTTCACAGATAAAAATGGCACACAAATCCTGAGAGCAATGGGAAGCCAATGGCAATCACGCTGTATGGAGCTGGATTTCATTCTACCCTTTGGTGTGGGTGATGACAGAGCCAACAGCATTTTGAATGCATTGGAGTTTGAAAAGGCCATAAAGGAGGGAGGCACAGTAATCTAAATGAGACAAGTGACTAAGCATACTGGCAGAGGAAGGAGCAGGGAAGTGGTGAACATGGACAACATGGGCTGACTGGGTAAGCTTTTGACACTGTGGACCATGGTGTGTTGCTGGATCACCTTAGGGAGCTCTGTGGATTCAATGGTACCATCATCAACTGGTTTGAGTCCTTTCTCGCAGGTAGGATGTAGAGGGTAGTGGTGGGGAGTTTCTCCTCCCACCAGAGGCCACTGCCATGTGGAAGTCCCCCAAGGTTCGATCCTCACCCATGTTATTTGTAGTGTACAGACTGCCCCTGGGGGAGATAATCAGACTTTACAGCATGGGATTTCACTGCTGTACAGATGATACCCAGCTGTATATGTCTTTTGTGCCCAGGACTGTTGGTGACATGGAGGTACTAAATGCATGCCTGACCGAGATCCAAGACTGGATGTCTTCTAGTTGGCTGAGGCTCAACCTGAGTAAAACAGAGATACTAGTGATTGAGCCTGGTTGTCTACAGAAGGTGGAGACTGCTGAGGTGAGTTCCGTTTTAATGCTGGGCCTCACCTCCTTGGCAGCCTCTCCATAGGTGAAAATACTGAGCATTATCCTCAGTGACAGATGACACTTGAGGCTTAGGTATCATCTGCTGTTAGGAGTGGTTTTTATCACTTGAGAGATGTCATCTGGATAATAGCTCTTATCCTGATGGAGGATCTGCTCTCACTGGTACATACATTTGTGACATCCAGACTTGACTATTGTAACACTTTCTATCTTGAGGTTAGTGGAGGAGTCCTACATCACCAGCAGCTGGTGCAGAATGTAGCAGCCAGGTTGCTGATAGGCCTTCCAAGGTCATCTCATGTGACCCCGGTGTAGCATAATCCACACTGGCTGTCGATGAAGTGGAGAATCTCCTTCAAGGTGGGTCTTCTCCCCTATAAAGCTCTATACGGTCTGTGTCCTAGCTATCTGAGCAATCTCCTGACTCCCTACTATTCTCAGCGCCCTCTCCACTCCTCTGAGGAAGGCCTCCTAGCAAGTCCCAGGGCTTGGCTAAAAACATCTGGTAATTGTTTGTGATGGGTGTGCTGGACCTGTGAAATTCACTTCCAAGGTCCTTGAGGGAAGCCCCCTCACTGGAGGCCTTTAGGCGGGGACTGAAAGCACATCTCTTTAGGGAAGCCTTTGGGACTTACCAGTAGAACATATTGGTCTTACATGATTTACCTGCTGCTGTTTTGTTTTATAACACTGCTCTTAATTTGGTTATTATGTTTTCTTTTGTAATATGTATTTTAGTTCATTGTTCACTGTCAGTATATTGTGCAGCACCCTGAGCCTCAGGGATAGGGTGCTCTATAAACAAAGAATAACTTACTTGCAAATTCTGTTTCTGTGTAACACTGCCGGTAAACAACCAGTGTCAGCTACATAGAAACATAGAAGTTGATGGCAGATAAGGACTGCAAGGCCCATCCAATCTGCCCATTTCTTTTTCTACCTTATGAATGTGCTATCGGCCTCTGCTCTGTCAATGGTCTATCTATTCATACTCATCTGTATTGCTCCCTTATGCCTATCCCATGCCTGTTTGAAGCCCTGCACTGTATTCATATCCACCACTTCCTGTGGTAGGCCATTCCATGCATCCACCACCCTTTCTGTGAAAAAGAACTTCTTCACATTACCTCTTAATTGGCTTCCCTCTAATCTCATGCTGTGTCCTCTTGTCCTACTAGTTTTCTTATTTTGAAACATGTTAGACTCTTTCACCTTGTTAATGCCCTTAAGGTGTTTGAAAGTTTTGATCATATTTCATAAGTTTCATAAGTAGTTTCAAGCCAAAGGACTTGCATCCATAATGCTTGCCAATCCCATATACTCAAAATTCTGTTGTTTTATCATAGCAAAAGCTATCAATTCTAATTTTAAACATATCCATATTAGTACCTTCTACCACAGATACTGGTAAGTTATTCCATAAGGCAACCGCTCTGTGTGTAAATCAATGTTTCCTCAAATTAGTATTTCATTGGGACAGTTCAATCAGGCATGGGATACTTGATCACTGCTCTCCCTCCTTTGCTCTAGGGTATACATATTGAGATCCATTACTCTGTCCTCATATGTTTTCTGATGCAGTCTCTGCACCATTTTGGTTGCCCTTCTCTGGACTGCCTCAATTTGGTTAATGTCCTTGTGAAGGTGTGGCCTCCAGTACTGCACACAGTACTCTAGAAGGGGCCTAACCAGTGTCTTGTAAAGAGGGATTATTACCTCCCTCTTATGACTTGTGATACCCATACTAATACACCCAAACATCCCCCTAGTCTTACCTACTGCTTCAGTGGTCTGGTTGGATGATTTCAGGTCATCTGTGATGATGATGCCCAAGTCTCTTTCTTCCCTTGTGACTGCCAGCAACTCCTCTCCCAGCCTATAGGTGGCTTCAGGGTTTCTCTTCCCTATGTGCATGATCTTGCACTTCTTTGCATTAAATCCCAGTTGCCACTCTTCTGCCCATTTTGCCAGTTTACCCAGATCTCTTCTCATTCTGCCCACCCCTCTGGATCATCTACTCTGTTGCAGATCTTGGTGGCATCTGCAAACAAACAAACCTTACCCTCCAATCCATCTGCAATGTCACTGATGAAGATATTGAAGAAGACTGGCCCCAGGACTGATCCCTGAGGTACCCCACTTGTGACTTGCATCTCTTCTGACTGTATATCATTTACCACCACTCTCTGTTTTCTGCCTGTCAACCAGTTTGTCACCCTGTTGACCAATTTCTGACCCACCCCGAGCCTACCAAGCTTATTAATCAATCTTCTATGTGGAACAGTATCGAAAGTTTTGCTGAAGTCAAGGTAGGTGACATCAACTGCTCCCCCTTGGTCCACCACTCTGGTTACCCAGTCAAAGAAATCTATGAGATTAGTTTGACAGGACCATCCTGTTGTAAACACATGCTGTCTTGGGTCCTGTGCTCTTATGGATTCCAGGTGTTGCACTATCCTTTCCTTAAGAAGTGCCTCCATAATCTTGCCCACTACTGAGGTAATACTGACTGGTCTGTAGTTCCCTGCCTCCTCCCTGCTACCACTCTTGTGGAGTGGGATCAAATGAGCCCTTCTCCAGTCTTCTGGTACCTCTCCTGTGCTCAGAAACTCACTAAGCAGTTCTGATAATGGCTCTGCTTGTTCCACCCTTAGCTCCTTTAGTACTCTGGGATGTATGCCATCTGGTCCCATTGCCTTGTCCACCCTGAGCTTATCGAGCTCTTGTAGGATCCTTTCTTTTGTGAAGGAACTAGTGCGCACCTCCCTACCCCCCCCATGTCCATGGTGCTGAGCTGTGGGCCCTGCCCTATCTTCTCTTCAGTAAATGCTGAGCAGAAGTATCTTTTTAGGATAGCTGCTTTTACATGGTTTTCCTCCTCACATGCCCCCTTATCCCTTATGATCTTAGCAATACCCCCCTCTGGACTTTCTCCTTTCATTAATGTATCTATAGAAAGTCTTGTCCCCTTCTTTTACTTTCATGCTAGTGTTTCCTCAGTTTGCGCCTTTGCCTGCCTTACTGCCTTCCCTGCTTCCTTTAGGGAAGTTTTGTATGCCTCCCTATCTTCATCCTGCTGTGTTCCTTTATATTTCCTGAAGGTCAGCTTTTTGGCTCTGACCTTTTCTGCTACTGTTTTTGAGAACCAAAGTGGTTTCCTTCTTCTTTTGCACTTGCCTTTCTCTCTAACACAATGGGATGTTGCTTCAAGTATTGCATCTTTAATGCTTGCCCACTTTGCCTGTACCCCCGCACCTGTATTTCTTTGGTACTATACATTTGATAAGCGCTGAAACAGAGATTTCACTGAACACTTAAACCTTTGAACTTCATAGGTTTGATTCTGATCAATAAGAAGCAATCTTTGTGGCCTGAGATGTGACTACTGTTCAAATAACTTTGATTCTTGCTAACCAGTCAAACTGATTTTCTGCTGCTGAGAACAGTACCAGTGTTCAATTGATAACCCAGTAAAATGGTATTAAGGGACCCTCTGGACAGCACCACATTGGTGCCTCTATCCCTTTCCCCGTTCATTATGTCCCCATTAACACTGGTCCAGGGTCCTGCAAGCAAACTGCCAGGCTTCTCCTGGGGCCATAATCTCCTGCTTGCATGACTCCCTATCCCTCAGCTACCAGGTGGCAGCTAAGCACTGGCAGCAGCAACTCACCCTCCCCAAGGCAGAGGGCATCTGTGGAGGATAACTGACCTGTCTCTGTTAGTTGGCTGCTGATATCCCAGGCTCAGAAATCTTACTTAATGTCTCACCCTCAACCCTCCACACATTTTTGTTTTCCAGCTTCTGTTCTTCACTTGCATAATGTCACTTTTCTTTAAGATCTATTTTATCCTTTTCCAACATTTATATGTACAGCATCTCCTTGATTTCTCTCTACCTCTTCACTAACTATGCTGATTTTTTCTTTATGGATAATTCCTCAAAAAGACCTGTGGTCAAAACAGTGATTCTAACTCTATGTTCTATTTTAAGCGTGCATTTAATATTATCCTTTTTAAGTGGCACGTGATAGCTTCCACCTATTGTCATATGTACGCTTTTGTGAAGATTTGAAAGATTATTGTAATGTGTGTGAGTTGGCTCTGGTGAGGCCTGAGTAGTGGCACGTTAAGCAGAATGTGGGATCAGATTATCATCTTCTAGTGAGTTTTCCCTCCCCCATAAACACACACAGATTTGCATCCCATTATACTTTGTGCTGGGTTCTGAAGCTTTCGATTGTATGTGTGTTTGTAGAAACAACACAAATTGGAAAGTATCTGTTTTCTTACATCATTTATGCATCCTACAGTACATATTATAATTATTCCCTCTTATCAGTATGTAAATTGCTTCACCTCTTTCAATCACTCAGTAAAACATTCACTAGAGGAGTCCAATGTATTTGCTTGCAGGCAGGGGAAGCAAAAGTAACTGTCCATCATTATGGGATTCATCTTGTGGTGAAGAAAAATCGTCAGCAGTTGGCGAGTAGTTTTTCATAAAAGTCTGACCTTGTTGGCTGTGGTAGGGGACTGCTTCTGTTATTGCCAGATTTCACCCCTTTGTAGGTACTGAAGGTGTAGATTTAAGAAAGACTAACGTTACATTTTCATATGCAGGGTCTGGCTATGGTGCAGCCTGCATAATGACATGGTCCTTAGCACATCTTAGTATGCCATTAACTTACTGGTAGTGCCTGGACTGAAAAATAGTAAACAGTTTACATTCACATGATGCAGTTATACTCATGCACTGCACCCCAAAATGCTTTACAAGCAGTTTATTTAAACAGGATAGCATAGCTGAGAAGCTATATGTCATTTCCAGTGGTGTCCTGCTACTGCATAGGACAGCTTGATGCCTTGCAGTACCATTGGTACTTTGATGTTTTACTTGCAGTCTGAATTCTGACACAACCCTATGTTTTTGTTCTTACTAGTGTTGTTCAACATTTTCCTTAATTCACTAGTAGTTAAGTAATGCTATGAAACAGTTCTTTTTCTGTCTGGAAAATATCTATCTATGTACATTGTATACACATCTTTTAAGAGATTTCTCCCACTAACTTAGTGCCACAGGGAGTGATATTCTCTCTCCCTTCTTGTTTGTGATAGTTCACTTCTGAAGATTGTCTAAACTTGACATCTATGGTCATAGCTAGGGCCCCTTGTTCGCTGCAACATGCCAGTCCTATTTTCTGTGGCAGTGCTCCTGCTCTTCATTCACTTGTGTCTGCAATGAAAATGTTTTGCTTCTGTGTCAGAACGCAGTCCATTTATTTGCTGAGAAACCTGTCATGTTGTGTCTCCACATGCGAAGCATGGAGGTAGGTCTTCAGGAAAAATAAAGTGGAAGAGAGTCAGGAAAAATGGAAAAACATATATTTTAAGTAAACACTTAATTAAAGAGCACTGAAATCTACAGCACTACATACATTTTGCAGTGGGGATTAAGTTCTGCACCCTATTCTGCATCCATAAAATTTCAGAATTCCAGTAGAGATGAATAGTTTCTTGTAAAAGATACTGCCTGTGTGATAGATGTTACTTTACTGCATTTTTCTGTTACTTTTGCTTAATCTTGTGTTTATTCTGTTCATGTTCTTTGTCTTCACAGGTACCTATTTTAAGACCCATGGACCTTATGGTAGAGGCTACCCCAAAAAGAGTGTTTGCCAATGCCCACACGTATCATATCAACTCAATATCAGTGAACAGTGACTATGAGACTTACATGTCAGCTGATGATCTGAGGATAAATCTATGGAACCTGGAAATAACCAATCGCAGTTTCAGTATCCTTGAAATTAAGTACTAGCTGAGGCAATACAACACATGTATGGTGTAAGACAGAAACCAGCTGGGGCAATTAAAAGCATGTATGGTGCAAGACAGAATGAGAGAGAGAGAGAGAGAGGGAAAGAAGGAAAGAAAGAAAGAAAGAAAGAAAGAAAGAAAGAAAGAAAGAAAGAAAGAAAGAAAGAAAGAAAGAAAGAAAGAAAGAAAGAAAGAAAGAAATATACCTTGGGTTGGAAGATCTGTTTTTACCATATTTAACCAAAGCTTTGTAACAATGCAGTTGTTAGGACTTCCTGTATAACCTGCAGTTTTCTAACAAAGCCATGAAATGTTTCAAAAGCCTTATTCAAAAATCTTTTGTTTTAAAAGTCATTTTCAGATATTGTGTTTTGGAGGGCTAGAGTCTGTTATCATTTGGTTTACTGCATGTGTCAGAATGGCTCAGTCGGCAGCCTTCTCTCATGTGTGCTAGATAGGTGTGGGCTCACAGCCAAAGCCAATGACATAGCAACAAGTTTAGATCTGACGGGACCCTAGGTCCATCAATTATGGACTCTAAAACTGCACTAACTGGCACTGCAGAGCTGCACAAGGTAGATGCTGCAGGGGTGGACTTGCCATCCCTCTGACAACCTTCACTGGTTATTTAGGGGAAGTTAAAGATCTAATTGCAATTGCTTAAAAATATGGGGATTACCTTTGTGTCCTGACCAGCCATCCCCTCTCTCAGAATAACAGATTCTGTAGCAGGCAGCCATAATCATACATCAAATTTTCCTGAGCACATCGAGTGGGCTCCATTTGTTTGCACATAGTCTCTGCAGTAACAGTATCAAACCCATTACATTGTAAGTATTACTAGTAATATTGAAATTTGTTAAATCAAGGTAAACAATACAGAGAGGAGTATGGTAATCTTGTTATAGAAGCAACCTGCTGCAGCTGGGCATGGGGAAGGTACAGTACAGGTAATACAATGAAATTACATGCAGTAACTCCAATAAGCATATATGCAACTGTTTTAAGAGGAAAGTAAACAGAAAATGCAGTAAAGAAATTCATATTAAACCACTTTGAGAAATAGTATAATATAAGTCACTATGTAAAACCAAATCCAGTTCTATTCCATACTATTCTACTGTACTTTACTGTACTGTATAGTACCATAGTAAATGAAAGCTTCAGATAAATGCTTAGGGTCAGGCAATGTGGAAATGCATGGGAACTTTGGTTTGACTTCAATTTGGATCCCCTGTCTTATGTTTGACTTAAGTATTTCTACAAGAGATACTTCAGTTCTTTGGGATTGGGGTTTAGCAGTCCAGAAATTGGGGTATGTGGCTCTCCTTAACCAACCCTCACCCACACCATTCAATTCCAACCTCTTCCACCATCCCCTGGTCATTCAGTCAGATTTTCAGAAAAAAACTCAGTTCCTTGGACAGTGTTAGGAGCCAGAATTACTTTTTATGAAACAATTGTCTAGGGAGGGAGGGAGGAGACAGAGGGTGGGAAATGACTTGGATGGGTGAAGGGGCAGTTATGGAACTAGCTCTGGCCACCTGGGAAGGGCTAAAGTGTTTATTTTAGTTAACTAGCCGAATATCAAAGTAATCCTGAAGTGACCCAAAAGTTCAACTTGACCAAATCTAAGGTAAGAGGGCTGAAGTTTGGCACATTCACCAAATACAGATTCAGCATTGCGTCATCCTTGGTAGCTGCTGTAAAATTGATATTATGGGAAACATAGTATCTTTTTTTGTTGAAGAGTGATGTTTCGTAACAAGTTTGAACTACACAGTACAGACTTCCTAATGCAGAGGACTTGATCTGAGTGTTTCTCTTGTGATAGATGCCAAAACAGCATGACCTTAATTTTCCAGCATGGGTTTCTGAATGTACTGGTCTTGTTTTTTCTTTTTTTGTACAGTCTGTTACATGTTCCATGCTGTGTATTTTGATTGGACTATGAAATTCAAAACCTGCTGCCACCAGCGTCCTCCAAATCAGTGCCAGAATTACATTGATGAAGGCAGTCATCAATATTGTGTTAGCAGCTATGAGTTCCTTTCTGCTTGACACAAACTGTCCCTCCACAGCTGGCTGTTCCGAAGAAAGACACAATCCACAACTTGATCAAAGGTTAGGAATAGGTTTTGTAGGCCTACATCTGTCTCAGGCTGCAGTTTACAAAGGCTCAAGGGAATACACTTACACATATTCTTGATTCATTTGCTTGCATAAAATAACACTTGTTGTACGCATAGCTCTTTTCAGTAACAAGACTGACAGAATTGTTTTGCCGTAGTGTATGGTACTGCATCTCAGCTTGAAAGGAAAGGAATCTGGGTTTAAATAGTGCCTTTCATATAAACTATATCCTAAAGCACATTACAATCCAGAAGAGAGAAGGGAGAGAATGTTGGTCCCATTACGCACACAGTGTCAATCAAATAATGCAGCAATAGATTAGAGAGATCATAGAGTCATTAAGCACAATGATGTTAAAGAGGGGCCCCAGTATCAGTACAAATAAATAATGGACCACTGCAGTTCATCCCTCCTGCAAGTAACTGCCAAAATGTCACCGAGATGCTCACCGCAGTCTCCACTGTGATGGAGTGTCTGCACCTGGACTGCTTGTCTTTACTTCACTTTATTGTGCCACTCAGTAGCAGATTTTTACTGACTATTTTTTTGGGGGGGTGCTTTGCCTCTGCACTCCCCATTTATAAATATTAAACATCAATAATCAGCTGATCTGAAATCTGAATTGATTAACTAAACTCTGATATGAACTTGTCCTAAATCCCTTGCACCATTTTCTAGGGGTTAAACTGTATCTGAGCCAAAATCACTGCTGGCATCAGCAGATCCCAATTACACAACAGTGCAAAAAAGAAATTCAAGTCATTCTGTTTTTCAAATGTAAAAATATACACACCAAACACTTCCTTGTTCTTTGAAGTTCTTTTTGTCCTAAAGCTATTCAGGAGCTAGCTGAGGTCACCATCATTTGCTTCTTACATCCAGTCAGCTTCATAGCAACAAGTTGTGATGGCACATGCAAGGGTCATGCCCTTAGCTCCTAAATAGCATTGAGACAAACTGAACTGTAAAAAAACAGGTGTTAAAGGAAGATATATGATGGGCAGCTATGAGATATCATTCTTATCTTTATGAGTGATTAGTGACCTCTTGATCCTCACAAGTGGTAAAGCCACAAGTGAGGGTATAAAAAGTCACTGACCATGAATCAAGGAAAATGTTTTCTCATAGCCACCCAATATATGTGCAGTTTGTGTAATTTACAGTAGTGTTTTAATTAGAATTTGAATTGTAATAGCTGTCAACTGCATTTACCGCGCCATCATTTGAAACCTTCCCTTGTGCCAGCTTGTGTTTCAGCACAGCGCTCAGCAGGAGGCAGGCAGAGTGATCTACCCCACTGCAGAGATAACAACTGTGATGTACCCTACTAGCTAGATAACAAATTTATCTAGCTAACTAGGATTCCATGTAATAGATGGTGCTTTATCTTGATGAAATCGTACTAATGTACATTGTATAACTATTTGTATACATATAGCTTTATAAGTGAAGAGAAAAACAGCTTGAAATTAAGTTTTATTCTGGAATGTTGGGAATTTGGGGGCTGGTGATGGCAACTGTGAATATTTTATTAGTGACTAAACCCCTAATTGAGTGCCTTTGTCTAGGTCACACAGGTAGTACAGTATGTGGCAGGTGTGGGTTTTCAAACCTGGGTCTCCAGATTCACCATTTTGTTCTCTAACCATTTAGTCAAACAGCCTTAAGGATTTTATGCAGCACTAATTATTTGGGAATGTAGGTGCCTGTATTATATCATTGACTCCCATACCCTTTACTTGGCAATTTCCCATATCATTTCTTCAGGAGATGCACATGGAAAGGGCACTTAAAGAGCTACAAATGAATCATGGAAAAAATATTTGTATTTTGACACACTTCAGCTTATACTGTATATATCTTCCCTTTGTTTTATATTAATAAGGAAATGTGCCTGAAATGTTGTCAGAAATGGGACTTTGTATCTCTTACACATCGTATATTGTTACTGCTTGTCTGCACTTGACATCATAATGCAATACTTGCAACATTATAAGCATTTCCACAGCAACATATTGTGGTGTCATAAACAAAGGATTATGATGTCATGTGTACACAACCAATAGGAGCAGATGCAATTTAAAAAACTGGGATGCAGTTTTCAGGTTAAAATCGAGATATGGAGACTATATGAACTATAAGCTGAATTGTGCCTACTGCCATTTCTTCATTAATAGATAGATAGATAGACAGACAGACAGACAAACTGATGTATACACAGACAGATATTTCCACCCATCACCTGGCTGCCCACCTCAACCAGGCCTCCTTTTAGCCACATCTACCTCCCGTTTCTGTCTCTTACTGTATCATGCTGCTGTGCCTCGGGGTGTTTCTCCTTCTTTCATTCCTCCACTTAGGGATGTTACCAACAAGGGCTCTTATGCATTAATGTGCATAAAGAGCATGACCTGCATGCAGAAGCCAATCTGCATCCCTCTCACCCCCCCCACTGCTTTTCAACTGCACTACCATCTGCAGTCACCCAGGTGGCAGTTTGGTAGTAGGGACGCAACCTTCCATCTCCGCAGGAAAGTGTCCTATAGGATGTTCCATCCTGCCCCCCAAGCTAGCCACCAGTGACCTGGCTCATTCCCAAACCCAGGTTGCTTAAAGACATTTACCAAATTTAAAAGAAAAATAAAGTCTTAGCAAGCTGCAGAATTCTAGACAACATTATGTTTAAAATGTGAAAATATCAGATTTCTGCAACCCTACAGTAGTAGAACAGACCAACATTTTACTGAGGCTCACATTTTACCAGAAGAAGTTATAACAGTCTGCTAAGCTCCTGGAGTGATCCATCTCTTCTCATATTTGTTTACTAAAATATTCAAGTCACCTAGCCCTAAATATCTGACTTTTAACTCAAAAATGCTTGGCAGCTATAACTAGCTGTTGCACTCATAACTTCACCTGAAATATTCTCCTGGTAGTAAGTGGCACAACATAGTTAGGTTTCAAAGTTTACCTCTAGAAAAATCAATTTAACGACAAAAAAAAATTGTATAAAAAAATGGCATTGTTCTACTTACATGAGAGATAAGCAGTAATTGTTTTGTTTAATTCATTGATAGACAGTGGTGAAAATGATCAAAATAGGCTGAATGAACTCTGCCAATGACCGTTTAAAATTAAGTATGTTATGTAATAAAAATCATTGATCAACTCTGTGACTATCAGTCATATACTTGCGAAATGGGTTATGCAGTTAATCCCTATGAGTGGTTGTACTCCAGCTGGACCAGGTAGCAATAAAAGTAGTTTATCTGACTTTCTGTGACTCTTTGAATTTCATATATGATATTTTTTGTCAGCTTTAAAACAATCAAATATGTTTTCTACATATTTACTGTCACTTTCAAGGACTGTTGTTTCCCAGTGCATTCCTTTACAAACCCTATCAGATATTGTAGATATAAAGCCTGCAAACATGGAGGAGTTAACGGAGGTGATCACAGCTGCAGAGTTCCACCCTTATCAGTGTAATACCTTTGTGTACAGCAGTAGTAAAGGGACAATACGATTATGTGACATGAGGGCATCGGCTCTGTGTGACAAACACTACAAATGTGAGTACTCATCTTATCATTCATGTTTTATATATTCACAATAGATAAGGGTCATTCCTGAAAATAGGCATAAAACTTGTCTAGTGTACTTAACCGGTAAACAAAAACTAAATAAATAAATATGACTAGACAGTCCCATTAAAAGTGAGATGCTACATCTCAGGTGGACTATATAGGGTACATCAAGTAGAAGCTACTGTAAAATAAAAAACAATATTGTTTCTTTTATTGTTCACTGTATTTCCTTGCTTTCCCTGAATGCATTTCCTTTTTGCTCCATAGTTAGTGTTTACCATGGGTTGGCATGCAAAGTGATTCCCACCAGCAGCACATTTCTGCCACTGTTGCTGAACTCACCATAGTAGTACACTGCAGAGGTTTTTGTTGGAAATTATTTATAAGTGTGATGTCATATTTTGAGTTTCATGAAATGCAGAAGCAATATATATATACATAGACATATATACACAGAGTGTGTGTGTGTGTATATATATATATATATATATACAGGGCCGGATATTCAAACTGCGCCCACAATTGCGCAAGAGCAGGAGCCAGCACAAGTCCATTGAGCACATGCGCAATAGACGCGATATTCAAACATGGAACAAGGCCAATTGCGCATCCAGCCAATGTCTGAATATCGTACAACCTGCGCCATAAACGCCAACTACGGAAGGAAGCTGAGCAGATATGATGCGCCATAGCGCAACAAGGCCAGCCCAGCTGAGCAGTCCAGAGGTGCCATAGCGCAAGCAGAGAGCCCCCCCAGCAGCAGAGCAATGGAACTGCACAACCAGGGAGGTAGGCTGGGGCCCACCACCCATGCCACAGATGGGCACAGGAACACAATGCAGAACGAACAATACACCCCCACACCCTAAGCACAGCATCACTGGGGGAGGGATGGAATATCCACCGGCCCATGGGGACAAGCCAACAAAGCACAGCTGGGCCATGTTGCCCCAGCACACCCACTGGCAGGCTGAGACTGCCACACATAGGGGGTCGACAACCACAGTGCACAGCAGCCCCTTGTGCATAGCACACTGCTGTGACCCCAAGACACCACCCATGTGCAGTGACTGTCACTGCAGGAATCCCCATGCATCCCCCCATGGCACACTGCAACCTTGTGTACCACAGAACCATATAAGCCAGACCCACCATGAGCACCCAGCAGTGGGTGGCAGCAGATGGCAAGACCGACTGAAAGCCACTCTCACACCGGAGACACCTCCCTATGCACACACACACACACATATACCCAGGACAATACCACCCCAGATGCCATGCACACCACTGCAACTGAGCACCCATAGCCAGCTGCAAATCAGAGACCACCACAGCATTCATATCAAAATATATATATATTCAAACCAATAAATGTACAACACCAAAAGGAACAAACAGAACTATTTACATATTTACAATACAAGGGGGTAGGGGTACAAGGTAGGGTGGGCAAGGGTAGGGGTGAACAACTGGGAGAGGAAGGCAGGGTGTGAGGATGGGTGAAGATGGAGTGCGTGATGCGCAGCTAAGCGCCTGGCAGGCTGCCCTCCTGCTGCCCGTTGCTGGTCCCGGGGCCTCTGACGCCTCACGCCATGGCGCTGCATCTCCGATGAGAATGTCAAGCGTGGCAATCGACACCTGCATCAGCCGCTGTAGGGAACGTTCCATGCATCACATGATTTGGATACCTAGGACAAGGGAACAGAGTCAATGGCTGTGACTGTCCATATCCCTGAACCCCACCCATCATGCAAGACATATAGCCAAGTGCCCTGCACCTGTGATGGTATGCACCCACCCACAGTGAACGTGCACATGACATGCCCAACCAGGCAGCACCAGCTATGTGTACCAATGCACACACACACACACACACACACTGCCCATGTCCATCACAGCACAACCAAGGCTGTCAAGTGACGTGGCTACGTGGTGGGATGCTAGTTCCACAGCCATGTGCCCAGTGCATGCATGCACCACCAGTGATGCACACACAGACATGCAGTGACACTGGACAGTGATGACTGTCACCTGTGTTGTGCATGGATGTGTTGTCCATGGCTGGTGGTCATGCCCCCCCCACCAGCATGCAATAGCATCCATGATGTAATGACACTCACCCTCATCAAGCAGCTGTGGCTGCTGCTGCTGCTGCTGTGGCCCAACCATCATGCCACCTCTGGCTGCCACCTGTGCCCTGCCACGGCCCTCCTCAGCCCGGGCCTGCCTCCGCTCCTCCACGCCTGTGGGCGACAAATGTTGAGAAACACATCAGTGTGAACCCAAAGCAGACAGCCCCCTGCCCCAGTGAGTGTGCCTGCCCACACAGCCAGACCCATGCACCACACTCCTGCACACACTGACACAGCCAACCATGGTAGAGGCCTCCCCCATGCACCACCACCAATACACAGTCACACCACTACAGACAATACAGGTGCAGTGATGGGTCACCCACCTGGCCTAGGCACAATGCCCCTCCTGGCACGGGACTTGAGGCGTTCCAGCAGTTCCTGCTCCGTCCTGCGGAGGTCACTATGGCAGTGCCTGCACTGTTCTGCCGTCCTGCACCGCCCTGTGACCTGCTCCAGTGCAGTGACCACCTGCTGCCACACATGGGTGTGTGCCATGTTGAGGGGATCTCCCCCAAACAGTGGCCCAAAGTGAGGCTCCACCACAGCCACCAGGTTGGCCACCTCCAACGGACTCCACTGTGGAGCTCTCCTGCGTGCCATTACTGGAGTTGTATAGTAGGCAATATGGTGCCCTGCAGCGTGGCAACACCACGTGGAAATGTTGTGCAATAGAACACCATTAGTTCCTATCGCACTGTTCGTATAGCGCCGTCGGTTCACATCGCGCTGTCACCGAACAGCACGACAGAGCCGGACACAAGCCAGAGAACAGCGCCAGGGGGCCAAGGTCAGGCACAAGGTCAGGGATCTGTGGCGCAAGGCCACGCACAGTGCCATTGGACGTCTACATGTCCTGCGCAATCGGTCACCTGCGTGCCAGTGCCACAGTGTACTATTGCGCATTTGTGCCACAGCGCTATGAGGTGACCAGCGCTGCAGCACCACTGGCACAATGGTGGCCATGTCCTGCACTGCTCATCGCGCACAGCACGTCATCAGCATGGCAGACACCTGCGTAAGCTACCTGGGCATGCACAATGTGGTGTACTACACAGTCACTGAAATGCGCCATTGGCTCAGCTGGCTCAACCGTATTGCGCAAAGCGCAACAGCGCAATATTCAGCCGACACATGCAAATCATCTGATCAGCCATTCAAAGGCACAGTGACGCGATTAGCATCTCATTACAGTTGCTCCACTCCTAATTTGCATGCATTGTGCTATAAATGTGCGACATTGGGCTGCGCTGGCCAGATTCGGTTACTGCAGGTGAGAGGTGGGTTGCATGCTGTGTGATGTTCTGGACAATGGTCATGGGATAACGCTGTAGACTGCACAGTGACAGGTGCCACTTCCACCCATACAGACCGACATGACCGAGCAGAGCCAAGGTGAGGGTGAGGATGGTGGGCGGAGGAGGAGGCCCAACTTCACCACGGTGGAGACAGATGCCATCTTCCAGGCCTACCTGGAGGAGAAGCCACTACTGAGTGGATGGCGGGACACCCCTCAGGCCCGTGTGGCTGCATGGGAGGGGGTAGCTCGGACAGTGAACCTGCACGGAAGCCACCAGCGCTCTGTGCAGGAATGCAAAAAGAATATGGGGACAGACCGCAGGAGGGTGAAGGAGAAGGTGGCAGCCCTCAGGGCGGCACGTGCTGGCACAGGCGGGGGCCAGCCAGCGGTGGTGGAGCTGACCCCGGCTGAGGACCGACTGGCTGCATCAATGCAGTGGAGTGGTATTGAGGGCATACCAGGAGGTGGATTCCAGACAGGTGGAAGCCCATCACTGCACAGTATGACATGGTGGTGGTGTTGGGGGGGGAAGGTTGTTCACATGCACTCACATGTCCTCACTTTCTGTTACAGATCCTGTTCATCTTCAGGAGATGGTGGTGGTGGGTCCAGGCAGTGAGGAAGACCTGCCGGAGTTGGAGGAGGGTCCATCCACCTCTGTCGTCAGCCAGCATGCACTGCACCAGCATGCACGCCTGGCTGCCAACTCTGTTGTCGGTGAGTCAGGTGTGGGGGGTACACAGCCTGTGTCTCAGCAGTCTGGCATGCGACTGTGGCCTTAGCACGTACCTGCACCATTGATGATGCAAGGACTGCAATGGGCAGTGACATGTGTGTGTCCCATGACGGACACACAGCAGGCCAGCACGTGCCCCTGGGCCTAGCTCGTTCCAACGTGTGAGCCAGCATGTTGGCACAGTCCCAGGCTGTGCCTGTCAGCACCGGTGGGGCAGCACTGGTGGCTGTGCAGGTGTCCGGCACTGTTGCGGCCACAGCAGTGGAACGAGTGGTCCCTGGGGCACAGCAGTTGGAGGGGCAGCAGCAGCAGTCACCCACCAGGTCTGGGGGTACAGTGTCCAGTGGTGGCACATGCCCACCACCCTTTGATATGCCTATTCCTGGTTCTGGTGAACAGCGCCCACCCTCAAGGGGTGTTGAGCATCAGGACCTTCCATACCCTGGGGGACAGGATGCCGTTGTGGCACAGTACCCATTTGAAAAGCACACCCGCCTGCTGCGAGAATCAGTACAGCAGCAAAGGCGGGTTGCAACGTCCGTGGAGGCACTGTGCGTGGCTGTGGAGTGGCACAGCAGGGACTGTACTCTGATCCTTGCAGAGATGGTCCATATGCGGATGGATGTGACCGCTGCCATTGACAGGCAGACCCAGGCATTGGTCGCTGTCGTGGCTGCATTGGGCACACAAGCAGGTGCCCCTGTACCATGCACCCCACACAGTACGCTCTCCACTCCACGTTCCCGGCGTCATGCGACACCCAGCCTGTCGATGCCGGTTTCTGCTGTAGGCATCCCGAGCACCCCTGGTGCAGGTATGTTTGGCATACTACAGACCCCAGTGTGGACAGGGTCACGATCGCGCAGTGGGACTCCTGGTGGTCCATCGGTGCCACCCCATGTGGCCCCTGCTCAGCCTGCCAGTGCTGTTGGGTCACGGCGGGGCCGCCCATGCATCTGTGGTGGCCGTGGAACAGTGCAACATGACTGACCTGTCTCCCAGTGCGGGCCCTGTCTGGTGCTGCCCTGTGCGCCAATGTGCGTCATGGTGGGCAGTGCACTGGTGAGTGCCCTGCCCATCACGCTGACACGGACCACCTGCACACATCCCGACTGCTGTCCACAGGTGCATGTGCATGATGATGCCTGCATTGTACTGTACACCAAGGTGCAAGGGTGCCCAGCATCTGACACACATACTTGGACAGTACAGGTGGTGGGTGTGGTCTGTGGATCTGTGTGTTTGCCATGTCTGTTCCTGCTCTTCTGTGCACCTGCCCATGTACGCTTTGTGCCTGGTGTGTGTGTGTGTGTGTGTGTGTGTGTGTCCATATGACTGTTCACCCCTCCCTGATGGTGTGTTTGTGTGCCTGGTCCCTTCCACTCCTCTTGCCATCATGCACCCCTGGTGTGTTGCTCTGTGTGCCTGTGGGTTGCGCCAGGACAGTGTTGGTTGCACATAGCCCCTTGACTTACCTGTGTCGTGCATAATGCTCCTCCATGATGGTGTCCCGGTGCAACTGGGCCTGCCAGATCAGTCGGGGGTCCCGCCGTCCAAGGGGGGGCTGCTCATCACCACCATCATCACCGGCGCCGCTGGTGTCCCCATCGCTGTCCCCCTCCTGGACCTGAATGGCTATCCCACAGTCTTTGGCCATGTTGTGCAGGATACAACAGGCCAGGAATATCCCACAGGCCTTTGAGGGGCTGTACTGTAGGGCACCACCGGAGGTGTCTAGGCATCGGAAGCGTGCCTTGAGCATCCCAAACACCCGCTCAATGATGTTGCATGTGGCGGCATGCGCCTCATTATAGCGTTGCTGCGATGGGGTCATGGGGCACCGGTATGGTGTGAGCAGCCAGGGATGGAGTGGATATCTGCTGTCACCTGTGTGGAGATGGTGGAGATGAGTATCATGTTCAGGTCCATATTGCCAATATCTCTGTATGCCACTACCATAGCACCTGTGGCATTCCCACCCTTGCCCCATTTTGCAATGCCTACATGCGTACTCACCCACTAGATGGCCTGTGGGGATGTCCCCACTCTTGAATCGATGGCACAGTGTGGACTGATACCATATGAAGGCATCATGTGCTCCACCAGGGTGTGTGGCACAGACATTGATTATGCGCCCAATGGCATCACACACCACCTGGCAGTTGACACTGGAATAGCCCTTCCTGTTCCTATATGCAGCCCCATCAGGGCCAGGTGGCGTGCAAATGGTCACATGGGTGCAGTCTATGGCCCCTAGCACTCCAGGCATACGTGCTACCCTGTGGAACCCCTGCATGTTTGCTGTACGCTCTGCCGCGGTGCTGGGGAAATGGATGTGCTCCGCAGCATGTGGCAGCAGTGCGCTGAGGAATTGGGTGAGGATGCGTGACGTGGCCGACTGTGTGATGCCTGTGGTGTCCCCTGTCGGCCTCTGGAAGGTGCCCGTGGTGAGCAGGCACATGCAGGCTGTCACCTTGGTCTCCACCGACAGAGCGTGACTCCTTCATGAGGGTGCCTGCATCACATCACTGCACAGCTCACAGAGCTGCCTCAGTATTGCCCTGTTCAGGCGGTACCAGCCCACGATCTCCACATCTGTGTACAGCTCAAAGCTGATGCGGGCACGGTACTGCCTGTTGGGGGCGTACCACCGATGGGCCCTTCCACAGCCACGTCCCCCTGCAGCATGCATTCTCACCCCCCTCATTACAGCTTCCATGTGGAAGCTGGCACTGTCCATCTCCCTGGCTTGTGACCCCTCTGGCTGATGTTGCTTTGTTACCCCCGCTGTCCTGACTGCTACCTTCACTGCACCGGGTACCCCCGCTGGCCTCTGCAGCCTATGGCCCACACAACTTCCCTTGCCTGCCCTGTTCTGGACTGTCGCTGTCTGTCTCTCTCTGTCTGTCTCACTTGGCATCCCTGTAGCGTTCTTGCGCCTCTTACTTGAGCCTTTTTATTTTGGCTCATTTCCGCTGTGGCTCACCTTCCGGTTGTTCCGCTATTGCACATTGCGCAAACCTTTGAATATCGCATTGCGCTTTTTATGCATGGATCCACCCCCTTTGGTTGCGCATGCCTTCATTTGCATTGTGCTGTTGCTCAGCCTGTTTTCAGTGGCGCAACTGCCTCCTGATAAATATTGCAGAATGGTGCAAATTCGGACTTGGCAAGGTGCAACCCTGTAGCGCAAGGCGCAACCCTTTTGAATATCCCACCCACAGTATATATTACAGTGGCACGGTCGTGCCACTATAGTTAGGGTTAAGTAGGCACCCAACCTTTGCACCTTAATAACATTGCAACTGTTCAACAGAGTTGCACAAAATTTAGAATGCATGGTCTCGTACAGGAGGTCTCTTGATCTGCCAAGTTGTGTTGTGATCAGACTTGCAGTTTTTGTGCAGCAAAGCACCAAACAAATGTGTTTTTCACTTTTATTTGCCCATTTTTGCTGATTTGTGTCCATCGCGCTGCGGCCACACCATTTGGAATTTTGGTCTGAACTGTTCAGGGTAGAAAGAGATTTGCCCAAAGAACAATCCAGCATTGGTTTGGTGGAAAAATATTAGTCCATGTAAACGTTATTTAATTTTGAATTTTCAGGTTCTGGGCATGCTCAGTTCAGTCTGAGATTTATATGTATGTTTTGTGAAAGGGGATTGGGCTTGCGATTGAGGATTTTGTTACCTCATGAATGAGGATTTATAAAATCCCCGTTCATGAGGAAAACTTCCCCTTTCACGAGCCACCATTTTGTTTTCATTTTTCCCCACAAACAAAATGAGGCAGATATTAGAAAGCTGAAAGAACAGTTGTTGCTGGCTGACCAAGCTCATTGTGCTGAGATGGAAGGAATGAAGACAGAGATCACCCAGCTGACAAGGGAGCTGCACCAGCGAGACATCACCATCGTGGCAGTCAGTGGGTCTACCTCCAACATGGAGTGGCAACTACAATTAGAAATGGAGAAGGCTAAAAGGAAAGTGTCAGAATGCGAGGTAATGAATGCCAGAGGTAGTCCGGCATTAAGTGTCTGTGTGTCTCCATGGTATCCCTTAGCTTTAGGTGTAAAGGTTTTGATCATACCAAATGCTGATTGTGTCTTGCAGTATGAGGGAGAGTACTGCCCTGCTGGTGTCTCCAGCTCCTTACTCAAAGCTGTTTTCATATGAACATATGAAGGAAGCCGGCATATACAGGCCATGAAGGTCTAGCTCGTCTGCTCAATTCTGCAGCTTGTGGTTTACACCACAGTTGCCTCTCCCCCAACCCTATTCCTTTCAGGGATGAGTTCTCCCCTTGGGTCGAGTTTCCCCTAGTAATTATTCTGCCCTTGACTCTATCCCATCCCCTCTTAAAGCTGTCCACTGTCTTATGTGAAACCAGCTCCTCTGGGAGTTTATTCCACTCCTCCACCACCCTCTCTGTGAAGTAGTTCCTCCTCAATTCCCTCCTGAACCTTCCCCCCCAGCTTCATTCTGTGTCCCCAAGTGATCCCCTTCCTTTTCAGCCTGAACAAGTGGTATGTATCTTCCCTTCCTTATTTGTGCCCTTTAAGTATTTAAAGGTCTCTGTCATGTCCCTCCTGTCCCTTCTGTCCTCCAGGGAGTACATGTTGAGCTCCTCCAACCTTTCCTCATAGGGCTTCCCCCATCCCCTTTATCATTTTGGTCACCCTTCTCTAGACCCTCTCCTGGAGCTTGATGTCCCTCTTTAAGTAGGGTCACTAGAACTGCATGCAGTACTCCAAGTGTGGCCTCACCATTGATCTGTACAATGGTAGAATAACTTCCTCACTTCTGGAGGTGATCCCTCTGGTAGTGCACCCCAACATCCTGTTGGCCTTGGCTGCTGCCCTCCTACACTGCTCAGAGTGATTCAACCTCCCTGCTTATATGACACTCAGATCTTTTTCTTCTTCAGAGACCTTTAACCTTTCTACACCTAGATAGTAGCTGTACCCAGGGTTCTTGAACCCAAAGTGCATGACCTTGCACATCTTGACATTGAATCCCAGTTGGCAAGTCCTTGACCATTTCTCTAGTGTATCCAATTCCCTTTGGAGAACCCCCCCCACCACCATCCACTGCTGCATCAATTTTGGTGTCATCTGCAAACGGGCTAATTTTGCTCTCAATCCCTCCTGTTATATCAGCAGCAAAGATGTTAAACAGTGCAGGCCCTTGGATGGAGCCTTGTGGGACCCTACTGATGACTGCTGTGGGCTTTTGAGAGCTCCCCCTACCACCACCCTCTGATGCCTATCACTCAGACAGTTTTCTATCCAACAAATCAATTTTTCACCTGCTCCCAGGGTCCTCAGTTTACCCACTAGCCCTCCATGTGGCACAGAGTTGAAGGTTTTGCTGAAATACAAGTATAGGACATTAACTTCCTCCCCCCATCCAATGCCCTAGTCACCCACTCGAACAAGTTGACCAGGTTTGTTTGACAGGGCCTCCCTTGGATGAACTTGTGCTAATGTTCATCCTGCAGGCCATTCTTCTACATGAATATCACCAGCCTTTCCTTCATGATGGACTCCATTAGTTTAGACACCACGGATGTGAGGCTGACTGGTCTATAACTCCCTGTGTCATACCTTGGACCACTCTTATGGATGGGCACCACATGTGCTAACCTCCACTCTAATGGCACACATCCTGCTTGTAAGGAAGTACTGAACACATCCATCAGGGGTGTTGCCAGAACTTCTGCCAACTTCTTCAGCACGTGAGGATGTATCCCATCCAGTCTGGGTGCCTTATCTGTTCGTATGGAGTTAAGGCCAGCCAGCACCTTTCCATTGGGATATCACAGTTGGTTATCCCTTCCCCTCTCACCCCCCTCCCATATCCCTTCCCTGATGGGATGAGACCATCTCTCTCTTTCTCTCTCGTAAAGACTGAGCAGAAGTACTCATTAAGTACCTCTGCTTGTTCTGCCCCTTTTTCAGCTCACCCATCATCCTGAGGAATCTTGGCATAGCGTTGGACAGCAGTCTGACACTTAAACATCAGGTGTCAGCCATCGTCCAAACCTCATTTTACCATCTGAGGAATATCACTAGGATAAAGCACTTGATTTCCCCTAGTGATCTGCCAGCACTGGTCCATGCTTTTGTGACCTATTGCTTCGATTACTGCAATGCCCTCTACCTAGGGCTGCCAGGGGTAGATCTTCACCGCCTGCAGCTAGTGCAGAATGTGTCAGCCAGGTTGTTTACTGGCCTGTCTAGGTCATGTCATATTACTCCTGTGTTCTGCTATCTGCACTGGCTGCCAATTAGGTGGCGGATCTCCTTCAAGGTTGGTTTGCTGACCTATAAATTCTTACAGGGTTGGGGCCCAGCTACCTGCAAGACCTCCTCTAACCCTACCACCCTTCTTGCCCCATCCACTCCATGGACGAGTGATTGCTGGAGGTTCCAGGAGTTTGTTTACAGTCAGCAGCCTGTACTTTCGCATATGTGGCCCCAACTTTCTGGAACTCTCTACCTCACCATATTTGAGAGAGTCAAAATCTGGAACATTTTAGGAGGGAGTCAAAAACCTACTTATTTAGTACACCATTCTAAGAATAAAAAGAATTTTATTGATTTATAATGATTATGGATTGTTTTACTGCTGCTATATTTGTGATTTTTAATTGTTTTAATGTAGAGCGCTTTGATTCACAATGAGATTTGCAGTCTAGAAATAAAAATTGATTGATTAATTGATTGACTGATTGACTGAAAATGTTGTAGCTTGGCCCATGGATGTCTTCTCTTGTAAGTTAAGCATGGGTTTTGTTCAGGGTTACGCCGTCTACAAACCCATGCCTTTGGCTTCCTTCATTTTCATCAAAAAACAGCCATTTTGAATTTTAAAATTCTTCGTTTGAGACTTGCTTCCAATCCTCATTCGCAAGGAGACAAAATCCCCTTTCGTGAGCCGATCCCCTTTCGCGAGGTAACAAAATCCTTGATCATGACTTAGGGATCAGATGGCCCTATCTTGCAAACAAGGATCGGCTTGCGAATGGGGATTTTATCAACTCACAAAGGGGATCGTGGCTCGATGAAAGGGATTTTTGACAAAAGCTCTCATAAGGGATTGGTTTTTGAATCCCCTTTCATGAGCTGTCAAAATCTCCTTTCACAAGCTGATCCCCTTTCATGAGCTGACAAAATCCTTGATCGTGATTTCCAGTCCAGATGGTCCTTCTCACAAACAAGGATTGGCTCGGAAACAGGGATTTTGTCACCTCACAAAAGGGGATCGATTCGTGAAAGGGGATTTTGGCAGCTCGTGAAAGGGGATTGTTTTTTTAAATCCTCTTTCATGATGTGCCAAAATTCTCATTCGCGAGCTGTCAAAATCCATGATCATGATTTCCAGACCAGATGGCCGAAATCTGATGAACAAGGAGTTCTCATGAAAAGGAATTTTGACAGCTCACAAACAGTGATTGACCTCGCTGTTACCAACCCCTGGCCCACAAACCTCGGGCAGCCCAGCATGCAGAGAGGATCTCCCTATTCAGGAACTCGTGAGCAGGAGTAAGGGTTTCCAGAAGACTTATCAGCCTTTCTTTTCCCAGTGGGAGGGTGGATTCTGTAGTTTTGAGTTCCCATGACTCTGCACTACTTTCAGTATTTAAATCCCACCACGGCCACTGGCTATGTCTTGGCTAAGTAGTTTGGGTACGATAGCCAGGCGGTTCTGTATTTTTAGGCACACAGCCTTTTCAAAATCATTCTGTTTAAAATGTTAAATCACACAGCCAGAGCCTAGGCAAAGTTGAGAAGAAAATTATAAAAGTTTACCTAACATAAAAGCAATACAGAAAAGTCTACAATTTGGAAGAACTTTGAAAGACAGACAATAACAAAAGTAAAACTGGATGGTTCACAGAAAACACTAAATACCGTATTCTAAACTATACCTTGTTTTGATGTTAAAGTTCAGGCAATATTTCAAATGTCCTGATAGAGATGATAGTTCATTAGGCAACAGATTGTGTAGCAAGTCCTTAATCCAAGTCTCTGGATGTCCTTTTAAAAAGGCTTCAGATGTTGCTTTGGTGCAAAGTCTTGGCTTCCAGAATTCTGACTTAAAAATCAGAATTTTCTGTTCAGTATGTGGCAAGTCAAACTTTCCACACACTCAGAACTGGTTTTTGAGATTTTCCCAGGCCTACACATATACTTCTGGCTACAAGTATATGCCATCTGGAAACAGGCGATCTGCCTTTCAACTAAACTGGTTTTCAACTGCTCTGCATTCAAATTGTGTGTCTGATCATATACTTGAGGGTCATTTTAGGACACATCCACCTAATTTTTTTCTCTGGGGTGTGGTTAATGATTCCAGGACAATACAGATATTAGGGTGCAACAGTTTACCTTTCTCTGTAGGTGTCACTGTGGTTCCATGTGAATTCCAGTGACATCTGGTACATGCATTTGGCCTAACCCCGGACCTCTTCCTGTCATGGAAAGCTAGATACCCAGTTTTCTCTAAAAGTTGTGATTTCCGAGCTCCATAAAACTTTCTCCCTTACCTAGAGATGTACCAGATCCACCCTAGCCATTAGAATAATTAAGGCTATTTCTTTAATTTCATTCCTAAAGCCTTTTAAAGAGACAGTGTCTTAATTCCAAAGTACAGTACAGCATATACAAGATGGAACCACATAAATGTTTATAGGCCTATCATGCAACATTCCTCCCTCCTAAAACAGAAACTGGGGGGAACATGCTGCTATTGGAGGCAGTTCTTCTCAGTTCCGTTATAGATCCAGTATGTGGGATAGGCCATCTGTGTTCCCATTTTTGGATCCAGGCCTATACAAAATCTTCATGTCATAAGCCTGCAAGGCAATACCCCATCTCAGAAGTTTCCCATTTGTTTTCCCCATTTGGCCCAACCATATTAATGGGTTGTGGTCCGTTTGGACCTTAGAATGCCTCCCATAAAGGTATGGTTCCAGTTTTTTTAATGCCCAAACGAAGGCGAGACATTGCTTCTCCACAGTTGAATAGGCTTGTTCCCATGGAAGCAGCTTCTTGCTTAAGTATACAATGGGGTGATCTCTTCCCTGATGGAATACTTGGCTGAGGACTGCCTCTATTCCCACATCTGAGGCATCTGTCTGCACCACAAATGGCCTGTTGTAGTCTGGGCTAGCCAGCACCGAGGCCCTACACAGTGAGGATTTCAGCTGCTTGAAGGCTTGCTCACAGTCTGCATCCCAGTTTACCTTCCTAGGCTTATTCTTTGTCAGCAACCCGGATAAAGGAGCAGCCAGGGAACCATATTTGGGAACAAATTTTCTATAATATCCTGCTGTCCCAAGAAAGCTCCTGACTTGTCTCTGGGTTTCAGGTGTAGGTCATGATGCAATAGCCTCTATCTTTGCTTGGTTTGAGCAAAGTTGGCCTCACCCCACCACATGTCCCAAATAAGTGACCTCTGCCATGGCCACCAGACACTCTTCTGCCTTAATAGTCAGACCTGCAGCCTGTATTTGGCCTAACACCTCCCTCAGGTGTATCAGGTGTTTCTCCCAGCTGTTACTGAAGATAGCAGTATTGTCTGGGTAGGCGACTGTAAAGTCCTCCATATCCTGTAACACTTGATTTACTAACTGCTGGAATGTAACAGGGGCATTCCTCATCCCAAACGGCATGACCTTGAACTCGAACAGGCTGATTGGGGTGATGAATGCTGACCTTTTCCTAGCCCTGTCAGTCACTTCCACCTGCCAGTACCCCTTTTGTCAGGTCTGCTGTAGTCAAGTATGTCACCCCTCCCAGTTTGTTAAGCAGTTCGTCTGTGCATGGCATTGGGTGGGTGTCAGATTTTGTAATGGCATTAAGCCCAAGATAATCTATGCAGAACCATGTAGTCCCATCCAGTTTTGGTACAAGGACTACAAGTGAGGCCCAGGGGCTGTAGGATTTCTGAATCACCCCTAGATCCAGCATCTTCCCCACCTCCCTCCCAATGTCTTTGAGAACTGTCTCTGACACCTGGTAAGCTATCCTATGTATGGGTGCTTGGGTCCCCATGTCTATGTCATGCATCACTAGCGATGTCTTTCCTGGCTTTGCCATAAATAAAGGGACAAAGTCTCATAAAAGGGTCCTCAATTCTTGGCCCTGTCCAGGTGTCAACTGGGGTGACAGCATGATGGTCTCTACAGATGACACCCGCTTGTTCTTGGCTAACAGGTCAAGAAAGGGGTCTTCCCCACCTAGCTCCTCTCCAGGACTGCAAACCACAAGTACCATGTCAGCCCTATTAAAATACGGCTTCATCATGTTCACATGATACATCCTGTGAGTGTGTTTTCAGTCAGGTAACTCTACAATGTAGTTAGCATCATTTACCTGCCAGACTACCTTATATGGACCTGCCCACTCAGCTTGCAGCTTGTCCTTTTGTACCGGAATCAGAACCATTACCTCCTGTCTTGCCCCGTATGAACTAATTCTGGCTCCACGATCATACCAGATCTTTTGTTTGTACTGGGAAGCTGCCAGGTTGCTCTGGGCCACGCCCGTAAGCTCCTTCAGCGTCTCCCTGAATTTTACCACATACTCCACTATGGGAGTCCCCTGGGTGGCATGCTTATCTTCCCAGTCCTCTCGTGTTAAATCTAGGGGTTCCCCTCACCCTGCTTCCATACAAGAGCTTGAAGGGTGAAAACCAAGATCGACTCCTTGTCACTTCCCTGTAGGCAAACAACAGGTAGAGCAGGCATTTCTCCCAGTCCCACCCTTGCTGTTCTGAAAATGCCATAAGCATAGCTTTTAGGGTCCCATTAAATCTCTCTCTACAAAACCATTGGCTTGTGGGTAGTAAGGCATTGTGTGCCTCTGTATGACACCACACTTCTCCCACAAACACTTCATTAGGTCCGACATGGAGATACCCCCTCGATCAGAGATAACCTCCTGTGGAAACGTTACACGGGAGAAAATCCTCAGCAAAGTATCTGCCACTTTGTCTGCCTCAGTGGAGGACAGCGCAATGGCTTCCGGATAGCGGGTAGCATAATCAACAACTGTCAATATACTTTTTCCTGAGGAATTGGTGTATTCAAAGGACCCACAATATCAATTCCAACCTTCTGGAATGGCTTCTCCACAGGTGGCAAGGGAATCAGGGCAGCCTTGGCTTGGTTTCCAGCCTTCCCTATTTCTTAACAATGGTGACAGGATTTGCAGTATTCCTTCACCTGCTTGGTAATATTGGGCCAGTAGAAATTGCGGGCTAAGCGCTGCATAGTGCGAGCAATACCCAAATGTACAGACATGGGAATATCATGAGCTACCTTAAGCAATAACCCACGATACTCCTGGGGAACCAGAAGCTGCCTGCCCATCACCCCTCCCTCTGTCCTGATGTCCTGTGTGTATAACAGTCCACTGTCCCAAAACACTCTGGCCCAGATATTCAAAAGAGTTGAGCCATGCGCAATAGGGTTGCGCCTGCGCAAGTCAAAATTGTGCCATTCTGCGATATTCAGCAGGAGGCAGTTATGCCCCAAAATGCCTGCGATTATTCATCCGGTCCACTGGACCACCAGGAATATTGACTTTTGGGTTATTGATGCCCGCGATCGGGCTAATGGGGAGAATACAGTTAGCCCATGATCGGGCTACTGGGGGTGTATTACAGTAATGCCCTCAATCGGCTAATGAGGGATGCTGTTATGCCTGCTTCGGCCAATGGGGGACTACTGTTATGCCCGCGGACATTTTACCCATGGTCCACTGGACCACCAGGGATTGAGACGCATTGTCCCTTGCGGGACGTCCCATGATCGGGCTGCAGGGGCGCTGGTCCAGACGGGCTGCTGCCTGGCAGGGCACCTGGCGAAGTCGGGGATCGGCGCACCTGCATGCTAATGGCATGCAAATGGGGCCGTAATCAGATGCAAATGGCCCCCCATGCGCCTTGCATAAATTATGGCCCCATTTGCATGTCACCCTTTGAATATCGCAGGTGCTGTGCATAGCGCAATGGAACTTGCGCCACCACATCTCAATGCTCCATTCTGACCACTTGCGCTGTCAAAGTTCCACTGCGACATGCACAGTGGGGGTGGCCTGGGGGCGATATTCAAAGCAGTTGCGCCATAGCACAACTCTGTTGAATATCGCCCTGGCCACACCCCTGCGCAACTATTTTGAGCAGTGCAGGGACTTGTGCCACAAACTGGCGCAGTTTGAATATCTGGGCCTCTATGTTTTCTGTCACCTTCCTGTATCCCATCAGACTCTGCACAGGCCCTCAGCTTCTCTAAGCTAGGGTTTGTCCATTGTGCTGCTGCTAAGTATTTCAACTTATCCAGAGCATGGGGCATGCCCCCATCAGTTCCCAGGTTGAGGTATATAGCTGTAGCTGTAGGGGACTCAGTAACACAACCTTCCCCCTCCCCTGGGCTATGTGTCACCCCTCCCTCCTGACAGAAACCTTCAGTAGTAATTGGATTAACTGCCACTAGGGGAAGTTCCACCACTCTCTTATTACCCTCTTTTACAAGAGCTACAGCTTGGCTGGCCTGTCTCCCAACCTCTCCTGTCTGAATTTCTGTGGAGTCCTGAAGATCACAGGAGTCTCTATTCTTTTGGCTTCTGGTCACAGCACAAACCACTCCCTGTGGAACATCATTTCCCACAATAACATCAATAATAAGTTTTTCAGCTACAGCCATCTTCCTTACCCCTTCACCTGCATCTCCCCAATCCAGGGTAACACTGGCTAATGGATATGTTTTCCTTTCCCCTGTGTAATCCCTCACAGAGACAAACTGATTTGGCAGTATTTGTCCAGCCCCCACCAAATCCCCTTTCATCAGGGTAAGGAATGCTCCTGTATCCCTTAGCCCTCTAGTGTGTACCCCATTCACCATGATTGGGTGAATGTGCCCCCTCATATTGTCAGGGAGAGACTAAGCTATACTGTTGTCTCTATTGTCTCTGATTGCACAGGCCCTTATACCTTCTGAGCTTTCTTAGGAGACTGCCTAGACAGATGGCCTATCTGGTGACAATAACAGCATTCATTATGTTTCTTGTCCCCAATCTCCCTTTTGGGCACCTGGGTATTCCCTTCTTTTTGCAGGGGCCCCTGTGGTTTTTGGTTGTCCAAAATGCCCACTTTCCCCTTTCATCCCTGAATTCCCCTTGGGAGAAGCCCTGCTTCGAGCATGGTGATCCGCCAGCTCTGTAGCCTCTTTGGCAGTCTTAGGATCTCTGTTCTGTAGCCAAAACTTCAAGTCAGGTGAGCAAATCCAATAAAACTGTTAAAGCAATATCACCCCGTCAGTAGCTTCAATTAGAATCTGCTTTTACCCCCTTCCACCAACATTTTAAATATTGATGATGTTTTGTTGCTACCTCCTCAAAGCTCATTTCCAGCCCCTTTCTGAGCTTCCAGAACTTGGCTCTGTATGCATCAGGGTTCAGATCATATTTTGTTAATAAAGCTACTTTTTTTTTTTTTGCTTCTACTTTTTACCTCCTTGTGGCCACCTGGCCTGCTCCCCTCCTGTCCTCACATCCTTCACAGAGGACATCCAGCCACCATCTGCCTCTACCACTAGCACCCTGACTCCTGCAGCTCCCCCCGCAGTGGGGCTGCAGGGAGCTCCCAGCTCCCCGTGGAACATGGATCTAGATGGGTGCCACATTGAAACTCAAGGACGGCCAACAAGCCACTCACATCCGGTGCCATCTCCCTTTTTCATTAGTTTAGTGCCCCAGAGTAGAGGACGTGCAGGGACATTGGCAGAGGGGAGCATGCATGCATCCATATGCGCTTCCTCCAGACGTCTGCCCTCTGCTCCACCCCCTATGCACAGTGGAGCATGATTGTCCCCCAGCCTCTGCCAGGAGGCAGCCGCATGCCAACTGTAATGGACCCCACCTCCCTGGAGAGGGAGAGCAGTCCAGCAGATGCTTGATCCCTCTCCTACCCTGCCAACCCCTGGTGACCCATGCTTGTTCCCGAACACCGGTCGCCAGCATTGTGTGAGGTGTGGCGACCAGTGCCTCATCCCTCAGCACCACCAGGCTGGCAATAAAGCAGTTTTTAACTTGTCAAAATCTTTACTTTTGACATGGTCCATCTGCCCCAATGCTTCCCTCCCCTTGCCAATAAGTAGTGGAGACAGGTGAAAGCTCCAGGTCTCTTCGGGCAGATTGGCCTGGATACAGACCATTTCAAATGAATTTAAAAACATGTCCATATTCTCCCCCTCTTTAAACTCAGCAAATCATTTTGAATTTAACTTATACCCCAGTCCTGGAGGTTCACGCCCAAATCCACCACTTACCTGCTCAGGGGTTGTTGTCAGTTGGAGCATCAGCTTTTTCAGCTCGAACTCTCTCTGTCACAGCCATTCATCAGCCTCCACCTCCACCTGGTGCTGCCTTTCTTCCACCTCCACCTGGTGCTACTGTTCTTGAGCCTCTCTCTGCTGCCATCATTCCTCCACCTAGCACTGTCATTCTTTGGCCTCTCTCTGTTGCCGTTGGTCCTCCATTTCCATCTTGAACCTTTTTTGCTCCATCTCAAGCTGTTTCTCCTGCATCCACAGGCTCCTCAGCTCAAGCTCTTGGTTTGTAGATGGCTTCTTCTCCCCTGGGCTCTGGACCTCCTACAGTAAGTCACCACCTCTGGCACTAAGTGGGTGGCACTTCCTCCATCTCAGCTGCCAGAAGAGCCTCCATGAGTTGTCTTTTATTTTTGTTTTCACTAGGAATGCCCTTCTCCCCACAGATCTTCCTCAGTTGTTCCAGGTTCATCTTGCTGTACCAAACAGACATTCTTCTATCTACAGTACTCTGTTCAAACAAAAATTCAAACAGGATAGGGTCTATTGTCTGCAAACAAATTTCTTTTTCCCCTTTCCAAATGATGCCTTTGATTATGTGATGATTTTGCAAGACCATTCAAAATCCCACCACTGCCACCAAATCTGTCACGTGCCCCTGGCCCCCAAACAGGACCTCCTGTTTGCAGAGAGGATCCTCATATTCAGGAACTCGTGAGCAGGAGTAAGATTTCCAGAAGACTTACCAGCCTTCCTTTTCCCAGTGGGAGGGTGGATTCTGTAGTTTTGAGTTCCCTTGACTCTGCACTACTTTCAGTATTTGAATCCCACCATGGCCATTTGAGGCATCTTGCCTAAGTAGTTTAGGTACGATAGCCGAGCATTCTATTTTTTAGGCACACAGTCTTTTCAAAACCCTTCTGTTTAAAATGTTAAATCGCACAACCAGAGCCCAGGCAGAGTTGATAAGAAAATCATAAAAGTTTACCTAACATAAAAGCAATACAAAAAAGTCTACAGTTTGGAAGAACTTTGAAAGGCAGACAATAACAAAAGTAAAACTGGATGGTTCACAGAAAACACAAGATACTGTATTCTAAATTATACCTTGTTTTGATGTTAAAGTTCAGACAAGATTTCAAATGTCCTGGTAGAGATGACAGTTCATTAAGCAACATAATTGTGTGGTAAGTCCTTGATCCAAGTCTCTGGATGTCCTTTTAAAAAGTCTTCATATGTTGCATTGGTACAAAGTCTTGACTTCCAAAATTCTGACTTAAAAATCAGAATTTTCTGTTCAGTATGTGGCAAGTCAAACTTTCTACACACTGAGGACTGGTTTTTGAGATTTTCCCAGGCCTACACATATACTCTGGCTACAAGTATATGCCATCTGGAAACAGGTGACCTGCCTTCCAACTAAACTGGTTTTCAACTGCTCTGCAATCAAAGTGTGTGTCTGATCATATACTTGAGGGTCATTTTAGGACACACCCACCTAATTTTTTTCTCTGGGGTGTGGTTAATGATTCCAGGACAATACAGATATTAGATGCAACAGTTTACCTTTCCCTGTAGGTGTCACTGTGGTTCCATGTTAATCCCAGTGACATCTGGTCCATGCACTTGGCTAAACCCCTGACCTCTTCCTGTAATGGAAAGCTAGATACCCAGTTGTCTCTAAAAGTTATGATTTCCAGGTTCCTTAAACTGTCTCCCTTATCTAGAGATGTACCAGATCCACCTTAGCCATTAGAACAATTAAGGCTATTTCTGTAATTTCATTCCTTAAGCCTTTTAAAGAGACAGTGTCTTAATTATAAAGTACAGTACAGCATGTAAAAGATGAAATCACATAAATGGATATAGGCCTGTCATGCCACATTCACGAATGTGGATTTTGACACCTCACAAACTAGGAATTTTAAAACTTCCCCAGTGCATAGCAAATAAACAGTTTGGTGTTTTGGCTTGAGATTTTCAGGGTCTAAAGGGGATGTCCCAGAGATGTGAATTATGCTGTTTAGGTGCAAACATTTTCATCGGTTCTGTAGATATGCCATTATGAAGTTGAGATAGTTCTCATAGGATAACATTATGGCACCTGCAGTGCCTTTCAGTGCCTGTATCTCAGAAATGATTCGAGATACGGGTTTTTTGCTCCAGGTAGCTAGGTGAACTGAGCATGTGTGGAGGTTTCAAAGTAATGATTACAACTGCAGTGGAATTTTTCCCATAGCTGCTACGGTTAATGAGATATTGGCAAATTACTGTTACAAGGGTTCCTTTTCAGCCATATAGGGCAGTTTTATGCGTCCGTAGTTATGTGTAAGTGGGAGCACGTGCCCACAGACACATATCATTATGCAAAAATGGGCAGCTTGAAGAGCACACAGGGCCTAGAGGGGCCATGCTCCCACCAACATATGCCAGTTATTAGTTACATTACACTCTCTCAAAAAGTGAGGAAATTCATTGCAAAAACGTTGTTAATGCATCAGTTAGGGTATAAGTGACAACATTTGGAAACTCAGGTGATAAGGTTTACACCTAACATCCCCCATCCTACCACCCAACCCCCACCCACCACAGCAGACCAATGGGTGATGGGGTGTGCCTTAGGGTTGTTGGGCCCCTAATTATCACCCCGTTCTCCTATACTGTATCATGTGAGCTTTTGCACATGGAATGTGTGAGAGTTAGGGTCAACAACCATAGGCACACCCTGTCACCTGTTGGTCTGTGGTGGGTGGGGGTAAGGGTGGGGTGGGTGGTAGGGCATGGGGGGTTAAGGTGTCAACCTAATACCTCATTTCCTACTTTTGTCACTTCAACCCTAAATGATGCATTAACAAAGTTTTTGCAATGAATATATATATAAATATATACAGGCTGGCAGTATAGCCTAGAGGTTAGAGGAACGAGGTGTGAACGAGCTGGATACATCCAGCAGACCAGACCTGAGTTTGATTCTCACAACCTTCACTTGCATACTGTGTGACTCTGAGCAAGTCACTTAACCACCCAGTGCTCCCAGGTCGCCCCTGAAAACAGGCACTTGTGCCTAGTGGGCCTTACCCGCTTACCAAAGACTATAATAAAAAAAAATATATGTATGCTGTTTAAGAGTGAGAGGGCAATAACATTATTCTCAAGTGGTGTGACCAAGAGTTAATTATGAAAGTCCTGCAACATAGCATTGTGATAAACTGTATATTTTGTGTCAGGTTGTTGTGTATGCAATTTATACAACATCTATTTAAAAGTTGTAACTTTTTTTAATGTACTCTTTATGCCCCCATTCTCCATCTCCTCCTTCTGTTCTGTACATCCAGGTAACTCCCGATTCCCCTGACTCCCCAAGCTACAGCCACTTAGCTCCATGGAGCCTTGGTTTTATTCTCTAGGTAGGGTTGGGATGGGAGGAACAATGATGTTATAGTGTGCCCATGTACACTGTATGAAGGAAGCCATAGTGGAGGTAACAAACCAATTCATTAGGATAGTGGCCAAAGGGAAAAGAAGAAGGAAACCACTATGGTTTTCTAAAGAGGATGGAGACAAAGTAAGGGCTAAAAGGCTGAGTTTCAGAAAATGTAAGTGGACCTAAAGGGAGGAGAACAGGGAGGTGTACCTTGAATGTCTAAGGGAAGCAAGGAAAGCTGTAAGGAGAGCTAAGGCACAAACAGAGGAGGGTTTAGCACAGACAGTGAAAAAAGGGGACAAGACACTCCATAGGTACATCAGTGACAAAAGAAAAAATGGGGGGAAGGGGTAGTGAGGCTCAAAGGGAAAGAAGGAGAATGTAAGGATCTAGACAAGGCAGAAATACTGAACAAATACTTTTGCTCAGTATTCACTAAGGAGGGGGAGGGTCAAGGGCTACAGTTGGCTGGCAGAGGCAATGGAGGGGGGAAGTGGACACACCAGTCCATTCACTGTGGAGAGAGTTCTGGAAGAACTCACAAAGCTGAAGGTGGATAAAGCCATGGAGCCAGACAGAGTACACCTAAGGAAATTAGGGGCGCTGCAAAGAGAATGTATAGCACCTCTGGAGGCCCTGTACATAGAGTCACTCAACACAGGGGTGGGTCCAGAGGACTGGAGGAGGGTGCATGTAGTACTACTAAACAAAAGCGGCAGTAAGGAGGAGGTGGGGAACTACAGGCCAGTCAGCCTCACCTCAGTGATGAGGAAGATCATGGCGACACTGCTGAAAGAAAGGATAGTGGCAAACCTGGAATCCAGGGGAGCCTAGGACCTGAGGTAACATAGTTTACAGCAGGGAGGTTGTGTCAAACAAATCTGATAGATTTTTTTGATTGGATGACTAGGGAAGTTAATCAGGGAGGGGCAGCAGACATCACCTACCTAGATTTCAACAAAGCCTTCAACACCGTCCCACATAGAAGGCTGGTTAGCAAGATGGGAAGTTTGGACATGGGACAAAGGGTGATACACTGGGCTAAAAACTGGCTGACAGGCAGGAGGCAGTGGGTGGTGGTAAATGGGATCCAATCCAGGGAGAGAGGGGTGACCAGTGGAGTACCACAGAGATCAGTACTGTGACCAGTCCTGTTCAATGTCTTCATTAGCGACATTGCAGAGGGGCTAGAAGGAAATGTCTGCCTATTTGTGGATAACATCAAGATCTGCAACAGAGTAGATACTCCAGAAGGGGTTCAGAAAATGAATAGGGACCTGGAGAAGCTTGAAAGATGGTCGGAGACATAGTAACTGAGGTTCAATGATAAGAAGTGCAAAATAATGCACCTAGGTAGAGGGAACCCTGAGGAGAGCTACAGAATGGGGGGAGGAACTGACTGTCACCAAAGAGGAAAGGGACCTAGTAGTCATCATCTCTGATGACATCAAGGTATCAAAGCAATGTGCAAAGGCTGCAGGGAGGGCCAATGGCATACTGGGATGCACAGGCAGGGATATCACTAGCAGGAGGAGGGAGGTGGTGATGCCATTGTATAAAATATTGGTAAGGTCTCATCTGGAGTACTGCATGCAGTTCTGGAGGCCACACCTGCACCAGGATATAAACAAGGTGGAGGCTATCCAGAGAAGGGTGACAAAGATGGTGCAGGGCTTGCAACACAAAACACATGAGGAGAGATTAGGGGACCTCAATATGTACTCACTGGAAGAGAGGAGAGAGCGGGGTGATATGATAGAAACTTTAAAATACCACATGAGTATAAATAAGGTGCAGGTGGGGGACCATTTCCAAGGGAGAAAAAGTACTAGAACAGGTGGGCACATTATGAAATTGGAGGGGGGATAGAATAAGGTGTAATATGAGGAAGTTTTCTACACAGAAAAGGTAGTCAGTGCTTGGAATAGCCTGCCACAAGAGGTAGTGGGGGCAAGCACAGTGAAGGGGTTTAAGCATGTCTGGGACAGGCACAGGGGAACCTTGAGAGGGGAGGAAGTGATGAAAAGCCATTGGTCACTTAGGGTCAGTGGTCACATACACTGTATAGGGCCTATGGGCAGTTTCTATCTTTCTATGTATGTCTATCCACATGCCGACGTTCACATCATCCCTCCCTTCCTTTATCCATTTCCAGCCACACTACCACCTGTGGTAACCCAGGTGGCAGTGTCATAGCAGAGAACTTAACCCCCCTTTCCCCAGAGGAGGAGGAGGAGGATGCTCTCCTCCCCCCAACTGGCCCCCAATTACCTGAGCTCTTTTCCGAACTCGGGTCGCCAGTATTTCATCTCCTGTCACAATTGTCTACTGTTTTTGAACAATGGTTCTCACTTCTGTAGCATATTCATTATATTGTAACACCAAGTTAACTAGCTGTGAAACACTAGGGCCTTTGGTTTCAGTATTAGCAGAGTGTACCCATGCATTTCTCTGCTAATACGGAAAACTTGTGAACAGCCACTACACTGAAGCAGGAACTGGGTGGCTACGAAACAGACAAATAACATTCCATATTCAAAATAAACTGTGAGAAATTATGCTGTTTTTACTAGTACTTGTACTTCCACTGAAGGACAGTCTGACTCAATGACAGATAGAAATTGTGGATGCTGGGGTACTTCTTATAAAAGCCACTCGACACGTTGTTTCTTCTGTTCTTGTTTTATTTTTTCTTCACCCTAACATTTCACCCATTGTGACAGAATCTCCTTTGGGCCATACCAGCTTCTAAGGAGTTTTGTGTGCATCACTTCTTCTGCTGCCACCACCTAGTTATACCAGGAAAAAACCTCTGTCTTGCTAAGGGACTTGGCAAGTCAAACACATTAATTTATAATACCAACCAAGGAAAGCACTCCTTTGCTGTTAGGGCAGTAGGCTGAATGAATGAGCTGCATGAATCCCCTTCTATGCCTCAAAAATATTGCCCAGTTTAAAAGAGCACTGCATGCAGCCAAATCCTCCATCTCCAACTGTACTTGCTTCGATTAATCTATGAACTCGCATTATATGTGCTGAAACTCTACACTGTGTTTTTTTAACTCATCTGGAGGTCATACACAATATTTAACATCTACTAACTTAGGTGCAACAAGGCAGTCTTCTTGCACAGCTTGTGTTACTTCTTTGGTATTTAACTATGCAATATATGTGTTTTTGCTACAGTATCTTCAAATATTATTACAGCATTAATATGGACAGAAAAAAACACATTAGGGGTGCTATAAATGATGCACTCACTCAATAAAAATTAACTGAACTTGTTCTGTGTACGAGTTCTGCCTCCTGCCCCACTACCGTGGTACCATATTCTCTACTAATTCAGTTGCTTCTTTGTTTCTATCATGGATCCAGCACATTAAGTACTGATAGGGAGGAGGGATAGGATGGCATGGCCACAGGTCTCTTGTTGGTCTACATTGGCCATCTGTGATCTCTCACAGCTTCTTCCTGAAGTTCCCTCTCTGTATTCTGGTCACCCTTCTCCCTCGTCTGCTCCCTTCCTGTCTAGATTGTTCAGGAAATCTCATTTGGCCCACATTTCTTTATGCTTTGGGCCTGTAAGTCTTAGGGATGCTGTTAATTCCTCCATTCTTCTAATGTTTCCTACTCTTGTAGTCCATGAATCAAGGGGGAGGGTCTGCTGGAGCCAGTTCATTGTGATTTCTTTCATGGCTGTCAGACAGAGGATTCTTAGTAAAGTAATTGGTTTCTTGTCCCTGAGGGTGGGAGTCCTTAGCACTAACACCATGGTATTGAAATCAGATTGGATCTGTGTACCACATTGAGCCTCCAGGTATTCATGTATCTTTAACCAAAAGTCTGCTCCCCCGGGCATGCCCAGAATACATGAAAGTGTGTGCCCACCTGCCCACAACCTCTCCAGCATCTGTCTGAATTTCCAGACTGAAAGTGTTTTGTTATGGAGGAGGTGTAGAAGAATCTAGACAGACACTTCCATCTAAACTCCCTCCACCCCAGGGAAGCTGTTGTTCTCCATCCCTGTTTCTAAGTCATTTCCAAGTTTTCCCCTGGCATGGGAGTTCCCGAATCTTCTTCCCATTTCATCCTTAGCTGATTTAATGTCTGGTTTTGTTCCCCTCTTAAAACTTTTATACGCCCCTGCCACTAGTTTCCCTTTCCCTGACAACCTTGTGGCCCGGTATATGAAATTTTCTAATGGGGTCAGGTCTCTGCTAATTTTTGCCACTAATTGGTTTTTAGTCAAGTAGTGTCTAATTTGTAGGTACCTGTGGAAGTCTGATCTTGGTAGGGCATATTTTCTTTGAAGTTCTATAAAGGAAAGGATAGTGTTGTTCACTACAAGAGATCTATATAGTGCTAAAGAGAGTTTATTCCATCTGGCATATCCTGGGTCCTTACTTGCCGGGCCGAAGTTTGGCTCACCTATTATGGTAGTTAGGGGGCCAATCTCCTTTGGTGTCTGGGTGAACTTTTGGGCCTTGGACCACATTCTCAGTCTGTCTCTGTTCCATGGGTTATCTAAGTCTCTCTGTATCTGTGGAGTCAGTGGTGCATGTGGAGTAGTGTGGAGTGGAATAATTTTTGATTGGCTAACTTCTATATCTTGCCAGCCAGTGTCATTCCTTTGTTTAGTCCAGGAGACAATCAGGGCTATCTGCGCTGCTAGGTAGTAATTCCTGAGATCAAACAGGGCCAGGCCTCCCTGTTCACGGGGCTGGGAGAGTGTTGCTTGGTGAACCCTTCTCCTACCTTTGCCCCACACAAATGACATGACGGACTTATTTATTGGTTTCCAGAATGATTCTGATATATTAAGCGGGAGGGCCTGAAAGAGGAACAGGAGTCGGGGTAGGGCGTTCATTTTGATCGTATTGATTCTTCGCCCCAGTGACAAAGAGAGCATTTCCCACCTCAACAAATCAATTTTGATTTCTGCCCATGGTTTTTCATAGTTTAACTTGAAGAGGATAGGAAATGTGTGCTAACTGGCAGCAGTTAGTAATGCTCCTATTTACAGAAATTAAATTCACACTTCCAAATGATCCATATTTAACAGCAACTGAATGAACACCAATGTGAAAAACTGAGTTTTCAATTGTTTCCTTTTTATGGACAGCATTCTGTTACAGTTCTCTTCATGGAACTAGCAATTTGGAGTTTTTATTATGTCACGGTTTGTGTATATAATGCTAAGTATGGGCTATTGTCCTATCAGGAGCATGTTCAGAGTTCTGAGCTCAAACCATGACATAGTTAAAATTCCAGATCACTGGTTCTATGAAGGGAATAGTAACAGAATGCTGCCCATAAAAACAAAACAATAGGTAATACAGTTTTTCACCTCGTATTTTATTTAGGTACTGTCACATATGGATTATTTTGGGGGTATGAATATCATTTCTGAAACTAGGAACATTATAAACAGCTGCTAATTAGAAATCATTTCCTGTTCTCTTTAAAGAGGTTTGCTATAATAGGTGACATTTTTACTCCTAGGTATTGGACTGTATTATTGTTAGCCAACTTAAAGGGGAAGTTGTCTAGGGCTCAGTTTTGAAAGGGGGTTCCAAACCTGATGGCTTCCGATTTCTCATGGTTAATTTTGTAATCTGACATCTGTCCATATCTATAGTTCCAGGAGGAGTTCCATCAGGGAAGTCCATGGGGCTGTCAAGAAGAAGAGGGTGTCATTGGCATAAACTGAAATTTTGTGGGAGTGACCCCCCCCCCACCTCAATGCCCTTAATTTTGTCATTAGCCTGGATCACCACAGCTAATGGTTCAATACATATTGCAAACAGTAAGGGAGACAGGGGACACTCTTGTCTGGTTCTTCTGGTCAAGTGGAATCTGCTGGATGTGATACCATTGACTCTGACTTTGGCTTGTGGGGATGCATACATGGTGTTAATGCTGTTTTTAAATCCCAGGCCAAACCTCATCTCTTCCAGGGTCTTGTGCAGAAAGAGCCAATCCACCCAGTCAAATGCCTTATCGGCATCCATAAAAACTGCGAGGGAGGAAATCTTCACCTTTTGTTGATGGGTGATTAGGTTAAGTAATCACCTTATATTATCATGGATTATTTGTCCATTAATAAAACCTGCTTGATCTGGGTGGACTAGCCCCTCAACCCACCCTTGCAGTCTCTTTGCCAATACTGAGGTGAAGATCTTCTGATCAACATTCAGTATGGAGTCGGGTCTATATGAACCACAGTGCAGAAGATACTTGCTAGGTTTATGTATTACTGTTACCTGTGCATATTGCTAGGATGGTGGTGCTCCTTTCCCTTCCAGAACCCCCTCAAAAACCCAACCTAGGTTGTTTGATAAGTCTTCTTTGAAAAGTTTGTAAAACTCTCCAGGCAGTCCGTCTGGACCTGGGGTCTTCCCTGATTTCAGATTGGCTATTGTGGATGTTATTTCTTCTAAGGTTTGGGGGTAGTCCAGTAACTCAGCTTCCTCCTAGGAGAGCTTGTCTAACGGAATCCTCTGGAAAGATTCCCTTATTTTTCTCTGTGCCCCTCAAATGTCTTTTGTGTATATAGTGTTTTGTAAAATTTATAAAATTCCTTAGCGATCCGTGGGGGGGGGGTCTGTGATTAGGTCTGACGTAGCAGCCTGTTTTTTAAGTCATAGAACCATTCTCCCTGCTCCCTCTCTATTGAGCTGCAATGCTAGTAGCTTACCTGCTCAGTTTCCCACCTCACAGTATCTCTGGCATGATTATCATAGCTGCCCCTCTATGCACTTATCTAGGAGTTTACTTAACTAAGCCCTACATATCTCTAGTCATGTTTTTACCTCTGCAATTTGCACTATTTTGTGTTCAAACTCTAGGTCAAATAGATTTCTCTCCAACTCTTCCTGTAGCTTTTGCCTGGCTTTCTTAAGACCTGTCACATAACTAATTGATTTACCTGTGAGCACTGCTTTGAAGCTGTCTCACCACATTGCCCCACTAGTGTCTTGCAGAGAGTTGAAGGACTCGTACTCTCTGGGAATCCTTAATCAGCTCTTAATATTCCTCCTTATTCAGGAGGAAAACATTCAATCTCCATGAGGAGCTTTGTCCTTGGTGGTGGCCTGGAGTCGCATTACTACTATGCTAGGGTCTGACACTGTTCTAGGCCTAATAGTTGCCATCTCTACTTTGTGTAGCCACTTGGAGGCAATGAACATCAGGTCTATCCTGGAGTATGCATTGTGGGGACCGACCAGCAGGTATATCTCTAACCCTAGGGTTACAGTACCTCCAGGCCTCTGTCATAATGAGTTCCTGAGCTATTCTATCCAAAACTCTGGCTTTTCTGGATGGCTGCCCCCTTCCCATCCCTAACCTGTCCAGTGTAGGGTTCAAAATAGTGTAGAAATCTCCTCCTACTATAAATAACTCTCCTGCAAGGGGGGACACCTTAAGTAGGATACTTCTTAGGAAATCAGTGTTCTCTTTCTCCTGCTTTGGAACATATATGTTCAGCAGGGTGCAAGGTATGGATCTGTATTTGCGTCTTGCCAACACAAACCTTCCCTCTCTATTCTGCTTAAGTTGTATGAGTTCCCAGGGGCAACCTTTGTGGACCAGGATAGCTATTCCCCATCTGCGCAGTTGGGCTAAGTACAAGGCATGGTATACCTGTCCTACCTATGCGCTCTTTAGTTTATTACTTTCTATTGTGGTAAGATGTGTCTCTTGCAAACAGGATATCTCTCCCATCTAGTTCTTAAGTTTCTGAAAGATCCTCTTTTGTTTGGTGAGGCTGTTGAGACCCCTAACATTATAAGTTATAAATGTACCTGTGGCCATCCTCTCATCCTTACATCGCTTTTCCTGGACTTTTGTTGTGGCAGAACTCGGCACTTGATCAACAATAGAAAAGTAAATAACGTTAACAAATATGGAAGATGACAACAGTAAAGCTGACATATTGAACAGGTATTTCTGCTCAGTCTTTACTGAGGAAGAGGAGGGTAATGGGTCTGAAGGGAGTACAAGGGGTGAGAATGGTGCAGAAATGGACACAAGTCCCTTTACACGAGAAAGTGTCCTGAAGGAACTGGAAGTAATAAGAGTTGATAAAGCAATGGGGCCAGATGGGGTGCACCCCAGGGTCCTTAAAGAACTAAGAAAGGTGGTGGCTGAACCTCTGGCTATCCTGTTTAGCCGATCACTGGAAACAGGGGAGGTACCCAAAGACTGGAGGACAGCAGATGTAGTCCCCTTATACAAAAGTGGGAACAAAGAGGAAGCAGGGAACTACAGACTAGTTAGCCTCACCTCAGTAGTGGGGAAGATCATGGGAAGCACTACTGAAGGAGAGATTGGTGGAACATCTGGTTGTCAATGGACTACAGGACCCAAGACAGCATGGTGTCACCAGGGGGAGGTCATGTCAGACCAACCTCATTGAATTTTTTGACTGGGTGACTAGGGAGGTGGATCAGGGGGAGGGCAGTGGACATGGCCTATCTGGACTTCAGCAGGGCCTTTGACACTGTGCCACATAGAAGACTATTACACAAACTGGGGAATATGGGTGTGGGCAGGACAGTAGTGTGGTGGGTAGGTAACTGGCTGGGTGGCAGGACACAGAGGGTGGTGGTAAATGGCTGTCACTCCACAGAGACAAGAGTGACCAGTGGGGTACCACAGGGATCAGTGCTGGGACCGGTCCTATTCAACATCTTCATCAATGACATGGCACAGGACCTAGAAGGCAGAATTTCACTGTTCGCTGATGACACAAAGCTCTGTAACAGAGTAGACACACCAGAGGGTGTAAACAGAATGAGAAGCGACCTGCAGAAACTTGAAGAATGGTCAGGGGTTTGGCAGTTGAAATTCAATGCAAAAAGTGCAAGATAATGCATATAGGGCACAAAAACCTGGCACAATATATCAGTTGGGGGTGAGTATATAGCATGCACCAAGCAGGAAAGGGATCTTGGGGTTATCATCTCTGATGACCTCAAGGTAGGGAAACAGTGTGACAAGGCAGCAGGTAAAGCAAATAGGATGCTGGGATGTATAGGCAGGGGCATTACCAGCAGGAAAGGAGGTCATAATTCTTTATACAAGACACTAGTGAGGCCCCACCTGGAGTACAGTGTACAGTTTTGGAGACCATACCTACGTAAGGACATAGACAGGGTAGAGAAGGTTCAGAGGAGGGCAACAAAGATGGTGCATGGATTGCATCACAAGTCCTATGAAGACAGGTTGAAGGAACTGAACATGTACTCCTGGAGGAGAGGAGGGAGAGGGGATATGATAGAGACATACAAGTATCTTACAGGGAGGAATAGGGTGCAGGAAAACACTATTTTTAAGCGAAAAGATGTTCCAGGACTAGAGGGCATGGGATGAAGTTGGAGGAGGATGATTCAGAGGAAACATGAGAAAGAATTTCTTCACAGAACGGGTGGTGGACAAGTGGAACACCCTGCCAGAGGAAGTGGGTGGGGCTGAAACAATCACGGGATTTAAGAATGCATGGGATAGACATAAAGGAATTCTGGAGGTCAGCGGTAAGGTGCAACAGACTTCTAGGAAAACAAACTGAACTTACAAGCTCAAATGAGCAGACTGGGTGGGCCATAGGCCCTTATCTGCCGACACTGTCTATGTATCTATGTATATAAATAACTATATACAAATCAACATTGCTTTCAAGGTTTATCTCAATCGCTGTCATAGTCACAGGTGAATGAGCTTTGACAGTTAGGTCACTTCATGCAGTGCCTTGCTCAGAAAGTGTGCTTTTGAACTGTCCTATACTACCTGAAATGTATGGCAGTTCCAACCTATGTTGCACCTCTGAGTTTTGCAACTGCATGCTATAATCTCTTCCCCTGACCCCAGGATTGTCATGTTGCTGGGGAAGAGGGGCGCACCCCTGATACCCCAACTCTGCATCCCATTCCCTCAGTGTACCCCCAATCTCTTTCATTTTTCTGTTACTCCTCTTCTCTCATTCCCAGCAAGATTATGAGGTGATTCTGCTACTCTCTTCCTCTGGCCCATTGTGGAGCATTGAGCCTGATCTCACTTCTCTTCCCCTCCCCTGTCCACCCGTGGCATGACTCAGGTTTGAGTCCTATTACTGCCTCTACTGGTGTCCTCCTCTGTTGCCATGGTCCCCCATTTTCTGCCCTCTCTTCCCCTCCCCTCACCCGGGGGCACGTCACACTTCTTCTTTGGTGCTCCAATCATCCATAGATTTAGTTTAAATATACCTCAAGGGTATTTTGTCCAGGCAGTGCTATGTCCCCAGATGGGAGGCCACTCTCCTCCTGAACCTGGTTTACCATCCTCCTGTGTAACTATCCAAGTAGTGTATTAGTATTGCAGTGTCAGTGGCTCAGTAGGTAGCACACTCGCCTCTGAGGCCAGGAGATCACAGGGCTGTGGGTTCAGTTCCCACATCTGGCACTTAGGTTAATATCCCAGTACTGACACTGTAGTGCAGCATGAGAGGGGTGCTGCACTTCTGAGGTGCTGTCTTTCGGATGAGACGTTAAACCGAGGTCCCATCTGCCTGGATTGGTGGTAGTTCAGGTGGATGTTAAAGATCACATGGCACTTATCGAAAAGAGTAGGGGAATTTTTTATTATAAACCAATCATTACATATACAATATGAAACAATTCATATACATCTACATATTTACAATTCTAAAAAGAAAATAACATTACACACTCTTTGAATTTATTTTATCATCTTCCACTTTTTTTTCCCCAAATTCCTGCTCCACCAAACTAATCAAACAAAAAAACAAAACTTCCCCAATAAGATTTCCATTTCTTTACAGAGATTGTGCTTTTTTCTATAAACATTAATTTCCTAATCTCAGATTCTATAATCATAATCAAATTAAAAGGTCTTAAAAACTGCTGTTGCAAAACTAATATACATCTACTAATCCATAACCAATATAAAAACACATGAATTACCTGTAAGGAACTATATCTATCCTTACTATATTCTTTATCAAAGAACCCATAATACAAGCACTCCTTTGCTGGTGGGAGTATTAACTTTCCTTCCACCTTTCTTTAAGAACATCCCAAAATTGTCTCGCTGCATCAACACTCATAATATAAATGATCGATTGTCTCCAATTTCATGATACATTTGTCTCTTGGACAATATCTATCCTGAGAGGGTTTATGTTTCTGATTATTTCGAACATTAATCTTGCTATGAACTCCCAGCCATAAAGTATCCCACATCTGTTCAGGAATACGGGTGTTTGTTAAATAGTTACCTAAACCACGAGACACCTTCTCAGATAGATGATTAAAAGGGACTTCTGAGAAAAAAGAGCACATAATAAAATTATACATTCCTTTCCTATTCAGTTTCCAACTAACGCACATCTTACATCCTATTTTAACATTCTCAAAAGCCAACTCCATTCATTTTGTAAGGGGGTCTTCTTTATTAAAGTGTACAAAACATCCTCCTCCCATTCTTTCAAGATACCTTTTAAATGAAGAGTTGTTAAACTAGCCCAGCTTTGGGAAATATTTGAACCACAGGGATCAAATTTCTATATATAAAGATGGTAAAGAAGAATACAATTGGGTTTACCATCCCCAAACCACCTTCCTTAATCCCCAAATACAATATATTCCTTTTAATAGGGTTTAAACGGCTGCCCCATATACCACTAAAAAAACACCTCATCAAAGAAGTCTCCAGCTTTTTAGGAATGAAAAAAATGTTACTTATAAACAAAAAAATAGGGATGAGATAAGTTTTAATCAGATAAATCCGTTTCTTCTTAGCCAATCTATGTTTGTTCCATGAAGACACTTTTAAGTTAGCTTCCTTTAAGGCTTCATGCCAGTTATCCCAATAGCTATTTTTACCCCCCCAAAAAATACCCAGAATTTTACATGGTGATTGCTCAATTTTGAATCTCCCACTTTAGCCTGATTCTCAGGAATCCTGAAATAGCTACACATTTAGTTTTCTCCTCATTTATTTTGCCCCTATGTTCTCCCTACATTTTTAAGTAGCTCATATGCTACTTCATAGCCTCACTATTTGGCAACACTAAGCAGATATCGTCTGCATAAACAATTAATTTAGGTAAACTAATGTCATGTATAGCTAAGGGTCTTATTAAAGGGGACCTACATATAATCCTTACTACCGGATCTAAGGCAAATACATATAAAATAGGGCTAAGAGGGCATCCTTGTCTTACTCCTTTTAACACACTCTGAGGTTTGCCTTTCCACCCATTCTCGAGGGGGGTAACCATGGCTAAAGAGTAGCATAATTGTACCCAGTTCACAAATTGGGTGGGTATCCCATAAGCTTTCAAACATTCCCATAGGTAATCATGGGACACTTCGTCAAACGCTTTTGACTGATCTATACTAACTAAGTATCCCTCTGATTTATCTACAGGCCCAGATATTCAAACTGTGCCAGTCTGAGACGCAAGCCCCTGCGCTGCTCAAAATAGTTGAGCAGGGGTGTGGCCGGGGTGATATTCAAAGGAGTTGCGCTGTTGAGCAACTCCTTTGAATATCGCCCAGCCACAGCACTTGCAAGATGGCGCAGTGGAACTTGCGCTCACGCAAGTTGCCAGAGTTGAGCATTCAACTTGCGGTATGTTAGTACCATTGCGCCTATGCGCAAATTTCCATATTAAAGGTGACATGCAAATGGGGCCATAATTTATGCAAGGCGCAGGGGGGGCCATTTGCATCTCTTTATGGCCCCATTTGCATGCCATTTGCATGTAGGTGCGCCGATCCCCGAGGACTTGCTCCTGGCCACCCTGCCAGGCAGCAGCCGTCGGGGACCGACGCACGCTGCAGCCTCGATCACGGGCATCACAGTTACATGCCCCCACACCTCCCACAGCCCGATCGCGGGCAGAACACATACATGTCGCCCCCAACATCACCCACAGCCCGATCGCGGGCAGAATCTATAAATTTTCAGTGCCCGATCGTGGCAGAATGTAACCCTCCCCCAACCCGAATAACTCCCTGGTGGTCCAGTGATAGAAAAGCCCGATCGCGGGCAGAATGTCACAGCACAACCCCCAAACATCTCCTCAGGTCTAGTGTCCCCCACCCACCCACGAAGCCCTCCACCTCGCCTCCGCAGCCGGGCGAGCGACAGCATCCCACCTCGCTTGCCGCTTCTCCGCTACCGACCGCGGGGGAGCGTGGAGGGGCTTCTCGCGGGGTGGGGGACACTAGACACCAGGGAGATGTTTGGGGGTTGAGCAGGACATTCTGCCCGGCGATTGGCTTCTATTCCACTGGACCACCAGGAGAGTTATTCGCGTGGGGAGGGTTCATATCTGCTCCATGATCGGGCACTGGGGGCGAGCAGGTTCTGCCCGCGATCGGGCACTGGGGGTTATACAGGTTCTGGCCACACTGGGCTGGGATGTGGGGGACATAGACGTACTGCCCATGATCGGCTGGTGGGGGGGCATGGGAGCCAGTTGGGGCCAGCTAGGGTGGCAGCTGCTGTGTTGCGCCTGCAATGCAGCAACTCACCTGTGGGTGGCACTCGACTTGCCTTTTTGGCTCAAGCTTGTGCGGGAGCAGCTTGGGTTGCGAGATGCTAATCCGCGCAACCCGACTGAATATCGGGTTGCGCAGGTTATGCATGGATCCTCCCCCTCCTGTTGAGCATGCATTCATTTGCATTGCTCTCTTGCGCAACCTGGTGCCAGTGGCGTAACTGCCTCCTGCTGAATATCGCAGAATAATGCATTTTGGACTTGCGCATGGCGCAACCCTGTTGCGCATGGCGCAACCCTTTTCAATATCTGGGCCACGGTGTCTTTGCCTGCAAACATAATCTCTTTAATTAAAATTAAAGCATCAGTCAAATGTCTACCCGGTACAGCACAAAACTGCTGTGCGTGTATGCATTTCTGTGTTAGTAAAGACAATCTATTCCCCAAAAGTTTAGAAAAGATCTTAAAATCTACATTTAGGAGGGTTAAAGGTCTCCAGTTTTTAATCTCCATTTTATCACCTTTTTAAAGGAAAATAAAGTCCCTCATACATCTGGGTGGGTAACAACATATCTCCAAAAGAGTTATACACCTTCAGTAATTCTTTTGGCATTAAGTTCCACAGAATTTTATATATTTCTCCTGGTAACCCATCCGAACCAGGTGCAGTATTTTCTTCAGAGTGGATATCACCTTACTCATTTCTGCCTCAGTAAAGGCCTCTAATATTTTATTTTAGTTTTGGAATCTATTTTAGGTATACTTGCCGCTTCCAATAACTGTGGTATAAAATCAGAAAACGGTCCCTCAGTCCCAAAGGTACTCAACACATGTTCATTTAAAAAATCCATTATTCCCTTATTATCAGTTATCATAACCCCTTCTTTTTTCCGCAGCCCTGAAAATAACTGCTTATTCGATCTGGTTTGGCATGCTAAAAAAGGGTTCACCGTTGCAGACTTCCCCACTGTCCCAAACTTCTGTTCCTGATTTAAGGATTTCATACGATCGTATTGTAAATATGACATTTTTATCTTAATTTGTTTTATTTCCTTAGATAAATCCTCCCCCTTTTCATATTGGGAGGATAATAAACATTGTAACAACCTCCTCAACTTCATATAATTCCTGTTTCTCTGGCCCGCCATTGCTCTACCTTTATATTGAAAATAGCCAATCAGGCATCTTTTTAAGGAACCCCACCAACTTCCTAAATCCTCGTATAATCCCATCGTGGAAATTTGATCCTTTATTATTATACTTATATCCGATATGACTGTCATCTCTTTTAAAATTAAAGTATTAAGTTTCCAAGTCCCTGGCCCATATTCTCTATTTTGATGGTCATTTACTTTTATTCCAATTAATATGTGGTCTGATGTTTCTACAGGTGTGTAAATTAATCCATCAATTTGTAACTTCTCTGGTGCAAATATAAAATCAATTCGAGAAGTTAGTTTCCCTTTAAAAAAGGTAGATTTATTTAGTCTCTTCCCCTCACTATGTGTATCTTTTAACCCTGCCTGAGACAAAATGGAGGATAAACAATTTTTGTCGCAGTACTGCTTCCCGTATTCTTTCTTTTGTTCAAAGTTAATGTTAAAATCCCCACCCAAAATTAACACCCCTTTTTTATACAAAAAAGGTCGAATTTTATACAAAAGTTCAATTCTTGCGGACTTCACCTGGGGTCCGTACACAGTAATTATGCGACACAGGGTACTTTTGATCTTTGCATCAATCATCAAAGCTCTACTCGGTTCTATTTCCACCATCCGGATTAAACTTACTTCAAAAGTATTAAAGCATATCCTAATCCACTACATGAATCCTCACCTACCGACCAAAGAGGCATACCCCACCTCCATTGGTTCTGGCTTCCTCTATCTCTGCTAAAGTATACAATCGAGTATCTTGTAATAAGTATACATCATATTTTAAAGATGAAAGTATGCCAAAGTTGTCGTATGTCTTATATATGACCTAATACTGTTCACATTTAAAGAAACAACGTCAAAGAAGAGGAAGCTTTAAGGAGGTGGTTTAGAGGGTTTATTACTGGACCTAGTTACCCTCTTAACTACCTCTGAAACCTTTTGCCTACCAGGACGCCCAAAAGCTGGCTTAGAAACTTCTGCCCCAGGTCCATTGGGATTTTGGTCTAAAATAGGTGAACTTCCTTCCATTTGCTCTCCCCAACTTGCTAAAATTGAGAATCTATTCGATAGAGGTACAGGAGACTTGGAAGGGTCCCTGAAACTGACATTATCTCCCGTTGTTCCTTTCCCCTGTTGATTTTTCTCCTTTGTATTGTCAGGGACACTCAGTTCATTACTTAACTGTCTCATAGGTCGAATAGGGGATCCATGGGGGGTTACAAAGGGGGAGGACATGTCTTCACTGCCTACTTCCATACTCGGGTCTAACAGGCCTCCCTGTGATATCGAGGTATCATTCCCCTCCATTCTTGTTCTTATACTAGATCTTCTTCCCCTCCTGTTGCCCCCCCTTCCCCTTCCCCTTATTCCTAATTCATTGTCCCTGGTTTCTGTCTGAAAGTTGCGAGCTTGTGTTATCAAATGTTCCTGGTCTGAGGTCTCATTAGTTTCTACATGTTTCCATGGACAATCAGCAAAAACATGATCATTTTCATTACACAGGCTACATGCAGGGGGGCTTGTACATTCTGACATTAAATGGCCTAACATTCCACAGTGAAAACATCGAACTTGATTACAAGCTGTATTCAAATGAGACAGTGACCCACATTTAAAGCAGCTTTTGGGTTGACCTGCATAAAATACAATACCCCTATCCCTCCCCAAATAGAAAGAGCTAGGCAAGTGCTGTATACCCTCAGCATCATGAATTAGTTCGACTCGAAAAGTCCACCCTCCAGTCCAAAAGCCATTTGTATCCAAAATTGGCCGAGGTTTATCTTGCACATAGCATTTCTTTTCTAACCAGAAAATAATGTCTGATATGTTCACCCCTTCATTTCGAAATAAAATTGTCACAATTTTAACCGTTGGTTTGTTTATTTTGATTGCTTGAAAATCTTTCCATTTCTCCTTGCCTTGCAGGTTATAATAAAGTCTCCAAAACTTATCCAAAGACATTCCTGTACAAAAACTAATATCATAGTAACGATCCCCTGGAGGGTGAATTAAAGCGTATACTTCACTTGGTGAGAAGGACATGGAATCAATTAATAAACTTTTACCTACCCAAATACGATCAGGGGCTATAGCCAACTGCCCAATGTATCTCAATCTTACCAAGAATCTGCGTTAGCCGACACCGAGGTTTCCTGAAAAGTCCAGCATAAGTCTTCACAGGTTCTTCTCCCGCATTTCCTCGTTCGCTGATTCATTATTCTCTTCCTCTCGGCTGTTGTGGCGCTTCCTCTGAGGTTGCGGGTTCAATTCTGCTCACAGATATGGAAGGGGAAGCTGACTCCAAACCCATAGGGTTGTCTCTTACACATGTTTCTAATCCCTCTGTGGCATCTTGCGTCTCTAAAATAACACTGGCCTCTGTTTGGGAGTGCGCATCCTCTTTTTCCTTTTTAACTCTTCTGTTAAAACCAATTCATCTTTCCCCTCAAAGTCCGTATTATCTTCATCCACAATTAAAGTTTCCTTACATATTTGATTTATCTCCATCTCCTGGCTTTGCAATTCTTTCTTTTCCTCAACAGTGCTTTCCAAACAGGTTGGAGTTTCGTACTCACAACCTTCCTCTTCGAGCTCCTCCGATTGACTGAGCTCCTCCATCTCCACCGACGGACAGCACCACTCTCAAAAAGAGTAGGGGAATTTCCCTGGTGTCCTGGCCAAATTTCCCTCATTGACTAAAAATACCACCAACAGCTTAATCTGGTTCAAGGTCAGTTCGCATTCATCTGTATCCCCCTTCCCCGGGTCGTGCCTGAAAATAGGCAGGATTTGTCTAGTGCACTTACCCGGTCAGCAAAAGCTAAAATAAAATAAAAATAAAATAATAAAAAAAAAGTACCCTGCATTACCTTCTGCCTTAGGAACACCAGCCACAGTGTACTCTATGCCCCATGTGAGGGCTCTGTGGGGGCCTTCCCTCAACCCTAAGACTCCTTGTTCTGACTTTCCCCGTCAGCTAATCCTTTAATGTTGAGCACTCACAGCCTTCTTCCTCCACTGCCGGCGCCTCTACTGAACTCACCCTTACCCCTCCCCTCCTATGCCAGGCCTCCTGACCATCCTTGGCACACAAGGGTCATTCCATGTGCCCACAAGCCCCCTGCACCCATGACTATCAGACCCATGTTTTATTCAGTATGATATTCCATTGTAAAACCCATTTTTTTCCCTCAGTCTCCAGCTTAGACACATAAGGCTTACCTGTGGGTCCCTCGGTCACTGATATTTCACTAGGCCCTTCAGGAGCATTGGGGGAGGATGTTCTCAGCCAGCGTCACCACCTCCAGAGAGAAGAGGGAAGTCGTCGCCAGACCACTCACCATTGCTTGGCCCTCTGAGTAGCTCTGGATTTACTGCAGTGCATCCTCGGTCTGGTCACATCACTGGGTCACCCTCATGTGCCTCTTACCAGCAGAGGTGGGATGGCAAACCAAACCCAGACTGTGGAGGGAAAGAGAGGAAAGCAAAAAGCAATCACTCAGTGGGTCATAGGATTTTTTGATGCATTCTGAGGGCCCTTTAAGGTCTCCCCCCCTCAGCACTGTACACATTTCCCTGATCTGGGTTAAACCTCTACCCATCCACCCCCCGGAAACCAACCAATCTTAAGTAAACACAAAGGATCAATCCTTGACATAGTTTAAAAGGATATCGATCATTGGTGAAAGTCTGAGTGGGCATCTTGAGAATTCCTATCCTCCATTGCTCCCCTCCATTGACTAATCGCTATTTTCAGCCCATCATGGCAAAGGTCTCGTCATGGGCTACTGACTGGATGGGAACAAACAACATTTTTTCAAATCTCTTCCTCGTCTTCAGGATTCAGTCGCTGTTTGACTTGCAAAGGCTCCATTTCAGTGGTACGTGAACCACCCTCCTGTCCTCTTGTGGAAGAAGCCACATCTCTGCCCTATTTCCTAGAGTGTGTTGCCCTGGACCATGGCTACTCTAAGGTAATGTAGTCTGGTGCTGCAGAATTTGGGCTGGAAAGCAAGGCCTCTGGGACCCCCAGCTTTGTTAATGTCTCTCTTGCTTCAGCCAAAGTTCAGTAGAAGGATGGGCACTCATTAAGAAATACTTTTAACTGTGCTGGGGCAAGTAGATGCATTTTTATGTTTTTGGAGGCTAGGTATTTCTTTATTTCAAGCAGAGCTCTTCTTTTTGTTGAGTTGCAGGTGTATAATCGTGACTGAAATAAATTCTCTGGTCTCTGAATAACACTTCTTTTTTGGACCAGGCGGATTGCAGAATCACTGATTTTGTTCTGAAGTCCAGGAGCTTAAATATAATTGATCTGGGCAGTACTTTCAGATCACTGGACTTCTTGGTAAGAGAGCAGTGGGCCCACACTACATTCAGCAGTTCATCTGATGGGTGGCCTAGAGTCTCTTTTAATAAGAATTCCAGGAATTGAATCATGCTCCCCTTTTCTGTGTCCTCAGGCAAACCATAAATTCTGAGGTTGTCCTTATGTGACCTAAGCTCTAGGTCATCCAGCTTTTCTGTTAACTCTTTCTCCCTCCAGATGAGGTACTAGATTGCTGAATCTTGCTTTTCCACTGATGTTGCCATTTCAGTAAGCCCCTGCTCAAAGTCTTTAGTGTGCTGTGTCACCTCCACTAGGCCTTTACTTGTCACCGCCACCATTTGATCTATTTTATTCATTGTTTTGTTTATTTTGCCCAGCTTGTGAAACAGCCTTTTGGAGGTGATCATGAAGTTTTCTTTGGGTTCTTCATAGCTATTGTCACTAATTGATCCTGCTCTGGAGGCCATCCAGCCCTTGCTGTGAGCCCTGGTCCCCCTTGGTTCCATCATGGCTTGCAGTTTTAAGTGCTCCAGCAACGTTTCTTTTGGCAAGATCTTTGACAGCATCTTTCTTTTGTCTGTTGGATATGTCCAGTTGAGTTTGGGGGTGATGTGTCCTGGATCACTAATGATGAGTATGAATTTTAAATGTCCTGGGGTTGGAGCTCTGAAAACCACGTTAGCATCCCTCAGAGCCAGAACCAGAAGTCCTCCACACTGTTTTTTTACTGTATGGCTTAACTTAATCGTAGCTAACACATGTCGAGTTTGTCTTGACTGTAATTCCACTGGAATTGATGAAGACATTTTTACTGTTTTGTATTTAACAATATTTGACATGGAACCTTTCTAAACGAGCATATGTGCTCAAAGGTACACTCTGAATAAATACATATTTGGTAGCGTGCACTTCAGATAGTGGACATTACACAGAGAATGTTCATCTTGCCTAGCAGAAATATTAAGATTACCTTTACAATAAGGATGCTCAGCCACTGGTACTATAAAATAGATTCTTTACTATTATAATGTTACAAGATATTCCAAGCAGGATATGTACAGCAAACAAAACAATATACTAATTTATAGGAAAGGAAAATAAAACAATTCGAACAGATAGATGGTTTGTAGAACAAACTCACAATCTAGTCTCACACTAAGATCTATATTTACCTGCCAGCTAACTTGAAAGAGACATTCACTAAGGCTGTTCTTCCCTCACCAAGATAAGCTAGCTATGAGAGCAGGGCTCACCTTCCTTTTGGGGACACTCACCAAGAGATAGACCTTAGATCCTCTTCGAAAGGTGAAGGAAGTCAGAGAGAGAGAGAGAGAGAGAGAGAGATGGGGTTACTCTTCATTTATGTACTCAGGGCAGTAGGATGAGACCTGTCTCTATAGTGACAGACCTCTTCAGTATTCCCCACCCATGTGAGTGGGTGGTGCATGTGTGTGTGTATGCGTGTGTGTGTGTGTGTGTGTGTGTGTGTGTGTGTATGTGAGATTGCATCTGCCAGGCCAAATTGTCCTTTGCCACCTAGCAACATCCTCACTGCATGATTGCACCTCTGAACCCCACCCCTAAGGTTTTATGACATCCTTTTGTTTTTAGTGTGGACGAACCCTGTCCTTGCAAGCTACCTCACATTCTTTTATTACTTTATTTTCTAGTTGCTCTGGATACCTCTGTGGGAGAAGTAGCACTCTCACACCTGGCAGCTGTTCTCCCTTGTAGATTTCCCAGGATAGCTGCTGGGGCATGTGATCTGAACTCCATTTTGCTTGCCTTATGTCATCTAATCATAGAAAGAACTTATATGAGATTAAACAGAAAAGAACAATAATTACAATAACAAAAAGAGATTACATTAATATAGTCACATTCTTGTCACATCTCCCTTCCCTCAAAAATGAAGCTGTGACTCTTTTGTTCCACCCCCAAGAGACACTGCCATTCATGTAGGGACTGGGAAGTGCCTAAAGTACCCTGCCATGCATGTAACCCTGCCTAGACAACCCATCTACACTAGCATTTTGCAAACAACTGCAATGCTGGATGGTCATGTTATACATCTGCAGTACCAAATTCCAGCACAATAATTTTGTATTTTGCCCACTAGTCTTATGGAGACAAGTCAGGGGATTATGATCTATGACCACAGTGAACTCCTGCCCATACAGATAAGGCTATAACTTCTGAAGTGCCCATGCCATCCCAAGACACTCATTCTCAGTTGTGGCATGTGCCTCTTCCCTAGGCAGCAGCTTCTGGCTCAGATACACTATGGAGTGCTCCTCCCTTTTGATGTAACCTGGCTCAGAACAGTACCCAGCCCATGGTCTGAGGTGTTCATGTGCACAATGAACTTTAGGGCGTAATTATGACTAGTGAGCATTGGCCCACATAATGCTTCCTTCAACTTCCGAAAGGTGTATTCACAGTCCTCCATCCAGAGAACTTTCTCCTGCAGTTTCCTTTTAGTCAGGTCTATCGGGGGACTTGGCCACATCATTATAGTGAGGAACAATCCTCCTGTATTACCTGGCTTTCCTCAGAAATGCCCTTACTTATCTCTTTGTGGTAGGGGTGGGCCTGGCCTGGATGGTAGCAACCTTCACAAGCTCTGGACAGATGCCTCCACTGCCCACCCGGTGCCCAAGGTAAGACACCTCTGCCATACCTATCTGGCATTTTTAACCTTAACTGTCAGCCCTGCAGCCTTCAGTCAGAAGAACATATCCCTCATGTGCCTGATGTGATCATCCCATGTCTGGCTGTAAATGGCTACATCGTCCATGTACGCCAGCACAAAGTCACCTACCCCAGATAGTATGTAATCCCACAAGCTGCTGGAAGGTTGTGGGTGCATTCTTCATCCCAAATGACATTACTCATAATTAAAATGGGCCAAATGGTATGACAAAGGCCAACCTCTCCCTAACTCCAGGGATTAAAGGTACCTGCCAGTAGTTCTTTGTCAAGTCTATGCTGCCAGGTACTGGGCTCCACCCAGCCGTTCTAAGGTCTCATCCATTCTGGGCATGGGGTAGGCATCTGACTCCATGGAGCTGTAGAGCCTCTGGTAGACAGTGCAGAACCTTCTGGTATCATCCTTCTTGGGGATCAGGACCACCAGTGATACCCAGGGGCTTCTGGGCTCCTGGATTACTCCGAGGGCTGGCATTTTTTCTGAGTTCCTCCTACATGGTCTGCTTAACCCCCTCTGGTACCCTGTAGGGGGACTGCTTCAGCAACAGTTGGGTCCCAGTGTCCATGTGATGTTCAGCCATTGTGGTGTACCCCGCTTTCCCTGTGAACATTTACCCAAATGCACGCAGTACCCCCCTCATCTCCTCTGCCTGAACGGATGTCAGCTTCTCCGAAAGGGTGAGATTATCCACTGAGGGTCCCTGCCATGCCTCCCCCGAGGAGGTCCACCAGTGGCACAGCTTCATTTTCCTCTTCTGGGCCACTGCACACTGCAAGAACCATTTCCTCACTATCATAGTAGGGCTTCATCATATTAACATGATACACTCTCTGCCTGCAGCTTCCATCAGGCAGTTCTACCACATGATTGACTTCATTCACCTTCCTGACTATGGAAAATGTGCCCACCTATGCTACCTGCAATTTATTATGATGGACTTGGACAAGTACTGTCACTCACTGTCCAACTTCATATTCCCAGGCTCTGGCCCCATGGTCGTACCAGGTTTTCTGCCACTGTTGTGCAGTGGCTAAGTGCTCCTGGGCAAACCTCATGAGCTCCTTAAGCTGGGTCCAGAAGTTCACCCCTAACTAAATCTAGGGGCCTCTTTCACCCTGTGACCAAACAGGAGCTCGAAGGGTGAGAACTCTGTGGACTCCTGTGGGGCTTCCCTGTAAGCAATTAGGAGATGGGGCAAATACTTTTCCCACTTCCTCTTGTGTTGATCAATAAACAACCTGAGCATAGTTTTCAAGAACCCATTGAACCGCTTGACCAGGCCATAAGTCTCGGGGTGATAGGTTGAGGTATGGAACTGTTTCACCCCACACTTCTACCACAGACTAGCCATGAGTGACAACATCAAATTTGTCCCATGGTCTGACAAAATCTCCTGGGGAAGGCCTACTCAGCTAAAGAGTTCCAGGAGTTTGTCAGTCTCTTTCTCTGCCTCAGTGGAGGACATGGCCACCTTCTCATGGTACCTGGTTGCGTAGTTCATGACAATCAGTATGTAACTTTGAACTTGTAACATTAACTTTTAATGTAATGGGTATTCAGGGGCCCCACTATGTCCATGGCTACCCTCTTAAAGGGTTCACCAATAATAGGAAGGGGCATCAAAGCTGCCTTAGCCTTGTTCCACACCTTTTGAATCATCTGGTACTGTGGAAAAGTCCAACAATAGTTTGTCACACATATGTGCATACTAGGCTGAAAGTAATTGTTGGCAAGCCACCTTTCTGTGCAGCTAGTAGCCGGGTGGCTTTAAAAAGGGATGTCATGGGCTAGGGCCAAAAGCTGCTTGCAGTAAGTCCACGGGACCACCAGCTGCCGGAATACCTCTCCCTCCAGCCACCTCTGTGGTATACACTCCCTGTGCAACAGCCCATTCTCCCAGTAAACTAGATTTTTACTCCCCTGAGAGTCATCAGTGCTATTGGCGCTCTCAGTTTCTATAGGGAAGAATCAGCCAGTTGACCTCTGCCCAGCTCCTCTTCTCTGACCCTCCCCAACTCCCCTTCCAAAGGAAATCTGCCCATGGTTGAGATCTCCTCAGTTTGCATCTGGAGTCAGGGCTGCCACTCCTTACCAGCTCCTCAACCCCACCTGCAGCTTCTTCAGCTGCTGAACACAGGCTGCGTTGCCCCCTCCTTGCCCTCAGGAGTTCACTCTTTTGCCTGACTGCAGGTCGTAACACACATCAGGGTTTCCCTATGGTCCAAATCATTCCCCATTATCACATCCATAGGGAGATCAGGTATGACTCCCACTTCCTGTACTCCAGGGCCACCTTCCCAGCTCAAGAAGACCTGAGCCATTGATACTTGGACCACTGGACCCATGACTCCCCAAATCTTGGAAAACTGCTCAGGCAAAATCTTCTCCACCTGGATTAGATCTTGTCTCACCATGGAAATGGAGGCACCAGTGTCCCTCAATCCCTGTGTTACAGTACCGTTAACTAGGACAGGGTGCCTGGAGGACTTAGGTGGTACTGTAGTACGTGAGCAAGGGAACAGGCTACTAGCTGCTGGGTACTATCTTGATCACCCCCTGCCCCAGGCTTTTGCCCTCCGTTTGTATTTTTATGGCAGTCATATGATAGGTGCCCACTTTCTAGCAAATATAGCATTTCTTTGCCCCCGGCTCCTTGACGCACTTAGGGCTCATGGGTTGTGTTTTGGGCTGAGGTCCAGGCTGGTTTATTTTAGACTGCCCTCCATGGGTCCCCTTGAAACCATGTGCTGCCCCCCCGATCATTCCTATGCAGCATGTGTGGTTTGCTGGCCAAATGCAGATCAACACTTTATGCTGCCTTCCTCACAGAGCTGCATGCCTAGTCCAGTAACCACATGCACAGATCCTTAGGTACAACTTTAAGAAATTGTTCCCTTACATGTAAGTCTTTAATTTGCTCCATTGTTCTAGCTTTAACCCTATCCACCCAATGGTCTAGATATGTATACATTTGAACATGGAATTCTACATAGCTGTCTCCTGGGCCCTTTCGTAACTCTCTGAATTTTCACCTATAAGCCTAAGGAGTTAGCTCGAAACATTTCATGAACAACCTCTTGACTTTATCATATTCCATACAGTCTTTATCATCCATTCTAGCAAATGCATGCAAAGCATAGCCCACAAGCAAGTGTGTAAGGTACGTTATCCATGAAGCCCTGTCCAATTTAAACTGCACACTTACCCTCTCAAGTGTTTTTAAAAACAAATCAAGATCATCCTCCTCCCGTTATTGAGGAAATGTTTTACAATTAATTGTGGCTTTGTGGGTTTGACATCCCCCTCCTCCCAATACCATTACTTAGTGTTTGCTGTGGTGCTTTCTGAAGCAGGGTCGCCATCTCTTTCTCATGCTGATATTCCTTCTCTCTTTCTGCTCATTCATTCTCTCTTCCTGATTGTTCCTTTTCTCTTTCCTGTTGTTCTTGGATCTCATGCTGGTATTTCTATTCTCTTTACTTCTCTCTTACTTCTCATATGAGAACCTCATGCTGATGCTGCTGCAGCTCTCTCTCTCTCTTTTCTGCTGCATCAGGATCTTGTGCTGGTGTACCTTCTCTCTCTCTCCTCAGCCTCCAGCCTTACTCTATCCCTCTAGGCTTCAAGCCTTGCCCTCTGAAGTTCTGCCCCTTTCAGTGCAAACTCCTATTTCATGAGCTCAAGCTGATTTTGAGATTCTGCTGCACCAGTTCTTGGCTCAGACTTGCGCTGTACTGCTTCATCAGTTTGTGGTTTGATGTGTAACTCTGACTCAGACTCTGTGACCTCAGTCTTACTACTTCGGTCATCTTTGTCAGTAACCACCTGCTCTAACTGCATTTGGCCATCCTCCTCAGTGACTGCCTGCCTCCCACACATTTTGTTATGCTCCTCCAGAGTTTCTATGAGTCCATTTCTAGTCAAACCCTCATATACAATCCTTCTCCTTTTGCACAGCTCATGGAGTTGAGGCACACAAAATTTGCCATATGTTGAGGAGATCATACTTGCTAAATGTACTGCACTAAACTGTGTTTCCAGAAATGAAAAGAATAGTATTAAAATACGTAATATTTTTGTATATCATGTTTTGTGACTGTTAAGGTAACTTTTCTACTGGCAATCTTTATTTTTCTGTGTGCCTGTTAAGACTTTTACCTCTCTCTCAGAGTTCCTAGTTCTACCAGCAAAGCACACTGCCACAAATTCTGGCTTTAAATTTGTGTACGAATCCCGAGGCTCTGCCACCAGTTTGTGAAACAAAACTCATTTTGGCCATGTCAGCTTCTAAGGAGTTTTGTCTGAATTACTTCTGCTGCCACCACCTGGTTACCTCAGGAAAATACCTCTGTCCTGCTCAGGGACTTGGATGGTTAAACAAAGTAATATTTGGTAGAGTGTACTTCAGATGGTGGGCTTTAAACAGAGAATGTTCACTTTGCCCAGCAGAAACATTACTTTTGCAATAAGGATGCTCAGCCACTGGTACTATAAAAATAGATTCTGTACTATAATAATGGTACAAGATATTACAAGCAAGATATGTACAGTAAACAAAAACATAGAAACATAAAACCATAGAAATCTGATGGTGGAAAAGGACCCCTTGGCCCATCCAGTCTGCCCCTATCCCATCCCCATTGGTAGCCTTAGTCCTACCTCTTAGCACTCCACCCCTGCGTGCCCCACCCCTTGATGGAGACTCCAATACCCTCTTTTCTTCCAGGTTTATCCCTTTTCCTCTTCTGGTTATTTCCATGTGATTATGCCATGATTTCTTAAACTCCCCTACTGTTTTGGCCTCTGGTAGCCTGTTTCAAGGCCAATCACCCTCTCTGTGAAGAAGTACCTTCTCCCATTACCTCTGAACTTACCTCCCTCCAGCTTCAAACTATGTTCCCTAGTTTTCTGACTTTCTTTCCTCCAAACAATGCTCCCTTCCCTCACCTTGTTAATCCCTTTCAAATATTTAAATGTCTCAATCATATCCCCCCTCTCCCTCCTAATTTCTTAAGACTGTTCTTTCCTCACCCTGATAAGCTAGCTATCGGAACAGAGCTCTCCTTCCTATTGGCCACACTCACCAGGAGACTAACCCCAGGTCCTCTTTGAAAGGTGCAGGAAGTCAGAGAGAGAAAGAACTGGGGTTACTGTGTTCTATTTTATGTACTCAGGGCAGTAGGATGGGACCTCCTCTATAGTGACAGCCCTCATCAGTATTCCCCACCCACATGAGTGTGTTATGCGAGTGCATGTGTGTGTGTGTATATGCATGCACACGTGTGTGTGTGTGTGTGTGTGTGTGTGTGTGTGTGTGTGTACAGCCTCTTGTCTTCATTGTCTGAGTGTAAGAACCCTGTCCTTGGAAGCTCCCTCACATTCTTTTATTGCTTTGTTTATTTTCTAGCTGCTCAGGATGCCTTTGTGGGAAATGTAGTACTCTCACACCTGGCAGCTGTTTTTCCCTGTAGGTTTCCCAGGATAGCTGCTGGAGCATGTGACCTGAACTCCATTTTGTTTGCCCTATGCTATCCAATCATAGAAAGAACTTACATGAGAATAAGCAAAAAAGAAAATGATTACAATAGCAAAAAGAGATTACATTCACATTCTCATCACTCCATTAATTCATTAGGCTTTTTCAAGGGGAATTTTTTATTGCATAAATTTAATGCTGCTAATACCTGTTTCCATCAGATGTTGCTCCATTTTAGAACTACAATATCTTTTTTAGAAATGCTGTCAGGTCAGCTGCAGTGGAAACAGATGCCATACAGTAAGAATGCTTCCAGAGCAAAGATGTTGCCAGTTATAAAGCTGATTAGAAAGCTTAATAGTGCAAGAAAGTAAACAGAAAGAAGCATTGCAGCTGACCTGTGAGCATCTAGGTACTGCAAAATTATTAACTGAATGACTCTCGAACGTACAATTTTGTTCTCTCTTGGTGTTTCTTGCCTTTTGATGTGATAGTTATGGGTATAGTTATTGTTTAGGAGGGGGTCTGAATATCTTGAGTTAGGATTTCCACTGGAGTTGCAACTTTTTCCACTGATTAGTGTGGTTCTGCACTTTTATGCTATAAGAGGGTGGTTGTGACATAAGTGTCTCCTTGTCTTCATGTTTAAAGGGTGATATTTTGGGGCAAGAACAAAGAAAGGGATATTTCTGAAAAGTGCATATGAGCATGGGAATCACTTTTTATAGAGAGTGCCACCACTAGAAAGCTATCCTATGATAAGGATGCCACTGTAATGGAATCAGCCTTTAAGATAACGATTATGACCTACTCATCCTCTGAATGAAGATGTTTTGTAGCGGTAGAGGGGTAGAGGGCTTAATTCTCAAAAGTCAGCACAAGCCGTGCCAAAGGCAACTTGCGCAAATTGTCAGTATGCCAGGGACCCTGCACCTGTTTCTCAATCGGGTAGGGTCCCAGTGGCAAAGTCCCATGGCTTGCGGCAATCATAGAGGTGCGCCAAACAGAGGCGCACCTCTATGGTTGCTGCAAGCTGTGGGCATCTGTGTGGCAATGTCACCTAGCATTCCCTGGTGGTCTAGCGGACCATCTTCCATGTCCTGATCCTCCATAATGTTTTAATTGATTATCCCTGGTAGTCTAGCGGTCCCCCCATCCCTGATCTCCTGTTATGATATTTAGTAATATTTATATATATTATATGTCCTTGTGATTCAGTAGATCAGATTAGTTTCAATTCAAGCCGCACGGGATATTCTGTACTTCGGTGATTTGCGACTTTCACTTTCGTAGTGTTTTCAATATTTCATTTCTCAACCTATAATCGAAAGAGACTGGCACAATTTCCACTACTCACTACTAGTACAGCCACCGACCGATTTCCCTGAATGAGCACATGCTGTATATGCAATACATGCTCAGTGATTGACAGCTACTGTCAATCACTGAGTATGTACTGTATACAGTACATGCTCATTCAGAGCACAGTCAGTGGCTGGTTGTGATGGTGAGGTGGGTTGTGCCAGTTGCTGGCTTGGTTAGGGGTTAGGGGAGCAGGGTGGTAGGGCACTGCAGACTAGGGGGGTCTACTAGATCAGCAGGAATTTTGGATTATCTTTTAATGGCAGATTGGGATTGGGGCAGTCAGCTATACCACCCAAGCACATAATATATTATAAATATTACTAAATATCATAAAAGGAAATCAGGGCTGGGGGGTCTCTAAATTTTCTGGGACAATAAATTAAAAACTATGGGGGATCAGGGCTTGTGGGGGTGGGCCGCTAGACTACCAGAGATTAACAATTAAACATTACAGTGGATCAGGGCTTGGGGGGGCGCTAGACTACCAGGGATAATAAATTAAACATTACAGGGGATCGGGCCTTGGGGAGGATGCTAGACTACCAGAAATAATAAATTAAACATTGGGGGGGATGAGGGCTTTCAGGAGCGCTAGACTACCAGGGATAATAAATTAAACATTACAGGAGATCGGGGTTTGGGGAGGATGTTAGACTACCAGGAATAATAAATAAAACATTTGGGGGGGATGAGGGTTTGCAAGAGCGCTAGACTACCAGGGATAATAAATTAAACATTACAGGGGATCAGGGTTTGGGGAGGATGCTAGACTACCAGGAATACTAAATTAAACATTACGGGGGATCAGAGCTTGCAGGAGCACTAGACTACCAGGGATAATAAAGTAAACATTACAGGGGATCGGGGCTTGGGGGAACCTGGCATACTGGCCCACCCTCCCAGAGGATTTCTAAGTACCATTAGACCAGCCCTTGGCTGATCTAATGATACTTAGACCATTGCCCTCTGAGAGGGTTTTGAAAATACTAACTAAGGGCATATGGCAGCCTGCATCTGCTGCAAGCCCCCAGCACCATGCCACAGCCCATTTTGTGGTGCAAGCCCCCTTTGGCGCATGCAGCCTGCATTTGATGCAGGCTGCTTTTGAGAATAGCTCAGGGCACATTTTTTGGTGCAAGGTGCCACTTGCATCATTTATGTTTGACACAGGCACCTTGTGTCAGTCTAAGGGCTTTGAGAATTAGGCCCAGAATGTCATCAACAAAAGTATCCTTCGCCTCCCCATATTTTCACCACTGGTGTTGTAGTTTGGCATTCACAAAGGCAGTTGTCCTAGATATTATAAACAAAAGACATGGAGTGAAGTGGACTGATAGACTTCAGTGGCATTATTCTATATACATTAAATTATTTCAAAGCAAGCCATTCATTGCAAGATGTGTATATTTCATAGCAGATAGCAAATATCTCCCAGCATCTAGGTATTGTATTTTTTTTCCACAAATAAAGTGTCTGTTACTACTAAACTCGACATATTACATGTCATTATAGTATTTTTCAGCAATATAGGCCTCCATTTTAGAAGCAACAACAGAGTGCCATATGAGTCTATCAAGTAGTTGGAAGCTGTGGAAACTAGTTTATGATGTGCTCATAGATGAAGTGCTTTGGAAGAGCTAAACAAATCAAATACTGTTACATTAAAGAAGTATGCTAGTAAACTTACTGTAGACCTCTGTGTGTTTCGAATGCAGACGAATATTCTTTTCCTTTTATAGACCTAGGTTTTGTTCAATTATCATAGCTGACTAAAAATGTAAATATATATCTGCTTTTAGTGCTAGCTGGAATTATGAAATGGAGCACATGCACATTTTCTGTCCACAATAGAGAAAATAAGGAAAATGTGCATAAAAAGAAAAGTCACACCTTTCAGGTCGGCTGACCTGGGCTTCTTAATGATCACTGGCAACTTAAAAAGCCCCTATCCTTCAGTGGAACTTTAAAAATATATAATTTTTAGACATGGTTCAGTTTAGCATTTATATATTTTCTGTAGTTTGTTTCCTATTTTTCATTATGACTAAGAACATTAACATCATTATCCCCACAAGACTTCCTTTACTCTGCATAGCTGTCTTTATCAGAAACTACAATCCCCTGCTTGTGACATTGTAATCATTTACCCAACAAGAGATTGTGATGTCGTGTGTAGACATGCAGGCAGAGATAGTGAAGTCTACAAGACTGAGGTTGTTTTTATGGTAGGTCCATAATTTAAAGAAAAAGGGGACGCTAAGAAATATATGAACTATAACTTGAGGATTGGTTCAGTAGTCATAAGTTGCTACTAAACTACAAGAAGACCAAGGCCTTGCTTATGTCCAGCCCCCATAACAAAAATAAGCACCACCCCTCATCATCTCCAACTCAAGCAGTGAGCCGCTGGAACAAGTTCACTTGTTCAAGTATCTGGGGGTCATAATAGATGATATCCTCATGTTTGCACACCATATTGACTCTCTGGTCAAGACAGTCAATACCAAGATTGGTGTCCTGTACAGGCACAGGCAATACCTCTCTCCGGGGGCCCTCCACCTCTCAGTTCACAGCTCAATTATATCTACTATTAACTATGGACTAGTGGTCTATTGGGCGGCAATGGATACAGTGCTCAAGAGGGTTCAGACTGCGCTCAACAAAGCCTGCAGACTCACCCTGGATGCTGAGCGTGGCACTCACACCTGTACTCTGTATGAACATGCAAACTCTGGGACCCTCTTGATCACCAATCGTCTTGCACAATTCAAAACTGACCTCAAACAGCACCTAATAACACTCTCTAAGTCAACTTGCCCCGGAGTCCAGCCAACCTGCTCTCTCTGCCCCCAGCAAGCATTAGGCAGGCCTCAGGTACCTCCTCCCTCTGTCCCATCTCATGACTTGCCCCAGCAATCAGTTTGCATCATGCTCCTTTGGCACCTGCCATCCTTCCCCCTCCCCCAATTCACAGTCCCATGAGTTTCCCAAACAGTCACTACTAATGCTGGCTGCCTGACCATGCCCCCTCACACCCCACTATTTTACTCCAGCATGTCGTCTCTGCTCAGCCTCCCCTCACCCCACCATTTCTCCCTATACCTTATCATCCCTCTTCCCCACCCTCTCACCTCCACCACAGTACTTACCGCTTTCTCTCATACCTCCCTTCTTCACCCTTCTGCCAGCTATCCCTGTCCCTCTGAACTACTGACTAGGCACTTTGTGGCTGCTTACTCCCCCCCCCACCCTCATAAAGTGTTGTTTCTTGTTATTTAACTTGCACCTATGTTTTTGGGTTATTCTGTAAGTTCTGAATCCAAGCTGCATTGTTCATTGGCGTGTACCTTTGCTTTCTCCTACTGTACTTTGTCTTGCAATCTATGACGTGGAACCTTTGTAAAAGAGCTTGTGCTCAAAGGTATTTTCCGAATAACTAAATAAATAAATAACCTAGAATATATCTGACTTGGGTGCTTTTCTTTTGTTCAGTGTTTTCCTAAAGGCACCAACCTCACTTTAGATACATTTACAACTGGCAATCTAAACAGTTCTGTAGCTACACAATATTGTTCTGCATGTGGCCAGAGTGGCCTCATTTAAAAAACACTGTCTAAAGTAAGATAGTTATGTGACTGAAGAGGACTCAAAGTAGTTAGAACCAAAGTATACTGTATAGACTTCTAATCAGAGGTGTTTTAGTAGCAAAGGGCACTGTACTGAAACTTCTTGGTAACATGCATTGAGCCTCATTTTCAAATACTTTGCATGGAGAAAAGACGTTTTGTGCCACGCAAACAGGGCTTCACACCTTGAAAATGTGCTGTAATTAACACCACCATTGTCATATTCAAAGCCTCTGTTTGCATGGCACAAACAGTTTGCATACCATCATGAAAGGAGGCCTCATGTGTGTACAAATTCAAGGCAAAGCTGTGCATGCATGCCACAGTGGTATATTGGAAGTGTAGCCCAGTAGCCACACTAACTAGCTGCTTGTGTGGCATTAGTTACTGACTGAGAAAACCATGTTTTACCAGTGACCTCTCTCCCTCTCCCTCTCCCTGTCTCCATGTACATTGTCCCTGGTGTTCTGTAGCATCCCCTTCCTCTCCCCATCCTCATGTATGTTGTCCTTGGTTTCCAGTGGCACCCCCACCATGGAGCACCCCAACCCCTCAAATAAGTTCCACAACAGCAATTGGCACACACCCTCTGCTCACCTCCATAGGCAGCTGCCATTTGTCTCACACATCAGTTGAGTGTATATGTGAGACAGCTGCCATCTGTCGTATACATACACTCTACTGATATACCAGTGGGTATACTGATATAGTAGTTGTAAGATGTCTCTAAAAATCATGGAGCTCATGTGGAACTGGATAGCACTGTTGTACTCCACAGTCCACAGCCTCCATCCACAGCTTGGAGCAACGTGCCTTGATAATGACATGTTAATTGACAGCTTATTATATAGTAAGGATATGGTAAAGAGGTTGCAGGATCTTGCATGTTGAGTAGGACCATCAGTACCTTTTGTATGAATATTGCAGTTCAGCACTTCAGCACTGAGGGGTATGTGCTTCATAAAATGGCTAGCTTCTTCAGTGTGAAGAGGTGCTTAGTTGTCACTCCTGTGGCTTGTGCTAATACAAGGGTTAAGGATGTGCTATGCACAGCACTCACTGAGGAGATATTGGAAATCTGTTAGCACTGTACTGTGCTTTAGTGCGCAGTTTCCAATATACCTCCTGTTGTCTTGCTTGCCCAGATGCACGGGTACACTCCCCTTGGTGCTTCAATTAGCACAATGTATGTGGGGCTCCAGTCAAGAAAAAGCTGGAATGTTTCAGAGACCATAAAAATACAAAAAAATACACTAGTTTAGAAAATGGCTAATGTAGCAGCTCTTTACCAGCAAGTGATAAATGGCTAGAAGAGTTCAGAGTCAAAACTGAAGCCAAAAATACTTCAGGCTGTCATTAACTAAAATTAAAGAGTGGCACAAAAGCCCTTACAATTATATGGATTATTACCTGTTTTAAAATAGTTTTTACAATTGCACATTATAAAATCCTTCAGCTGAAATGCCCACACAAGCTTTCTTCTACAAGTAGTTCATTACTAGTCAGGGAATCAGTAGTGAACCAATTGAAACATTCATTACAAACGTATGAATTTTATGTTTGGATTATGTCTGCCTTTAAAGTTCTGTTTTCACTAGATATGTCAGATTGAGTCTATGTCTGGAGTTTACCAGATTTCAGTTTTGCACTTGCTTGCAGTGTTCCATTTTTTATATGCTCTTAGCTGAGAGTTAATATGAAATGTTTATCTTTGTATTTTTTTGTTTCATTATTTAAACCTTTTGTAAATGCCATAATCAAAAAGCTGGCATGCATATTGCATAGCTTACTGAAATCATTTTTGTATTATTCCATGTTTAAGAAAAGTCATCTACTACTATTCTCTTCGTTTGATCTTTGAGCTGTCCTTACACCTCGACAGCACAGACTACTCAACTGAGAAAAATAAGTCCATCTGATCTCACTGCTGGCATTTCATATTGACTTCTCTCTGTGTCCCTTCAAAGCAATGCCTCAGTAATCTTGAATCTTCACCAGGTGTGTGTGTGTGTGTGTGTGTGTGTGTGTGTATACACACATGTGTCTGTGTGTGTGTAGACACAATTCTGAATTAGAACAGTTCATCAGAGTTCAAAATGGGGACCAGAATGGATCTCGATACTCTCAAGAAGGTAGGCCTTAATTTATTAATGCCTTATTAGGATACAGAAAACATACTTAATATCAGTTGTTTAATTTACCACAAGAAGGCAGGGCTGAAATTCTAATGAACTCTATTGGCTGGCTGTTTTTTAGCATTTGGTCATATTTTTGTAAACTGTAATAAATAGCTGGTTTTCTCAATGAAACATAGAAACATAGACTTTGACGGCAGATAAGGACTGCTTGGCCCACCAAGTCTTCCCATTTTCCTACCTAGAGGATAAGCTGCAGATCCTATTTAACCAACAGCCTATTTCTTCCTACCCCCCGCAAAAATTGCCTTATGTCTGTGCCATGCATTCTTGAATTTTCCCACAGTTTTAGACCCCACAACTTCCTCAGGAAGGCTGTTCCATGCGTCCATCACCCTCTCTGTGAAAAAATACTTCCTCACATTGCCCCTGAGCCGTCCCCCCCTCTATCTTCAAATTGTGTACCTTGTTCTTGCACATTTCTTTTTCTGAAAGATGCTACCCTCTTGGACTTTGTTGATTCTACTGAGGTACTTAAACATTTCTATCATGTCCCCCCTCTCCCTCCTTTCCTCAAGGGCATACATATTAAGCTCCTTTAGTCTCTCCTTGTATGGCTTCTTGCAGACCCTGCACCATTTTAGTTGCCCTCCTCCGAACTGCCTCCATCCTGTCTAAGTCCTTGTGGAGATGGGGTCTCCAGAACTGGATGCAGTACTCCAAGAAACATAGAAACATAGACCTTGATGGCAGATAAGGATCACTTGGCCCACCCAGTCTGCCCATTTCCCTACCTATTGGATAAGCTGCAGATTCTAGTTAACCAACAGCCTACTTCCTGCAACCCCCCACTATAATTGCCTAATGTCTGACCCATGCATGTTTGAATTCCCCCACTGTTTTAGACCCCGCAACCTCTCCAGGAAGGCAGTTCCATGCGTCCACCACTCTCTCTGTGAAAAAAAATTTCCTCACATTACCCCTGAGCCATCCTCCCTCTATCTTTAAATTGTGCCCCCTTGTTCTTACACATCTCTTTTTCTGAAAGATGCTACCCTCCTGGACTTTGTTGATTTCCTTGAGGTATTTAAAAGTTTCTATCATGTCCCCCCGTCCCTTCTTTCATCAAGGGTATACATATTAAGCTCTTTCAGTCTCTCTCTTCATATGGTTTCTGATGTAGACCCTGCACCATTTTAGTTGCCCTCCTCTGGACTGCTTCCATCCTGTCTATGTCCTTGCGTAGATGAGGTCTCCAAAACTGTACACAGTACTCCAGATGGGGTCTCACCAACTGTCTGTACAGAGGGATAACCACTTCCTTTTTCTACTTGTATGCCTCTCCTATGCATCCCAGTATCCCCTGGCTCTCCTTACCAACTTCTCACATTGCTTACCCACCTTTAGGTCATCTGACATAACTACCCCAGGTCCTTTCCATTATTGTTGTTGTTAGTACCTCCCTGCTATTGTGTACTCTTTCTCCTGGATTTTTATTTCCCAGGTGCATTACTTTGCACTTCTTTGCATTGAATCTGCTGCCATTTGTCTGACCATTCCTCCAACCTTGCCAAGTCCCTTCTCATCCTTTCTACCCCCCCTTGTGTATCAACTGTGTTACAGATATTTGAGTCATCTGCAAAGAGGCATACCTTTCCTTCCAGACCTTCTGCAATGTCACCTATAAAGACGTTAAAGAGGACTGGACCCAGTACTGAGCCCTGAGGTACTCCACTAGTAGCCCCCCTTTCTTCGGAATGTGTTCCAGTCACTATTACCTTCTGTGTCCTGTTGTGCAGCCAGTTTGCTACCCAGGCTACCACCCTGGGACCCACTCCCAGGCTGGCTAACTTGATTATTAATCTTTTGTGTGGGACTGTGTCAAATGCCTTGCTAAAGTCTAGGTAGGCCATATCCACAGCCCCTCCCTGGTCTATTACTTTGGTCACCCAGTCAAAGAAATCGATTAGATTCATCTGACATGACCTTTCTGCTGTGAATCCATGCTGCTTTGGGTCCTGTGCCCTGCTGGCCTCTAGGTACTCAACAATTCTTTCTTTCAGACATGATTCCATCATTTTCCCCACCACTGAGGTCAAACTAACAGGTCTGTAGTTTCCTGCTTCTGCCTTGCTCCCACTTTTGTGAAGTGGAATCACATCTGCCCTCCTCCAGTCCTCAGGTACCACCCCATCCTCCCATGATTTGTTAAAAAGTGTGGTCAGTGGTGTCACTAGGTCCTCCCTTAGTTCTTTTAGGATTCTGGGGTGAATCCCGTCAGGCCCCATTGCTTTGTCCACCTTGAGTTTTAGAAGTTCTTTCAGGACTCTTTCTTCTGTAAATGGACTGGTGTCAACCCAACTACCCAGAGTGCTTCTATTGTTTGGTTTAGGTAACTCCTCCTCTTCTTCTTTTGTGAATACTGAGCAAAAGTATTCATTCAGTATCTCTGCCTTTTCACTGTCTCCCTCTGCCCACCTCCCCTCTCCTTTATTAATCTTCACAATCCCTCCCTTAACCTTTCTATGCTCCCTAATATACCTATAAAAGGTTTGATCCCCCTTCTTAACTGAGTTGGCTAACTTTTCCTCGGTTTGGGCCTTTGCTTTTCTGACTGCCTTCCCCACTTCTTTCAGCTTTAATTAATACAGTTCCCTGTCATGCTCCTTCTGTAATTCCTTATACTTTTTGAATGCAGCCTTTTTCTCCTTAACCTTCCCTGACACCTCTTTTGAGAACCATAGTGTTTTTTTATTCCGCTTTGTTTTCTTTATTTGTTTCACACAAAGGCTTGTTGCCTCCATGATGGCAGTTTTGATTTTTCTCCATTGTAGTTCCAACCCTCCTTTCTGGCCATTTGCTATTGCATTCCTCAAGTATTCACCCATTATGCCAAAGTCAGCCCTTCTAAAGTCCAGTATCCTTGTCTTTGTATGGCTTGTCTCCATGGTTGTGTTTATTGTGAAGCACACTGTGCAGTGGTTGCTTGTTCCCAGATGTCTACTGACTTCTAAATTTATGATCCTCTCTCCATTTGAGAGTACCAGGTTCTAATATTGCTCCCTCCGAGTGGGTTCCACCACTAGCTGTCTAAGGTATGCCCCTGTAGGGCATCGAGAATGACCCTGCTCTTGGATGTGGCTGCAGTCTATGTCATTCAGTTAACATCTGGCATATTCAGGTCCCCCATCAACAGTATCTCCCCTTTTTTAGCCATTTTGAGAATGTCCTCAATCATTTTCTTGTCCATTTCCTCCCCTTGAGACTGGGGTCTATATACAATCCCTGTGCGGATTGTGATACCATTCCCTGTCTCCAAGGTGACCCAGAGTGCCTCTTGTCATCCCCCTTTACTTTTTAGTTCTGTAGCTTTGATCCCTTCCCTTATGCAGAGCTACTCCACCTCCTCTTTTACCCTCCCTGTCCCTTCTGTAGATTGTGTACCCTGGTATGTTGACATCCCAGTGATGGTTCTCTGTGTACCATGTTTCTGTGACTGCCACAATATCCAAGTGTTCCTCTTCCATCAGGGCTACTAGCTCAGGAAGCTTGTTTCCCAGACTACGGGCATTGGTACTCATTGCCCCCATTTAATGTTGGCTTTATCCTTTTTTACCCCATCCCTGCTCTTGTTGCCCTTGTCTATTTTTCCATTTACCCCTGTCCTGCCCTCTGTCAAGCTCTGTACCTCAGTGTTTACCCTACTACCTGTCATGTTTTGTGGGGGGAGGCTTGAACTTTCCTGCTTCCTATCAGCACCTCCCCCCTTGGCTAGTTTAAAAGCTTGCCAAGGAATCATTTAAACCTGCCACCTAGGAGCTTGGTTCCCTTCCTAGACAGATGCAGACCATCATGCCAGTATAGATCTTCATCTCTCCAGGTGGAACCCCAGTCCCCAATGAAGCCAAAGCCCTGTGCTCTGTACCAGTTTTGCAACCATTCATTAAACTGCATGGTGTGCAGTACCCTAGCCTCACCCCTGCCATAGACTGACAGCACCTCTGAGAAGGTTACCATGCTTGCTACCTGTCTGAGGCCCCTTCCCAACTCCACAAATTCATCCTGCACTGCACTGATCTCATGCCTAGCTAGGTCATTTGTCCCAAGGTGGACAATGATATCTAGTTCCCTCTCCAGTGATGTTGCTTCTGCAATCCTGAGGATTTGCTTCCTGTCCCTCCAAGCCATGGCACCAGGCAGGCACCTTACTTCCCTCTCCTCTCCCTTCCCCAGGTCTACACCCCTAACAACTGAGTCCCCTATCAGAAGCTGTTTCCTTCCCCTGTAGTGTCCCTTGCCACCCTTTTGTGGGTCTCCCTTGTGGATATCCCCAGCATTCTTCTTGGTCTCCACTGAAGGTGTCATCATAGAGGAACCTTGATTTGCCAGACTGACATATGATTTGTGTAGAGGTACAACTAGAGGGCTATGCCTCTGTTCCACCACCCTCACCCTCTCAGAACTCACTGTGGTCCAACTGCTCTTCGCACTTGGCAACCTCTGAGGCAGTGGTTGTGGAACTGGTGCTCTTTGGGTGGGGGAGGCCTCCTTAGTCCTTGCCAGTTCAGCCTGGAGGTGGGCAACCTCCTCCTTAAGAGCTGACAGTTGCCTGCAAATAGGGCAGCAACGCAGGTTCTAGAATGTCTCCCGGAAAACTGCTACCCCACAGCCAGTGCATTGCACCACTCCCCACATGTCCCTCTCCCTTATAATATACAATGAATAATATATAAAATATCTCTTTTTTTTTTTGGTGTGTACTTACCCTTTATGCACTGTGTTGGGTTATTAAGAATATGCCAGTTCTGCCCCAAGATGGGTCTCACCAACTGTCTGTACAGGGGGATAACAACTTCCTGTTTTCTGCTGGTGATGTCTCTCCCTATACATCCCAGTATCCCACCAGCCCTCCCTACCGTCTTCTCACATTGCTTGCCAACCTTAAGGTATTAAATGGAAACTTACATGGAGCATATTTACTCAACATTCGCAAGAGATAATTTCAAGCTTGTTAATCAAGTTTCTTTCCAGCATGTTGAATTGCCATTCATCCATTATATTTCTCATATATTGCCTTACAACCAAATGTAAAAATAAATCACAACAGTTAAAAAGAATCACAATAATTAAGATCCTAAATATGCATCCTGTTATTCTCAATTGGGTGTGCTTCTTTGTCTGTGATGGAGAATCAGAATGAAACCTTCCAGCAATGCAGATTTCATTTATCTGCCAAACACCCTGTTTACATGGCAGTTATTCCATTTTAATTAAAACAAACTTCATTGGGAAGAAAGTTGAGACCAGACATTCAGTACCTAAAGCAACTTCTCAATGTTTCAGCAAATTCATTCAGAAATACATAGTGGGAGACAGTGAGCAATCATTTTCAAAATAATATCTTGGTCCTCCATGTTCATGGGACTGGAGACAAAAACTTAAGTTATACAGTTCTCACACAAGAAACTATAGCTATTGGGTCACTGTCATGCTGGTCATGTCACAAGAAAGGGGATTCAACCTTTGAAAGTGACATATTCTAGTTATGCTTCTGACAAAAATACAGTTTTAAAACATTCATCAACACCTGGTGCAATAAAATGCTAGCAGTTCCAGAAACTGATTGTTAGGATTTTCCATAAATACTGCAACTCTATTAAATGGAAACTTACATGGGGCACATTTTCTCAATATTTGCAAGAGATCATTTCAGGCTTGTTAATTAAGCTTCTTTCCAGCATGTTGAATTGCAATTCATCCGTTATATTTCTCATATATTGCCTTACAACCAAACGTAAAAATAAATCACAACAGTTAAAAAGAATCACAATAATTAAAATCCTAAATATGCATAAATGTTTTAATTTTACTTTTATAAAAGAAACAGGCTCAGCAACATTTCAGTAGGGAGGTAAGATGTTAAAGTCTTGAGCTTAAAGTGAGGAAGTACAGTACCAGAAGATTTGAGGCAGAGGAACAGGAGAAGATGGAAGGTTTGATACTTTTTATTGGACCAACAAGTGTCTTGTACAAAGATGGAATTATACACAAGCTTTCGGGGCCACACAGGTCCCTTCCTCAGGCGAATCAGGCAGAGGAACATAATCTATGAGGTGAGTTATAAAGTAATGTAGTATGTAAAGAAGATGGTAGTTTTGTGAGGACCGTTGGACCAACACCACAGAGGGAATTATAGACTAGACACATTTTAAGATTAAACCATAGACTGACAACCAGTGAAATAAATGAAGTACCAGGGTAACAGAGTCACATGATTTACAGTGAGCCTGTGCTCAGCTTCAGCTGGAGCAAATTCCAGTAGCAGTCAGGATGACCTGCTTAAAGAGTTGCACTAATCAACCCTAGCATTGGTGAAGGAATTGAACAGAGTACTGGTTTCTACAGAAGAAAAAAAAGATCTAAGACTCAACGCATGTCCCGAAGATAAAACACAAAACGAGCTAAGGCAGCAGAATGTACAACAATATAAAACACCGCCAGAAGGTTCTTGCGAGTCTTTGATGAGCCCCTCCCAGGTTTCAGGAAGTATTACAGACAGACAGATTCTTACCACAAATGAAACAGTTATATTAAAGTGATAGATGGGAAGAGGTGTTTAGATTGCGACCAAGAACATGTAGATCATTTTTGTTGGAAATCAGCCCTACCCAGCAAGGGGGCATTTAGTCTGGCACATTGGTGAGACAAAGAATTAACATTGGGAGTGCAGTATTAGAATTCACTGGAAGGATTAAATGTACACTACCGGTCAAAAGTTTTAGAACACCCCCAATTTTCCAGTTTTTATTGAAATTTACGCAGGTTAATGTCTCAATGTACTCTGAAATTAAAGCATAGAACAAATAAACAATTGGAGATAAAAAAGAAATCATAGAATCATTTTGTTTAACAAAATTTAATCTAAATTTTTGACTCATCAAAGTAGCCACCTTTTGCAGATATACTGTAACCACGAACACACTCATGGCATTCTTCCTACAATGGACATCAATATTGTTCGGAAGTTCTTTAACACTGTTGCAGAAGTTCCCACAAATGTGTTGCACTTGTAGGTTGCTTTGCTTTCACCCTTCTGTCCAGTTCATCCCAAACCAGCTCGATGGGGTTTAAGTCTGGAGACTGTGCTGGCCATTCCATGATTTGAAGCATACCGCCTTGTTCTTTTCCTCAAGGTAGTTCTGATATAGCCTGGAGGTATGTTTTGGGTCATTATCTTGTTGTAGGATGAACCCTGACCAACCAGGGCGTAGACCAGAGGGTATTGCATGGTGCTGCAAATGCTGTGGTAGCCCTTTGGTTCAGGGTGCCAGTCACTCTGTGCTGTTGCCTCAGAGCCGCCTATCACGCAAGCTGTTGACTCTCAGAAACTTGTCTTCTGATTCTGTTGTGGCTTTGGGTCTGCCAGACCTCTTCCTGTCAGAGTTTCCTCCAGTTTCCAAGTGCCTTTTGATGGTGTAGGAAACTGTACTCACTGACACCTTGGCTTTCTTTGCAATTTCTCTACAGCAGTTTTTGCTAACCTAAACTTTTTTTTTAACCTCTAGCAGTTTACCGCTTACCTTTGTACCATTTCAGGTTATTCACTGGACTTGAATTGCTTAAATTTCAATAAAAACTGGAAAAATGGGGGTGTTCTAAAACTTTTGACCGGTAGTGTACTTTATCTGTGAATGGTCTGGGATGAAATAAAATTCAGGATTGTATTCATTATTTAATAGTGTCAAAAACATACAGCAAGTAACACAGCAACATAACGGGATAGAAGGGGAAAAGCCTATCATGTCTGCCACAGCATTCACTCAACTGTTGTAGTAGTAGTAGCAATCTTCATTTATATGTGGTGCCCTTCCCCAGAGGTTCAGGGTACCATTACAAAAATATAGAGCAACAATCAACACTTAATCCAAGTCTCCCCACCCCTCTGCTGTCTACCCCCCTGACCATCTTCCATTCCCTTTGCGGCCACTAGGAGTCATTGTTTCACCCCTCTGTCCTGAGCCTGACCCAGTACACTCCAGCCTCCCAACTGCCTTGTTTACCATCTTTCCCAGGCTTTAAGGACACCTGCCCCCCAGGGTATTTGAATCTTGTACCTTGTGCACCAAGGTCCACAGCCCAACCACTACACCACTGTGGCAGTCACACAACTGAAAGCATAGCCTAGACCCTTATACCTCTCTACTGCCCCATCAGCAAGAGGGACCATGGGTGCCAATTCCTCAATGCTATGCCTGGCTATCCCAGCCCTCCTGATACTGGCCTTTTTCCTACCAGACCGCACTACCTGCACTCATGGTACTGCACCCCCAGCTATACCTTGGTCTCCTACTGCCACCCACACTGGTCACAAACCTGGGACCTTGGCATCCACTTCTCCACCACTCACCAGGCTCCTCTGCCTTTCTGGGACCCCCTTGGACCCACCTCCTTACTACTATTCCCACCGCTCTTGCCTACCCATTTCTTGCACCCTTGAGGTTGGACCCTCAGCCCATAGACCAGTAAAGGATGCCTGCTACTGCTGCCAGTTGGTAAGAATTATCACAGTATTACTGCTACTCTCTGGAAATGTCCACCCCTATCCAGGCCCTACTTCCACAAGCCCACCCAAAACTTCATCCTTTGGGTTCCGCATTGCCTCTCTGAACATCTGCAGCTTGCTAAAAAAATCTGCTGCGCTTCAATGCTGGGTCATCCAACACCAACCTGACATTATTGCACTAGTGGAGACGTGGATCTCCAAATCTACCCCCAATTCCTTCATCTCACTCCCCAGGTACACCATCTATCAGGAAGATCGATTAGGCAAATGAGGGGCAGATATGCTGTTTACTTACGTGACGCTATTATTGGTCATGCACTCCCCGCTCCCAAGCTCAACAATGGAGCCCAGGCCCTCACCCTCAAAATCATCCCTGATCCTACCGGGGTTCCGCTCTACATCACGGTCTCCTACATGCCTCCTAGAAACCAAAACCCAGCTATCCTGTCACTCACAGAGTATCTCTCAACTCTCCCTCACAAAGCTGAACAAGTCTTATTGGGGGACCTTAATGTCAATTGGCTTGGTACCTCAGCTTCACAAGCAAGGGATTCCTTTACTGCACTTAACATGACCCAATTAGTCTCCCAGCCCACTAGACTCAACACCACCAGAGCAACCAGCACCTTCCTGGACATCATAGTCTCCAACTGCCCCCAAAAGGTCCAGGATATTAAAATCCTTTTGGACTCCTTAAGTGACCACTCCCCTATCCTCTTCTTCTGGTCCTCCGCCAACCCCAAACCAGTAACTCAATCCTCTCTTCATAGGTGCCTCTGCCCAGGTGGCCTTAAAAAACTCAGGCACTATCTCACCCAGATTGACTGGTCCCCCATCAACCATGCCTCAAGCATTAATGCCGTGCTTGACCTCTTCACACAGGCTTTCAACAAGGCCTGTGATCGTTATGCACCACTCACCAGACATCGCTCACAAAAGACAAAATGCAGCTTGGGTCACCCCATCCCTGCTCCAAAAACTCCGGAAGAGGGACAACCTCTGGCATATTGCTGTGGAGTCAGGCAAAGTGTTGGATAGGCAAGCCTACAATGCTGCATGCAATCAGTGCACATGAGCCATCCACAAGGCCAAAGCTGAGCACTATCAGACCACCCTTACCTCCTCCTCCTGGGGCTCAGCCAGGATATTCTGGGATAATATAAAAGAGCTGAATGGGAAAACACATTCTCCCCCCATCCCAGCTTTCAACTGATGGCTCTATTACCATGGACCCCCTCAGCATAGCTAACTGCCTTAATGCCACCTTCACTGACCCAAGTTTTGTCCTCCCCAGTAGTTTCTTTAACCCTATGCCAGAATCTCAACCACCTGTCCTACAATGCCCTCACTTCCACCTTCACAAGATTTCCACCCAAGAAGCCAGACCGTACCTGCAAAAAGGCCTGAGCAGCAAGTGCCCTAGCAATGACACCCTGGACACCAGGATTCTGTGCCAAGTACTTGATGATGTTCTTGTCCCGCTGACTGATTTAATGAATTAATCCCTCTGTCTAGGTCAATTCCCCAGTGTCTGGAAAATGGCCATCATCACACCCATACACAAAACTGGTGATAAGTCCTCCCCAAACAACTATAGGCCAATTTCCATACTCCACCCCCCCTTCTTAAGCTATCGAAAAAGTGGTGGCCACTCAGCTCACCGAGTACCTGACCAAATATGACATACTATGCCCTGAACAGCACAGTTTCCGCACAGGACATAGTACCACCATAGCCCTCCTTGAATTCTCCAACTATCTGCACTCCTCCCTAGACTCTGGCAATCTTGCTGGTGCAGTGTTCATTGACCTCTCCAAGGCCTTCGACACTGTTTGCCATCCCCTCCTGCTGGACTCCCGCTACCAAATTGGTTTCTCCACTGGTCCTCTCACCTGGTGCTCCATCTACCTCTCAGCTCACTCCCAGTGTGTACAAATCAATGGGACCTTATCCAGAACCTGTCCAGTTCACTCTGGGGTCCCCAGGGCTCTATCCTGGGAACCCTCTTGTTCAGTCTCTACCTTAACACCCTGCCCAGTGCCTGCTCCGGCAAAATTTTTCTTTATGCAGATGATGCCATTCTCTTTGCCTCTCATCATAAACCTGCCTCACTCCAAGACTCTCCAGCTCACCTTTAACCAAGCTGAAAAATGGTTCAAGGATCGTAGACTTGTTATCAATCTAAAAAAGACCAAGTCTATGCTATTCACCCACCACCAAAACAAGTCCAGAAATGCCTCCCTCCTAATCTTCCCCACCACACAGCACTCCTTAGAGCAAGTGTCCACATATAAATACCTAGGGATTAACTTTGACACTGTTCTGCTTTTTCACCACCACATAAATGCCTTCTCAGCAGCCACCAACTCTTGGTTAGGCCTTCTCTGCCAGCACAAGGACTACCTTCCTCCCCATGTGCTCCGGCAGGCCATCACATCCTCTGTCCTGTCCCTAGTGGATTATGGCCTGCCTATATACAGTGCTGCTGATAACACTGTAATCAGTAAAATCCAAATCTCTATAAACAAGGCCTGCAGGCTCCTGACCAGGGCACCCAGACTCACCCATACCTGCCTACTCTATGCCACTGCAAACATCCTCAACCTTGAAGAAAGACTCCACTACCAAACCTGCCTGCTATCCAAGAAAATTCTTCTCGGGCTCTCCCCCCAGGGATGGCTGCATCGCTTCAACTAGCCACCCCAACTGTGGCCACCCACAGCTCAGATAAGGCCACCCTATGGGTGCCCAGGACCAGGACCACCCTAGCCCAGCGATCCTCCTGCTACAGGGCTTCCTCCTGGTTCAACTCCCTCCCAGTTGACATCACCAACATGCTCAAAATTAGTCCATTTAAAATCGTCCTTTCGTGACCACCTTTTCAACTCACACTGCTGTAAATGCAACTAACTAAATCCCAGCACCCTCCTCAGGCCTCCAAAGACTGATGCCATCTTGCTCACTCCAACATCGACAAAGTCTTCTGGACATCTCACCCCCCCCCCCCTTAGCTGCTTCTACCTGAAAATATGTTTCTGCCCTCACTGTTATTGCATTTCAGGGACTCATATCTCCCATTTGTATCACTCGCTACCTATGTAAATTGACTGTACATAATGCTCAGTATCACTGTAATAATGCTTTTATCACTGTTACCAATGTATTTTATGTATTCACTGTCTGTATTTAGAACTTTGTATTACTGTTTTGTCCTCACTGTGATGAGGTGCCATTGTAAACAAGTCTCTGACTCAAAGGTTGTAAATCCAATTGTACAAATAAATAAATAAAATAAATTAATATCAATGTTTACATCCCGACTAAAATCATACAATAACAGAGCATGTCAGTAAATAGATCAGTAAAAAAAAAATTATGCTGTAAAGGGTGACAATGTTACCTGATATTCACCCCAAAGACCTGCTCAAATAAAAAAGTTTTCAAGCCCTGCTTAAAGGCTTCCACTGTGGGGGGGGGCTCCTTCAAAGCTCTAGGCAAGGAATTCCAGAGGGTTGGGCCTGTGACTTCAAAGGCCTAATCCCCTGAGGTCTTCAGCCTTGCCCTAGGAACTGCCAGGAGACCCTCATCAGTGGAGCGGATAGGGCTCACAGATATCTGAGGATGCAGGAGCTCTACCAGGTAGCCCAGGACCAGCCTGTGTAGGGCCTTATAAGTTAGTAGTCCCACTTTAAAGGAGATACACCACTTTACCAGCGCAGCCAGTGCAGATCATGCAGCACTGGGAGACATGACATGACCTCGAAAGGCCCATCAGCAACCAAGCAGCTGCATTCTGTAACAGCTGCAGGCACCACTGTGTACCTTCATTCACCACAAGGTAGAGAGCATTGCATTAATCAAACCTTAAAATCACAAATGCATGAACCAGTATGGCCAGATCATCTGGAGGGATAAAGATTTTAATCTGGCTGATGTTCCGCAGATGGAAAAAGCCATTCTGGACTACTGCCAACACCTCCACCTCCACTGAAAGCCCCTCATCCAGAATGACTAGCAGATTTTTCACCTTTGTAGCAGCTAAAAGTCTGGAGGGGCAAAGCTGAAGTCTGTAATCCATCTTGGCAGCTGCCATCTCCTGCCCCCATGGCCCTGCTCAATTACTAGAACTTCATTTCTTTCTGGGTTCAGTCTCAGCCAGCTTGATTATATCCTGTCTTGGATCTCAGCCAGGCATTTGTTAAGCACATTGACTGCAACTGATGTCCGAGGTGCAGAGGACATGTAGAGCTGGGTATCATCAGCATAGCAATGAAACCCAAGCCATACTGCCTAATGATCTTAGCTGGGGGCAACATATACTCTGTGAACAACATGGACTACAGAACCACACCCTGGGGTATGCCACAGGATAGTGTCATTGCGTGTGAGGAAAACCTTCCCAACCCTACCCTCTGAGTCTTGTCCCTGAGACAGGACTGAAACCAGCAGGTGACTTTGCCTGAAAGCTCTGTATACTCCCTAAGCCAGTCCAAAAGCAGCCTGTTGTCCACAAAGTCAAACGCTGATGAGAGATCAAAGAGGATGAGAATTGATCGTTCTCCACTATCTCTCATCCTAAGCAGGTCATTGTGCACCCTAACTTGTGCAGTCTCTGTGCTATTCCTGGACCTATATCCAGATTGGAGAGGCTCAAAAATGTCAAAGGCTGTGAGGTGTGCATCAAGCTGAAGCGTAACAACCTTCTTAATAACCCTTCCCAAGAAGGGGAGGTTAGAAACAGGTCGGTAACTCACCAGGAAGTCCGGTCCAAAGATGGCTTCTTCAGAAGAGGTTTCACCAATGCACGTTTCAATGCCACTGGAATTCCCCCTCTGACAAGGCACACTGGACAATCTCAGCAAACACCAGGCCCAGATGTCGGACACAACTCATGAGTAATCACATTGGGACTGGATCCATACTACAAAATGTTGGCCACAGTCCTAAGATCACCTCAGACACCTCTTCCAACATCAATGGGAACCCCCCAAGACCACTGACTGCATCCCTGATTCAGAGACTCTGCTCTGCTGGGTTATATTAGCCCACTTGGAGTGTTCTCGACTCTAATGAAAGACACCTTATCTGAGAAGAACCAAGCAAATGCCTCATATTTTGCATGTGAAAATGCTCTCATGGGCTCCAGACAGGCCGGATGATGAAGCCTATCAACAATCCAAAAGAGTTGAGTCAGTTAGTTCTTCCCAGCAGCAATCTCCACAGACAGGAATTCTGCCTTTTTAGAGTGATTGCCTTCTGATACTCATCATAGTAAGACATCAGAACCAGTTTGTCCTCCTGGGCCCCTGGACATCCTCCAATAATGCTCCAACATTTGCCCCCTGGTTTTCAAGGCCTTCAACTCACCCTACTAACTATTCCCCCATTCCACAACAAAACAAATGAAGCTTTCAAAGGCATTTCTATGGGCACTCACATGTGTTTATAGAATTATGCTAAAATATCTTATTATTTAACTTAATGGCTGACATCTATAAATTCTTTCAATGTCTATCATGTTTTCTGTAAATTCCAATTTTAATTATTCCTGTCTTTCCATCTCTTCCTCTACGTAATGCTGTCTGGCTATAACTGCATTCAGACTTTGCCTCTAGCTTCAGTATTATAATTTGTACAATGTCAGTATCAATTTCAATCAAATTAGCTGTCATCTTCTGTGTGGGGGAGGGCACCATACTTCATTATACAGTGTTGTCACCAGGATTCTTGGTAATGTTTAAGAAAGCAAACAGTACTGTACATTTATTTATTTATTTATTTATTTTTATTTATTTGAAAGAGTTTTCCTGGAAAGCACACCAAGTTATAAATCTATTTTCCATGGGTATCCTCTGGAATGGGACAATGTAATAATACAAATACATGAGATAATATGACACCTATAACAATAACAGTATAACCATAAGGTGTATAAACCATGGCAAGTCAAACTGTTGGTACAGAATAAAAAGAAGAGAACATCACAAATTAAACAAACCTCTTAAAGGTGACCACTGCAGCCAAAACACCCTAAAAGGGACAAAAAACGCAAAGGGCAGCACTCATAAAAGTAAAAAAATAAGAGTAAACTCTTACAAAGTCAAGCCATCCAGTAACAGAAATTAAAGCTGATTGGCTTTAATCTCTGTTACTGGATGGCTTGATTTTGTGTTTACTCTTGGTTTTTACTTTTTTAAGTGTTGCCCTTTATGTTCTTTTGCTTGCTTTGTTCTGGTTCAGCACCCGCACGTTCCATAAGCACAGGTACACCAGCATGTTTTTTTACCCTAAAAGGGACCAATGCAGCAAATAATAGAAGCAGAAGTCAAGCAAGTGGACAACTGCTGGTGAGTGGATACTATTCTGGGGGAACCATGGAGGAGCAGATACAGGACACAGGGAGCCGCAGCTTAAGTGCCTCTTCAGTCACCCATGTTAGAGGGAGGTTACTTCCATATGGAGGCAGCCTCCACAAGAAAGCTTCTTTCCCAAGTGGCCTGTGACACCTGTGAGTATGGAAGAAGTGACGGGTGGAATGTCTGAGGAGATATGTAAAAGGTGGGGTAGGCAACAGCAAAGAAGAAAGCTATTCAAGGAGGCTGTTAGATCACTCCTTATAGATCAAAAGATGCTACTGAAAGCAGCCCTCAAGGGAAGGTTACCTGAGGGCAGAGTAGAGGTCACAGTGGTGATTGAGAGGAGAGCAGTTGATGGCAAATTACATGCAGTACTACATAATCAGCAGCAACATCCTGTTAAACCTACAGTAGGTACACTTTCACTGTCCATGCTTTCCACTACACAAGAAAAGTGAAAGTGGCTCTGTTTCATAAGACATAAGATGTATCTAATACTACAATTATGGAAACATAAGAATAACACTTTAATTAATGGCATAAAGATTTCATAGAAACAAGGAATTTGACAGCAGAAGGCAACAGAAGGACCATAGAATCTGCCTTGCTACACTACCTCTCCCTACCAAGCTACTGTTCTGGTGAGCTGTATTCCCTCTCCCCACCATCATACCCCTCAAATCCTCACTGCCCCTTAAACACTTCCTGTTTTGCTGTCATATTGGGATGCATCACAAATTGAATCTGACTAAGAGTAAGGCTGCTTTGAATGATTTATTTGTACTTCAGCCTGATTTAGAGATAATTTATTGAGGTTGCATGTGACCAAATCTGGTAAACCTTAAATACATTTATTATTAGTTTCTGTTTACATGAGGCAGGCCTCCTTTTTTTGTTCATCTAAAAATTACAATGATAAGTTTCCTGGAATCCGAATAATGTGTTCCCAACAAGGCTCCATGTTATTCCTGTTGGATCAGTGACCTTTGCTCAACATGCTGTTCTTTGTCAGCCTGTACTGAGTGATTGGGCATTATTAGATGATGATGGGGTTGCTGTGAAGTTGGTTGTCATGGCACCAACAATATAGAAATGCAAGAAGTGTGTCAAGAGGAATGCAATGTGCTGGTTTACAAAATACCTCATTTTTTTATCATATTTTCTTTGTCCATTATAAATCAATATATAAATGAGAAAGATATATACATTTAAAAATGTTGTTATACCACAGCAATTATGCTTATAAGACTGTTTTGTTAAAAAATGTGTAATTATGGTTTAGTTATATAAAATAAGTTTAGTTCTTGTCCATAAAAAATAGCTTACCAAGAGCTTGAAACATATTATTTAACCTCATCAAATGCACTAATCCTTATATAACAACCTAGATAGTTCTAGCCGGGTTCAGTCTCCCCTAGACTAAATGTAAGAAACAGAAAAGTTCAGAACTACAGTTAGTGCAATGGTCTAAAATGTTTACAATTAGGAAACAAAATCCTATGCAAGCTGTTAATATTTGATTACAATTAGGAAACAAATCTTTATAAACTGTTAATAATAATATTTTTAATACTTCAATATTTACCAGTTTTTGAAAGGTTCCATTGCCGCATAATCTAGTAGAGTACTGTCTCAGTTTATATTCTTTATAGCTTTGCTGTAGGAAAAAGTCAGCAGTTGAATACTAACGGTATGCTTTTAGAGTGAAATTCAGTTCTTAAAGCTACAACAATAATGTTTGATTTTATTACCATGGACTTGGTTGCCTTAGCAGTTGAATATGGGCCATTCATTAAAATATCTTGTGATGCTGGCTACCTATGATGGAAAAGCCAGTCCTAATTACACAAGGATGTGTCATGGCATTAAAGTACTCTCCATGGACCAGCTTAGATCATTTTTTTTATCCTGCAGGTCAGCAGATTTCCTGCTGGCTAACGAAGAAGATAGAATCTGATCACACTGTGAGTGATGCCTGCTCTGATTTGCAGAGATATCTCTTATTACTGGGGCTGCAGGCATTTTCATTCTAAACCAGCAGTCTGGCGTTTGCTGCACAGCACTGAGGATAGGGAATAATGAAACAGAACAAATGGTTGCTCTCAGTATGAGGTACTCTGAATCATGTTGCACCAGGACTAGAGAACTGACTTCCAAACTGAGGGTAACAGATGCCACTAGGAAAATGAAATGGACCATAGAAAAAGATGCTATGATATGTGTTCAACCAGGAAGTCAGATGAGACTGGCTGAGACTATTTCAATGTCAACGTGAGAAATTCAACTATACCAGGGAAACCTGATCCCTTACAGGCCTGTTCTTCCCCCGATAGTACTCTCTGCAGAGATACTATAACACATTAGTTAGAGCATGATTATCTTGCAGGTGGAGATTTGTAATGTGAATTTCCCAGAATAGGTAGGCAGAGATACAATATATCATTTTCAGGCAGGGGCAGTGGAGGGGGGGTCCTGCTTCATCATAGTTTTATACCTAATGGCCTACTAAAGCACAAGAAAACAAATTGAATTGCCTAAGATCACAGAATACTGTAAGTCACTGCCTCTAGTGGGGTTTGAACCTGGGTTCTTCAGGTGTGCAACCCTGGACTGTAAATGTTGGACTGCACAGCTGCTCCCTTAATACACCTAGTAAAGCAACTATTCTAAAGCTCTATAGGTCCCTTGCTTAAGACGCTCTCCTGTCCTCATTTAGTATTTACATTTGAAATGTAAGGTGGCCACAGATGAGTGACAGACAACTCCTTGGTTTTGAGCCCACTGCTTCAGGCAGTTTCCTGATGAGCACAGTACATTAAAAAGTCAAAATCCCCAGCTGGTGATGTAAAGTCCAGACTGCCCATTATTTTTCTACACAGAGTCCAGAAACAGACTCCTAATGATAGAGTTATGGGTTCATTTTCTGATCAGCAATAACGGGAGTCTCAAGTCACTACAGAATAAATAATGAATAGGTCTTTTCCACAAGGCAAAGTAAATAAAAACATTTTATAAACTGTTTGCTTTAAAAAAAAAATCATTTTTTGGTAAAAGGCAAAGTAAGCAGTCCGATTTGTCTTCAGTTTGCTCCAATTATTAACTCACGCTATTCAATCTGCAACACCATACACTACCTTTTCTCAAAGAGATTTCTGTAGAACAGTTGCAAACTCATTTACTGTTATGAACTATATATTGTAATGTGAGGCATACAGAGATCTTCAGGTCTAAACACATTGCATTCTTGTTGGTAGCTAAACTACAACAGTTCATATTCTTAAGAAATAGGAATAAAATATAAACCCTTCGATTGAAATAAGTATCAATCCATGGGAAGTCTTTTCTTACTGTTAAATGTCTCCATTTACATTTGCAGTCATTTTGTTTAGATCAAAGCTCCAGTGGATAATCCCTTGCTGTTACCTAGGGTCAGATTTTGCAAGGGAATGCAATGCCCAAGTACAGTACCTCTGATTATGACCCAGTAACCCCCCCATTGACTTCCAGGGAATTTTTGCTACAATCTGTAACCCCTTGGCTGCTTTATGGATGCTTTATAAAAAGATTTTCCTGCAAGCAGCTGAAAACAGAGCAGATAGCAAGCAGCTGAAATAGCACTTATAGTAAACATATGCTATATGCATTGCACTGTACCACTGTGCAGGCATAGCAATGAAAAAGCACTACAGCTGTGGCACTTTGATGGAGAATGTGTACGTGCAGTAAACTAGGGACCTGAACACTGCAGATCCTTACAAAATCTGACCCAAAGGGTCTTCATGTACTTTTTTTTCAAGCTACTTTGCACCTGGCTTGCTTACGTGACTAGAAAAACATGCTTAACTAGGTGTTTACTGGTTGTAGTACAAGTTCATTGCCATTTTGCAATGAGCTTACATGTTTAAAGTGTCCCATGTTATATATGTGATTGCTTTTTGCATAGCTTTTTTGGTGGATATTACCACTGATGCATACAGTCTAGTCAGCAACTTCAGCAAAATCAAGATGTTCAAAAATTCCAATAAGTATTTGCCTGTTGCATGACCTGTCACATCTGCATGTAGTGCCATTTTTAATGTATTGTGTAAAGTAATGTCAGGACATCGCTGTACTGTGCTACCCAGTAGTCCTTCTTGAGGCAACCATCCAACAATAGCCAAGGCCTGTGACTTGCTATATAAACCCTTTATTGTCATTCACCAGCTCTTTGACTAGTCCTTGTCTTTCATAATCATTTTTAATTTCTTTTACTCCAGTTTTTGAAGAGCCTGAAGACCCGAGTAATAGATCATTTTTCTCTGAAATCATCTCCTCGATATCAGATGTCAAATTTAGTCACAGCGGGAGGTATATAATGACAAGGGATTACCTAACAGTCAAGGTTTGGGACCTAAACATGGAGAACAGGCCTATTGAAACTTATCAGGTAAGCTACCTATAGAAACTTTCTATATTAATAATAACTGGCTAATAAATAATAGAAAATAATGTGGTCTTTCAAATATTGTAAACAGTAAAGTTTCTCAAAAATAAAATAAACAGTAACACGTGCCAATGTAGCAATGTGTTTTGCATAGATGATCAGCTATCACCCATTAAGGGGGATTGTCCCCAGAAGGACTGATGGCGATAGTTGATTTTTCCAGTGTTAATGCTGTTTCTGTGGCTGGCTTGGGTGAATTCGGTGGCAGCCTATAATATGGCTGTCTCTGGGGCACTCGATGCCATCACACTAGTCCGTATACAACCCAAGTCCTCTCACCTGAGACCCCCATGATATGATAGGACTCTCAAGGCGATGAAGACCAGGGGTCCGAGGTTGGAGCGTTGCTGGCATAAGACTTGGTTAGAGAAGGATAGACTGGCTTTGAGGAATCATTACGTTGGTTATCAAAGAACAATCAACCATAAGAAGGCAGAGTTTCTATCAAGGGAGATTGCTGCTAGGAAGAACAGACCAGCTCAGCTCTTTCGGACCATGGACAGACTTCTTCATTCTGACTGTCTACACTCGAAAAGAGCTTTTCAGTAGCACTTTGTGAAGAGTTTATTCTGCTCTTCTCTGACAGGGTATCCTCTATTCAGGCCAGGATCTTGCCAGTGGGTCTAGATCAGACCCACAGGGTGGGGTCTGAGTGGAGAGGGGCACTCCCATTGTTGGGTGGAGGTGGCTGAGGACTCTAAGGTGACTTTGAAGCTGCGGGCCACATATTGTGAACTGATCCCTGTCCCAACATGTCTCCTAGTGGGCTGCATTGAGGTTATTTGTCCAGTGTTCGTTGGGATAATCAGGTGTTCATTTTGGAGGGGATCTTCCCTGACGTCTTGAAAGAGGTGCTGGTAAGGCACGTTCTGAAAAAAAAATCTCTGGAACTTGATGTCCTGGTGAATTATAGACCAATCTCCAACTCCCCATTTCTAGGAAAGGTTGTTGAGAAGATTGTGGCTCTGCAGCTCAAGGAACACCTGGAGACCTTTGACATCTACAAGCCATGCCAATCTGGGTATAGGTATAGGCACAGCACAGAGAAGGCACTAGTCTGGGTGCATAATGACCTCCTCAAGGCAAGAGATCGAAGGAATGGTCAATTCTCATCCTCCTTGATCTGCCATCAGTATTTAATACTGTGGACCACACCGTGCTGTTGGATCATCTTAGAGAGTTTTGTGGACTCACCGGTACCGTCATCAACTGGTTTGAGTCCTTTTTCTGAGGCAAGAGGCAAAGGGTAGTAATGAGGAATTTCTCCTCCTCTCCAATGCTCCTGACCTGTGGAGTTCCTCAAGGCTCGATCCTTTCACCTATGCTGTTCGAGGTATATATGCTGCCCCTGGGGAGGCTCATCAGACAGTCCAGTCTAGGTTTTCACTGTTATGCAGATGATACCCAGCTGTACATGTCCTTTGCACCAAGGACAAATGGTGCATTAAAGTGCTGAATAAATGCCAGGCCGAGATCCAGGACTGGATGAACTCTAACTGGCTGAGACTAAACCCAGACAAGATGGAGGTACTGGTGATTGAGCTGGGTCACAGGCGTGATGGGGATGCCTCTGGGACGGCAATAGGCTTGGTCCTGGGGTCGATCCTGTTGATGGCGTCCTCTAGGGTGCAAAATCTGGGCATTGTCCTCAACAACAAGCTGATATTTGAGGCTCAGGTGTCGGATGTTGTCAAAAGTGATTTTTACCATCTGAAGAACATCGCCCAGATTAAAACACTAATTCCACCTAAGGACCTGCTGTCACTGGTGCATGCCTTTGTAACATCCATATTCAACTACTGTAATGCTCTGTACCTCAGGGTCAGTGGCGGGAACCTCCATAGGCTGCAGCTCATGCAGAATACAGCGGCCAAGTTGCTGACTTGGCTGTCAAGGTCCTTTTATGTGACTGCAGTCCTGCAGGGTCTGCACTAGCCACTAGTCAGGTAGAGGATTCTCTTCAAGGTGGGCTTGCTCACCTATAAGGCCCTATATGGATCAGGCCCTGGCTACCTGTTAGGTCTCCTTACTCCTGCTGTCTCAGCCTGCTCCCTTCATTCCACCTCCAAGGGTCTTTTGGCGGTTCTAAGGACCAGGCTGAAAACCTCAGGTAATCGTTCATTCAGGGTGGCCAGCCCGGTCCTCTGGAACTCACTGCCAAGATCTTTGAGGCAGGCCCCAACGATGGAGGTGTTTATGAGGGGCCTAAAGACTCATTTTTTTAGCCTAACTTTCCCTGATAATGATTTTTAAATCAATAAGATTTTTTAATTTTTATCTTTAAATTGTTTATCTGATACAATTGTTTTACCACCCTCTTTAAATTGTTAAACCTGTTTTACTGTGGGGCGCCCAGCGCCTTCCTGGAATTGGGCGCCTGATAAATATTATTTACTTACTTACAGTATAAAGATGGATTTAATCATTTATTATTTAAACAATATATGAGTTCTCTCATTTTGTACCTTTGCCTCCCTGGAGAGTATATGCATTATTCATTGTTTATAGAAGGTAGTTTTGTTTATAGCCATAACTAAGCGTTAAAACAGAAACTGTAGCTGGAAGGAAGTACTAAGACCTAGTGGGACCTAAAACCAGACCACTAGACCCCATCCAGGTGCTCCTAACAGCTTATGAACAAGACAAATTTATTTCCTTGTTCATAAGCTGTTATATGCTGCTTTCTCTGCTCATCTGATCATGGACAATCCATGATCTAACATGGACAAATACACTGGACATGGGTATTAGACCAGAGTGGGATGGAATGGGATAAAATTAACTCTGTGAATTAAAGTTTAACTAACAGTATATTTAATGCATCATGTTGATCGTTTTGGTCTGAAAATAATCAGCAGAATGTTAAATATGGGGTACAACAATGCTATTTCTGAATTTCAAATAATGGGATTCCAAGTGTACTAAGAAGAAGAGGAAGAAGAATCAGCATTTATATAGCTCTTTTCATACACAGTGTATCAAAAAGCACTTTACAAGCAATGCTAGACTGGTAGTGAAGTGACTGAATGTGTAGTGGCAGCCATATTGCACGTCAACACCCACACACAGCCTGGACAATTGCATGAACCAGTTTATGGGAAGGGGAATGTTGGCCACGACACCGGGAATGTCCCCTACTCTTTGCGAAGAGTACCCTGGGCTCTTTTACTTCCACCTGGACACCCACCAGGATGGGTAGAAGGGACCTCGGTTTAACGTCTCATCCAAAGAATGGCACACCCCAGCAGTACAGCACCCCCCCCCCAATACAGCACTCAGATGCCAGTGTTTTAGGTGCAAGTCCAGTCCCGGTGTGGGATGAGAACCCACGACCTTCTAGTCCAGAGGCAGATGTGCTACCAACTGAGCCATGCTGACACCTACTAAAAAGAACATGACACTGCTCACCCCAAAATATTTTACCTATTGTCTTATTTTACTGATGGTTGCCTTGGACTACCATAAAAATGTCCATATAAGTCAACTTTATGTATAAGTCGAGTCCCTTATCTTTAGTGCCTTTTCTTGGTACTAAAATTTTGACTTATATGTGAGTAAATATGGTTGGACCTCAAAATGCCATGCTACCAAAACCTAAGACAGCTGACCCTAAGTCACTTATGAAATTAATATATAACTGCAGTCACTGACATCCCTGGATATTTCCTGAAGTTTCTGATACCTGTAAAAAATTTCCTGTCTGCTTGCAGTACCACTGTAGGGCCATCAGAGAGAATTCCTTTAGAAATATTGTGAAATGTCTGGAAATATCCAGACACCTTGGTAGATACAACTCAGCATGAGACAGCATATTAGAAATAAGCAGCATGTCAAATGATGAAAACCAGGGAGCTATCCGAAATGATTTGTGAGACTTACAGTGAAAAATAATCAAGATGGATTGTGGACAATACACCTGTATAATAACAAGGACCACCAGCCCTGAAGAAATTACCTTTAGATTAGAAATGTTGGGATCCTTGTTGAAGGTTGCCATAAGTATAAAATAAGACTATAGATAGAATGTTTGGGGAGAGCAGTGTCTTACTCTTTCAGTACACTTACAATAATCATTTTAAGAACCAACTCTCCTGTAATAATCCTTTATATTTCACATATTTTTGAGAAAATCTGAATCCTCCTGGACCTCATCAAATGGATAGTTGTGCAAAAGTGTATTGGTTTATGCTAACTATCCTTAAATGAGTAGTTTAACATTATTCCTGTAACTCAGTGTGCAACTGCTTGCCTTATTCTGGTTCTTACTTAGCAGAGTGCCTTTCTGTTAAGTTAAGAGATCTATCTTTGGTTCAATCTTCCACTTGGAAGAGATGCTTTCCCTGCCTTTACTGAGCAATTTATCCTATCCAGTGCTCCTGAGAGATCCACCATCTCAGGATGACCTCTATAATTGCATTCTCCTAAAATCAAATTGTAAGATAAGAGTCTATGATTCCAACTATTTAAATCTGCACGTCAAAGTACTAATGTACTGCTGTAGTGGACCATCAGTGTATTAAATCAGCAAGAAGCCAGAATAGGGTGTGGGTTATTCTGAATTATGAATGGGTGCATGCAAATGGAGTAAGCTGATTGGTCGACAGGTCTTTGAAGCCATGATGATATCGGGCTACATCATCACGGCTTCAAAAAACCTCTGGCTACCAGCCTCCTCACTGGCAATAAACTCTTCTGACCATAGCATTGCCCAGGACCCATGGCACGAAGTAAATGAAACCTGCAAGTAGCTGTTAAAAAATAAAATAAAACCAACAAAGCACTAAAACTCCACAGTACAACAATGAAAGTGCCGCTGAACGGCCACAACAAGGAAAACTCTGCAACTTGCCATATCGGGCTCGATGGCATGAGTCGTTGTCAAGGCTCAAACGACTCTTTAAAATGAACAAATTTATTCCCAAACTGACCACACTATCAGTGTATTTTTCTGGCCGGCTTCACCTTTTAGTAACCACTCCAGGTGACTTATCAGAAAACCTCCATTGTTCCCTTTCACATCGCGCTTCCTCCTTTTTCACAGTTGAAAAATGATTAAAAAAACAAAAAACTCACACGCATCTTCACGGGGCAGCCAGACAACTTAAACACAACAACACAGTTAATTTCCTGGCATAGTACACACAGAGCAGCAACTGCATAAACTCTACTTGCAACAGTGCCATCTGCTGTCCAGAGCCCTCCAGGAATTTTTTTATTAAAATGTACTCCTCCGACACCCCCGAGAATGCATTTCAAAAGAATTTAAATGGTTTTTTTTTGTATTTTTTTACTGATTAACATTTTGAATCCATTCATAATAGCAATAATGCACGACAGGGTGTGGTATATCATGGGATATCATCACTTCTCGGGTCATTGGACGCACTCGGCCTGCGGCCTCATGCCCAACCACCCGAGTCTTGATGATATCCCATGATATACCACACCCTGTTGTGCATTATTGTTTAATTATACAATGACAGGAAAAATTCTAGAAACCTGTTCGGCTGCTGACCCCTTGACACAGTGATGTTATTAGGCAATAACATCACTGTATCTAGGGCAAGCAAGGACAGGACTTCATGTTCTCCACAGAAATCACTCACCAGCCAGTTGACCACAGAACCTGCTTTACTGAAAGACGTGATGGTTAGCGTCACTTTCACTTCCTCTCATCGAGATTCCTCATTCTGGCCCCACTTAATTAACAAAAATCACATCAGTATCAAATTTAAAATAAAGCTGTCAGTAAAAAACTGCATTTCAGTCTCCTGTCTGCCACCACAATCATAGTACCATTACTGAAACTGCTGTCCCCATTCTTCCCCGAAAGTTCAGCAGCACAGTTCCCAGTTGCTGCTCCACTTTTTTAAAGAAAAGTACAAATCAGCAAAAGTAAAATGAAGCCATTTGTGATTGCTTGTCAGTCTGCCAGCAGTCTGCACTCCACTCAACCTGCCCCAAACAGCGTCTGCGTGTGTCACCCGCTCCACTTACTGATCGCGATCTGTGTACCTCACCTCTCTTCAGCACACTGCAAAGACTGTGTACAAAAACAAACTAAAGAAAACATGCTTCACACAAAGAACAACAGAGTTACACAGATGGGGGGGGACAACAGGAAGAACAAGACCTACACAGACAAGAACAAATACTGTGGGAGTGACAGAAAAACACAACACCACCTCCTGGCCACAAACAGCTGCTGATAACTTTTTTTTTAAAATGTATACTTACCCAAAGAAAAATGAGCAGAAAAAGTATTTTAAAATGTATTTCTATACTTTTTGTAGTAAACAAGCCATTGTATAATAGCAATAAGGCACCTCAGGGATGTGTGTTATTGTGTAATACATCACTTCTCTGGTGTTGCATGCACTCAGCCTGTGGCCTCATGCTTCAACCTCCCAAGGCATGAAATATTTACACAATAACACACACCCTGTTGTGCCTTATTGCTTAAAAAAACACTCCTCCTGGGATGTAGTGAGGTACAAGCCACATCCAAATGCCTACAGTCCCGAAAGTGTGGTTGTCATAGTACACCTCCACACACTGTCTTATTGCTCTTATAAAATGGATAATGTTGGCAAATACAAAAAATTATTTTAAAAACTGACAAGCGCTTTAAAAGAAAACTTGCTTTATTAAAAAAAATCATTCTAAATATGCAGTAGTCCCAGCACATTTGCATTACCACCAGGGGGCACTAAGCCTCTAATGTAGCCCACACTGTGATTAATCCAAAGAAAATAGGTATACACTCAGTCAGTGCTGGATCCAGTGTAGGCCGTGGGCTGCTAACCCCTGCTGCTAGAAGAACAAAACTGGATGGTGTGCACTCATGTACTGTCCAATACTGCAATTACTGAAATAAAAGCTAGGAGTCTGTAAGGTGAATGCTCCAAAATGTATTGCTAAAGATAGCAAGTTGAACAGCTGCCTAAGAGACCTGGGGCCAAATATTCAGTAAGGTGCAAAGCAATTGCCCAGGGATCCCAGGATGGTATATTCAATCATGCACTACCCAACTGAATATAGGGTTATGTCTTCACAGCACTAAATCAGGTAGCACTGCCCCAACATAGATCCCCAAGTTGGCCTCAAGAGTTGATAGCACCAGAGTGCCATCAGCAATTTTCAAAGGTACCCATGCAAATGAGCCCACTGGGCATGCAAGGCACTAAGGGGCCATTTACATGCCCATTATGGGCCTATTTGTATGGGTAGTGGAGGCAGGTAGCGCAGCGCCACCCCCCCACCATCCATGGCATCTCTAACTATCCCTGGTGCTAGTGGTTTCCCACTACTATCACCAGCCTCTAAGTTAAAAAACAAGCCCTGGTGCTAGTTGTCCCTTCCCTCCAATTGCCAGCCCCTGATGTTAAAAAGTACCCCAGTGGTTGTGCCCCCATCATCAACCCTAATGTAAAACAGAACCTTGGTGCCAGTAGTCCCCTCCCAATGATCATCAGTCCCTAATTGAAAAGAAGACTGTAGTGGTCCTCTTCAGCTGATCGCTGGGTCAAATAAAACCCTCCTTGGTTCTAGTGGCCCCCACCGGGCACCCCCATTCACCTTAGCAGTATCTATGGTGTCACGGGCATAAAGTGACCTGCACAACCCTCCTCACACCTCCTCAGCCAGCAGCCATACATCAAGGCAGGGAGTGTGCCTCATAGTTATAGGACAGAGTGCATCAACCCTCCCCCCTTTTTGGTTTGCGCAGGTGCTACACCTGTTTGCTGGGCAACAGAGCCCTTTCAATATTGAGCTCCAGTACAAAACCTGGTTTGCATGGGAAAACACTGGTTAGCGCCTGTGCAAACCTTTGAATATTGGGCCCCTAGAGTGACTCTACACCAAGTGCCCCACTGTGATTAACCTACTTGCCCACACTCCCACTGATTTGCTGTTTTTTTGGGGGGGGGTTGTTACAATACTGTATATCCCACTTCACACAGCGGCAGAACCCTCCCTGAAAGTCACAGTACCTTGTTTTAGTGACAGTATAGTACAGTACATTTTTGATGTTCATTTATTCATAAAAAGTGTTTGTGAGAGTTTCATTAGTGCAGCCGAGATTGCTGTCAAGGGTAGCTTATTCTAATCATTTGCACTGCTTAAACACGGTTTGCTCCACACAAAGTGATGTTTGGGCCAGTTAGTGCTACACTTATATTGGAACTCTCACTGTGCATGGGGCACAGTTGTTTGTGGGAGAGCACCAAGTCACCCCAGGAGCACATGTAAATGAGATGCACAACCATGATTACGACTGTAGAGGGATATTGAAAAACCTTTTGCACCTGCTTATAGCCTGTCTGAGAAGCACCTACTACCACATGAAAAAAGCCCTTTCTTATGGAGTGCAAATAACTTTCTGCCTTCACCCAAGCCCCACCCGGGGATCGGATGAGAGCAGAGGGTGCTTTGTTTTCTATTAACCCCCCCCTTCTGTAATTTTACTTAATGTTTAGTGGCGACCCTTGATTCTCAGCCGATGCATCAAACAGTTAATTCTCTGATGTCTAGTCTCTCCACTGCCCCAATTTCCAGTGCAATTAAGAATTATCCTTGGGGTCCAGTGGCACCCCTGACTCCCAGACCCCCACCCCAGGATGTATAGCTAGCATTATTCCTCCTCCACCACCCTCTTCACGGCCAGCCTCCATATACCCTATAAGTCTGTTACTATAGTCTGTGTAATATACAAGTACAGTTTACTGATACAGGACCTGCAGAAGCCATCTTGCAAGTCCTGTGTTAATAAACTATACTTATATATTATACATTCAGTTGGTCACAGACTTGTGGGATAGATTGTGGCCAGCTGTGGAGGTGAGCAGAGGTTGTGCATGCCACCATCCAACTGTAGGGTGGGAGGCATTTAGGTGGGATGCCTCTGAATACCAGGGACAACTCTTTATTGCATACCTCATAACATTGGGAATCAGGGAGGGGCCACTAGACATCAGGGAATTAACTGTTGTGTGCACTGACTGGGAATTAGGGGGGACCACCAGATGCCAGGGAAAATCAATGCGAAGAGGGCAGGACAAAACAACGTAGGAGGGGCAGCTCCCTTTGAAATCCATGGAGCAAATGTTTCTACCTCACTAGGTAATGAAGCCATAATGGGATGCAAATGATATTTTAGCATTCTAGATGGGCAAAGAGGTCATTTGTATGGTACCATTCAAATACAGTGATGTGGGTCTCAAGAGCAAACCCTTTTGCAATGTGCACACATATTATTCGCTACTGGTCATGTGTGAAATGCTTATTCATTGTCCTTAGCAGTGTCTCTGTCATAGGCCTGCAGGGGGGCTTTCATTGCACTGTGCTCACAAGGGAGAATATTCAGGCATCAATTGCACAGACAGACCTAGCTCTGCACTTGTTTGAATATATTATAATAAGCACAGCAAGTTAATTTGCACACGAGTAAAGGATTTTGCCCAGAGCTTTGCTCAGGCATGGAATATGCTGCACAGGGACTTCAACTCCCAGAGGCAATTGTGTGCTCCCCTAGCCTTTGAGACGTATGAGTGTATGAGTGCCTTTGGTCATTGTAGTCTTAGATGGCCATCTCAGCTGTACTAACAAAACTCTCACATAGACATTCGAAGGCTTTTATAAATAAAACCAAACTTTGAAAAATATACTGTACTTTCACTGAGGGGAGGTACTGGAGACTTCCAGGGCAGATTTCTGCAGATTGGTGGTGTCAGATAGTGAAATTTGATATTTAAAACAAATGTTATGTAAAACCTTTTTAAGTAGTGGGAAAATGGGCTGTCCATTCTAATTTTAACATTCCAAATAGCTGACACATTGATCTGGTCAGGTCATCCATCCAGATGACTAGAACTAGTTTTTATTCTGTTTGGTAATGTGTTAAGAATTTGCTATCCATTTTACTAACAAAAAAAATTGTTTTCGCGTCATCCCAGTGGTAGTGCTAACTCAGCAGTAGATCATAAACCTTGGTGAATCAGTGGCCGGCAATATGTAATGACATGATGGCAATGCTCTGTACTACCACTTTGGAGACCCACTTGTACAGTAGCTGTGAAATTTATTGTCTCACCTGGGGACTTGCAGGAAGCTGGATATATCACAAAACTGAGGTACTCAGATCCAGGGAAGAAGGATTTAGACTTCCTGGCAGATATTTACTCCTGACCCCCACCTAGAGCAGGATTGGGATAGATCGTGAGACCAAATGGAGGTCTGGGTGAAGTCGAAGCTACCTCAGTGGGGAAAGTGTGTGTGTGTGGGTGGGGGGGGACAGGAGAAATGGGGAAAACAAATTTTGGGTCCTCAAAAAAAAAAGACAACACAAAACATTTGAATTTTCAGAGAACGTCGCAAATCATAGAAGCCATTCTGGAGTTGTAGGGCTTGGTTTGTGTTTACTGTGTTTTCTGACTCAAGCAGCTACTTAGAAGCTATGATTCATTTACTTCTTGTTTCTCTCTCTCTCTCTCTCTCTCGCCCTTTGGCTTTATCAGGTGCATGATTACCTTCGCAGCAAGCTGTGCTCGCTCTACGAAAATGACTGCATTTTTGATAAATTTGAATGTGTCTGGAATGGAACTGACAGGTGCGAAGAAAATCATAACCATTGTTTGTAATTTCATTTGTGGTTTCTACAGGTTTCCTTCCCTTTATATATTATATTTTCACTTGCTTTGTTCATTAGCTAAGCCTTTCTGATTTCTGCTACTAGAATATGATTATAAAAGGCATAGAAAAAAAGATATGAAATTGATTGGTCTAGAGGCAGTTACAACCATGTTACTATCGGAGTACGACATCATGGTTTAAAACTAACCTAAAGAAAAACCTAAACAAATGCCTTTTTCTAATTCTTCAGTATCCATTTTATAATCACAACAAGCCACCCCAGGGCATGTGCCATGCAGGTTAATGACACTTCTCAGGTGGTTTAAGGCACTAAGTGGGGTTTCACACCTTACAACACAACTGAGGCATAATGCTATCCCAGCACAATAAATGTACTGTCATAAACTATTGCTTAATTTTGATACAACTCATTAGATATTGCATACCTAGGGAATCATTCAGAGTTGCACTTGCTAGTGGATGTCAATTATAGCTGTTGGTTGGGGGATGGTCTCAGTAGGTAAAAACAAAACCATGCGTGCATGTTATTGAATGTAACCAGTCTCACAGGTGCTGGGCACTATGGGCTCCACCCTTCGAGGTAAGGAATCAGCCAGCCTTTTGTTTGCATCCAAGCATTGTGGCTAACAGGATGGGTCCCATAAAGTTGCTACTAACAGTCATAATGTTTATAAACACAAGAGATGCCATTGTCAACTCACAGCAAAGTACAGTCCAGAACAATGTAGTGGAGGATGTCTCCTGACTGCTCCTCTCTGCATTATGTCCTAGGCTGTCATACACTTCCCCATGAAACCTGGAATGGCTTCTCATGAACTCCTGATGACTCCTTTGAGAGAAGACCCCCACTTCTCCTTTGTAGTCTTCCCTGTTTTTGAGATTATGTGGCCTTAAAAATTCTCCCTCTCTCGCTCGGTTTCAACACTTCTGCTCATTCTGCATCTCTGTTTCTGTCTGTTTTAACACTTCTCTGTACACTTCTCTGCTCTTTCTCTTTTGAGTGCTTTGGTCTCTCTAAATCTTATTCTTTATCTTATTCATTCTGCTTCTCCTCCACTGCCTCTAGCCAAGAGCACCTCTCCTCTCCCCTCCACCTCGGAGAAGGAAGAGAATGTTGGACTCTAGTGCTTCTTTTTCTCTCAGGCCTGTATGTCTGCACAGTACTGTGCTCAGGACTTAGAACTCACATATGTTGAAGCGTCTCACTTTTTTAAGGGATGAGAGTGGAAGGCAGCAACCAACATTTGCACTGTGAGTCAGTTAACTAGCAAAGCAAGGAAGGGGGAGTCAAGAAAGTTTCAGGATTCAGGGCTTCCGGAGCACATATATTAACATTTAGTAACCCAAGCTCTAAAAGACATGGGGTGAGAGCCTGGTTACGTGTAGATACAGAATACCTGGGCTGCAGTTAAATGTGTGACATGTTGGGGCATTTACTTTATTATGATACTGTAGCATGACAAACTCTTGAATTAGATACTTTTTAATAGAAGTTCGCCACTAGAGGCTGCTCAGCTCCCTGCCACATACAGATAGCGCTGATATGAGCAAGAACCTCAGGTCTCAGCTCACACGTTACTGTTAAATATAAGCTTTTCCTTCCTAATTCCTGTGTGCTAATTTTAATCAGCTCTTCCAACCCACCTCCTCTAGACTTATTCCTTTGCTTAACAGATAACGACTGCCTCAGTGTTCCCTGGCTGTTATCCCTTTAGAATCTCTCCCCCTCTCCTAAAGGGTCTTCCAAATTCTGACACTATGTTTAATATTGTGCTTCTAGAATATTATTTTCCCTGGCACACTTATCTTCTGGCCTTACTCATCCTTCCCCCCTTTGCTGGAATTACTAATGGCAAACATACGGAGCCCCAGCCTAGTGCCATGCATTCACTAATTAGCACTGTAGCTAACAAATATGGTACATCGGAGCACCCAGATCCTGTATCCAGCAACCCCTGGAGGTTCTCTTTCCAAGAAAGAATGAACCAGACACCCCCCAACTCCAGAGGTTGCCATGGCCCTGATGTGCACATATACCACTAAACAGCAGATATCAAACCAGGACAATACAAGGCGCAGAAAGTCCTGGAACACTAAAACCTGGTGGAAGTGATACCTCTCCAGGTTGATCATTATACTGTTACTGATTTCTGGGAATATTCACCCCAACCCTGGACCTCCTGGCACTGGGTACCCCACAACCAACGGATACCTAAAAATTGCATCAATTACTATTGGGAGTCTCCTTCCCAAACTACCCCAATTCCAGGCATGGGTTGCTGTCCACAAACTGGACATTATCTCACTCACTGAAACGTGGCTGTCTCAGAAAATACTTGATTCCTCCATCTCACTCGATGGATACACCTTCTTCTGGCTAGATAGACAAGCCAAGCGTGCGGGTGGGTGCTTGGTCAATCTGAGTAACAAAATAAGTGGCCAGGTGATGCCACTCAGTGCAAACACTACTGAAGCCCAGCATCTCTCCATCAAGCTAGCTATAGGATGGCAAGGCAAAGCAATGTCTCTGACCACTGTCTACATACCCCCCAGCAAGCAAGCCTGTGGATTTGACCTATTTTTCAACCACCTTAGCACGATCAATAAAGAATGCAAGCAGGTCATCCTAAGGGACTTTAACACAAATTGGCTTGCCCAGGATTCTGTTACCATGAGGGACCAAATCCATGGCCTATATCTCACTCAGACAGTAACGCAGGCAACAAGACTGAACTACCGCACCGGCATATGTATGCTCACAGATTGGCTTCTTGCCAACCACCTTGAGCATTAAAAAAATGTTAAAGTCCTGCCCGACACTTCAAGTGACCATTCACCAGTACTATGCTCCTGGACTAATAAGGGCTCTAAAGACCACTCCCCATGTCTCCAAAAACCGCTACCTCAAACAGGGGCTTGTAGGCAATTTTAAGAGTTATCTGAAGGAAGCAGACTGGGCCCCCTTAGCAGGCTGCAGTGTCACTAATAAAGCCCTTGACTACCTCATATCAACCTTTAACAAGGCTTGTGACATATTTGCCCCTGTCAGAACTGTAAAAATTAAAGGAGCCTTTAACCCTTGGCTTACTGGCCCTCTAATTGCCCAGACGAAACAATGGCACAACCTCTGGCATATTGCCAGGGAGACAGGCAGGCAATCTGACATTGCTGCTTATAAAGAGGCTAGGAATAAGTGCACTAGGCAAGTAAGAAATGCCAAAGCTACCTACTATGGAGAACAACTTAAGAAAAACTGTGGCAATTGCAGGGAATTCTGGAATAGCATGAAGTCACTCACTGGCAAAGAATCCAGAGCTCCACCGGATCTCATAATAACCACATCTGGCCAGTTACAGCAACCTATTGACCTGGCCAATGCCTTCGATAATGCCTTCACAGACCTCAGCTCTGTCCTCCCCCCTGAATTTCTCCACACCCCGCCAGCAACGGATTCCATTGACCCAAACCCTCCTCTCAACCCTAAACCAAGCTTAGAGCCTCTGGGGTCATGGCTTGCCTGCACCTACAGAGGATTCCTAACTTAAATATTAGAGGATTTGACTACATGGTCTATATGGTGTACGAAGGAGAGGGTGTCATCAATATGTACCCCGAGATATTTAAAGGTGGTGACTTGTTCAATGCCATCCCCTTTCTGGCTATAGATAGTCAGGTGTTCAGCATTTCTTTTGGCATATGGCAAAGTTAGGTGCATAACTTTTGTTTTTTTATAGTTTAGAAGGAGTCTGTTTTGGGTAAACCAGTTCTCAAGCATAGCAAAGCAATGCTGTAGGTTTTGTTCTATTTCTGATGTGTGGCTGCCAGGCACTGAGATAACTGCATCATCTGCATACAGCAGTGTTTTAGTGGGACAGGCATTGGGAAGGGAGTTAATAAAGAGGCTGAAGGGAAGTGGTCCTAAGATTGAGCCTTGGGGAACCCCAAGGGTTACCTTTTTAAGTTTGGCAGTTACACCCCCTATGCTCACACACTGTGTCTTGTATGAGAGGTAGCTATTAAGCCAGGAGATGGAATCTACTGACAGTCCCAGGGTCCTCAGGTGTCTGAGCAGGATTTGGTGGTTGACTGTGTCAAAGGCTTTGGTGAGGTCTATAAAAATAGACCCCACTGTTTTGCCCGTGTCAAGGGCTTCGAAGATGTGAGAGGTAAAGTCGATTTAAGCTGTGGTGGTGCTGTGTCTGATACAAAACCCGTGCTGCTGTGGGCAGAGCAGATTGTACTTGTTAAAGTATTCAGTTAGCTGGTCTGAAACAACCCTTTCTAATGCTTTAGATAGAGATGGTAGTATTGAGATTGGGTGGTAGTTTCCCAGGTTAATTCTGACCCCATTTTTAAACACTGGGGTGACCAAGGTGGTCTTCCACCTATCTGGGAAGATTCCAGTGCTCAAGGAGATGTTGAAAAGTATAGTTAGTGGAGAGGGAAGTTCATCCAATGCTAGAGCTAGCAACTTCATGTCTAGCGAGTCACTCCCAACCCTGGTTTTGTTTAGGAATTTTGTGACTTATTTTATGGTCTGGGTCCTAGTTATTTTCCTAAAGTAGAACAGTGGTTGGCCTAGTCACTCGAAGCTCCATTCTGTCGATCATTGACTATGCCCTCGACATCTACAGTGCTGCCACAGACTCAGCCCTAAATTGAGTAAAAGTACTACTCAATAAGGCTTGCCACCTGGTCCTGGGGGCTAATCACCAAACCCATACCTGCACCCTCTACTCCTCTACTAGCTGGCTCTCCTTACACCTAAGAATGAAGTATCAGGATTGCCTAATAGGCAAAAAAGCCCTCCTTGGACTCACTCCTTACTCCACCGCAGCTCTGTTCCAGCGCGCCAGCTCCTCAAAAGTCACCAGGAGTTCAGCTAAGGGTGTGCTCCATGTACCTGTTAAAAGAACCAGCCTTGCACTGCGTTCTCTCTCTCCTACCATGGGCCCCCTGGTTTAATGAACTCCCTCCTACCACCCCGGAACACACAACAATTGGACCCTTTAAAAGAAAACTACTAACCCTTCTGGCCCAAAAGAACCAATGTGAATGCAATAAATAAATACCTGTGACTAATCACCATCAAAACTTTTCACCCCTCTGCTTACCTCCCCCCTTCCTTTCTCCCCCTTCCTGACAAAACCTCTTGGGGGCTACCCCTACCCCTGGTCTTCCCTTCACCCCAATCCCCTTATACTGTGACAAAGCCCCATCAGGCTGCTCCCACTTTGCTATGTAGTTCTTATTTGTTTGACTCCTTTTCCTGTTTTTTAATGTGACCAGTTTAGAATGTCAAATTGCACTCCTCGCCTTGTAACACTTATGATACTGTTATTGGTTATTTGCCTGCTACCTGTACAGCCTGTAACCATTTGTGTACTCTGAATGTTCTGTAACCTGTTTGTGTAAATTTTGTCTTTCGTCCACTTAACATGGAACCTTTGTAAAAGAGCCTTCCGGGCTCAAAGGTATTAATCTGCAACTGAAATTAATAAATAAATAAATAAAAATAAATAAATAATGTTAATATTAAGACTAGGTTTTGCCAGCAACATTTGCCTATGTCAAGAAACATAATAACATTCAAAGTGGCATACGTAGTAACAGTAATTTAAGGCTGGAACGGACTTTAGCTCTATCAAGTCACCCCCCCCCCCACTACAAACTTTATCAACATTACTAGATATGGATGTTGATAAACTTTTCACATGTGGCTCAGAATTAACATGGAGGGGTTACGGTAAACTTGAAGCATCTGTTGAACTCTTAAACATAAAGAACTGTAAGTGGTAAACACTTTGAATACAAAAAGGTAAAGTATCTTGTAGGTATGATCCCCAGAGGAAGTATAGGATGGGGAAGACAGCACCTCTCAACATTTTTATTGTATGTAAATTAGAGATGCATGCACCTGTAAAGATACAGTCCAGTTTAGTCTGAATTTGGAAAAAGGTAAAAAAGTTTTGAAAAAAGTCAAACAATTTTCAAACTGCTAATATAATAAAATGTTCATATGCTTTATATGCAAACTACATGTTACTAGACTCAATACATTTCAAACCCTTTCATCCCTCTTTATAAAAAGGTTCAAAGTAAGGGCCGTGACTGAATGTTATGAAGCAGAGGGTATAAGAAATGTCAGAAAATATTTTGTAGACTCAGGGGGTAGTGAATACAGTATGTGAAGCAAGCCATTAGAAAATACCATGAGATCAAAGCAGCATAGAAACTTTGATATTGGTGGAGCACTAAGGACCCTCAAGGTGTAGATACATTATGTGGAACACTGTTATGCCTCAGGCTATTCAATATGCTGATTCTTCAACACTACTGCACTATACGCTGCTTCACCTAAAGTCATGCAAAAATGTACGGAATAATACCCACTCGGCAACTTTTAGAACCTGCTGTTTAAAAAAAAAAAAAAAAAAAACTGGTTTCAGAAATCATGGGTTTCAAGCAAAATGTAAAAAAAGTTTCCATTGTTTAAAAAATACATATGAGTATTATTTTATTTTTATTTGCTGCCTTTATCTTTTGTTTGTAGTAAACCGTTAGCTTTATTTTACTTAAATTGCTTATTTTTCTCGGTTTATCCCGGTTTGGGATAACTGGTGGGGAACCAAGGTTTTTTTAGTCTTAGTGGAGTTTTTCTGACTAAAACTCCTTCATTTTATAGTAAATTATTTCATTAAAACTGTTTTTTGTAACCAATAATATCGGTTACTGAACCACTAATCCTGGTTCCTTTCCCCTTCAGTTCCTGGTTCCTATCGGTTCCCCGATTGGTTCCTGAATCTACCCCAACCGATAGTTTTATTTTAAAAAGTTTAAATTTATTCACAGTTGTGATTTTGGGGTTCTTTTTGCAAAAATGTCTGAAAAACCTAAGAAAAAGACCGACGAACCCGGTTTCAAAAATTGTACAGATTGTGCAGAAGTTTTTGTCAAGGCAGATAAACACACTTCTTGTGTTGTCTGCCTTGGCTATGATAATTTATTTTATGGACATTTATGTGGCTCTGGATGTCATTGCTCCTGTCCGTGTTCATCCTCTCTCCCTTCACCCTCAGTTCCCCTGATTTGACGGGACTTTGAGGGAGATGCGGCGATTAGGACGAAGGTTAGAGCTTTGCTAGTGGAAATCTGCCCTGGATGCCGACCGCCTTAAATTGATGGACCATTACCAGGCATTCCAATCCGCAATCACCGGTAAGAAGGCAGAGTTCCTGTCTGGGGAGATTGCGGACACTCAGAACTGATCAGCTCAGCTTTTTCAAACCGTGGACAGACTGTGCAACCTAGCCTGTCTACAGATTCGAAAAGCCTTTTTGCAAGTAGAGTGCGATGAGCTTGCTTGATTCTTTGTGACTAAGGTGGATGACATCAGAGCTGAGCTCCAACCAGCACACTCTAAGGGTGTTGCTTTGGATTGGTGCCTGGTCACTGCTCCTCAGTTTTCCTGGAGTTTCTTCAACTGTCCGGAGTTCATAGATGTCATGCGGACTGTCCAGAATATGCACCCTACATGCTGTAGTTAGGACCCAGGACCAACAACCCTAATTATGGGTTGTAATGACATCATTGGTCCGGTCCTCACACAGATTGTCTGGTGTTCCTTGTAAACAGGTGTTTCCTTGCTCCCTGAAGGAGGCGGTGGTAACACCCCTCCTGAAGAAAGCTTCTTTGGCCCAGACTGCCATGCAAACTACAGACCTATCTCAAACCTTCCCTTTATAGGGAAAGTGATTAAGAAAGTAGTGGCTGTACAGCTGGAGAACCATTTGACCATCCATGATATCTATGAACCTCTCCAGTCCGGTTTTCAAAAGAGGCATAGTACTGAGACGGTGCTGGTTCGGGTGCTCAATGATCTCCTAATGGCAAGAGACTGGAAAGACCACTCCATCTTGGTCCTTCAAGTTCTCTCTTCAGCATTCGACACTGTGGATCATGGGGTTCTCCTTGGTCACCTGAGGTTCATCTGTGGCCTGTCTGGTACAATCCTCAGGTGGTTTACATCTTTCCTTACCAGAAGAACTCAGAGGGTGATGTCGGGGATTTATTCATCTGACCCTGTTCCTCTGTCATGTGGGGTGCCTCAGGGATCGGTATTGTCCCTCCTGTTGTTCGCAGTGTATATGTTACCTCCCAGAGACATTGTAAGATGGTATAGGCTGAGGTTTCACTGCTATGCTGATGATACCCAGATCTACCTTTCTTTTGCACCCGACCAGGACAGAGCTCTCTTGGTATTTAACAGCTGCCTCACTGAAATCCAGGATTGGATGAATTCAAGTTGGTTGAAGTTGAACTCAGAAAAGACTGAGGTGCTGGTTGTGGGCCCAGGGCACCGGATAGGGGGGTTGGGGATAGATTCACCATCAGGACTTTTTCTTGGGGGCTTATCACTCCCGACCTCTGAACAGGTGCGAAATCTGGGGGGAATTTTTGATGAAGGACTGACACTGCATTCACAGGTGTCGGCAGTCATCAAATCCTCATTCTGCCATCTGAGGAATATCTCCAGGGTTAAGCATCTTGTTCTGTCTGGCGATCTCCCTACATTAGTCCATGCCTTTGTGTCCTCATGCCTGGATTACTGCAATTCCCTCTATCTAGGGCTACCTGGGGTGAATATCAGTCGCCTGCAGCTGGTGCAGAATGCAGGAGCCTGGTTATTGATGGGAACCTCTCGGTCCTGTCATATTTCCCCAGTGCTGCATGAACTGCACTGGCTGCCAGTACAGTGGCAGATCACCTTTAAAGTTGGACTGCTGACTTATAAAGCCCTACATGGACAGGGCCCAGACTACCTGAAAGAGCTTCTGGTCCCTTACTGCCCCGGGTGATCGCTCCGCTCAACTGACAAGGGGTTGCTAGAGATTCAGAGGGTCTATTTAAAATCTTCTGGGGCCCAGGCATTTATGCATGCAGCCCCTACCCTCTGGAATTCTCTACCCCATCAGCTACAGGAGTGCCAACCTTGGAGGGTTTCAAACAAGCTCTCAAAACCTATCAGTGGAGGAAAGCTTTTGGTGACTAACCTATATATTGGTTTTATTTGTATTATCTGTTTTAAGTATGTATAATCAAGTGATTTTATGACTTATTCTGTTTTAATTGTTGTTAGGCATCTTGGCTATGGAAAGGCACCATATAAATAAAGATTTATTATTATTATTATTTAAAAACTGATTGTGAAATCTGTAAGACCTTTCCCAAAAAAATGCATGAAAAACATTTGGAAAGGTTTAAAAAGAAATTGCCTCCACCAAAGGGTCCCTCAGGCTCTGACCAGCTGACACCCTCAGTGGTTGTGGATGAAACCACAGAAGCCACAATTTCTACCCCTGATATGGGTGCAAAGGCCATCACAAAAAGGCCTGCTGAACCAGCAAGCTATCCAGTTCCTGTGAAAAAGATTAAGAAAACAAAGCACACAGAACCCCCTGTTGATCAGCCTCTGGGGACTTCTGTTATGGCTGTAAACATGCCTACTCCACTGGAGATTGCACAGGCATTTAAGGTCTTGCAGGGTCTGCTTCCTGCTGAACAGCAGTCTACAGTTCAGACCCCTGCTGAGTCAACCCAGTCCTCCCTGCATGAGGCCAGGGAAAATTATGGGGAATATGAAGAAGAGGAAGAAGGGGAACCTATAGAGTCTGAAGACTTTCTTGAGCAAGAGTTTGGCTTTTCTCCCAGGTCATCACAGGATTATTTATCCCATTTTTCCTTTGTTAGAAAAATAGTGGATGCTCTGGATATCTCTACCACTGAGGTAATAGAAGATGAGGAGGAGGCAGAGTATTTGGAAATGATAGGGTCAACACCCACCAAAAAGTTACTGCTTCCTATAAATATGTTTTGTAAAAGGGATGCGATAAAGCTCCTCCAGACACCTGGGTCTGTCCCTCCTTTGGATGAAAGGTTGGACAAGAAGTACCAGCTAGACAGGAAAGGGTCTGAATTTTTATTCTCCCACCCTGACTACCAGGTGGTGGTACAAGCTACAGCCTGTGACAAGGCAAAAGTACCTCTTACTTCTCATCCACCAGAGAAGGATTCTAGAAAAACAGACAGTATGGCCAAACAGGGCTATTTATCAGCTTATTTGGCCATAAGACAGGCTAATTTCCAAGTTTATGTGGCAAAGTACCAAAAATTCCTCCGGCAATCTGTCATGGTTATGGCAGATAAGACTCCTTCCAGTCTTTCAGCAGACCTTGCTGAGACTGCCAGATTTGGCTTAGGAGCTGCCAAATATCAGTTTCAGATGGCAGCAGACACAAATGGCAGTGTTGCCAGGTGGATGGCCAATACAATTGCCCAGAGACGGTTTATCTGATTAAGAGCCACAAACCTTACTCAAGACACTCTGAATAAGGCTCTGGATTTCCCAATTGAGGGTAATTCCCTCTTTGGAACTCACACAGAAGCCTATATGAAGAAAGCGAATGAGTATAAGGCCACTTATAGAAGCAACTCTGCCAAAGAAAAGGCTTCCCCTTCCACAAGACCGTATGGAAGGGGACGCAAGGGCAGACAGTTTCATTCCAGGCCTTTTTATCAGGCCATGGGTATACCCCAAGTGCAACAGTATCCTCAGCAAGGGTACTTCAGGGGTAGGGGCAGAAGGGGTTCCAGGGGTGGTTCCCATTCCCAGCCCCAGGCAAAGCAGGACCCCTGACTTGTCCTCCCAGGCTACCTCCCCACTTCCAGTAGGGGGCAGACTGACTCACTGTTTCCAGGCTTGGAAACAGATCACCACAGACAAGTGGGCCCTGGAAGTAGTGAGTCAGGGTTTGGCCCTAAGCTTCAAATCCTTTCCCTCTCTAAGAACCAGAGTATTCAAACCAGCTTCCAATGTGGAAAGAAAGCTGTTGGAAAAGGAGGTTCAAAATCTATTGTTGGCAAAAGCAGTGGGACCTGTGCCTCCAAATCAAAAGGGAAAGGGGTTTTATTCAAGATACTTCCTCACAACAAAGAAAAATGGGGAGTGGTGGCCTATCCTAGACTTAAGGGTGCTAAACAGGTACTTATTAAAGCCAAGGTTCAAAATGGAAACCTTGTCACTGATTCTGTTAACTCTCCAAAAAGGAGATTGGCTGACACCCCTGGACCTAAAAGATGCTTATTTCCACATCCCCATAAGGGAGTCTCACAGAAAGTACCTCAGGTTCAGACTCCCTTCAGGTCATTACCAGTTTTCAACCATGCCCTTCGGTCTCACTTCAGCTCCAAGAGTGTTCACAAAGTGTCTGGCAGTGGTTGTGGCACACCTGCGAAGGTAGGGTGTCACAGTGTTCCCCTATCTGGAGAACTGGCTGGTAGTGGGAAAATCCCTTCAACAGGTAGAGGAACAGCTTCAGCTAACCCAAGGACTCTTGGAGTCCCTGGGAATCCTGGTAAATCTCAAAAAGTCAGTCCTTCTCCCTGTGCAAGCACTGCAGTTCATAGGAGTAGAACTAAATACCCAGAAGGGCAGGGCTTACCTACCTCTGGACATGGTAAAAATATCCTGCAGATAACAGGCTTCTTCAGCTTAAACAAACCAAAACCTGCAAGACGGTTCCTGGGCCACATGGCAGCTGCCACTGTCACAGTTCTAGGTTCCAGGTTCCGGATGAGAGACATCCAATTCCACCTAACGGCTCACTGGTGTCAAAGAAAGGATTCGCTGTCAAAGCTGGTTCCAGTAACAAAAATGTTACTCCTTTCCCTTCAGTGGTGGAAAGAGGAAGCCAACTTCAGAGAAGGGGTTCCCTTTCAAAAGGAGCCTCCATCAGTGATTCTCACAACAGATGCATCACTACTAGGGTGGGATGCCCACCTAGAGGATCACACTACTCATGGCACTTGGTCCAGTGCAGAATCTCCCCAGCACATAAACCTGCTGGAGCTCAGGGCAGTGCTCCTGGCACTTCAAGCCTTCACATCACTAGTTTGGTGAAAGGTGGTACAGGTCAGAACAGACAATATAATAACCATGTACTACGTAAACAAGCAGGGAGGAATAAGGTTGGATCCTCTCTGCACAGAAGCTATGAGAATTTGGACTGTGGCCTACTCTCAGGGAGTTTTTCTTCATCTGCTAGGCAAGGACAATATCCTAGCAGATGTCCTGAGTTGAATAAACTAGGCCCATTATGAATGGACCTTGAACAGGCAGGTGATGGAAGTGATTTTCAAGAGGTGGGGCACTCCAGAGATAGATCTCTTTGCATCCCACAAAAGTCACCACCTGCCACAGTATTGTTGCAGACCCCCAGCTCAGGGAATGGCATCACTGAATGCTCTGATTCTGGACTGGTCAAGGGAAGTACCTGTATGCATTCCCTCATTCCCTCTGGTGTATAGGGTGCTACTCAAGCTCAGGACCCAGCCAGCCTTAATGATCTTGATAGCCACGGATTTGGCCAGACAGCCATGGTACTCCCTGCTGCTCTCCATGTCTGTGGCTGAACCAATACACCTTCCTCAGAGGCACAACCTGATAACCTCCAGTCAAGGGAGACTCCTGTACCCAAACCTCAAGTCATTCAGACTCAAAGCATGGCTCTTGAGGACCTAGAGTATGCAGGCCTGCATCTCTCTGAAAGTATTCTAGATATTTTAAGGGGGTACAGGAACCCCTCCACCAAGAAAACCTACACCTCTAAATGGAAAAGGTTTTCTATCTGGTGCTCCACCAGGAATATGGTGTCAGCTCAGGCAGGGGTTCTAGCTGTGCTGGACTACCTTACTCATTTGCATTCACTGGGCCTGCAGCCCATACTTTAAAAGTTCACTTAGCTTCAGCTTCTGCTTACACTTCAGCTGGGAAGAATGCCTCTGTGGCATCAAATTCTATCTTCAAAAGGTTCTTTAAAGGTCTGGCCCACCTGTACCCCCTCACAGGGAACCAGTGCCAGCCTGGGATCTAAATGTCTATATTACCAAGCTCATGGGTCCCAATTTTGAACCCATGTCTTCAGCTCCTTTGAAATATGTCACATGGAAAACAGTTTTCCTAATGGCAATCACTTCTGCTAGAAGGATCAGTGAGCTCCAGGCTCTCTGCATTGAACAGGATTACATTTAATTCCACAGGGACAAAGTGGTCCTGCAAACTAACAGAAAATTTCTTCCAAAGGTGGTCTTGGACTTTCATTTGAACCAGTCCATCACCTTACCTGTCTTCTTTACTGAGCATTCAAGCTCTGGGGAGCATAGACTGCACGGTCTTGATGTCAAGAGAACTCTTAGCTACTACACGACAGTCACCAAGGTCGATAGGCAGGACAGGAAACAACTGTTCTTGACTTATGGGGATGTGGGAAAAGGAAATCCAGCATCTAAGAGGTCCATTTCTCACTGGATTGTTCAGTGTATTCAGTTTTGCTATTCAAAAGCTGGGAAGGAGACACCAGCAGGGCTAAGAACCCATTCCACAAGGGGGTACAGCTGCTACTATAGCAGCTTTCAGGGATGTTCCTCTGGTGGACATCTGTAAAGCAGCTACCTGGAGAACAGTGCACACCTTTACTAAGCATTTCAGCCTAGACACACAGGCTAGGGATGATGCCAGGCTTGGCACAGCTGTCCTGCAGAGTCTATTGTGATTGGTTGGCATCCATGGCACTCCAGACATTACCTCATGGGTTACAGCCCACCTGATAGGCTAGTGATGCACATGACCCAGATCAGATTTCCAGTATATCCAGGTCCCAGAAACCCCTGCTCTCCAGTTTTGAATCGTGCATCTGAATAGGCAAGAAGCACACCAGGAATCCCTGTCTGCTCTAGCAAGGTAGGAACTAGTCTTTCTGTTTGTTAAATTATCCTGCCTGCTCTGTTTGGCTTGAAACAAATTTCTTAAATGCCTTGTATGTTTTTTTCTATTGTGTGGCTGGAGCTGATCTCCCTGCTCTGTCTTGCTCCCTTTTTGGAGGATTAGCAGGGCTGTGTGGTAGCTTTATGGTGGCCACATGGCTTCAGCATGGTTCCTTTGAGTCTGTGCTCAGGGCAGAGTAGTCTGCTGGCCCTGGTGCAGCCCCCTCGCTCCCCACAGCTCCTCGACTCGCCCCACGCTATTCGTGGTGGCGCTGTACAGCGTTGGTGCTTACTGGCCCTTCCGACTGGCTCAGTCGTCGGCCCGAATCCAGGGGAGTCGCGGCAGGCAGGTAGGCCTGCCCACCCTCCTTCTTCCACCCTTATCGGTGTGCTGCATCTGAGGGGCCGCAGAGGCCTCCTGCTTCCTCCCCAGCCGTGCAGTTCCCTTGCAGGCAGCCTCCGCTCCTGCGCTCGCGCCCGCGGCCTCCTGCCGCGGGCTAGGTAGGTGAAGGCGAGTTCGCGCTCTGGCACTCAGTAGGCCTCGTTTGGGGCCTTGTCTCCATGCCGCCTCAGCGTGCGCTTCCGGCTCCGGGCCGCCCGTTCACCTCCCGACCTCCCGCCAGCTGTTCCTCCCCCTCCCGCTTGCAGACCCTTCTGGGAGGGGGGAGCTGCTTCCCGCATCACTGTTCGGCGCAAATCTCACGGAGGCGGGTGGCCCCGTTATCGATAACGGAGCCCACGTAGCTGGGAGCACGTCTCTCTCGCTGGGGGGGAGGCGGTCGCCTACCGAGGCTCCGCTTCTGATCTCCCCAGAGGAACAGGACAATAGCAAACTGTGTGGTGCTCTTCTGAGCTGCTCCTGTAGTGGGATGAAACCACGACAAGCCGGGGTGGTGGACTGTCCCGGGGACCAGGGTTCTATTCCCGGTCTCCAGACTGTTTAGCCTTGTGGGGCCTTGGGTTTTTTCATGGGCGCGTTTTTTCACCTGGATGTTTGCAGCTAAGGCCCCCCCCCAAATCATTTTCTAGAGAAAGAAATCCTCAGACCCCGGTCTCAGAACGTGGGGATCAGACCTGGTCTCTCTGAAAAAAAAAAAAAAAAAAAAAGACCTCCACTCGGGTCCCTCCCACAGCGACCCCAGTAGGTGGTTCCTTCTGGTCTCTCACCAGGGCTGCCTCGGCCCCCTCCCATAGCGGGCCTCAGGCACCATTTCTCCGCCTGTTGTTGTAGGGGTCCTCCCACAGCACCCCTCCACCCAGGCACTCCCCCAGTCCTCCCTATATATATAAAAAAAAAAAAAAAAAGGAGAAGAATGAGGGAGAGAGAGAGAGGGGGTCAAGGTGTGGTCGTCTTTTAAGTGTACCTCTCTCTAATTTCAGATAGTAAAGGCCAAGAAATGTTCCGCGTGCAGCGCTAATCTCCTCCCCCAAACCCCAGGGCCCCTATGCGCCGCCTGCCTCCTGGACGATGACCTCTCTTCGCTGGAGAGGACACCACCTCTGGCCCCCAACAATCCTGGACCCAGCAACTCGACGTGGATGGACCCGGGCTCCCTCTTGATCCAGAACCAACAAGTGGCGGTGGCCATGATGGAGAGCCAGCAAAACTTCATGCTCAAGATCATGGAGAAACTGGAAGCCCTTACCCAGAACAGGGCAAGACCTCCCAGCCCAGAATCCGGCAAGACAAGGGGCCTACCAGAGGAACCGCCCATCCCTGAGGACACCCACCCAGTCGCCCCACATGACGGCACACTCGAGGACCGGGAGAGAGATGACGCAGGAGGAGAAGAGGAGGAAGATGGCGCGGAATCGGACACAGAGGAGATGGAACTACAGGCAGCGCCCTCCCTGACCTCTAAACTATGTTCGTTCGACACTTCCAGGCCTCATGAGGATGATCAAGGCCACCATGGGGTTAGGCACTGAGGACCCCGAAGAAAGTAAACCTGAGTCGAAGCTCGATCCAATGATCCAGCTTAGACCCACAACCTCAGAGACTTTCCCAGTATGTCCAGCTATTGAGGACATCTTTAGCAGGGAATGGCAGTCCCCCGAACTGGACAGGATGCTGAACCGGAGAAATCTGGAGAGAATGTACCCTGTACAGGGTGAGAAATAGGACATTTGGTGCAAGGCACCCACCATTGACCCTCAAGTGGCGGCACTGAGCAGGAAAACTGTGCTTCCGTGTGGCACCATAGCCCTCAAGGACCCAACAGATAAGAAGATCGAGGATATGCTCAAGAAGGCCTTCGAGATCGAGGGAGCCACCGCCAAGGCAATGACCACCACCATCTACACAACTCGGGCTGAATCCGCTGGCTCGAGGGCTCCAGGAGCAGGCCACCCCTAAATCTAGGGAGGCAGAGCTGCTGGGTGCACCTGGATGCAGCCAAATATCTGGCTGATATGGCGGTGGACTGCTGCGTCTTCAGGCGATGGCCACCGCCATCATCAATCGGAGCCCGGTGAGCTCTGGTTGAAACTCTGGGGACGATGATATGGAATCTAAGACTTTATTACAAAATTTACCTCTCAGGGAAAGCATGTCTTGGGGAGGGGCTACAGAATACCTAAAGCAAAAGGAAGAGGTAGGGACCTCCTCAGGAACAGGCCCAAGCTCTCTTACCTGCCTTCTTCTAGGCAAGGTTTCGGAGTGGGAACAAGCTTGGCCACCCCAGGAACCCACCATTCTTCAAGGGCCACTCCTTTCAGGTGGGCTCTTCCTCCTAGCTCCAGGCCATTCCCTTCAGAACTACCAGTCCACTCCTTCAGATCCCGGGGACAAAGATCCAGAGTCGAAGTAGAGGCTTCAGGGAAAACAGTGACTGCCCACGCCGGAAACTCACGGTCAGGCCCCGTACCCACCGGTGGGACAAGGCTAGCCCTGTTTGCCCACCACTGGACAGACCACTTTGGACAGGTGGGTACAAGGCGTGAGTGTCAAGGGATGCACGTCGAACTATCACACTCATATTCCCCACAGATTTGTGCGCCTCCCTTGTCCAGGAGGAGAGCCTCTCCTCATCAGGTCCAGCAGATTCTAGCAGAACTGATCCGAACAGGGCCATTCAGCCCGTCCGGTACCAGAACAGGGAATGGAATGTACTCCATTTTCTTCCTGGTATCCAAGAAATCGGGGAGCTCAGACCAATCCTAGACCTGAAACAGCTGAACCGACACGTGGTCCCACTCGGTTCAAAATGGAACCATTCGATCCACCCTTCAATGCATCAGGGTAGGCAACTTCGCACGTCCATCGACCTGAAGGGCGCCTACCTCCACATCCCATTATCAGAAAACACAGGCAGTTCCTTCGCTTTCACATCCTAGGCCACCACTTCCAGTAAAGGCACTTCCCTTCGGACTGTCATCAGCCTCGAGAGTCTTCACCAAGGTTTCAATAACCCTGGTGGCCAGACTCAGGGAACAGGATTGGACATTATCCGTACCTGGACGACTGGCTCATCCACGCCGCTCCGAGGACCAAGTGCGAGCACACGGAACTCGCCTTACAGGCTCTCGGGGACCCACGGCTGGGTGGTCAATCGAGAAAGAACCCTCAGCCCCACCCAACAGATCGAACATCTGAGGGCCCTCATCAACTTGGCTGAAGGCTGGGCAAAGCCGTCTCCGAGCCGAGTCCACAACCTAAGGGAGCTGGCGCGCAAGATGAAGGCACGCAGCCACACCACGATGGGAAAAATAGCCCAACTGCTGGGTTGCATGGCCTCCTGCATTGACCTCGTGCCCCGGGCCAGGTGGTGCATGCATCCACTCCAGAACTACGCCCTGTCTCAGGGGGCACCGAGCGAACACAACCTCCAGTGCGTGGTGCCACTGCCTCCAGCGGTAAGATCTTCCCTGGCATGGTGGACAACAGAAAGGAACCTATCCAGGGGAGTCCCACTGGAATTCCCTCGCCCAGTCCCCATAGAGACAGACACCAGTCTTTCGGGCTGGGGTGCCTGCCTGGGGGACACAACGGCACAGGGAGTATGGTCTCCAGCGGAGACGCAACTCTCCATCAACATCCTGGAGATGAGAGCCGTGTCCCACGCCCTGAGGGCATTCAGGCATCTAATAATGGGTCGCTCGGTCCTGATACGGTCAGACAACCGGGTGACGGTAGCTTACATCGCAAAGCAAGGGGGAACCAGGAGCAGAGCCATGATGAGGGAAACAGCAACGGTGCTCAACTGGGCACAGACACACCTCTCACACCTGGCCGCAGTCCACCTTGCAGGAAAACTGAATGTCTGAGCAGATTGGCTCAGCAGACAACACGTTCACCCGGGAGAATGGAAGTTGCACCCGATTCTATTCCAAATGATCCAGGCGACGTGGGGGCCAGTGTCCATGGACCTCATGGCATCATGGGACAATGCCCAAGTCAACAGGGACGTCCTTTCCCAGGGAACGGACGCTCTGTCGCAAACCTGGAGGCGGGAATACGCTTATGTTTTCCCGCCACTACCCCTAATTCCACAAGTCCTGACCAAGGTCCGGGAGTCAGGCATCAGGATCATCCTGGTGGCCCCCTATTGGCCACGCAGATCCTGGTTCACGACAGTCAGAGAGATGTCGCTAGCCAGCTTCCAGATACCCTATCGCCCGGACATGCTGACTCAGGGGCCGGTCCTTCACCCATCTCCGCGGACCCTAAAGCTCACGGCTTGGCTCCTGAGAGGAGAGACTGAGGCAGCAGGGTATCACGAGTCAGTCATCGGTACCTACCTCCAGACAGGCTTCCACCACGTCCACATATGAGAGACAATGGGCCATCTTCTCAGGTGGTGTCAAGGAAGAGGAGTCGGTGCCCAAACAGTCGATCTGGCCACCATACTACTATTCCTCCAGCAAGGAGTGGACAAGGTCTGGCCCCTCATCTCTCAGGGTACAACTGTCGGCCATAGGGGCGGCTATAGGCCTCGTGGAGGGGTATCCACCAGGTGTGCACCCGGACGCCATACATTTCTTGAGGGCGGTGGAGCTCCTCTGACCGAGGTCAAGACCAGTCATCGCCCCGTGGGACCTCCCCCTGGTACTGGGATCCCTCAAATCAGCTCCATACGAACCTCTCCTAGAGGCAGACCTCTTCTGGGTTGGCCTCAAGACCGCCTTCCTGGTGGCCATCTGCTCGGCCAGAAGAATCAGAGAGCTGGGTGCCCTATCTTGCACTGAGCCATATACGGTCTTCAGCCCGCAGGGGGTCAGCCTGAGAACAGTGCCAGCCTTCCAACCGAAGGTCTCGACCCAATTTCCACAGAGAGCAGCCCATAGAGCTGCCCACCTTCTGTGACCCCCACAGGGCCAGGCGGGCCCCACATCACCTGGACGTTGGTCGGTTCTCTCCCGGACTACTTGGCCAGAACCCGCCACATCCGCAAGACGGAAAGGCTATTCGTCATCTCGAAAGGGCAGAGGCAGGGTTTTGCAGCCTCCAAAACCACAATCGCCGGATGGCTAAGACGTGTCATCCAGAATTCTTACATGGCAAACCTGATGTCACCACCGCAGGGGATCAAGGCCCACTCCACCAGAGCGGTTGCCACCTCATGGGCAGAGAGAGCCTCTGTATCCTCAGAAGACATTTGTAGAGTGGCCACCTGGAGCTCCTTACACACATTCGCCAGACACTACAGACTGGAACAGCTCCAGGCCATCCGGCCCTCCTTCGCAACCCAGGTTCTGACAGCAGCCTCTACGCCCGGCCACTCTGACTCACTCGTATCCCACCCGGAGTGCTAACTGCTTCTTATCTCCCATGAGGTAATGTCTGGAGTGCCATGGATGCCAACCGATCACAATGGGTGTTTACTCACCTGATAAAGGTGATTGTGTTGGTTGGCATCCATGGCACTCCAAAGCCCTCCTCAGGAGTGATCGGAGCCATCGCCCAGGGGACAAGAAAAGGGGTCCTCACTAAGCACCCTAGGGAGAAAAGCAAGTTTTTTCTTTGTTCCACTATCATATCTAGTCGAATCCCCGGGTTCGAGATTAGACTGTAAATAATAGGAAATAAATGCAGGCCGCTGGCCTTTCTTTACACAACATCGTGGTAGGACTCCTCTGTGTATACTGGCTGTATCCGTAATGTATGTTTTTACTCTCTCTTGTACTAACTAACCTTATTTCAGCTATGGAAGATTCAAACTGGAGAGCAGGGGTTTCTGGGATCTGGATATACTGGAAATCTGATCTGGGTCATGTGCATCACTAGCCTATCAGGTGGGCTGTAACCCATGAGGTAATGTCTGGAGTGCCATGGATGCCAACCAACACAATCACCTTTACCAGGTGAGTAAACACCCATTTCCAAAGTGAGTTCTGTGCCCACCTCCAAAGGTACTGCTTCTTAGTCTGCATAAGAGTTAGGAATATTGGAGTATTCCTGGGGTGAGAAGAAAAAAAAACACTTACCACAGTAATATTTTTTCTTCCAGGAGATACTCCAATATTCATAACTCTCCCACCCTGCCTCCCCTGCTAGAACCAGTGGCCTCAGCACTCCATGCTGTATTGCCAGGGGTATGTGTGTCACACTCTGGCTTTTGTATTTAGAACTGTTTTCTCATTAGTTTTACCCTCTTCAGGTGATTCTGACATTGGGTAGTGTTTTATTAATTTTCTTCCCTCCTGTTGCAGGCTTCTTGGTGTTTTATTGTTATTATTATGGATAATTAGTAAATTCCTCTCGGGCCTTGTCTTGTCAGGTGTCCATGAAATCCAAGGCTTAGAAGGTAGGAAGTTGATAGGTGGCAGCATTTGAAAAAGTGGCATGAGCCAATGATTCCATCATTAGCATAATGTTGCATCTCCGGGCAGATCTGGCTTAAAGGCATACAGCAAAATAGTTATTAATATTCCTGAGTATCCCCTGGAAGAAATAAGATTACTGTGGTAAGTCATTTTTTTTATTTCTGCCAGTGGCACTTTATACTTTCTTTAGTTCCAGGACTATAATAAAAATCTGATGTAATGGTGTGCACATACACATTACAGCTCTAACAGATCACATGACTGGTACATCCGATAAGACAGCAGAGGGACCAACTAGACTGACCACTTAGTCTTTTCTGTTTCTTGAAGGATATGTAATATTTTGAAAAGTTCCAGCCAACCTGGATTGGGGGGGGGGTGTTTACCAAACCAGTATGTCCATTCCTAATTTAAATTATAAATTATTCATAGGCACTTTTAGGGTGTCTAGTCCTGATCAGGTTCTTGGCAATAATTAGGGATGCAAATGAATCACAGACAAGTTGCAAATCAGTAATAAACTTGTTTATTACTTCCAAAAGAAATCACAGTTGCCCTAAGCAGTTCTTACCATAAGACACTGGGAGCCAAGCCTAGCATTCCCCAATACCCCACCCCAAGGAGTGAAGAAGGTCTCCAAGGGGAGAATGCAATACATTACATTATATACTATGATAATCAATCATTATGGTTATGCTTATTCTGAAACATTATTAGTTACATGCAGTGAGCCCTATTGGCTAAAAGTTAGGTGGCTCCACAGTGTTACCTAGTCCTATACAATATTAGCTAACTTAGCTATATCTTAGAACAGTGAGAGTATACATAGTACATGAAAAACACAGGAAGTAGTGTAATTATACATAAATCCAAAAGATGGCAGTGCAGACTATGTAATATCAGAAGATGACAAAGACATGAAAGTCTTGGTTTACTATGTGCAGTTTCCATGCATAGTGAAAGTAAAGTGTATTACAATCATTATATATCCTGACACTTATTCTTATACGGTAGGTGTCTGTGCCCTATATTTATTTATTTATTTATTTATGAGATTAACCAGGCAGGCATACTGAGCAGGGGACCACTCATTTCCAGATGCGACCTGGGGACAGTTACAAAGGGTGCACAGGGCATGTATTTACAGGTTTTAACATAAACATTTGGGTACACAGGTATTCACAATGTTTAACCTAGACACAGAGTATAAGCAAGGCAGAGACAATTAGGTACACAGGCAGTGTGAGAAAAACCTGCAACAGGCCACGGCATCAAAGCAATACAGAATACTTAAACATTTCTGACCCTAAGCTGCAGCAGGTGAGCAATAAGCGGAACAATCACAAAGCAGGGGTGCATGGGGTATAGCTCATGAGTGCTGGTAACAGTTGCATGAGTCAGAGCAATGCATGTGGAGAAGCAGGTTTAGGAGTCTTGGGTTAGGGGTAAGCCTAATGTCAGCAGGTAAATCATTCCAAAGTTTGGGCAGGCGATATTTGAAGGCTGCTTGTCCCTTGGATGAATGCATGAATGGGACTTGGAGGAGCCTAGAATCGGAGCTTCTGAGGGAGTAGGCCAAAGGTGTTTGGGCTAATAAAGTGGAACTAAGGTAAGGGGGGTAGTGATTCGGGCCAGAATTTTGCTATGACTCTGGAGCCTTGGATCAGTCTCTGGAACACAAGTGAGTGTAGGGCTAGGGAGCTGTATAGGTCACAATGATGGGTCGTTGGTGGGCAGTCCAAGATAAAGCAACAGAAAGAGTGGAAGAGGGTGTCCAGGCTGGCCAGGTTGGATGTGGGTGCCACGCCATAGACCACATTACTATAATCAAGTATCGGGAGAATCATTTTAAGCACTAATTCCCTTTGGACTGTGGAGGACATGCACCCTTTGTTGCAATATAGTGCACCCAGTTTGGGGTGCAGTTTTTTGTGCAGCGATTCGATGTGGGCTGAGAAATCTAGGTGTTGGTCAAGCCATACACCCAGATATCTAAAAGAGGTGCAAGATTCCAGGGGGGACCCATCCAGGGTATGGAAGGCGGGAGGAGCAGCTAGGCATGAGAGTTGAGGTTGCATGCCGAAAGTGAGGGAGATGGTTTTCTTAGCATTTAGGATTAATAGGTTGGAACTGAACCAATGCTGTATGGAATCGAAGTCCTGTTGGAGAGCAGTGGACACGACATATATATTATGTATATGTTAGTATAGCATATGCATATTATGTGTAACATAAGGTTTGTCTAAGGTGTACAGTGGGATACCAATTAGGGTGTCGGGACCTCACATACCAACCCCACCGTTGCCTTATTGAAAAGGCAACAACACTATGGGAAAGCGGTGAGAACAAACTGTCATTTACAGACCCGACGCATGAGCCTTGTAAAGGAATTTGAGCTGCTCTCAATATTGTTTGAGTGTACGCCTTAGACCGCAAAGTGTTAGTATTAAAAAGAAGATCAAAAATGCTTGTAGGATAACAAAACCTTTAAAAGTCATTTCTAACCAAGTATTGGAAAGTGTATTATTTAAATCACCATCATTGATGAGGGCATTTAGGGCATCTCCGGCAGCAGAGATGTTGTTACTGATGGGGATGAGGTGCATTTCTATCCTCTCTAAAAGGGATTTCAGTGTCAATGGGTCTATCTGTATGTCGAAGATGGGTAAATATTGAGATAGAGCAAGCAAATATTCAGGGTCACAGTCAATAACATCAGATTCCACAATGGGAACAGGAGTAATCACTGTGTGTCCTATAACAGTAGTTTGATGAGGAATAAAACAAAAGTCAGGATGTGGCATTTAACAAACATTTTGACCATAGGAGAAAGTTTTATGATTAATGACAATGCCGTACTGTCCATCAGAATTATAAGTCATTTTTACAGTTGGCAGCCTACATTTTTGCAGTTGGACTGGGCAGGTGTAAGACTGATTCAATAGTCTTGTAGTTAGCCGATGAACCTCTTCCTTATAAGCCTTGTAGACTTGTTCATTGTTTGCCAGTGGTGGTGGTGCTGATCATGCTTCAGGGGTATCTGTGTCATTCGCAGTAATGTCCTGGTCCAATGTGAAGGACTAATCAATGCTGTCAGGAGAGTATCCACAGACTGGTTTGATAATGTTGAAAATGACACAATGACACAAATAATAATATCCCTTTCTGGCACGGCAATCTGTGTATGGTGAAACCCATGTGTCCAGGGTCAGGTTGAAAACCAGGAGAGGTGGCAGCTCGATGCGTTCTCTGTAGATATCCTTGTCAAGGTGCCCAATGGAGTGAACTGTAGCTAGTTTATCAAATATAGCTGTATTTGGATCAAAGCATGGTAATGAGACAGTAAAGGTCACAAACATAGTGTCTAGAATAGTACATCATTTAGCAGTGAAGCAGGGTCCTTTATTAGGATGCCTGGTGACAAAGCCTAAGTTCCTAGCAGTAGAAATTGGAATGGAAATAGAGTGAGACATATACATTGCAATACATGCAGAGGATTTACAATGTGGCCAGTACCATTTGGAAATTCTTTTATCGTGAATGATATCTGGAATACGTACAGATTCCAGATCATGGAAGAGGTTATTGATGGTGGTGATGACATAGGAGCCATAGGCAGAGCAGAGGAGTTCCCGGGCAATATATTGCTTGTCTGCCTCCCTATTGTTTTGTGCAATGAGTTGATTTAACTTATCCTTTGTGTTCAGTAAAACTTTTAGCAATTTCTTTCATATTGTATACAGTGTACCTTTCTTTTTTGACTAAGGCCATCCACAACATGTAACAGTGGGGGTATTATCTGATTAATCATAGCTTGTTGGAATTTCTGTGAGTGATCTTTGATAGTAGCAATGTCTGCCCTGTTCCAGATAGACATAGTGCTGCTAAAGTTGCCAGTTAGGGTGCCTGCTGCACCAGTGACATCAGCTGTTTCACGCTTCTTCTTAGAAGAATGAGATTTCTTTTTAAACTGATTTGGTCTAGATCTAAATAAACCAAGATGTTCTACACTGTTTACATAAGCTACTAGGTCTTGTGTATGTGTCTGGTAGGCTGCCAGACTATCTAATAAGATAGTGCTGAAAAACTGATCTGTTAGTAGTGAAACACATGCCAAATTCTGCCGTATTCCAACGTGTGAGATTGAAAAGTACAGTGACATGCATATATTGCAAATTATTGATGAGGGTACCTGGTGCTGAATTTGCAGTTAAACCACAAGGTGGGCCAGGTTTCTGTGGGAAACATTCAAGGAGTTCTGCTTCTGTTGGAGGAATAACAGACAAATACATGGTGGCTGTGGCCATGGAAATGAGTGCACAGTATTGTTTTGCGGAGTCTTTGGAGAACATCTTGCAATAGGCAGGGTCAATTAGAGTAGTAAGGTTATATAAACCTGAATGTCGATGATTGGCGTGTTGAATAGATAAGGTAACATTTGGTGAAATTTTGGCATTTGGCCAGCCATGGAACGTTCTTTTGGACAGGTGGGCCACTGGGAGAGTTTGTCCATTAAAATCTGTTTGCCATTCAATTTGTAGGGCAGATTTGTCAGAGGCCACAACCATGGCAGTGAGGTAGGCATCTTTACCTTCCTGTACAGTAATCAATTTGTTTGGGACTGTAATGGAAACTCCTTCTGGGCTGGCAGTAGGAGGGTGGTCTAGATGTGGAAGGATGTGATCTACCATGCCCAGGATGCAGGGAAAAGCTCCTAAGATGAGTCGTAGCATTTGCAAGATAGCCATCTTGCAGGAATACCTGTAAGAAAAAAAAAAGTCAGTCAGTACAATTTCACCCAGTGGGGTTAGGGAAAGTAATTATACTCCCTTTGTATAGCTTTAGTTGGTTTGCATGCAGCCATTTGTCAGTAAGTTTTTTGTTTTGGAAAAGTCTTACTTGATACACTGCAGGACTTGAGTTTTTTGACAATGGGGTAGGGTCCTTCCCACTTATTGGAGAAAGAGTGTGTAGGGTGTGTAAATCTGAGTACCATATCCTGATCTCTGACTTGCCAATCCACTTCTTGTGCATTTTGGTCAAATTGGATTTTGGTTTGTTGCTGGCCCTTGCCATGCAGTGTGCAGCATACAGATGGGTCTCTACAATGTCTTCTTTGAGTTTGCCTACATATTTGTCTACAGATATTCTGTCTGCAGTGGGGTGTTCAGGTCAAACAACAGATGTTCAGGTAATCTTCATGGTTTTACCAGTCATCACCTTGAAGGGTGTCAGCTGGGTGGTGGTTGAAGGAGTTCTCGATTGCCATAAGGAGTAAAGACAGCAGGGAATCCCAATCCTTGGGATTGTCCTCAATGAATTTGGAAAGCATTTGCTTGATCCATCTGTTGGCTCGTTCTACTTGACCTGAAGATTGAGGGTGGTAAGGCATGTGAAATTTCTGGTGTACCCCTAGAAGTTCAAGTGCTTCTTTCATCAACTCATCTGTAAAGCTGGTTCCTTTGTCAGAGTCTACCTTCAGGGGTAGGCCCCATCTGGAGAAAATCTGTTCCACCAGGGTTTTCGCTGTTGCTTTTGCAGTGCATGTCTTGGAAAAGCTTCAACCCACTTACAGAAGAGGTCAATGACAATGAATGCATACTTGTTGTTTCTGCTGGTATTGGTCAAAGGACCAATAAAGTTGATTTATATGGCATGCCAAGGACCAGAATGTCTCTGTAGTAGTAACTTGGCATTACATTTGGTTGGTATTGGGTTGTTTTGAGCACAAATCAAACATTCGTCAATATAGTGCTGGACATCCTTGGTGATGCTAGGCAACCAACCAACAGTTTTGAGTCTCTGAAGTGTATTTTCAACTCCCTGATGTCCACCAGTGGGGGTGTAATGTACCTGGTGGAGAAATTCAGATCTCAGTACCTGAGGGACCACCCACAATTTATAGGATGAGAACTCTGGCTGATACCAGATCAATTTGCCATCTTGTGACAAATGTAACCTACTTGTATATCTCTTGTATGGACTGTGGGTAGGTAAGTCTTGTTCAGTTCCCTTGTCAAGGAGCCGGAACACATCTTTCATTTGGGGATCTGCATGTTGCACCATGGACAGTTCCAATGGCTCAAATGGTTCTGGTTTCTTTTTGATAGCTGCAATTTGTACAGCTGCTAGAGCATCTGGATGATCCATCATCCACGTGCGTCCCCTCGAGCACCCTCTTTTGCAAGAGTGTCTGCTCGGTCATTGTAGTAGTTGTAGGGGTCTGTTTTAGAATGAGCTTTAACCTTGTGGATGAAAAGCTTGTGTTGAAAGCTCTGAGCCAATTCATGAATAGAAATCACAAGTGCTTTATGTTTCACTGGGGTGCCATCAAAAGATACAAAGGGGTTCTTCTGCCAGAATGGTAAGAATTCAGTGAGTGAGCAACAGACCCAGCTGGAGTCTACAAAGATGATGGTGTCCTTGGTGTCATGTTGTATGAGCTCAAGGGCGCAGGCCACAGCTGCCAGTTCTGTGTACTGTGATGACGCAACACTGCAATGCTTGGAAATTCCAACAGTGTTGCCACTGGGATACATGATGAGCACCCCAAGTCCAGCTACCTGTTCTCCTTGGTGAGTTGAGGCTGAGCCATCTGTGATGACATGACACAAGGAAGTGTCTGCAAGGAGCTTTGGAGTAGCAGGGAGAAATGGGCCTGGATCAGGCAAGTCTGGGGGCTGTAGTGCACAATCATATGGTTCTCCATGATAAAGGAACCCATGGGCCATGATGGAAGGCATTTTGGCAGTGTGGACCTGAATGTCATGGCCTGGAGAAGAAGAGACTAGTGAGTCAGTCTGGTGTTGGATGCTGATCCGTCCTTCACTGTGATCAAAGCAAGAAAGTTGTAAGGGTGTGGTTGGTGTTTGTAATGATAGGTGAGCACCCAGTGGTATACAAGAAATGTTTGACAGCCCAGTAGATAGACAGAAGGTTCCTTTCACAAAGGCTGTACTTCTGTTCCACTGACAATGACATTTCAGATGCATATGCAATAGGTTTCAAAGTACCATCGACTTTCTGAGCAAAGACTGCAGACATAGCAATCTCTGAGGTGTCTGATTCTGATGGAAGGGCAATGTTGGATTTGGGTTTACCAAGGCTGGAGCAGAGGCCAAGGCCTGTTTCAGTGACATCATAGCCTGGGTGTGTATGGGACCCCAAGTCCAAGGGACATCCTTTGTCTGGAGCTCATACAGAGGGGCGGTCCTCTGCGCAAAGTCACAAATGAAGTCTGTGGGGTAGTTGGCCATTCCCAGAAAATGCCTGAGTGTTGCCACACTGGTTGGCAGTGGTAAATCTTGTAGGCCTTGGATCTTCTTCCAGGCCAGATTTCTGCCTTTGTCTGTTATGTGTAAGCCAAGAAAAATGACTTCTGTCTGGCAGATTTGTGCTTTTGCAGGGTTGCATTTGAGGCCTGCCTTCTGCAGGAGGGTCAGTAGTTCATCCAGGAGGTCAAAGTGATGTTCTTTGGTGGCAGTTGTCAACAATAGGTCATCCACATACTGCAGAATACTTGTGGGGCAGAGAAACCCTCCAGGGCATCCATCATGTGTAGTTGGAAGAGGGAGGGGCTATTGTGGAACCCCTGGGGAAAACAGGTCCATGTGTACTGTCTACCTTCAAAGGTGAAGGCAGTTGGCTTTTAAGTGCCAGTGGCAGTGACCAGAAACCATTGAAGATGTCAAGAGCGCTGAACCACTTATAGCCAGGGGTCAGCAATTTGAGCACATCAGGTGCTGAGGCTGCTGTAGGTGAGCAGCTAGGAGTGACTTGGTTAAGTCTCCTGTAATCAATTGTGAGTCTCCAAGTTCCCATGAGTTTCTTCACAGGCCAAACAGGTGAATTGACAGTAAAGACACAAGTCCTGATCACACCTTGTTCAAGGAGTGACTGAATGGTTTCTCTGAGTGATGGTAAGGCCTCAGCAGAAAAAGGGTATTGCCTTTGCCTCTCATGAGCTAGGCCTGGGATTTTGATGACAGTTTGCATCCTACCACAATCATGCTTGTTTGTGGTGAATGCGTCCAAATGCTACTGCAGGATGGGGAAGAGTCTTTTGAAAAACTGATGGTTTTGGACTAGAGCTATGATGTCACATTCCTTGTCATTGTTGGTTATGGCTACGACCATGTGTGAATCAGAAATCATGACAGTATGGTATTGCCCTCTGATTTGGATCAATAGCATATTAGCCAGATCCGTCACACAGCCATGTGTGAGAAAATTGATCCCCATGATGCTGGGATGATTACGCAACACCATAAGCTGAAAGGTATGGTGTGCCTTTAGTTGCCTATAGTCACTGACAGCACTATTGAGCAGTATGTAGATAGCTTTGAGCCATCCACACCTGATGTATCAGTCTGCCATCTGGGTAGACCAAGGAGAGTTTGCCAGTTCATCATCATGTAGTACAGACATAGCCACACCTGTATCCAATAGCATTGTCAATTGGCAGCCCCCAACCACGGCCTTGGTGCAAGGCCTTCCATTTGTGTCCAATGCCAGTTTGTAAACAATACAGCCTGGGGCCTGTAGTTGTCAGTCCATAGTGTCAGCAGCAGGGTGCCCCTGGAAGGGCATCTGGGACTGTTTTTGTTGGGCCTCATCCCTGTGCTGGATGGCTGCAATGAAGAGAATGGTGTCTGGGTTCAGGCCTGTTGCAGCCTGGTGTCCTGTGGTTCCAGAATCCCTGTGGCCTATTCAAGCCTGTTGTCCTGGTCCTGTCACTGCGAGGGACCATGCCGGGACCACATCTGCTACAGAGTGGACCTGTCCAAGGAGGTTTCAGAGATTTCTGTCCTCCTCAGTGAACTCTCTGTATGAGGGGCCTGATTAATTGTTCCAATTGCCCCGATTGGAATCAGAATTCCAGTTGCGTTTATTTTTGTTGTAGTTCTGGTTCACAACCCCAGACTGGTGATTCTGTCAGTTGTCTGAAGGTGCATGCTTCTTCTCTTGAGCCTTGCCCTCCACAGTATAGTGGGTTGTGGACTTGTCGGTAGACTGTACCCGCTGCCACCTTTTTCAAACCAGAGCTAATGTCTTGGATATAGAGCTGGTAAACCCGCTCCATTTTCCAAAGAATGTCTACAGAACTGTCCATTGTGGGGAAATTGTTGGTTCCACCTTTTAATGGATGGCTGGGAACTTGTTCCAGAGGAACACATTTTTGTACTCTATGAGATCAGCATCTGCATTCTTCCCTGTGAGGTGTTTGCCTGCATGGCAGGCCCTCCACAATATTTGGTGGAATGTTGCAGGGCTTTCTTTTGTTTTACAGGGTGAGCTAGCATCACTCCAACCACACCTGGGTTATGTGCGGCAATTAGTTCAGCTGTGATTTGATAAAAAGACACTCGAGTGTCATGGTAGACTACGTCTGGGAGTTTCACCCACAGGCTGGGGTCGATAGTCTGTCAGAGGATCTATACCTGGTAGTCCTCCACTAAGCTAAGCATTTCACGTTTGGGATGTACCTTCTCCAAATGACAGCTGAAGTTGTCAGTGGGACCCATGCAGCCTATGCTGTCAGCAATCTGCTGAACAGAGTGGGCCATCTGCAGGGGATTACTGGAATTCGATTGGTAGTAAGGGTATCTCGTGCACCGCAGATGGAGACCTCCACTGCGGCATCTGCCACAGTTCAGACCATTGAATCATGAGTAGTGGCCTCTGTCAGCACTTGTTTCATCCACACTTTGAAAGCTCTTTTACTTTTTTCAGGTAAATCACCCAAAGTGGCCTCAATCATTTTCTCAATCTCATCTTTGCTGCCCGGTGTCAGAGCAGTGATCAGAGTGGCCATTGGTAGGCCTTGAGAAGGCGATGGTAGGCCTAAGCCATCTTGGTGTTGCACGTGATAATTGTCATTGCGTTGATGACATAGGGACATGCTGTCGTAGCAAGGGGACCCACCATTTGTGGATGATAGGGTGGGGTTACTGCACCATAGTAAGGGCGTGACTGGGCATTGTATTGGAAGATGTCATCAGACTCATCATCTTCAGATGACTTGAGGTCAAGGGGGTGTGTAAACCACCAATCGCCTTAACGTGACCAGCCAAAACCTCTCGCTGATGATGCAGTTTCACCATCTTGTCTTTACATTCATTGTGTCTAACTTTTGCAGTGTTCTGTTCTACACCTTTTGTAACTTCTTTCTGTATCACTGTATACACGGCACTCAATTCACAGTTGTCCCTATGTCCCCTATCTAAATCATCATGTACCTGTTTCAAGTCATCTTGGAGTTCCTCCATGTCCTCTCACATTTGATCATTAGTTTTACTTAATAAATCATTCATTTGTAACACCTGTCTCTTATCCTGACTCAAACTTTCACATTCATCTCTCAACTTACAAAGTTCTTTCTGATCACCCGCACCAGAACAGTGCAAAAGAGTCTCTTTCTCATTTCGCAATGACTGAATGTCAGTCTCCAGTTGTTGCTCTTTTCTCAGACTTTCAGATGCCTGTAATACCATTTCTTTCTTAAGGGGCAAGAGTTGTAGTTCAAGCGTACGAAACCTCGATTCAGGACCTTCTAAAGCAGTGTAGAGAGCCACGGGCCAACAGCCCTTTAGCCTCACACTTTTTGACTGTGTGTCTCTTCTCTGAGTACTAGGTTGAAATCCCCAACACAGGGTTTTCAGAATGAATCGCTTCCAGTGCAAAGTCAGTCCATCCTCCGTGGGAGACAAGGAAGTTAAAGATGTCTAATCTCAAGTCTGTCCATATGTTTGACGATGTGGTTATTGTGGTGCCAGTAACAGTTACTGGGGGAACTCAAAATCAGAACCCGTAAGAGGTTGCCTTGTCATGTATTGATCCACAACAGGCAAAGTCAGCAGATGGGCGGGCTACTACAGTCTTGTAGTCTTGTAATTCAAAACTGCCACTGGGCACAATGAGTCAGCATTGACCATGCCCAGTAAGCAGCCAGACTTTACAAGTTGCTACGGAGGTGAAAATAATGGGAGAGGTGAAGCGGGAGTGCACACCTACTATTCCCATAGGGAAGGGATATTTTTCTTGAGCAATGAGTGAAACTTTGCCCTACTGGATCAATATGCTGTATACGACAAAATCCTGAAACAGAAACAGCGCGGTATAGGTCAGCAAAAGGGTGCAATACTGCAAATGGGTCTGTGCACAGTACTGTACCCTCTCACTGTCCCAGACAGAAGATAAGACCTCTACTGGGATGGGGATCCACTGAGCAGCTGCTGTGGCATGACAGGATGAACCACTGGCAGCAAGGGAGGCAGGCAGCGCATTTGGGACCGGGTTCAATTCCCAGTCCCAGACGCATAGCATTTTTCATTTTTTCACACTTTGAGCGATATTTACTTTTAACCCCCTCCCCCAGAGATAGTTATTTTAGTTGGGGGGGTTTGGGGGCACAGCCCCCCCATAATGGGGGTGTGTGGGGGACAGAGCCCCATGCAAAAACAAGACTTATGACCCGTGCAATATATTGCACTGTATTGGCAGTGTGATATATTGCTGTGGCATAATGGGTTGTGACAATTATGACTCCATGCCAAATTTTCTACCATCTAAATTGCCTACACATGGTCACCAGTTTGTTAGGGTGTCTAGCCCTGATCAGGTTCTTGGTGAAAATTGGAGATGCAAATGAATCACAGACAAGTTGCATAAAAAACTTGTTTATTACTTCCAAAAGGAAATCCCAGTTGCCCTAAGCAGTTCTTACCATAAGATGCTGAGAGCCAAGCCTAGCATTCCCCAATACCCCAAGGAGTGAAGAAGGCCTTTGAGGGGAGAATGTAATACATTATATACTATGATAATCACTATGGTTACCCTTAGTCTGAAACATTATTTACATGTAGTGAACCCTATTGGCTAAAAGTCAGGTGGCTCCACAGTGTTATCTAGTCCTATACAATATTAACTAACTCAGTTATATCTTAGAACAATGAAAGTATACATAGTACATGAAAAACACAGGATGTAGTGTAATTATACATAAATCCTAAAGATGGCAGTGCAGACTATGTAATATCAGAAGAAGACAAAGACATGAATGTCTTGGCTTACTTTGTGCAGTTTCCATGCATAGTGAAAGTAAAGTGTATTACAATCATTATATATCCTGACACTTACTCTTGTACAGTAGGTGTCTATGCCCTATATGTTAGTATAGCATATGCATACTATGTATAACATAAGGTTTGTCTAAGATGTACAGAGGAATACCAATTAGGGTGTCGAGACCTCGCATAACAGGCACAATTCCAAAAAGATCACAATACCACTAGTTAAACTGAACATGTTAAAATCATACCCTGGCTTGGACTGGATTGAAAAAAATACCGGAAGCTGATTTTTCTAGAGCCAGTTTACTCTGTGAAGCCATCACAGTACAACATCATGGTCGAAATTAATCTCAAGAAAAAAAAAAACTAAATAAAAAGATTTTTTTTTAATTTTGCAAGATCCACTTCATAATCTCAAAAGGGGCACTTGAAGGAGTGGGTTATGTTGGTTAACATCACTTCTCAGATGATTGAAGGCACTTTGCTGCACCTAATGTCTCACAACACACTTGAGGCGTAGCATTATCCCAGCGTAACACATGCTATGTTGTGCCTTATTGCTTGATTGTCCTATCATGTGGAAAGAGTACCAGAAATTGTTCATCTATCCAACACTCAAGCTGTACCGTTATCAGCAATTGAATCAAAAGGTCAAACTTAGAACCCCACCAAGGCAACACTTGCAGCTGAGCTCTAACTCTCCTTATGATTCTTCATTTCAAATAAAATACTACAAATATCCAGTATTCCTTCAAATGCTAATTGCTCATACAGAGACCTGGCACTATGGACATAGTTTAACTCGCTAGGCCTACCCAATTGTTTCCTAATCACCTAAAAAGCCACTTGGCGGTGGGAACCTGCCAAAGAAACCCTGCTTGGGCAGTTTATATTTGGAGGAGCATTTCTGTACTTACTTATTTGAGCAGAAGGTCCTTAGACAGGGAGAGTTAAGTCAGCTGCTGGAGTTGCCTTGTTGTGCTGCTGGGATTAAACATTTGATTGAATTTAAAAGGGAATTCATTGAAAAAGAGGATTATTTTTCTAGCCGTTTGAAATGTAAAGGTGATAACACACTAGTTTTGATCCACATACAAAACTATTATAAATGTAGAAAGTGTTGTAATAACACCTTAAAACACACTTAATAAAATAGCCAACTTCCTACTTAACCTATTGGGTCATCTGCAGACAAAGCCGGGCCAAGCCTGTGGTGACATCATTGTCTGTCAGAAACCTAAAATATATGGCTGCCCCAGTCCTTAATTACAGGCTGATTTTCATAATGAATAACTCTGAACTCCTAAGACTTACAGGTAAGCACAACAGCTCACTCAAGATAGCTTTTATGGGCTTTCAGACATTAAGACATTCTGAAGATGAGAGTTCCCCTTTAAATCCTTTGGACCAAAGACTCCTGAAATTACTTTTAGATTTGCTTTTTTGGGTAAGCTTAAAAGATTAGTTCTCTTGTGTTTGCACATTTCCATATCACTAACATATCATCAAGAAGATGAAAAAGCAATCTAGAATCACCAATACTATCCAAAAGGAACATACTAAGGTTTTAAAGTATTGTCTAATACCTGATCATGAATGACACTGCAATTGATTACTAATCCCTAACATTGAATCTATTTTTATTTTACAGTGTCATAATGACAGGTTCCTACAACAATTTCTTCAGAATGTTTGACCGCAACACCAAGCGGGACGTCACACTGGAAGCTTCAAAGGAAAACAGCAAGCCCAGGGCCATTCTCAAACCTCGTAAAGTCTGCATGGGTGGGAAAAGGAGGAAGGATGAAATCAGTGTGGACAGTTTGGACTTTAGTAAAAAGATCTTGCATACAGCTTGGCATCCTTCGGAAAATATTATAGCAGTAGCAGCAACAAATAACCTATATATATTTCAAGACAAGGTCAACTAGGACAACTTGTTTTGAAATCTCACATAAACTACTACTAAAAATCTAAATTTTGTAATTTGTTCTGGCTTTTTTGAAAATCTTTGTTATGTGGCAATGAGAGAAAGGGCCCTATTCTCAGAAGTATGTCCTGCCATGTGAATTGTACAATGTTTACTTCCTTTGTGTAATATTGTACTACTGTTTTCCTATTTTCAAAAAGTCCTAATTACAGTGGTAGCCAGAGATAAGTTCCCATGTATCTGCATATATCTAGATATATCACAAGATATCCTATTCATTTCAATAGGATTTCCTGTGAAACATCTGGATATATCTAAATATTCTCTGGGATATATTTCTGGCTACCACTGTATCTGCAAAATAGCCTCTGGAAAGTAAAAAATTTGTACAAAGTACTTCTTTCTCAAAATGAGGTGTGTACCAGGCACTCATTGGGCCATTTTCCTCAGAAGATCTTTTTTCTAGAGTTCTGTGAATAGTGAAAGGTTTGCAAGTGTAAGCCATGGACTTGCTATGTGAACTCCCTGTTAGTTGGCTAAATGCTGAATCAGTGAATCTAATGAAACCCTGGTTTGTGATACTGACATAAAAACTCTATCAGAAACACAGTGCTTAACTGGGGGTTGAAACTCCAGCAAATGGTTCCAAGTTGCTATAATCTTTTTTTCATGTTTGGCCAAATATTGCGAATGCATGACATTGGTGCTAACAAATCATTCAGTCAATAAAGTTAAGTTAATAAGGGTAAGCAATATTGTGAGAAATTAGATGAGAAAAGCCAATTGCCAGCAAGAAGAGACTTCATTATAAGCCTGCTGCTGCTGTATTTATGTTTCAATCACATTTTAGTCTACCAGCCACTGTTTACTAGAAACATTTGCAATAGCTGGCACAATTTAGACCTCTTGCAGAGTAGAGCATTGTTTCTTGGGCACAAGACCCTTACACCAATGCTGCTACTGCACACAACCTCCACTGTATTCAAGCTGCTGTGCCACTTTCGGTTTCCGCAGGCCTCCACATTGACAGAGGGAACACAATGACTAAGTGAACAATTATAACACTTTGGTAACTGAGAATGTCATGCTCTTTAAAGAAAGTCTGTCTAGTTTATGCTGCTGCACAGGAGTGGCAGAGAAACAGATGTAGCATTAAGATCTACGCTGATATTCAGATTTTGGGAACTGTCGCTGGAAACAACTAACAAACTACAGTGGCAGCAGTCAATTTAGCAAGTTATCGCCAAGATTCTCTGGTGATATCTAGAGAGAGAAAAATCAGGAGGACTCCCTGCACTGCAGCATATCTCCACAAAAATCTCCTTAAATATTTCCACAGATTTTGGAAAATAGGATGCCAAATTAACTGCTACACTATATTCATAGTCTATTATTTTTCTTAAATGATCTGTTGACTGGGAAACACAAGCAGTGATCACTTTGACAGCCACATGGATGGAATGACTACAGTACATCTGTTGTAGTACTACACTTTAACAACTTCTAAACTATGTCTCACAGATTTAATGTAGCACTGATATCTACAGCAATGTCTCCTCTTTAGTTATGCTTTAAAAGTCAAACCTTGGCCTCTAGTCACAATGAGTTTAGCATTTGTTGCAATATCAATCTTGCTGAGTGATAGTACTCATATCTCTGAACCATAAGTTCATCAGGAGTCACAGTTCCACACTGGTGATTTACTGTAGGATCACCCCAATGCAGATAATGTAATGCAGTACATAGGGGGTTATTGCCCTGTTGGAGGAGCCATCGTCAATTTAATGTCATCCAAAAGTAAGTTCTTGTACCAGGGAAGCACTAGAAGGGGTGATACACTGTTGGGGGAACCATCATTTGCATGAGACATTAATTTGAACTCCCTTTTTACCACTTCTGATGTTTCTGCTGGAAACATCTGCATTATCACATCCATATTGCTATATATGTGACTTCAGTTTTGTCAGACTCCAGAGGGAATAATGGGTATAGCACATGCTGGAAGGAAGCCCAAGAGTCAGACAGTAATCATTAAAAGAACGGAGTCAGTCCCTGCCTGTATATTTGCCTAGAGCAAGGGAATCAAGCCTTAAGGCTTTGTGGCCAGAAAGTGCTGCCACCAAAATGTGAAGAAGACCATACTCTTTAGTTTCAGAATCAGTAGTTCCACTGACATGTATTTAGGTTTTTGAAGACCTCTGTGAGTACTATTAGTAACCCTTTGAATAGTAAAAAAAAAAAAAGTACAACACAATTATCAGTCATGGTCTTTCACTGTCAGAAGATGCATTCCAGTGTGTATAGGGATGGATCAGCTCACTCATCTTTTTATTCAAAGTCCAAGTTGGTGCCTTTGTCTGTTACCTTTTCTGCCATTAACTTCTCAGTCTAAGATTGCATCTTTGGGCATATGTCTGAGAGTGAGAGGAATAGATACCAATAGTGGTGGTGGCCATCCTGGCGAAAGTCTGTTGTCTCATTATCATCCTCAACAGCGGCAGATGTTGTGTTAAGCTTGCAGCTGACAGGCAAAAAAAAGAGCCACAATCTTTGTATGTTAATTTTAAATAGAAGAAAGCAGTTATTCTGAATGTGCAATAATAGCAGAAAGTTAAGTTTGAAATGTTTTGCCCATTAAATTTTCTCCAGGAATGGTCTTCAAAGGAAAAGTTAATCATCACTAGATGAGAAGCAGAAGCAACAGCAATGAGTCTGGGTGCCTTTCTGGTCACAGCAAAGTTAGGGCTACTCTGGTGGATGCAGACTTTAGTTATGCTGACTTGGGCAGTAGCAAGTCCTCTACAGCCTAAGTGACTTCAAGATGCTCATTTCATCCTGGCTGGACTTCTTGGAAAACAATATTTTCTACACTACAGTGCCCATAATTCTGAGTCCAAAATTTCCAGAGGTGAAGAACTTAGGGATATCTTCCACTTCTTCCTCCCTGCTGCCTATCACTACCATGCTCCATTATTTGAGTTTTAGCAGTTCTCTTTCCCTGTCCCTATTCTCAGTGTTTCCCTACATCTTGCCTATTCCTTCCCTTCCCTTCTGTTGATACTCATGCACTGACCATGTAGGAGCTGCTATATATAACAAACCATATGGCTTTCTGATCTCTGATTGGATGCAGCAGTCTAAAATGTTACAGGTCACTTGCCCTATTTAGACCCACCTCATTTGAAGTGTCTATCAGAACCTCTCTCTGAAAAGAGGTACTGTTTGGTTATGTGCCTAATTCGGTGAGAAACTCTGCTGTTGGTAGAAGCACCAAAGCTGTCTGGTTTCAGTCAGTCCCTAACTGGGGGACATACTTTGATCACATGTGAACTGTTTTTGTGAACTGACCAAAAATATGTCTTACACTTAAAAAAATCCATCCAGAATTGTGCTACTTAGTTATACTGTTCTTTTAGCCCACAATATTGCTGTGTTTGTTCAGGGATTTCCAGGGAAATATCCTGAAATCTGTTTCTTGAAAAGCAGTCACTCTGTGTTGATTCATCTGTTTCTCTGTTATCTCAAAGCAGTTCACTTGTAGACCTATGCTAGAGTGTACTTCTTGACACCATTCACTAGACCTGATATAAACAGTACACATATTCTGTGGTCTGACTAGCTGCCACCTTCTCTGTTCCAAACAAGAATCATTAAGTAATACTAAACCCACATTATGGAGACACTAATAATGCAGTATGCTACTAGACACAACTAAAAACAACCACTGGAATGACACAAGGTGGGATACTACCAAAAAGTAGAAAATGGTTTTCAGGACTGGGCTTTCATCAGAGTTAAAATGGATTTACTTTTAATGAATGATCAGTCCTAAAATATGAGTGCTTCTCTACCGTCATATGTGTCTGTCATATACAGTATGGAAGTCTCCATACAGATTGACCTTGGTCACCCCGGTTCATTTAAGTTTTGTCAAGAACACCTTACACAAATTTATACCATGAAGACATCAGCCTCACACCTTAACTGTAGATGCCCTTGGAGGAAACTCTTTGCAATGTTTTTGGAAAATATTGGTTGGAAAGAAGTAACATAGAAACATAGAATTTGACGGCAGATAAGGACCGCTTGGCCCACCCAGTCTGCCCATTTCCCTCATTTCCCTACCTAATGGATAAGCTGCAGATCCTAGTTAACCAGCAGTCTACTTCTTTCTACCCCCACCCCCTAGAATTGCCTTCTGGCTGTCCCATGCATGCTTGAATTCAACCACTGTTTTTGACCCCACAACCTCCTCCAGAAGGCCGTTCCATGCATCCACAACCCTCTCTGTTAAAAAATACTTCCTTACATTACCTCTGAGCCACCCCATCTTCAAATTGTGCCCCTTGTTCTTGCACACCTTTTTGAAAGATGCTACCCTCTTGGGCTTTGTTGATTCCCTTGAGGTACTTGAACATTTCTATCATGTCCCCCCTCTCCCTCCTTTCCTCGAGGACACCCATACATTCCCAGTATGTTATTGACACACATATTGTAAACAAGTGTGTACTTGGCTGTTACCTCCATCTGTACATATATACTGCTCTAGTGGGTCCCAAAAAATGCCAATTAACCTTTCATAAATGAGCCAACATATTATCTCTAGTGCCTCTGTGTTCATGCAATAATGCTAATGTGGATTTGCATGTTTGAGCAGCAGTAGGATAAGCATGCATAACAATAACAGTCTGCAATAAATGGTTATACCTTCAAGGCCCCTTCTGATAAAGATGTTCCCAAGACAATGTGCAGTTTTTCACACACAGGGTCATATAACAGAAACGTTATATGGTGAAAAAGGGGTACATTATTCCAGTTGTGCACATGTGCAATAATGAGAAAATATTAACATTACACTCCCTCCCCAATCCATTGCATCCTGATATGAATCCCTACATACCCCTACAGTTTTGTTGCAAAATTGCTGGGACTCTGCAGTCTTGCACAGAGATACAGACTTCCAGACTTCCCTTAGTAGCTTGTTGATGTTACCACATGTATTTAATTTTTGCAATATCTGTTCTTCAGTCTTTAATGATTCTTTTTCATATTCATGTTGGCTTTCCCCGCTACCTCCTCTCCAACATAAAGATTTCCAAGATGACAGACATGTTGGCAAATAAGGACTTTGCTATCTTTATCTCATTGTACTCTACTGTACGTGATAACTCTTCTTGTAGCTGTCAGTATGTAAAGGGCTGTTGCACTCATTTATATAATTGTGATTAATTTCTACCATCGATTGTAGGATTACCTTGCTTGTAGCATACTCTTTTCTTACAGCTGGAATGCCCCTTTTAAAATTTTAGGAGTTTCTGCCTACTTTTGGAAATGCACAAAAAATCTAAATACAGTAAAACAGCAGGATAAAGTGCTCACTATAGAATATCAATAATTAGGAATTCACATGATGATGCAGATTTACACTGTACATTTGTGCAAGATATGTTCTACTTAAGTATTGTATATTGTGTGATAATATTTTTGAGACTAGGGTCCTAAGATGGGGTATATCAGCAGGTTCTACAACTATATGAAAATAATATTGGAAAATCAATCCAGTAACTGGGAGCATTAAAACTGAGGGCTTCTGTAATAACTAGGCTTACTGGATATCTGCTGCTATTACATAGTGCACTAGTATTAATATGTTCTTACTGCTGTAAACAAGTGATCTAATGGCAGAAAACAACAACCTTGACTAGAATTTAAACTAACATCTGATCACATAGTTTAAAAAATATAAGTGAGGACTTGGGGTGGGTAAAGTGGTCTCTTCAAATGCCACACCCTGTTAAAGCACCACACCTACATGGTTTGGTAAAGTGAATTTCAGCCTAAAGTGTTGTTCCACAAGGAATCAGACCCTACCTACAGTATATTTTGCTTTCCTTTAATTTATTTGGTTTCTTTTTAAGAAAAAAATCATCTGCTGCTAATTTATAAGACACTCTGTGAAGAAATCTTGTTGTTTACACAAATTACAGCCACTTCTGGAGGTTGTTAATTGTCAAATTGATTAATACTTTTTGGTTGCATGACAGACCCCTCCTTTTTGCTTTTATAAACAGATTTAATGTTCAGGTTCATGCTATATATAAATAATTATGACAATAATGAAATGAACTCTTACAACAGATATCCTGAAGAAAACAAGATTGCTAATAGTGTCAAGGTCTTAACAAAGAGATGTTTTATAACAGAAACTGTATTAATATGTCTTGAATTTTTTTCTTTCTTGCTCATAAAATGTAAACAGCTATAATAACAGGATGAAATGTGCAGCAACTTTTAAAAAGACAGTACATATTTTCATACACAGCTAGCTGGGTGGTCTGTGTTTATGCCATTTTATGTGCTGAGCAAAATGGCATCATGGGTCATTAATAATTAATGAGTAATTTGGAGCTCAGCTCTTGATGCATATCTGCATAGTTATTAGTGCCTCACTCAGTGTTCAAGAAAGACAGCACAGGAACTGGTTAATTAAGAATTTTCCCCATTAGCATATCAGTTTGTGTATGTTACTATTTTAAATTATTGACATGTTATGGAGTTATGGATAATCTTTTTAAAGATTTTTTTGTTTATAATAGCAAGAGAAAAAGAGTTTTATTTCTTCATGTTGTAATTTTTTTCTGTATAGAAAGCCTGCATTCTGGTATAAGAAGTAAAATTGTATCAGAAGTCTACTTGCCTTGTGTGAATTCACTAAGAAAGCTCTTATAATTATTATTTTGATTCTTCTTTGTGCCTGCACTTGATCATTCTATTTGTGCTTGTCATGCTCATTTTTGTTCTGTAAGGATCCATTTGCCAATAACTGACATTCTCATCTGTTTTTTAACAACTCCTACTATGAAAGACTGAATTAATTTTCTGCTTACTTGCAGTCACTGTCTGTCAGCTTATACTCTGATTGACAACAGGTCATGCAGTACAGTGTGAAGGGTCACAAATTACTTCTTGCTTTTTCATTAAATGACTGTCCTTACCTTTACTCAGAAAAGTGAACATCTATCCAACTCAGATTCACACAGTTGGTGTCATAGTTCAAACACACACCTAGCTAAACTGAAGGGTTATTGTTTGTTGTAGTACTCTATTTATGATTACTGACTTACATGTGTGTGTGCGTGCATGCGCTTGCGTGCGTGCGTGCGTGTGTGTGCATGTGTACGTGTGTGACAGATGTTTAGTTCCAGCAAAGAGTCAAACAGGTCAAATTTAACCCTTTCCACCTCTTGCACACCAAATTGAACTTTGAGCTAAAATTATGGACTTTGTTTCATCACAATTCACAGTCCTCAAACCAGTGAACTGGATAGCTACAAGATGTGGGCACAGAATCAAGCCACTGTTGCAAAACACCACCGTGTAAACACAATGTCATCAAGCAGGTTGCTTCCACTTGGTGTTACTACAGTTATTTTGACGTTAGTCATAAGGGAGAGCAGATCTGTAGAAACTATGCAGGCCTGTTTCTGAACTTTACGCAATTAGGTTAAAAAAATAGAAAAAAAACATTATTTTTGGCATGTTCCTCTGTGAGGCGGTCACTACTTGAGTGCAGGGTGTGGAAGGCATTGTTTGAGCTACTGTATGTGGAGCAGAGTCTAGTCAGTTCCATGGGGGGGGGGGAGTGTCTAAGTCAGGGGTAGGGGAAATTGTTTAACCAGGAAAGGCACACTAAGCCAGATCTTGTTTCCAGGTGTGACCTAGGAGAACAACGAACTTAAGTGACTTGCTCAGAGTCACACAGTATGCAAGTGGGGGCTGATGAGATTCAAATCCAGGACTCCAGGTTTGCAGGTTTGCAGCATAGTGCCCTTAATCACTATGCTATACTGTCTCCACCTCCAGAGTAGGCCACAGATACCTGGAAGTCTATTTTGGACCCAGCATATCTGATGTTTGGTGCTGGTGCTAGTTGGTGCATTTCTTAATTCCAGTGCCAGCCTAGTGAGCAGGCTGTGTGTCTATATTTTTGTGCAGTGGTATAATAGCCATTTTTTTGTTTAAAAGTCAGAGCCAGTGTTAGTTTTGCATGCCAGTGCCCAATGTTAGAGGGGCTTTGGTTGTCTGTTACAGAAAGTTTGTAAACCATTATTAATTAGAGTAATGGGGGCCTTTTCCAATTTTACACACCTGTGCCCAGTGTTGGTGGACCTTTGCTAGTCCATTACAGAAAGCATACAGTATAAGCAATTGTACTAGCAATTTTGGTAGTGGATTGGGTGCCAGTGCCAGTTTTGCAGAACCATGCCCAGTATTTGTGGATGCTTACTAGCCCATTACAGAAAGTATATGAACCATATTACCAGCCATTCATCATTGGTGAGGTAGGTGCTACTGCCTGCTTTGCAGAACCATGCCAGATGTTAATGGGGATTTGCTAGCCTATTACAGAAAATTTATAAATATTTTACTAACAATTTTAATTAGGATACCAGTGCCAGTTTTGTACACCTATATTCACTGTTAATGGGGCCCTGCCAGCCCATTACAGGACATATAACAACTATTTTAGAAGACACATTGCTTTATTTTGGTGTTTGTCAGTGACAGTTTTAAAGAACACATCATTTAAAAATTGCCAAAGTATTAAACCATCCAGATGCACAAGTACATGTATTGCATGCCTGCTCCAAGCATTACAAAAGTTAAAGAATACTTCCATCACCAGTAGAAGCCCCGCAACAATGGAAGATAATACTGTCACCTGAACAACACAATAAATTTGTTATGTACCAGGAGTAACCAAATGCTGCACTCGGAGGGGTAACATACGCTGTCATCATGCAGCTCACAATTTGAGCAGGGAGGGGGGGGCGAAGAAAGACGAGGAGGAGGAATTAGATTTAAATACAGATCCAGAGTACATAGCAGAAAAATAGACATTTTTATTTATTTATTTAGTTTTTGTTGACCAGGTAAGTGCAGTAGACAAATTCTGCCTATTTTCAGCCACAACCCGGGGGAGGGGGATACAGATGAATGCCAACTGACCTTGAACCAGATTAAGCTGTTGGTGGTATTTTTAGTGAATGGGGCATTATTGGAAGCAGCAGTTTAGTGAAGAGGGGGAGATGAAGGAAATGTTAGGCTCTGAAAGAGATAATACCTGATTACATCCTGATACTATTATCATGATCCTATTAGTCATAACTAGTTGTAATACAAGGAATCACTATGAGTTAAATGTGTATTAAGTTGATACAACTAACCGTTGTCAATGGGAGTCCTTGAGTGTTGCTGATTGATGTGCTGCAACATGACAGAACCATTCAGTGAGCACCACTGTATATAGTGCATAGTTTGTATAAGGAGAGTTTGAGTCATGTTGAGGAAAAAATTCACCTACAGACATTAACCATGGCAAGACATTTGACAAGGCATCGTCTGAGTATCAGAATGCTGTCAATCAGAGGTAGATTGTTTTATGAACAGGTGGTAATGATACTAAGGATCCTCTAGAGGATTCTCTAGAGAACAACATGGGTAAGGAAAGCCTTGCTCTGGTAGAACAGCAATACCACCAACTGTTACACATTAAAATTCCCCAATTGACAGTTCATGGACTCCTCAGCTAGAAGTCTCATAAACCACTTCCACCTTCCAGGGCCAGCAAAGGGAGCAGTCAACCAAATCTAGCATGCAGAAGCCTCCAAAATGACACAAATTATGAAGTAGTGTGGTCTAGTGGGTAGAGCAGCAGCTTGGGAGCTTGTAGATCACTGTTTTAAACCCTGCTAGAGCCAGACACTTAGTATGGTACCTTTGGAAAGTCACTTGTACCTTCGGTGCTCCAGTCCACCAAACTACAGAAGTTAGTACAAGCAGGACCACATTGGAAATGAGATGCTGCATGTCAACTGGGCTTTTCTGGGTAAATAAATTTGAAACAAATGGGCTAAAAAAAGATCTCTCAACCAGTGTAAAATGACACAGAAACACAAATCTAACTGTCGTAAGGCCAAAAAACTATGAAAACAATTGATGAGATGAGAGCCACCAATTTGCTTCCTTTCTCATTTGTCAGCAATGAAGGTTTCAAGGCCCTGATGGAAGTTCTTGTGCAGTGGTGCCACGCCTGACATAGATGTTTCTCAATCATTACATCCCTTTACCATCGCCTCTCATATTAGGCTTCAGAATGTTTGGGCAGAAAGCAGGGTGAGGAGAGGTCAAGAGCTGTAGGGATTGTGGCATGGCCATCTTCAGGACAGATGTGACATGCCCAGTTTGCAGGAGAATGAGATTCCTTCTGGCAGAACTCAATAATATAGGGTCTGAGCTTAGCAGGCAAAGAAGTATGCCTGTCCAGTGAGGGCCACGGGCCTGGACACCACTCCACCATTAGCTCCAAAGACCTTTAAGGGCAGGTCAGTGTACAGTGGGAAGGCAGGGGAGGTTGGCTTGGAATGTGCACATCCAGTCCCCATGGATGGTGATAAAAAAGATATCAGCTTCTAGAGTCCCCAGAGAGGGACACTGCTCACAGGCTCTAGACTGATGGTGAAGATCAGGCACAGACCACTGACTGACATCCCTTCCATGCAGAAGGACCCTAGTGTACTGGACCGGTCTGCATGGGGGGAGCCTACTGGAGGAAGTGACAGAAAGGGGGAAATTATGGTAACCCATGATAATTGCAACCGCAAATGGGTGACTGTCAATATGGTGACCCATATGAGGGCGCTATTCATCATGGGTGACCTTACTGGGATGGCTACAGTTGCGATGGCGATGGTAAGGTGGGCGACAGGAAGGGGGGTATAGTGATGAGAAGTGGAGGGATAGGTAGGAGGGTTGTAATCCTCTAGTGTGCCTGCTCCACCAAGTCAACCATGTGGCATGGTGGGTAGGGTGGTTGGCTCCGACGGAGCAGGTCTTGGGTTTGGGACTTGGTGAGGATAACATTTTTGCTTAGTCCTGCTGCTGCAGGACTTCATTTTTTTTTAAACCTGGCTGTGCTCCACTGACCCGACATGCACCCCCCTGGAGTTCAGAATCTTAATATATGGGGGGGGGGGTGCAGGGGTGAAGACCCCCCCCCCCATGCACAGTTGTCTGGTCGCCTTTAAGTGCTTACCGCCAAATTTGTTTTCGGTAATAATGTACTAGGATGTAATAGCGATCGCCTTTTGACGGTCACTATTATCACATGGAACCGGAAATGATCAGGAGTGCATTCCTATTGCTGGATGATGCAACCATTATGGGGATGCGTAGGCTGATAGGAGGACAGGAGCCTAGCAGGAGGAAGGTAAGACAGGGAAAAATATTATATCCAAGTTCCAAACTCAGACTAGGGTGTTGACAGGAAGACAGATGTGATCCATTTGGAAACCAATTTTCTGGAGGAATGCAGGGTACCGGTGGTGTAGGACAGAGTCAAGGTGCTGGAAAAAGGCTCAGGGAAAGGGAGGCCTTGGTAGCCTTGTCAGAAGTAGTAGTAGTGCCACATGTCAGTTAGGCCAGGAAGGCAAGGATTGCCCATTTTAACAACTGACTAAAGGGGGTGAAGCACTGAGCAAGGATTTGGGCATGTAGGGAACTGAAGAAACCTTTAGGAAGATAAGGCCTTGCATGAATCAAACTACCTACACCTCAACAGAGGGGGAACCAGGACATTGATGAGGAAACTAGAAAAGTGCAGTATATTAGTAAGAATTTAAGCTAGGAAGGGGGAGGGCTCAACTGTGGCACAGGATCCAAAGCCTTCACATGGAGGGAGTTGTAAGACCCCCTTGAACAGTACAACTGGGGTAAGTAGAGTGATACAGGAGGTAGCAAGCATAATAAGGAGAGGTGTGACGCAGAGCTAGCAGGCAGGTTAAAATCCACTGACCTGGCACAGGTAGGGCTAGGCAACAGATAACTATGCATTGCCTTCACACATGTGCAAACTAGGACAAAAAGAGGCATCAGAAATCATGGAAAGCTGTTTCCATTAATGCCACAAGTCCAGGCAACAAAGTAGGGGATCTCCAAGCTCTGGTAGCTGTGGCTCATTTGGACTTACGGATGTTACGAAAACCTAGACATCTCTGAACCATGACTGGGACCTTGCTATACTAGTGTATACTGTTTTCAGAAAATGCACAAGTCTGACATGCTCAGGGCACAAGCTACAGTGCTGTGATGTGTTTCACAGGGCATAAACCCATAAATGAAAGTAAAAGGAAAGTCCTTAGCATCATTTGGATACATTATCCCAGTAAGCAAGGGGACCAACTGTTCACAGGAGCCCCTGGCTCAGACCTTTTCAGGAAAAGAGAAATGTGGTAGCTGTGTTAGTCCAGTCAGCAATGTAGAGGAAAAAATACAATATGTTGCAGGTGATACCTATTATTGTACTAACAAGCTAGTCTTAAAAATAATTTTGTTAGTCCAATAAAAGGTATCACCTGCAACATTTTTTTTGTATTTTTTCTCTACCATTGCAGGAATAAATTGCTTTTTAGAAAGATTTTAGAGAGACTGTTAGGGGGGATACTTAACAGAATCTCCCTTTAGTCCTCAAACAATTAAGTATCATGGTGTGCCATCGGATATACCAATGTTCCTGACTGCTATCTGCAGAAAGCTGCCCCACACAACATACAGATCAGATGTGCTTAGGGCACAAGCTACATTAGTGCAGGAGCATTTTACAGGGCAGCAAAACTCACAAAGTCCAACACACAGCGAATGTAAAACACACTGCTGATACATAAATGAAGGCTTCAGAGCAAGGCTTCTTGGTTTCAAATATTGCATTTACTCACAACAGTGCAAAGTGTACAAAGGTTCATGTAGTTCATGAACATACGAACATACGAAATTTGCCAGCAGATAAAGGCCTAGAGGTCTATCAAGTCAGCTCGAATGTGCAGCTAGCACCCCTTATTCTGCAGCTGCCCCTTCCTTCCACCCTTCCCCTTCATTGACCCTCCCCCTTGTCCTGTCCCATCCCCTTTTGAAGCAGTCCACTGTTCTATTGGATACCACTTCTGCAGATAACGCATTCCACCCAGTCACCACCTTCTCTGTAAAAAAGTGTCTCCTCATCTCCCTCCTGAACCTTCCTCCCTCGAGTCTCATATCATGGCCCCTGGTGTCCCTCCCCTCCCTTACTTTGAACAGCCCCTCTGTACCTGTCTTGTTTATTCCTTTCATGTACTTAAAGTTTTCAATCATGTCCCCCGTCCCTCCTCTCCTCCAGTGAGTACATGTTCAACTCCCTCAGCCTCCTCTCGTATAAGTCCCCCAGTCCCTTGATCATCTTTGTCACCCTGCGCTGCACCCCCTCCAGTAACTCAATGTCCCTCTTCAGATACAGGGGCCAGTAGTGCACGCAGTACTCCAGATGCGATCTAACTAATGACCTATACAGTGGCAGAATCACCTCCTCCCTCCTCGAGGATATGCCCCTTGCAATACAACCCAGCATTTTGTTGGCCTTTGCAGCTGCCTTCCTACATTGTGCCGAGTTGTTCATTGACCCTGTAATGAGCACCCCCAGATCCTTTTCCTCCTTTGTCTGGGCTAGCTGCACTCCCCCCCCCCAGCTGGTAACTCCTCCTTGGGTTCTTCATCCCAAAATGCAGCACCTTGCACTTTTTGGCATTAAACTCCAGTTGCCAGGTGTCTGAGCAGGTTTCAAGCTTTGCCAGATCATCCTGCAACCCCTGCCATCCCCCTAGGTCATCCACCACCACTACTACCTTGGTATCATCAGCAAACAGACTAATCTTGCTCTTGATGTCCAATGATATGTCTGCAATGAATATCCCAAACAACACTGGTCCCAACACCGAGCCCTGTGGAACACTGCTCATCACTACCCTTGGGTGCGAGAGCTCCCCACCCACCACCACCCTCTGTTGCCTTCCCTGAAGCCAGTTCCCTACCCATCTCACCAGCTTTGCACCTGCTCCTGTGCCTACTAACTTACTTCTCAGCCTTCCATGCAGCACCGAGTTGAATGCCTTACTGAAGTCCAGATACAGGAAATCCACTGCATGGCCCCTGTCCAGTTGCCTAGTTATAAAGTCATAGAACTCCACCAGGTTGGTTTGGCAGGATCTGCCCCATATGAAGCCATGCTGTCTGCTGTCCTGTAGTCCTTTGGCCTCTAGGAGGGCCACCAGCCTCTCCTTCAGGATAGTCTCCATTAGCTTACCCACAATGGATGTGAGGCTCACTGGTCTGTAGTTTCCCGTTTCATCCTTGGGGCCACTCTTGTGGAGGAGCACCACATGAGCCATCCTCCGGTCCTGAGGTATACACCCCAAATGTAGTGAGGCATTAAATAGGTCTGCGAAAGTCCTGCAAGGACCTCTGCCAGCTCCTTAAGTACCCTGGGGTGGATGCCATCTGGGCCTGGCACTTTATCCACCCTCAGTGCCTTCAAACCCTCCCGAACTCTGCCCTCCATGATTTCCCCATCTGTCACCCCCTTCCCCCTGTTTCTACCATTTCTCCCCCCTTGGGTGTCACCCTCTTCTTCTCTTTAGTACGTACTGAGAGGAAGTACTCATTTGGTGCTTCTGCCTTATCTCACCCTGCTTCCACCCAAGCCCCCTCCTTCCTAATCCTTACTATATGAACATCAGGAAAATTTGTTGTAGGAATAATTGTCCACATACAGTCCATTCAAGTATAAGGAAAGTACTTAGCAGATAAATTATCCCAGTTTCTACAGGACAGTTAGTCCCCTTACTTACTGAGATAATTTATCCTTATACCGCTAAAGACTTTCCTTTTTCTTGTATGGGCTGTGTGTCAACAATTATTCCTGGCTTGCAACAAATGTTTCTGATGTTCATGAACTAGCTGCATCTTCATGCACTTTACACTGTGGTGAGTAAATGCAATATTTGAAACCAACAGGCCTTGTTCTGAGCCTTCATTTAAGCCCTGATTTATGCAACAGGTGTGTGTTTTATGTTTGCTGTGTGTATACAGTTTTTAGGAAGCACAGGGTGGGAAGCAGTGGGGGACAGGGGTGTGGCCAGGGATTCCAAATTTCACAGAGCTGCCACACTGCTGGCCCCCCCCACACCGTTGTCCATGCCCCTCCCGACACAAGCATCATTTAGTCTGCGGTGTATACTCTAAATATGAGATGTACAGATGTAACACACATATTCACATTCCCATACAGCAAGAATGGCTTTCAATCACCAACGATGCCAGACTAACAGACTGACATTTAGTTACAATGTTTCATCGTGACAAGCCTCTGTACCACATCAAGGTAGCAAGTCCCACAGAGATCCACTCACACCAGTACCTGTGCTAATATATTTTATCTACTCACTCAAGCACTAAAGCTGAGCACTCACATCAGCCAAAAATCATTCATGTACTTACGCATACCCAAAGTAACCGAAATCACTCACTCAACAAAATGGTGACATACCCACAGCAGTGTAATATTAACAATTACATTAAAATTGTAGTAACTATTTACATGACTTACTGTATAACAGGGCTGCGGTGAGCTACATGGTGCTCTGGTTTTGGTTCAGTTACTTTAACCACCTAAACTGTTCATACCAAACAGCACCACACCACCCAAACTTTGGTATGTTACCAGTTTACAAGTTAAAAATGGACTACAAATCAAATACCAAGATGCAAAGAAAGTCAAGAGCTGAGCTCCCACACCAACCCAAAATTATTCATGTACTGCAGCACACTCATACCCAATGTAACCAAAAGCACCCAATCAACAAAATGGTAACATACCCACAGCAGTGTACTAATTACCTCAAAATTACAGTAATTATTTTCATTACAGTATAAGAGGGTTGGGGTAAGCTAGATGGTGCTATGGTTTTGGTTCAGTCACTTTAACCACCTAAACTGTTCACACCAAAAAGCCCCATTTCGCCCAAACTTTGGTATGTTACCAGTTATACAATTTAACAATTGACTACAATTCAAACACCAAGATGCAATAAATAAATGAACAAACAAATAAACAAACAAAACACAACAGCAGCGCTCCCACACCAACCAAACATTATTCACGTGCTGCAGCTCACTCATATCCAAAGCAACCAAAATCATCCACTCAACAAAATGATAACAAACTCACAGCAGTGTACTGAACCAGTTTACAATTTAAAACTGAATATCAAGAAATGCAAAAAAAAAAAACACAATAATACTGTGATATTCACATTGAAGCACTTTCACACCAGTACTTGTACTCACACACTATTGGCTATCTCATGAAAATTGAGCACCCACACCTGCCAGAAATCATGCACCTAGTCACCCATGCCCAAAAAGTACTTGGAATCACCCAGGCTCAATAAGATTCAAAATAACACAGACATGCACATATGTTTTTACTGATAATATTTTTCTAAAATAGTGTGCTGTGAGCAGACAGTGTCACTTCAGTACTGTCACTATTACTCACCAATGTATTTAGCATCCTGGAATGCCATAATCCTAAACTAACACTGTACATACTTTTTCACAGTAAGTTTCATTCTGCATTTTATGTGCCCAGTAAGAAGTGTATTCATCACAATATCCATGTTGATGCAAGTTGAAAATGTTTTACTTTTTTGCAGATTTGAAAGTACCAAACTTAAATTCAGAAACTTAGGTTGGAATTACAACCCACAGCTGTTCAGTTAGTAGAAAAAGGCAATGTATAGGCAAATGTATAAAAGGGAAGTTACCCAGTTAAAGACTCATAGCACCAACAACATAAGAGTCAATAGTCCAGTTAGGTGAGTCCACAGGACATGACACTATCACCTTCAATATAATACAGATCACTTCATGGGATCTCCCCACTTCTCGCAGAATTGCTTTACTGTGGGGGGAAGGGCCAAACACCTTGAAGAATAATACAGGATTTCATAAGGAGAGCCTGGGCTCAGCTAAGTTAAAGTTTCCCCTCACACACCTAAATATTGAACTTCAGAACCACATGAGAATATAACCATAATTAAAGGAGATTTATAAATCCTATTAATTAAAAAGCAGGACCATCAAAACCATCTGTACTAGTAAATATGTGAAGTGCCACATTTTGAGCCAGTTCTCTTAATCGAGGCACAGGGAGTTGGAGTTGCAGTTGGACAACCTGTCTGTTCTGGGAATGGTAACCACTCACTCCTTTTAAAATTGGCTGCTGTACTGTATATACTCTGTAGGACTGGGCAACTCTTATTTCAGGCAGTAGAAGGTGGTCACCATGAGTGGATGCACATGGGTCACTGCTGAATCACTTCCAGGATTCTCCAAGATCTATTTGTATTGTATTTTATGGGAAATTTGTTAAAATAAGCATGTATTACTGTATTTATACAAGAAAACAGATTAATTCAGATTGTATAGGAATTAATGTCATATTGTCATTTACAGTAAAACCTCAGGAGTTACAAAGAGTAAGTTCAACTGATGAGGGATGTGTCCAGTAGTGTAGGAGTTTTCCCTGGACCTTTGCTACACAGAAAAACTTGCGTTTTACTGTTTCCGGCTATAAGCAGGGGCTTACATGGGCAGGAGCTGACAGGAACACAGTGCCTTCGCCTCTTACAAAACTGTAGGAAAGTTCCTGCACCTCTCATCTTCCTCTATTGAATACCACCATAGAGCGTTCCACCAACAGCTCAAAATCTAGATGTACAGTAAGAGTTCTCTGTCTCAGCTGTTCCTGATCCTGGCTACAAAGACAGCCCCCCGCTCTGACTTATGAAAGCAATTTAGAAATGACTAAATGTTTTTCAGTAGTAAATGAAAGAGGGGGAAAAAGTTATGTTTGCAGGAAAAGGAATATCAAGTTGATGGAGTGCACAGAAAGTCGATACCGGTACCTAATTCGAGAGATTAATGCACACTATCCTGATTGCTCTGGTTGAAGCAACAGGACAAGGTGTGATGGGCTGTTGCGGCAGCACATCAAGGATATTCCTTCCATCCAAGGCCAAGTAACCGGGTCCACGTCACAATGCACAACATATTCCATCCCAGACAGCGCTGCAAGAGTTTAAAGTACCCCCCCAAAAAAATAACAAAAAACATACCTTTTGGGGTCAGATGTGGAAATCTGAGATGGTGAATTTGGGCTTGGTAATGGGAAAAGTTTAAGATGGTGGTGACTCAGGGCAAACACCCCAGACACTGTATTAGAAGATGCCCGGCTGGCTCCATGGACAATAATGTAAACTTGATGATCCACCATGGGGGCACATAACAAACTTCAGTGAGTTGACTCTGTCTGTGTGGCAGCACTAGCAACACTGTTGTGGTAACCCTGTGGTGAAAAGAAATCAGCTTCTGGCAATTTAGGCAGCAGGTGCAAGTCAAACTCCAGATGTCTTCTTGTACTGTGGTCTGTCCTCTGGCTCTGTAGCTCCTCCAATGATGGTAACATGCAGTCTTCTCTTCTCTTCCACGGAGTCTACACAAAAGGTAGTCCGAGGCAAAAACACAACAGAATCTATCTGCTATGGATGCACTTGAAAATCCCACAGATCCACCCTCATCTTAAAGCATGCCAATTAGGACCCTCTCCCTTCTGGTGTGTCCTACTCATGTCCCCTTCTAACCAGTCACATCACGCAGCGCCACCACCACCACCCCACCCCATAACCAGATAGGGTTGGAAATAAACGATTAGTCAGGAATTAGGGAAAGAAGCAGCCTGGGAAGGACGAGCTATGAGTGAAAAACTAAATGATTACTGATGTTTAAAATGGTGGTAGCTGACAAAAAGATGCTCCAGGCTAAAAATATGTATACACAGTAGTGAACACTGTGTATACCTTCTGATGCCCGAGGTGGGGGAGGAGTGGCACTGTATATGAGGGAGAGCATCAAGGCCACAAGATAAATGGTAGACAATAAGGAGACAGAGATAATCTGGGTACAGTTAGAATCAGACAAAGGTAGGCAGGAGAAACTGAGGTTGGTTGATAGACCACCAAAATACTAAGAAGGGATGGGCAAGTAAATAGAAGGCAAAATAAGTATGGTAGCAACCCAGGTGGAGGTAGTGACCACAGGGGACTTCAGTCTACTAGATGTACTGTAGACTGGAACATCTCCTGGATGCATTACAGGATGGCTTCTTTGTCCAGGGGATGAGTGAACCAACATAGGAAAAACCAAAACTAGAATCTCATGCTGACTAATAGTGACTATGTCAAGAAGATCAAAATAGGGAAGTCTACAGAAAACATGGACCACTTATTGATATGTTTTGCTATAGAGCTACGCAAGGAGCACCTGAACTCCAAAACATGTGTCCTAGATTTTAGAAGACCTTATTTTAACAAATCTAAAGACAAATCAGAGGAAATTGAGGACACAAGGGGGTGAAAATGATATCATAAAGAACAGCTACTTGAGACAGGTGGGGAAAGGAAAGAGGTATAGAAAATTGATATGTTTCAAAAGGGAAGTAGAGAGTGCTGTGACGGGGAAACAGGAGACTTTTAAGAAATTCAAGGGGAGTTAGAAGGATGGGGATACAGTTACCTACCTAGTTAAAACTAAATGAGGCCAGCAGGGTGGTGAGAAAGTCCAGATCAGATACAAAGTTTACAAAGTTAAGGATAGCAGAATGTGTTCGAGGGTGACAAGGTGTTCTGTTACTAAATTAGAGATACACATAAACGCAGGCGGTGTCAAACTGAGACGGGGGGGGAGTTGAATATAATAACAGTAAGGCAAGGCAATTTTATTTACATGGCGCACAGTCCTAAGGGCTGTAGGTGCCTCACAATGTGTACAGCAAAATCAATAACATTTTTAAAATCAATAAATAATAGCAAATATAAATAAAGCAGATATACTGAATCATTACTTCTGTTCAGTATTCATGAAGGAAAATGAGGTGCCAGTACCGGCGGTGAGGGTTGGCACAGGTATAGTAGGGGGACCAAAACTGTGCTTAGAACCATATGCCATGAATAAGAAACTCAAAAGGCTCTGTGAGGACTGTTGCTCAGTAATTATACTTTAAATCAGCTGTATCTACAAGTGATCTAACTATGGGCAATGGCTGGCGCCTTTTATATTGCTGGGATCGCCTATGGAAAGATAGAAAGTCTTTATCTACGAAACATTCTGTTATGTTGAGTACCCAGGAAAATTTCACTTATAGTCCACAGTCTTAACTTTGGGACAGTAAATATTAACAGAACTGCTGAGTCTACTGTCTTGAATATTTTATTATATTAAAATTAATATAGTGAATTTGCAATACACAGTGCATGTTACATATGAAACTGTACAACCATCAGAAACAATAATGATAATATATAGCAAAATTTGATTATGGCTGAGAAGAAGGAAAGTAAATGTCATTATTTTCTCTTCACATTCTTGAACCTTGCAGTCAGAGCATTAGCAACTTAAGAACTCATAAAACTTATGCAATTAGAAAGAGACAGCTTCTAAAATTTGCATTTAAACATTTACCTTAATGTAATGCAACATTCAGGTCATTAAAACGTATTATGTTGCCAACATTTGTTTGACCAGTACTGACAATTATCAAAATGAAAATGCAGTCTCTGCCTTGCTAGGCTGAGTTCTTTACTGTAGATGTGAAAGATTTTAAGTTTGCAGTTAAGTTTGAGTGAGAAAAGTTAATACTTATCAACTTGTTTGAAGAAGAATGTCTGCTTTCAGGTGTGTGAACGTATGGTTATAAGTATTTTGGGGACAGTCAAGAAGTCAGACTTGAAGAAAATTATCCTGGTTCCTTGGTTACTTCTGGACATCTTAATTTATTTGTGATTTTTTGCATGGGACTACTGTCTTTGAGTTCAAATCTCTGACAGTTGTTACATAGATATTGTCAACTTACTAACATTGACAGTTCAAATACCTTTGGTGCAACCATTCTTGTATTAGAATAGTGATCAGAATTCTTAGTCAAAGTATTTTGCCATCAAAGGTATTATGCCTTAAACCAAGGCTTGTTGGCTGCTAATGATGGTGATGAAGTCGTTGATGTCATAGTCTAACATGATGGTAGAATGGAGACTTCACACTGTACTGCCAATAGTCTAAGTTTTTACATATTTTATCAGCATTTCTGAGAGATCAGTTATGATTCCAAAATGTAATACTGGCCTGAGATGCAGGTAAATTTTAACTCCCCAACCTTAACTCAAAAGTCAGTGAAAAACCATTCTAGCTGTAAGCTCAAAATAACTGGTAATCATAATATTTACTTGAGTAGAGGTGTAAATGTCTGTAGTTTTTCCTATAATCATGTTTAACTGTTTAGTTGAACCAGGATTAATCCTTGAATTTTCATATTGAACTTTAATGACAGTTAAACAGAAAATATAACCTTGACATGATCAGTCGTGGACATATTGGTTCTGAATATTTCCTGCCTCTTGTTTGTTTTTTGATACAAAGTATAAAAAAACACAACATCCTGTCTGTTAGTTTTAAAGGTTACTTTACAGCAGTAAGACATCATTTGCCAATTAATCTTAATTATAGATTCATTTAAATCTGGAAACAAAATGGAGTAAATGATATAAAACTGGGTACCTCCAATCCAGAACTGTCTATGGCATTTTAGGGCATATGTTCTTATAGCTCATAGCACTGAAAGTTAATAAATCTCCAGGACCAGACAGGCTACACCATACAGTCCTGAGGGTAATGACAGGTACAGTCTGCACCTTGGACGACCTTTTCAACTGCTCCCTAGAGTCCAGAATAGTGCCTATGGACTGGAGAACAGCAGACATGGTACCCCTGCACAAAAGTGGTGAATGGGATGAGCCAGAAAACTACAGGCCAATTAGTTTAACATCAATAGTAGGCAAACTGCAGGAAGCCATTATTAAAGAAAGACTGCTGAAGATGGTAACAGCAAACGGGCTGCAAGATGGCAGGCAGTACTGGTTTGTTGCAGGAAGGTGGCATCAAACAAATTTGATTGACTTTGTCAACTTGGTAATGAAGGCTGTTGGCAAAGGTCAGTTAGCTGATATACAGTAGCTGGACTTTTGCAAGGCCATCAACATGGTTCCACACACAAGGCTAATCAAGAAGCTGGGGGACCTTGGCATGGGAGGCATACAGGCAAGAAGAGTGGGAACTGGCAGGGAGGAAGCTGTAATGAGGAAGGCCACTAGTGTGGTTCCACAAGGGTCAGTGCTTGGCCCAACACTTTTTATCATCTCCATAACTGACACTGGAGTTTATAACAAGGGGAAAATCTGCCTTTTTGCACACAATACCAAGCTCTGTGAGAGTGGGATCCAAAAAATGAGGGAGGACCTGCAGAGGCTTGAGAGCTGATCTAGCATCTGGCAACTGGACTTAATGCCAAAAGGTGCAAGGTCATGCACATGGAAAGCAAAAACTCAAGCATTGAGTACAGTCTGAGGAAGTGACAGTCATGGCGACTGAGGAGGAAAACAGTCTGGAGTGGTTATTTCAAACAACCTTAAAATACTGGCACAATGCAATAAATTAGTGGGAAGTTAAACAGAATGCTGGGATGCATAGTTAGAGGGTTTAGCAGTCGGAGAAAAGAGGTCATCATCCCCTTGTACAGACCCCTAGTGAGGCTGCACTTGGAGTACTGTGTACAGTTTTGGAACCCTCATCTAAGAAAGGACATCAAAAGGTTGGAATCAGGACCCAGATGGTATAGGGCCAACAAGAGAAGACATATGAAAGGTGACTGGGGAGCCTGAACATGTCCTCATTGGAGACCAGGGGGTGGGGGAAACATGATTGAAATTTTAAATACATGCATGATATATTAAGCTGGACTCAAGTAAACTGTTCAAGGTCAGTAGTAACAAAACTACTAAGGGAAACAGCAGTAAAAGAGCAGTGAGTAAATTTAAGAGGGATGCTTGGAAGTACTATTTTATGGAATGGGTGGTAGGAGGGTGGAACAAGCTTTGTGAGACTCTGGTTAGTATATAAAACAGTGGAGAGCTTCAAGGGATGGTGGAAAAGATGCAAGGTGTTTACATAGAAACACAGAGGTTGACGGCAGATAAGGACCGCAAGGCCCATCCAGTCTGCCAATTTCTTTTACTACCTTATAAATATGCCATCGGCCTTTGCTCTGTCAGTGGCCTATCTATTCATACTCATCTGTATTGCTCCCTTATGCCTATCCCATGCCTGTTTGAAGTCCTGCACTGTATTCATAGCCACCACTTCCTGAGGTAGGCGGTTCCATGCATCCACCACTCTTTCTGTGAAAAAGAATTTCCTCACATTCCCCCCTTAATTGGCCTCCCTCTAATCTCATGCTCTGTCCTCTTGTCCTGCAATTTGTCTTATATTTAAACATGTTAGACTCTTTCACCTTGTTAATGCCCTTAAGGTGTTTGAATGTTTTGATCATATCACCTCTCTCCCTCCTTTGCTCAAGGGTATACATATTGAGCTCCGTTAATCTGTCCTCATATGTCTTCTGATGCAGTCCCTGCACCATTTTGGTTGCCCTTCTCTGGACTGCCTCAATTTGGTTAATGTCCTTGTGAAGGTGTGGCCTCCAGTACTGCACGCAGTACTCGAATGGGGCCTAACCAGTGTCTTGTAAAGAGGATTATTACCTCCCTCTTACGGCATGTGATACCCTACTAATACACCTAACATCCCCTAGCCTTACCTACTGCTTTAGAGGTCTGCTTGGATGATTTCAGGTCATCTGTGATGATGATGATGCCCAAGTCTCTTTCTTCCTTTGTGACTGCTAGCAACTCTCCTCCCAGCCTATAGGTGGCTTCAGGGTTTCTCTTCCCTATGTGCATGATCTTGCACTTCTTTGCATTAAATCCCAGTTGCCACTCTTCTGACCATTTTACTAGTTTATCCAGATCTCTTCTCATTCTGCTCACCCCATCTGGATCGTCTACTCTGTTGCAGATCTTGGTGTCATCTGCAAATAGACAAGCCTTACCCTATAGTCCATCTGCAATGTCACTAATGAAGATGTTGAAGAGGACTGGCCCCAGGACTGATCCCTGAGGTACCCCACTTGTGACTTGCATCTCTTCTGACTGTATACCATTTACCACCACTCTCTGTTTTCTGCCCGTCAACCAGTTTTCCACCCAGTTGACCAACTTCTGACCCACCCCGAGCCTACCCAGCTTATGTATCAATCATCTATGTGGAATAGTGTTGAAAGCTTTGCTGAAGTCAAGGTAGGTGACATCAACTGCTCCCCCTTGGTCCACCACTCTGGTTACCCAGTGAAAGAAATCTATGAGATTAGTTTGACAGGACCTTCCTTTTGTAAACCCATGCTGTCTTGGATCCTGTGCCCCTATGGATTCCAGGTGTTGCACTATCCTTTTCTTAAGGAGTGCCTCCATAATCTTGCCTACTACTGAGGTAAGACTGACTGGTCTGTAGTTCCCTGCCTCCTCCCTGCTACCACTCTTGTGGAGCAGGATCACATGAGCCCTTCTCCAGTCTTCTGGGACCTCTCCTGTGCTCAGAGACTCACTGAACAGTTCTGCTAATGGCTCTGCTAGTTCCAAAACTGTTTAGTGAGTCTCTGAGCACAGGAGAGGTTTGTTTGGGATGTGTGTAGCCATGTACTCCCAACACTGGCATACTATACCATGAGGTTATTTCAGAACATCACATGTGATGTTACCAGGATGAGACAGTTCTCTACATCAAAATGCTCGTGGCAAGTTATTGAAGGACTACTGGCACATATATGGGACTGCATCTTATTCCCTACAACAGAGTCTGTGCTAAGTGAGAAAACATCATATTATTTATTTTTTTATTTATTTCCATTTTACCAGGAAGGTGGACTGGATCAAAAATATATATTTTCAGCCACACCTGGGGGAAATGGTACAACATGAGGGGTGTCACAGAACATACAAAAGTACACAAGTACAAATTGGTAAAATCATCACAAGAAATCATTATGTTCATATCTATATACAAAATGGCTTCCAATACCAATGTAAACATTACAGGAAAATCAGATATAACCTAAATTAACTAGCTTTTACACATCAGCATGTGGAAGGTACCTGCAAGTTATTAGCCACACTATTGTTTAAAAATAAACTATTTTGCTAATATATCAATACCCTGTTGAACCAATTTATTTAAAACATTAGGACCATAACAAGAGAAAGGTCTTTCTGCTATTTTGGTTTACGTACATTTTTATCTAAACTACAGTAATTTACCATTTTGCAGTGATGTACAGTACTTATAGTACTTAGAATAATTTTTTTCCATAAACATTCTGGTACATTTGTTGCAAACACTTTTTGTGCAAAGCTTGCAACCTTTTGAAATATTCTATCCCACAGCACTAGGACTTGTACATGAGCATATAAATCACAATGATCTGTATGCTTGGAAATGTTAGCAACAAACCTACAGATGTTATTGAAAGTAGCTATGTACTTCGACATTGTACTTTCAGAAGCTTGATTTAGTAAGACTAAACTATACTCCAATGCCAGGAGTAGTACTTGTGTTGCTATAGTATTTATAGACTCAGTTGTTGGGTTATTTTGATTTCTGTAGATAAAACCTAACTTATTATTCACCTTTTTTGTTACATTGTGTACATGTTCTTGCATAGTCAGTGTTTGATCAAGGACTACACCTAAATAATTTTTAAAGATTTTTACAACACTCAGTGGTTCCCCATTAAATCCCTTTATTGTAAGATTTTGCCCATGATCTCATAGTCTCTGTATAGTTCCAAAAATCATCGTCTTAGTTTTTGTTTCTCATTTAGTAATAATCTGTTATTGCAAAACCAATTTTATAACTTGTTATAGGTGTACTGAAGGCCCACCCCCCGGTCCACCCCTGTCTTACCAGAACAGTACAACACTGTTATCCATGCACATTGCTATAGATATGTCTTTACACACTTTGGGAAAATCATTAATGTACAGGGAAAATAGGAGAGGGCGGGTCCACCAAGTCGAAGGCCTTGGTCAGGTAGATGAAGATGGTCCCAGTCAGCATATCAATATTCATATTACTGTAGGCATCTTCAATCAACCTGACCAAGGTCATCGTAGTAGTATAACTATTTCTAAACCTATACTGTTCTGAGGTTTGCAAATTATTCTTTTCCAAAAAAAACGACAATTGGCAACATACAACTTTCTCCACAATTTTGGATAAAGTTTGACAAAACTGATATGGGCCTATTGTTTGTTATTTCAGTTTTTTCTCTGGACTTGAAAATTGGAGTCACTATTGTAGTCTTCCAACTTGTTTGGACCCTATTTTGGCATAAGGACATATTTATTATGGGTGTTATAGGCCTAGCCAAATATCTTGCCTGCATTTTCAACAACTTTGGATGTATCCCATAAATCCCAGCACCTTTATTATCATTAATATTTTTCAAAAGTTTAATCACTTCTGTTTCAGTTTGAATTTTGAAGCTACATTTGTAAGTCTGCTCAATATAATATCCTCCATGTTGGATTTGTGACATTTCTGTGAGAATTCACTTATCTTTATAAACTTCCATATTTGTGAAACAAATTCATTTAGCTCGCTTGCAATTTCCTCTTCTTTAGAACATTTTTTGTCCCCAACTTTTATACTAGTAATACTGTTGTTTGCTATTGGTTTTAGGAAATCCTGAAATGATTTTAACCTAGAATTGTTAATACTCTCCAATTGCTTTTTTTTTTTTATGATACTCCTGCTTTGCCCTTTTCATGGCTTTTTTTATAATAATCCTGCTTTGCCCTTTTCATGGCTTTTTTTATAAGTAATACTCCTGCTTTGCCCTTTTCATGGCTTTTTGTTTAACTGTATTTTGTTAATGTCTATAATCAATAAAAATCAGGATCCAGCTATGTTTCCTGGTATTTTTTCCAGCAATTGTCATTCATTTTATCAATTTTGTATCTATCCACTGACTTGTGTTCTTTCTTAATCCTTATCTTTTTATGGGTGCATGCTTATTTATTATATTTCCTAATTTACCATTAAAAATATTGACAGACTTTCAACATCCAATGTTCTGTCTAATCCTGACCAATCAACATTTTTTAGATCATTTAAGAAGTCACCCTCATTAAAATTCCTAAAAGACGTTCTCTCTTGGGTTGTTATTTTGCCACTTTCGACTTCTTTTTTCTTTCTCCTAATGACATAAATGGGACAGTGGTTTGTATGCTATCCAAAGTTACATTGACAGTTGTTATGTGATTGGGCTTCTTGGTAAGTATCCAGTCAATCAAAGATCCTTCTTTTGTTTTCTTATTTGGTCTGGTAACATTGTCTATTAATTGTACTCATTTATTTTTAGATAAACTGGAAATGTTGTCCTTATTCTCAACAACCAACCAATCTAAGTTAAAATTGACTAATATCATGTGCTCCTTATGTCCCTTATGAACCTCCATTAATTTGTCCAGAATAGTTAAATTATCTGAAGCATTGTTCAGTGGTAGATACATACAAGATACTAAAAGTTGGGTCCCTAATAATCCCCCCAGCATCAGTTTTACTATTATAAAATCAACAATACCATTGTAGTTCCAAGTTTCTATTAGTTCACAGTTGAAATGGACCTTTACATAAATTACACCACCTCCTTTACCTTTTTCTCTACTCTAAAAATGCTGTACCGTTTCAGATTTACATAATCATTTTAAATATTGTTTTTCATCCAAGATTCATTAAAATCTACAGTATCATAGTTTTGTGCTTTAATCCATGTTTGTACTACATCAAAGTGTGCTAAGATGCTTCTAGCATTCAAGTGACAAATTTTAGGCCTTTGCATGTTTGCATGCTAATTGCATTGCCAGGTACAGGATTGCTTTCAATGTCACCACCTAAAAGTAAAAGAATAATCCAAAATTGCTTTCTATTTCTTTTTTACTTTTTAAGTATCTTCCCATTCCTCCTTTACTTCTGTAAGACATTAGATATTGGCTTGTTAATTTAGTTATGTCCCATTTGTCACTGAAAATGGTAGTCTTAATATCACAAGACAATTTGAAATATAAGTGCTTAGTTTCTCTTAAACCTTTTGTTGCCCTTTTGTTTGCTTTTGTACCTAATCCAGTTAAATAATTTACAGTTACTAGCAAAATACCCAAACACAGTACATAATACCACTTTTCCATTTTTAATTTTAATCTCTGCATTCATATTTAAGTTTAAAATAATACAAACAAAGCAATGTTGGTACAAGATATCTAAGTCTTTAAATACTACAGTTAAAATTTGGCACCAGAAACAAACTTCCAATGTAAAAAAAAAATTTGTAAACAGCCTTCCGCTATGCCTCCTGCCTGTAACTCTCACAGAGGACTACCACCACTCCTGTGAGAGCCACTCACATGGAGAGTCACTTACAGTGGCTCTCTTTTTGAACAGGTAGTGCCTCACCCCCTCTTACCTGCGTCACAGCTGTTCAATTCCGGTGCCGGTACCAAAAGCTGCCAACAGGTCGATCCAGTCTACGATGGTTCACAGAATCCAACTGAAGCAGGAGGATGGGTGGTGAACAGGTCAGTCAGCAGCTGGAAGATGGAAAGCAGATACAGTCTTTGCCACCGACAGTTCACAGGAGCTGCACAGCTATGGCTTGCAGTGGCTCTCTTTTTGAACAGGGAGTGCTCCACCCCCTTACCCACATCACAGCTGTTCACTCCCAGTGCCAGTACCAATTGCTGCTACCAGGTTGGTCCAGTCTATGATGGTTCACAGAGTCCAGCTGAAGCAGGAGGGTGGGTGGTGAGCAGGTTGGTCAGCAGCTGGAAGATGGAAAGCAGACACAGTCTTTGCCACTGACAGTTCACAGAAGCCACACAGGTGCAGCTTGCAGTGGCTTGCTCTCTTTTGAACGGGGAGTGCCCCGCCCACCTTACCCATGTCATAGCTGTTCGGTCCTGGTGCTCATACCAACTGCTGCCCACCAGGTCAGTCCAGTCTATGATGGTTGATAAAGTCCAGCTGAAGCAAGAGGGTGGGTGGTGAACAAGTCAGTCAGCATCTGGAAGTGGAAAGCAGACACAGTCTTTGCCTCTGACAGTTCACAGGAACCACACAGGTGTAGCTTGCAATGGCTTTCTTTTGAACAGGGAGTGCCCCAACCCCCCTTTATCCATGTCACAGCACTTTGCTCCCGGTGCCTGTACCGACCACTGCCACCTGGTCAGTCCAGTCTATGACAGTTCACAGGAGCTGCACAACATTCTGTCTGGTGGCATGTATGCCCAATGTAATTGGTACCATTGACTATATGCATGTAAATGTTTTGGCACCCTTGGAGTACAAAGATGCATATCCACAGCATGAACATGCAGATGTATGTGATGCTACCAGACTCATATAGGTGTATGTCATGTTCCCTGTATCAACACAGAATGCCTACATACTAAAGAGTTCAAAGCTGTGGCCACGTCTGCATGCCATGCAACCAGAAGATCAGTGTCTGATTGGTAGGACACACTGTTGCAGAAGTGATGTGTGTCTGCACATGTGTTATGTACCCCAGCTCTGATGATGACTTGTTCTTTATTATTCAGGTGACCATACTTATCCACTGCAGACATTATTCCCAATGCCATCCCTGGAGCCACAGAATTAGGCCCACAGGCAGACCATTAGCATAACTGAAATTGAACTTGCCATGTTAAAAATATGACTTGGCAGTGGATAAGACTGGTAGCACACTTACTGTTGGTCCCTAGAAAGGTCCACAGGATCTTCGTAATCAAACAAAATCCAGTGCACACCACACAGCAATCCTTTAAATGTATTTTCTTGCCCACTTGTTCTTTCACTTCATGATTTTCAAAAGGTATGACTTGATTATCAGGTTTCAGCTGTTTTTGTAGAAAGCTGCACAACACTGTAGTCAAGAAACAGAGGCCTTTACCTGAAGATGATGCCATTTGTGCAGACTAACTACCCCTCTTGAATCCAGAGATTCTTTTTCCTCCTGTAGTTTGCAACATGTGGAACACTGGATACAGGACATGGAGGGCCTTCAGATCCAGGGTGATTGCAAATTGCTACACCTAGTTGGTTATGAAGGCTTGGAAGAGTGTGTTGGACAGTGGTGGTAATGAGTGAAGTGATGAGACATATTGTGGCAAAATAAAGTGAGCTATCTACAGAAACATGCAGTGTCCTCTGTATTGTTTAGTGATGTGGTGTACAGGTACCTAAGAGGGAATGTGGGCATCTCAACAGAATTATTCCTATTCCATGGTGAGGTCAGAGGAGTTGTTTACTGTACCTCCTTCCATCATGTGTTTTGGCTGTGTACTTCCCAGGGGCTAGGTCCATGCTACTATCTTATGCAACCTCAGCTGGCTTTGTGCCACACATGCCTTTGCATTGCTCCATGTGTGACATTCTTCACCAAAATAGGGTGGGGTCAAGGTGCGTTACATGGGCATGCATACTTTTCCATGGCTCCACTCTGCACCACTTCACACCAGCTTGCAGACCTATTGGTCTAATCTACTACTGTTGTTGATCTGGTATTGTGCATGTACTTGCACAGTGCAGTGCACACTTCTGCAGCCCATTTATTTGACTTTCACCAGTATCTCTGTCACCTTTGTGGATCAAGCCCTCTATCTGAAACACTGAATCATGGTACTGTGAGCAGTGTTTGGAAAGCACATACTAAAACAAAGATACAAATTTAACACATACACAGATATTTAAAAGTTTTTGTTTACATTTTTGGAGAACCCATTCTATTCAAACTGAACCAAATTTGTAGAAGGACCACACATACTGTGTGTATGAATGTGTGTGTGTTTCACTAAGCAGAGCAGCGCTTAGGAGGTGGGGTGGCCAGGTAGAAGATGAAAGAGAAGCCAAGCAAGATTGGAAGCCTGGTCTGGCCACCTAATATATTCCTACTCCCTTTTCCAGGGGAACCTGGTATACAGCAGTTTACAGAGAGGATGAGAGGGCTTCAATGTCCCCTACTGTAAGGAGAATGTTTTAAAAAAAATAAACTCCTTCCAGAGCTTGCTGGCCCATGCTTCCAGTCCCCATTGCAAAAAAGGAGGGCTGTCCCTGATTTTCCCTAATAAAAACCCTCTGTTCCACCTACAGTTGTTGCTTCTGACACCAAACAACAAGGATTTTGAGGAAATAATAATGTCAGACATACTTATTTATACTTGCTTATAGAGTGGGGGTGGTGGTCATGATGGACCTAGAGTCCCTGAAAGACCCCAAATGACTATGTTACACTCTATGGAAAAGGTTTTTACTTGAAGCTATTTTTATACTTGCCATAAGGCAAAGCATTTTGGTATGGTACAGGGCTTTGAGAGGTGTGTCACAATCATCCAATGCAGGAGACTCTGCAAGGGGCTCAACCAATAATCAGCCAGCCTGATAATGACAGTGCTCAGGCAAGAAGTGCGTGGCCTTCAAAACATTGTGCCAACAGACACATTCATAAATTAGTTCTTTCAGCAAGCACAGCTGATCTCATCCTCTCTGTGTCAGAGCAGGGAAAGGTTAATGTATGTGTCATACAATGGCTTATCTTTTACCATGCACATTCTTTTCGTTAAGTTCCAGCTTTCTCCCAGCTAGGCTGCTTCTGTCCTGAATTCAAGCACTGCAGACTTTTTAGAATCAGGATTTTAAATAACATATAAACTCTTTACAAAGTACCCTCAGCATTTTATTTACATCAACAGCCAGCAAACATGCTTGGCACTTTATGATTGCTAAAGCACTATGAGCATTTTTTTAAGCAGTTTTTCTTATTCATATACTCAAGCATTTTATTCAGCATGGCAGGCACTTTAGCACCACATATGGACAGAAAAGAAAAAAAGTAAGAGAAAGAATAGCAAGAGGGAAGACTACCTAGGTAGGTGGCCAATCTACCCAGGCATAAAATGGAAAATAAATAGGATAGTGAAAATGGCACTGCTAAAGCAGACTACTAAGACAGAAAAGGGGAGAGGTTAGAAAAATAAGTCTCTGGATGCTCCAATTATTCCTAACATAGAGCACAGCTCTACCACAGCCTGCAGTTCACATTTATGATGTTCTCACACCAGAGCCAGGCTGGTGGGAATAGAAGTCACATTCCTTTCATAAGTCACCCAAGACACCAGACTACAGCAGCACTGCTGCAGAGGAACCTCTACACTGAGAGCCCAGCCCCCACTCCAAGCATAGAATAGTGAAAACTGTATTTTTTATTCTTTTAAATTCCCTTCAGTTTGTCAGTTGTTGCCCCACCATAACTGCCCCCTTCCGGGTCCAACCCTTAGTCTTCCTGCATGGCCCAGGATCCGTACCTTGACCTGGTACAACATTAATAACAGTGGCAAGCATCCGGCATTGACAGATGCTTGTTTATGATTGTGTTCTTGATTTTGGTCATTTGACCCAGATTTTGTCATACCTTGCCTGTTATTTATAAAGCAGAGTGAAAGGAAATGCCTACTTTGCTCATGAAATTTACACATGCCCCCCCAAAAAAATCAACAGTTCCCAATCCTCACAAAAATCATCACCCCAAGAATGTAATATAACATACTGTATCTACTTCTGAACTTCATGTGAGACATTTAAAATTATTTCTTTCAACAGTTAAGAAGTTTGTTTTGTATGAATAAAATATCTTTACATTTGAAAATGTTTTGAGACCTAGGTACATTAGTGTTACAAAAACTAACAAGCAAGTCACAAATTAACCTGTCAGATCCATACCATAGTTCTGAAAAGGCCTCATCTCAGTGGTTTATAAAATTCCACCAGAACCCCAATATTGAGTAACTGCTAATGGTGTGCACCAGTCTCAGATGAAGATTCAGATCAGCTAAGTTTTGTCTGGTCCAGTTGAACAGAACAACTCAGACCTTTGATGGTCCGACCCAATCCTGATCCAGAAATGATGCCTAATTATACAAAATGCACCTCTACAGTGGGCAATGATGCCAGCACCAAAAGCCACAGCCTCTGCCCCTTCTAGCTCCCATGAACCCAGCCTCAGTCAATCAAAAGGTTGGGGCCATATTTTAGGTAGGTATTTTTATTAGAATGAAGAAAACTTGCATTAATCCTCAGGTTTTTTTTTAAAATCACACTTGACCAATTGGAATCCAGTTTGAGATAAAGTTGCAAAAAAATCCTTTATTAATGTGCAGACTCGTGAAAACCTCTCATGGACAGCAGACTACTCCAAACTAGCTCTTCTACCTAACATTTCATGCAGCTGCACTGTACTTTAACAAAGGTGCTACTTAGGATTTAAAAACTCTATTTAAGGAGCAGATGATCACTTATAATTAATAATCCATTGGCTATTTTCTTTATTGTGCTTTAATGTGTGTGGGCAATTACGTTCTACTTTTATAATTAAAATATGTTTGTGCAGTGAAATGTGGGTTTTTACTTTTGCTTTTTTTATATATTATCTTTTTATTAAATACATACGTGAGAGAAATACGATACAAAGCATGAAATGGCAAAATTTGTACATACAAAACTGAAATAATACACAGTTGCATAACAAACAAAAGACTTGTCTCTGAGAACATCCAGTCTTTGAAATACGAAAACCCATATGTAGTATGTCCACCATAGGGACTAACGGTGTTCAAGTCAAACACAAATGCTGGTGGAGATCAGGTATGAATGTCCATACTTTCCAACAAGTCCAATTTGGTGACAGCTTATAAATGCAAAAGTCCAACTAGCTCCAAAAATCTCACAAGGTAGTGCAAATGAATATGATACAAATAATTGTCCTACCCATAGTTGAAGCTGGCAATTACAACCTCCATATGAAAACTCCAATTCAAGAATAATCATCATACAGGCATAAGTAAAATCCTATGTAAAACTCAGTGCAGAACCTGAAAACAAAGGGAAACATAAGCATGAACATAGATTTAAATATTTTCCCAAGAAAAAGAGAGGGGTAACTGTTTCTTACCCAACAAATCCCCCAAAGTTAAAAAAACATCATTGTGGAGCTGAGAGCAAAGGAAGTAGTAGGTGCATAAATACTCCTCCTTCCCAGAGCTCAAGTGGATATACATAAACACCTCTATACCTAGCCCCAGCACCCTCCATTCACCTAAGGAACAAAATCGAAATCATGATTCAACTGATACTGCACCCATCTATGTCATGCATAGTCAAAAGCCAGCACCCTATCTGAGAGCCTGGCTGAAAGCCATTCAAGAGCATATATTTCCCTAGTCAGTGCTCTTGAGGCATCCAGAGTTGGGACCACAGTGGTATGCCATAAGCGGGTAATAACTTTTTTTGCCACCAAAACCAACAGGGTTACCTACTTGTAGGTTATTTTAGATACACTAACCCCCTCCGGTACCACAGCAGTCAAGATATAAGTTGGAGTAAACAACTGGGAGCAATCATAAATAGCAGATATCTCTTTAAGAACCTCCCACCAATTTGAAGAGAGGGAGTCACAGTCCTAAAGGATATGGACCTGGTCAGCATGCTCACAACCACAGTCTCTCCAATGGCTTCCAGATGAAGTGTCAGTGAGTATGGAAAATCTAGAGTGGATCTTCCAAGCATTTTCCCTCCAAAAAGGTGAATTAAAAACCTTGAAAGCTGAAAGTGCATAGGTATCCCAGGCTTCCTTAGGAATGTCCACACTCAGTTCTTCTGCTCATTTAAGCAGTAGTGAGTCTGTGGAGTCTCTAGGTCACTCCCAAAGTGCCCCATAAAGGCAATTAATCAGATGTTGAGTGGGAGCTCCACTTCGGTGGGACTGAATCAAGGACAGTAAAAGGGAGAGTTTCTCTGCCACAGAAATCAAGGAGTCTTCAGGGGGTCTGAGGTATGATTTCTACTGTAAATACCAAAACATAGAGCCTTGTGGCAAGTGATAAGTTGCTTGTAATTGAGTAAAGGAAAAAATGGCATTTAAACCTATTAACTGAGAAACATACCACCGACCCCCCGAGAATGCCAGAGTGCCATCTTTAATATTTGAGGGGAAAGATGAGTCATGACAAGTGATCGAAGAAACAAAATTTCCAATTGTGTAAATTGTTCACATAGAGCCATAAGTCAGAATTTAAAGGGGACAGCAGTATAAGGAGGGAATTTAATAAACGGGAGACACTGTGGGGGTTGGCCAAACAAATAGCCTGAGAGGTCAAATAAATCACTCAAAGTAAGTTCAACCTATTTCCAATGTGCATTATATTGGAGATTCATTCAGCAGAGTATTATGTGTAGCTGAGCTGCCATGGCACAATATTTGAAATTAGGAAGATTAAGGCCCCCTTTGTCCTTCAGGAGTTGTAAAATGGAGTATCTAACCCTGGGGGGGTCTGCCTTTCCAAATAAAATGAGAAATCAGTGTATCCCAAGTCAGAAAGTAAAAGTTTTCCAGAACCACTGGGAGCATTCTTAAGAAAAACAAAAGCTGGGGGAGAATATTTTGATGAATGGCTTCCACGTTACCCGATAAACTGAGAGGAAGTGGAGACTATTTGGATAAATCAGATACCAATTACTGTATAAGAGGCTCATAATTTAGAAGGCCAGCACAAGTGAGGTGCTTTGCCAGCTGAATGCTTAAGTACTGCATGGACAGCCAGTGCTATTTGAAAGGGAAAGCAATTTTCAAAGAAGTGGAAGGGTTATAATTATACAGCAGTACTTCTGTTTTTTGATCATTAATCTTATAACCAGAGAGGGCACTGAATATATTTAACTGGTTCCAAACCTCTGGTATAGATTGGTCAGGGTTAATTAAAGTAAGGAGTATATCGTCAGCAAACAGAGATATTTTATAGGAACGATCTCCAATGGGGACACCTTCAATACAGGGATGTTGGTGGATTGCCTCAGCTAGGGGTTCCAAATATAGTGCAAAAGGTAAAGGGGACAGGGGGCAACCCTGCCTGGTTCCACGAGAAAGTATAATTGGATTGGAAAGAGAGCCATCCAGTCTCAAATAGGCTTGGGGAGAATGGTAACTATTTTGAAGTTGTACTATAAATTCCTTGGGGAAACCAAAATGGAACAAGGTCGCCCATAAGAAAGGCCAGGTGACCCTTTCAAAGGCCTTTTCAGTGTCGAGCCCCAGGAGGACCAAAGGGATCTCCCTGGTAGTAGCATAATCGACCAAGAGATAGGTTTGCTGCACTGCATCCTGTGCCTGTCAGCCCTTGATAAAGCCTACATGGTCTGGGTCAGCGAGGGCTGGCAGTAATTCTCCTAAACGATGAGTTAAGATCATTGTATAAAGTTTCTAATCATAGGTCAGCATGGAAATTGGGCAATAGGAAACCAGGAAATGCAAATCTTTCTGGGGTTTGGGAAGTGCTGCAATTACATCATGCCTCCAGGAAAGAGTTGGGGATCTCCCTGCTGCACTACATGATATGCCCCTAACAAGGGTGGAAGAAGTAAGTCTTTGAAATGCCTATAAAATTCAGAAGGATACCCAACTGGGCCAGGTGCTTTCAAAGACTTAGCCAGTTTAAGCATTTTGTCTACTTCCTCTCTGGATATAGGGGTTAAGAGGGAGTTTGCTTGAGCAGACATCAATTTGGGAAGAGGAAGTTTTCATAGGTAAGATTCAATAGACGATGATGGAGGGGAAGGTTCAGCCATATATGATGCCTGATAATACTTAGACAAGGCATCGTGACTCACAGTGGGATGGGTCAACAGACCCCCAGTAACCGGATCAAACAAGCTGGTTACACAGGATCTCGCCTTATGCATCCTATGATGCCGGGAAGGTTTACGCACTCCCCTAGGGTCCCACTCATAGGAGGCAAACTTTAAGTAAAATAACTGCTGTTCTACTTTCTGAAGTCACAAAAATCCTCTGCTCCACACATATGCATGCCAAATAGTGATAAATAGTCTTCAAAAACTAACAAAAAAAGGCACCACAAGTAATCCTGGGGACCCCCCCCCGGGACCAAAATGGCAACCCCACGTCTCCTACTTGATCTTTGAGAGGATGCAACCACCACTGGGAAACCAAAATGATTTCAATTTGGCATGCTCCGTTAGAGACAAATGAGTCTCTTGAAAAAAAATAAGCTCTGCACCTTCCCTCCACAAAAACTGCATTAGCCGAGCTCACTTAATAGTATTGTGCACCCCATTAATATTGAGGGACATTACTATAGAGCATGTATCCATAGGGAACAAAGTAAAGTGAATAAATTGGTTCAGTGACCCCTCTCGAGACTAATAATGCCTGTATGGAAACAATTGAAAAAGACGGATATATTATGGTATCCCTAAACTCAGAATCCTGATTCTCAGGATACCAACCCTACTGGCCCGAACTCCTGCCTGCCGACTCAATCAGATGCCCGAAAATATGATTTTGGGCATCTGATTACAAAACCACAAGGGAAATCAGGGGGCTTCACCCCCCGAACCCACCATGTGGTGAGCTCCACCCCCAACATCCCCTGTAACTAAAATATCTAACTTTGAGGGGGATTGGACCTCGGAGTTAGAAATAAATTAGTTATGGGGTAAAATTTATGTCACCCACAGTGCAGTTAGAACCCACACCTCCACAGCATGCTGGCCAAGATGCCATGGTATAGTCCACAACACCATCGGGGCAGCTCAGCCAGCACTCGAATTCCTCACTGATTTCAATCCCAGGGACAGGAGTAAGGTAGCAAGCCATTACATCTGCTACCTTACCCCTCTCAATGTCCCTCTGGATTCCTTGTACAGGGATGCTCGCTGTCCGGATACTGAACCTGTCGGGCAATACTGCCCGGGTAGGTCAGTGTTGGGGTTGTGAGCCTCGGCACAATGTAAGGGTACCAAAAAGACCATACCATAATGTGATATAGCAAGAAATATAGATATAAATCAAGTCATAACACATGTCCTTTCTAATCTATTTGAGCTAAATAACTGAATTGTTATAAAAATAGTATCAGACCACAGAATAGAAAAAATAAGATGCCATTGGACAGGCACCTGCCTTTGGAATAAACTGAGAACATAAACAATATACCAGTCAAACAACAGCCAGCTATTAACATTGAGAAACAAGGGGTAACTAATCCCCCCAATCCAATAATGGCAATCCTAAGGAACTGAGCAACAAAGAAAACCTATAAACCACTATAAGGCACCTCCAAAAGGGGAGGGAATGAAGAAATACAAACCATCTAGAGGTCCAAAAGACCTCCATGAATGACTTCCTAGGCAGGGAGGCTAGTAATAAGTGTCCTAATGAGGAGCAAAAATATACTTCTCTGGGGGTAAAGCCACAGTAAGGCCTCAGACCCCCCCAACGCCACCATTATAAATCAATGTGGCAGTGAAAGTTATGACAAACATTGCTGGGAGGGCACAGTGCCACCGGTAGGAAAACAGAGGTGATCTTCCCACCCTGCCAGCACACATTAATATAGAAATCTGTGTCAAGATAAACCAAGATAAAGCCAAAATCACTGCAGGTAGATGTAAACCCCAATCCGTGATCCCCAGATCCCACCCAGCCATCATCTCTTAAGAAAGAAAGGACAAACTTCCCCCAAGCCTTTTACAAAAAAAAAAGGGGAGGGAGGAATATAGTTTTTGACATGCCACATGCTAGACATGATGAAATAAAGTCATTAATTTCGGCCCCTCCACAAACTCCCATTCATGCTTAGGGTAGGAGTACACTGCCATAGTGTGGAGAAATTTATCACAGCAAAACTATAAAGTACAAATGAAAAGTTAGAATAAAAAAAAAAGTTGGCCAGACAACACTCAAAAGTAAGGGAAGCAAACTGAAAAACTACAGAAGATTAACAGGCCAAAGAAAGGATAAGAAAGAGCAAAATCAAAGAATTGATTACTAACATGGTCCAGTAGACAGAACAAGAACTGCAGTCTCATCAAGGGAGCCTGCCATTGAGAAACAGAGCCTGACACACACAAATAGCCAGGAAATCAAGACAGGCAGAGCTGACCGAAACTAAAGAGGCAACAAGGAGTATCTTGCACACAATTAAGGTGACACAAGAAAACATGAACTCATTTGTGTACAACTGCTGACAAAAATAACAAAAGAGAAAAAAGAAAAAAAAGGGGGGAGGATGAGAGGAAACCCCTGCCAAAGATTAAACAAAAGACATCATAATTTGAGAAAGTAAAAAGGGAATAACCACACTAGGAAAAAAACAGAAATGTTGCTGAGAAAGTGAAATAGGGAGAAAGGCCAGGTAGCTTCGAGAGGAAATGGAGGCAAGGGGGGAATGAAGAAAGAAAGAATTAAAACAAGGCATAAATTAGTGTCAGAGACTTGATTAGCGGCCTTCGCTAATCAAAGTAAAAAATGATTAGCAATTGGCCAAAGCTGATTAGCAATTACCAAAAACTGATATTTTTGCTCAAAACCACATAAAATGTACTTATCTTGCTCTATATTTATAAAATACAAATTTACACAAGTTTCTGAGACTGATATCTATTTTATTTAGCCATTTCCAGAGAAATACAACAATTGTGCAGCAGCACAAATACATTTTAAGAGCCGAGATAGGATGTCTGCCAAAGCAGACCATGAATTTGTGAACGTGATCATGAGTCGTGACAAATTAAACAACATAAATTTAAAATGAACCCCTGCCCCAGCATAAAAACTCCATCCTGGGACCATGATTGACCACACAGTTACCAACAAGGATTGGGTGCGATCTATTGCTACTTTCCTCCACCAGGTATGTAGCCAGTAATTCTGGCCTGTTTTTGGGGGAGGGGGACCTAGGGTTGGTCCACCATCCACTGCTGCCAAATCACCAGAATGTCTTGATTTAGCACTAAGAAATATATCTACAGCCCTGTCTGGGTTGAATTTAGCTGGAGGGGGGGCCCTGCTTTTTAATGCAAATCAATGTTTCTACAGTATCCTCTGCCAGACTTGCTCTCCAGTCAGTTTTTACCTTGTTCATACTTGAAAAACACCTTTCTACAATTGCATTAGACACAGGAAATACTCTCAACACATTGACAAGCTTCAACGGATTTGGATAAGAATTTTGGAAATCACATGCCAGCTTTGACCAGATAGCAGAAGCAGAAGGATTGGTGAAATTGGTTTGAGCAAAAATCTTAAACTCTTGCCATTCTGCAAGTAGCAGAGTGCTGTCACAGTCAGGCTGCAAAAGTGCTGAAAAGTGGTCAGCTACTGTAGTAATGACACTGGGGCCGATTCCAAGTCAGCATATGTCAGCATAAGCCAAGATATGACAAACCCCTTGGTGTATCTGGTGGCTTACGTCAAGTGGTACGCCAGCCCCAATTTCAGGAGGCGACGTGTGCCATGTCAGCTGCGGGCTACTCTAACCGTGGGTTATGCCACCCACTAAGCTGCAGACCACAATGACATGGCACAAGTGTGGGTTACAGCAATAACAGTGCCCTATTCCAAGAGGACAGCTGTCGTAACCCACTGCGGCAATTCCAGGTGCTGCACTGCAGGAGCTAAGTTAGAGCAGCTCAGAGCTGCTCTAAGGGGCATCCAATGGTGCCATCCGTTGGATGCCCACTCCATAGCTCCACAGCAACAGTGCTGATGTGCTCCCCATGCCCGCACAAGCACACCCCTGTTCCCCCAACCCCCTGAAAGTCAGGGACCCCCAAGGGTCTGATCTCCAGTGTGCCCCCCTGGACTCCTGTGCCCCCTGTCCTGCCTCCCATGTCCCCTGGTGTGTGCCGTGGTGTTCCAGGGTGGGGGGCTTTGAGGGGCTGCCAGTAGTGGGCTGTGACTTGCAACATGCGGGACGTCTACACCATGCCCGTGGCATTAGCCTCCACATATCATAACCCGCATGTTGCAAGTGCCAGAACCCTACCACTCTTGGAATGTGGCTCAGAGTCCCTGGCGTAGCAGCAAATCTCGCAACTCGCATACATCGGCGAGTTGTGACATTTGACCTGCAATTGGGCCCTCTGTTACCATACAGCTCCAGTTCCTTTCTGTCTGCAGCTGGCCAAAGTCTGGTATCTAACACTTTTGCACATTTATAAATGTTACTTTCATCAGTCAAACCGAACCTTTCTTCACAACAGTTCTCAATGTTTGTAATGTATTTCTTAATTTGCTATTTAAAATTTTTAACAACTTGGCCACTAAAATGTATTAATTTCACCCCCTTGTATGTGACTTGAGCACATGATCCTGAAAAAACATCAGACCCATTTTTTAAGAGAATGCCAAGTTCACTGCCACCTATGGGACCACTCTGCTTAGCATGGTGAAGAGTGTTTCTCAAAGTTTCAACACAGCTAAGTAGCACTGGCATTTCAACTACTTCTTTTTGAAGTGCTAGTGAGAACCTGGCAAGTGGCAAAAGCAGCTGTTCAAAATACAAAATGTGTGCCACCATTTGGAATTTAGTCATAATTTGCAAAGCTCCCTTGGCTTTGGTCTGGTCATGAGTTGGGTCTGCGGCCATAGATTCTAAATGGGCACAAATTTCGGGGAATGATTTGGTAACAGCACAGGTGGCAAGAAGTTTATGCTGCACCCAACTTGTGCCATGGGCCTTCTTGGGCTTTTCAACTGACATCTCCATGGCCTGGGCAAGGGATCGTAATTCTCTGAGTCTCTTAGGACTTTTCTGATAGAGATAAAACAGTTGGGTCAGAAAGTTTGAAACATCACTGAAACAGGTGTTATCCAAAGCATCTTTTATGGCCAGTTCTAATCAGTGTGGGAAACAATGAACACCAACTAACCACTGTATGTCTTCCCTTCCCAGGGCTCTATCCTTGGACCCCTTCTGTTCTCAATTTTTATCAACAATGCAGCTGAGGTCCTGGAATCCTGCTCAGCTATTCTCTATGCTGATGACCTGATCATCTATACTAGTTCTTCTAGTATTGCCTGCATAAACACATCACTTACTTCAGACTTTAATAAGGTCTTAGACTGGCTACTAGACCGTAAGCTTGTATTAAATGAAAAGAAAACGAAAGCCTTGCTCCTAGGTTCTGCACCAAAGATTAAGGCCTGTTCTAGTTTGTTGGAGGTTCTTCTCCCAGGAGGATTTCCACTTGAAATTGTTACTTTCTTCAAGTACCTTGAAATCCTGCTGGACCAGTTCCTGGATTTTAATTTTCACATTCAGTCCTCGTGCAAAGCTGTAAACTCAAAACTGGGAGTAGCTTACAAAACGAGCTACATGCTTACACCCTCAGCCAAATTAGCAATTGCCCGAGGTATTCTGCTCTCAACCCTTACTTATGGTGCCTCTATTCTTACCTCTGCCCATAAAACCTCCCTACTAAAATGGGATGTAACTTATAACAATATATACTGATTTGCCTCTTCGTCGCCTCGACTCAAACATCAGTGCCTTCTTTATAAGGGTCTGAATTGGCTGTCACCCTCTGCCAGTAGACAATACTACCTTGGATCACTAATGGACTCGATCATATGGGAAAAAAATACATCCCAGCTAGCGGCGTTGCTGGTCCCTCAACCATCCTCCCATGGCCTGAGATCAGCTGACAAATCCTTGCTCTATGTTCCGAGATGTCGGACAACTAAAGGCACAGGGTCCTTCCAATTCTCTGCTCCCAGGCTATGGAATGCTCTTCCAATCAACCTCCAGCTGTCTCAGTATCACTTTGGATTTAAAAGTGAATATCGTCGCTATCTATCCTTAGCTGATGCTTGTACATGCTTTGACCCAACCTGAAGCTCCTGAGACTTACCAGTAATGTCACCCCTGCTCTAATCCAGCACCCAGCCTGTCTCCTCTTCCCCTTCCCATATTTTTCCTTCTCTTTGTAAATAACTTCTTGACTACTAGCTTTCTTCCTTCTCGAACTTTGTTGCTGGCCATCCACTGTTGTTTTGCCAATTACCACCCCTGACCTTCCTTCTATCAATCTTTCTTGTTATGTTTGAACATTCCTCACATTTCTCTCTATATAACCTTACTATCTTATTAACCCTTTCACTCCACAAGTCGGGTCTGTGGTTTCTGCACTTATTATATATCTTACTGCGATTATCTGTACAATGCTTGCCATTATTTTTAGTTGTTTCTACCCATTGTATTTTTGTAGCACTGCTGTACTGTTCCTCTATTTGAATTATTGTACCCATGTTGCTGTTGTTCAACTGTTCTCTTTTTGTTGTACTCTCCTGAGTCATGCCTGAAAATAGTCATTTTATGGCTAGTGCACCTACCCGCTTAGCAAAAACTAAATAAATAAAAGAGCAGCAAGACCCTGTCTTACATCCATGTTGACAGATGCCCCATCAGCCCCAAACCCAACCATGCTTTTTTATATTAAGGCCATACTGTAAAAATGTCTAAACAGAGATTTTTCAATCCCTGACTTGTGCCATCTGATATAGCTTTCATTTATAAAAACTTAGTCTCCACTTGCCCATTGATGGGATTTATATAAATTACATAAAAAAGTTCCTTTTCAATTACACCAATGTCAGTACTACCGTCCGCAAGCACTGAAAAATAATTTGCATTTTTGACAGTTGCCAGTAGGTTTTCTTCTAGGTTCTTGCCAATATGCATTGTGAGTTCTTTCCCACTAACAGTGTTAATGTATTTATTGCCCAAATTAACTCCATGGCACTTCTCTTGTTCTGCTATCATGTCAAACTTTCTAATAGGAATGTCCTCTTTGGCCATCATATACAGGATCTCCATCAGTTTGCCTAGAATCATTCTATGCTGTTCCTCTGCATTACTGAAAGCTCTCCCTGCAAATAAATTAAAATTGTTTTAGGTCTGGGTCCAAACCCCTACCCCCCCTACCCTCACTATTTTAAACTTACCAATTGTGGTATGATGATACAGTATGCACCGCTTGTACCGGACTAGTTTGACATTCATTGTTATGTCCAGTAGAAGCGGCATCCATTACATCATTTACCCACAGTACTCATTACAGAAACCCATTACAGTACTGTACTAGCTGGCCAAAGAGAAAGAGACATAGTCACAAGCACAAACATAAATGCACAAGGTGCAGTTAGTGATTACAGCTCTTTTGTGAGGAATTGTGTTGCACGTGTGCATTTAAATCTTTATTGAAAGGGAATTAAATAAAAAATGTAGCTGTACTGTACCCGGCTTAAACTTGACTGGGGCCAATGACGTTGATCATCATAGTCTGCTTCTTTCTCTGCTTGGTGTACTCCCTCCATGCTTTCTTGGTCTGAGCCACTAATCCCCATTTTGGTTTGATATCTTCACTCTGCTCTGCCACCTACTGCAAAGTCAGAAGTGCACTGCGAACATCAGTGGTCATCACTCGAACTTCTTCATGGTCTTCTTCTATGTCTTCTCCACTTCTGCCTCCTCCCCTTCCTCTACCAATCCTGCAATCACTTCAGCGATGTCATCAATGACCTCACTCTGTATGTCTTCTCATAAGTTACAGAGCTCATCTAGCGCTTCACCCGTAATGCCAATGTCGTGTTCCTCAGTTAACAGTTAACAATTACAGTACTGCAAATCGGATGATCCAGGCAGGTGTTAATTGACTGAACGAGTGAGTAGTCGAGCACAAAGTGGACATTACATGTGGAATTCAAGGTCCACTTTAACTACAATTTATAACATAGAAGCCATATACAAATGGCATTTGGAAAACAAATTTTGTCCAGTAGAAGCGGATGTCATAACAAGCATGTACGGTACAATTGGCACATACTGTATAACTCAAGTGGTGACCTTGTTCTACCAAATTTCAAAATTTTAACAACTTTCTTGTGCTGCTCTGTCAGAAGATGTTTCTGGATGGTGTCAACTTTTAGCTGGGGGCCTGTAATCCCTACAATTAATGCCTCATTGAAGTTCCTCAACCCACGTAGCTCATCCCTGTACTCTCAGCACAATTTGCAGCTAACACGCATTGCAAAGTCTCCCTCACTTCTTATCTGTAGCCAGTTTTTTTCTGGATCATATTTTTGGTGCCATCCTTCTGAAGTTGTTAATTTTACTCCAGCCACGTTGCAGACTGCAATTATTAAAAAAGTTTGAAGTTAGCAAAACAAGGGTGCTGTCCCTGGTGAGAACTAACACATTTCAGTGGCTTAGTATTAAAGAATAACGGGCAGCTCAGCAGATTTGCTTCTGACCTCCAGCCCCCCCCCCACCAAGCTGTGGCTGCCAAACATAATGACATCAATGAATATAGCAGCACAGTTCAGCATGGATCAAGCAACAGCAGGGACATCATAATTTATTTAAATGTTCACGCTCTGTGGGCTGCCAGTAACCTTAATGCATGACAGTCCACAGAGTGAAACACTCCAATAACATTGGGCACAGTTCTCTTTTTCCTCAAATACACAGCAAAGCATATATCTTTGCAAATTAAGCATGGGCACAAGTGCAACAAGTTAAAAATTTCTGTAAAGTAAGCAGGACACAACACTTTTAAATGTCCTTTCCCATATGGGCACACAGTATTTGTTTTAAGGATCTTATGTCTTTCCCATTCTCTGCAAACAGGACATGAACACTTGTTGTTAAACATTGTCCTTCCCCGAACTGGACACACTTTGTGGTTTTGAATGTCCCCTCTGTACTTTGCTGCAGAGCAGTCCTTTCCCACTGGTCTGCTTGTTTTTAGTGTCTTAATTCCCATCTCTGCAAAGCAGGGCACATTAAACTTTTAAAATGTCTTTTCCAATCACTGCAAAAACTACAAGGCACAATACTTAGTTATCGTTTCACATCTCTGCAAGGCAGAGCACAGATTACTTTTAAATGTCTTTTCCATCTCTGCAAATGCAGGGCACGGTTACCTTTAAATGTCTTTTCCAGTTCATTGCAAAAACTATAAGGCACAACACTTAGTTTATCATTTTCTCTGCAAGGTAGGGCACAGATTACTTTTGAATGTCTTTCCTATCACTGACTGCACAGGGCACAATGACTTGTTTGTGGTTTACTTATGTCTTTGAATGACCTCTGCAAAAGCAGGGCACATTACTTTTAAATCACTTTTCCATTAGTGCAACTTGCAGGGCACAACACTTAATGTCTTTCCCACCGATCTGCTTGTTTAGCTCAGCATCCCCCGATCATCTGCAGCAGCTCCCCCCCCCAGTTGCAGTGATGTGTCCACCAGTGCCCAGCCATCCTCCCAGAGTTGTGTCACAGCCCAGTCCATGCCCTCCCATAGTTCACTCCTCCTCCAGGCTCTCCGACAATATAAATTGAAAAGTTTTTACTTTTTTGGAGATTCCTGATCATCAGGTCTGCTGCTGCTGAGCCAGTTGCTCCGGCACCGAATCTGCGTCATACCACAATGCCTGCCCTGACTGGTCCTAGTCGGGTCCCCTCTTGCTTGGCCTCCTCTGTTAATCACTGCCCTGTGGTTCCTCTCATGTGGCTCATGACCCAGTGATGCTCTTCCCTGTAAAACAAAAAAATAACATTAAATACCGGACGCCACCTGAAAAAAAAATAAGACCAATAAATGGAAAAAAGGAACCTGGAACTTACCTTTTCTGCTCCAGCTGGAACTCCTGGACCTGCTTGCTGAGGTGATGGACTCCAAAAGGATGATTTCACATTTCTCCCGCACATTCACTGGGTGGGGGGGAGTAGGAGCAGCTGGCCAATCAGGAGAGATGGGGCATGGCATGGGGGAGGAGGAGGGGAAAAACAAACAAATAAAAGAAAATGTAAAGCAACATGCACCCAAAAAGGCCTCAAAGGGCATTTTTAAAAGACCCAGGGCCAGTTGGTAATGATTAGTGAGTTCAGCAATAGATACCATCAGATCCATGGGTTTAGAGTGCTTTTTCTTTCCTCCCATGTAGTAAGTATGCCTTTAACAGTGTTATGGTCAGTCTGTAGTCCGGTAATGTAGACGCAAGAAAAGTAAAAACAGCTGAGCAGGATTGGAGCGGCATATTCACCCTGCCATTCATCACTGGAAGTCTTACTTTTACTTTTCAAACTGCCAGTAAAAATAACCATGCCACACTGGCCTCCTCCATCTCTGCTAGAGTGTGCAATCTTGTGTCCTGAAAAAAATATTATGTCAAACAAATGAGTAGAAAAATAAGCAAATGTCGTGGGCCACTTCCATTCAGACTTTATGCTATTAACATTGAGAGAGGCATTGCCGGCCCGGTGGCGCTGAGGGTTGAGGCCATGGATGCCATACCTAGCGCCATGCCAGCAACGCAGGTTCGGGAACAAGCCAGGGCCACCGGGGGTCGGCGGGGGGGGAGAGATTGAGCGTCCGTTGACTGCTTTCTCTTCCGGGGGTGGGTATGGGGTGCGCTCGCTCCTGGAGTGACCTCTGGCAGCTGCTGGAGGATCACCAGGGCCGCAGCACAATGCCTGGGGGCAGAGCCATGGCACTCCATTGCCTTGCTGGCCGGGCTCCGCAGGGAAAGGGGAGGGAACAAAAAAAAAAGCACAAATACCCCGGCTCCCGAGAAGATGACGAGGACTCCTGGGATCTCCCTCTCATCCCCAATGCAGGACCATGCCACATCGGGGATCCAGGGCCGACCTCTTGGAGGGATGGACCCTCTAACTTAAGTAAAGAGCCACTGAGGGTGGGCAGGCCCTGTTCTGGGGGGGTGATCTGGAGTTCTGGGAAGTTCCTCTGAGAGGGGTGAACTGATGGTGGCTGGTCACTGAGGGGAGTAGTAGGGGCAAGATCGTGTGGGCACCTCCGAAGGATGCCTCGTAGGAGTACCGGTGCATAAATAAAGTTAAAAAAAAAACACTGTGAGAGGCAAAAGAAAAATCATACAGTGACTGAGCCAGGGAAAAGAGAATCAGTCAGGGGGCATCACATCTGGGTGAAACTTGAGCCAGGCCCTCGTCCCCATGTGTTTTTTCTTCACTGTATCAGCCGGAGTATCCTGTACCATCTCACCCTCTGAAGTCCCTTCAGTCACCAATGAAGAAGGTAATGAGACAGAGTCAGACTCTGACCCTGGATCAGCCTCATCAGTAGGTAGTGCAGAAAATGTGTTACTCAAAGGAATAACATCCTCCAGCACAGGGGTGGGAGGCTTAACTGACTGTCTATGATGTAAACTCCCCCTGTTTTTTGGAAGTAAAAAGCCATCTCCAGGAGGCAAAGGGGGAGGAATTACACCAGGCACACCAGGAGATAAAGCTGGTACTGGATCCAGCCCCTGAACAACTACAGCAGTGGTAGAACCAGAAGGAACTAAAACAGTGGTTTCAGAAACAACCACAGGTGACATCAAGTCAGGCAAAACCTGAACAGAAACTACAGGGAGTCATACGGGGGGCTGAGACCGAAACAGTCTACTGGCAGTATTAAGATAACAATCCTGAACTGCAAAATCAGAAAGAGAAGTATTATGAGCAGCCCATGGACAAACCAAAAAGGAATGGTCCCCCTCACACAAGGAGCAGGTGGGGGGACTATAACAATGCATGGCTGAATGACCCATCTCTCCACACTGAGAGCATTTTACCACATCACAAATATGACTAATGTGTCTAACCGAGCCACATTTGTAACAATGGTGAGGCTGGCCCGGGTAAAAGACAAACCATTTATCCTGACCCAAGAAAAAACAGTTTGGTAAATGTGTGAGTCCCACATCTGTTTGGGGTAGGTTAATCTTGAAACACCATCCCCCATTCCAAAAACCCTCATCGTCCATAATAGATTCTGGGTCACCCTGTATTTTGCATCTCTTCTCCAACCAGAAGATAATGTCCTTAACATTAACCCCCTCATTCCAAAACAGTACAGTGATAACTTTGAATGACTGTTTAGTCAGAGGAATTGCCTGAAAATCCTACCAGAGGGGGTTAGTTTTCAACTGGGCATAGCATATCCAAAAAGTGTCCAGAAAATCCTGGGATCTGAAGCTAATATCAAAAGAGTTATCCCCAGGGGTGTGGATCAAAGCATACACCTGGGCCAGAAAGAAACCCATAGATTGTTTCAGTAATACCTTTCCAATATAAAAAGGATCAGTGATTTCCTCAGATCTACCAAAAAACTGCAGACGAACTGCATTCCATCTTTTTGCCAGTTCAAGCAGTTTTGGAAACAAACTAGAAAAGGTTGGGGCTCCAGAAGTTGCTACCTTAGGAACAGAACTATGTGCAATAGCCCCAGAGTTAGGTGAATCAGCAGTCGTAAGCAAGACCTCTGTAGGAGATTGTGGAGGAATACCACCAATGGCAGGACTAGGTACCTCAAGAAGCCCCTCTCCAACCTTCTCATGCTCCCCAGCCAAACTTGGAGCACCTTGCAGTGGAGGAGCAGGATCTACCACCAGAGCAGAGCTCTATATAAGGCCCTAGATTGGGACAGTCGGATCAGAGGCCTAAGACCCATCTTGCAGCTGTCACCAACTGGCCCTTTCTAAGGCCCTCCGTAGAGACCATTTCACCCCATGTGCTAAATCAGCCATAGGATCTGGAGGGATCAAACCCCGTGTGGGTGTCTGGACTGTAGAATCCTCAGAACAAATCACAGACATAATTTTAGTTGAACAAAGGCCCAAACCTTCAGGAGATGTACTCACCCCACTCCTTTTTTGTTTCTTTTCATCTTCGGCTGCAAGTGTGGACAATCATGAGCCAGGAGACCGCAATCCACCATAAGTAGGTACACTATCACCACAAACATGCAGTACATCTGCCGAAGAAGCAGACAGGCTCTGGGGGAACTCACCAGAAAGGCCTTCATCCATCGGTTGCTCTAGGATCACTTCAGAGGTCTATCCAGGGGGGAGTACTGAGCCAAGATCCATCTGATCTAATAATGAAATCTGAGAAACAGGAGCAATGTCAGTGATTGCTGCAAAGCCTTTAGACAATAAAAGAGACTCCTGTACTGCAATAATATCCATCAGTTGCCTTTTGTTTGATTCTAATTCCAGAAATAAATCATCCGCAGCATCCATTGCCATTTTAGGGAGATCTGGAAAGAATACACCATCAATTTCTAAATGAACTATGCCCTGCGGCTCCATTGCAACAGCTCCTGAAGATACAGAGACAGGGAGGGGAGCTAACCCTCCTGCTCCTTCCACAACCGGCTCCAACTCAGGACTGACGACTTCCACCTCCATCCAGATATCCAACAGCACCCCCTACCACAGAGTAGGGGAATTTCCCCAGTGTCCTGGCCAAATTCCCCCCATTCACTAAAAATATCACCAACAGCTTAATCTGGTTCATTGTCAGCTGGCATCTATCTGTATCCTCCTCCCCAAGGACGAGTCTGAAAATAGGCAGAACTGTCTAGTCCTCTTTTCCTGGTCAACAAAATGAAATAAATAAATTCGTAAGTATCAGGAACTCCCTTCCATTACAAATCTACTATGCTCAGACTCTGCTCCTTATCCCTCCTCTTCTGACAACACATAGCCCCCCTCTTGCAACTGCACCTAATTCCCCCTCCTCCTCTAATTCTACTCTCCCTCATCTACAAAGCCCAGCCAACTTAATCAGTCCCCTCCTTCATGCCAATTCCCTGTCCCATTGTGTGGTTCTCAGCCTCCCAAAGGGGAGAAGGCCTTTGGCTGACCTTTCTCCCTCTCACCCCTCACCTGTCATTCCTCAAGCTGACCCATACTCATACCCCTCCTCCTCTAGTTCTACTCTCCCCCTCCTGCAAAGCCCAGCCAATTTGATCAATCCCTTCCCATCATGTCAATTCTCTGTCCCCTTGCAGGGTTCTTAGCATCCCAAAGAGGAGAAGGTCTTTGGCTGACCTTTCTCCCTCCCACCCCTTGTTCCTCCAGCTGACCAATGCTGTACCCTTGTGACTGTACAAATTATAAATAAATTGGTTGGATATAGCACTTTACCTGTTAAATCTCCATCATGGAAATGTATAATTTAACACTTTGGTGTATTGTGATTTGCTTTCACTGTAAATCAGATGTTTATGTTAAATCCTGTACTTGTTTTGTACTGTATATCTGGAAACTTATAGCCTGCTCTGTGAGTGTAGATGTGATCTGACGCTCTGTAAAACAACTGCCTATGTTCTAAGTTTAAGTTGTATGCTACTGTATGTTCATACCTGATGGCATATTCTGTATTCTCTATATTTGCTCTGCAATGTTTGTTTCTTGCACCCTCCTTTGTATTCCCCTTCCCCAGAACACATCCAGAAATGAGCTATTGCAGCTCAATATGTTCTTCCTGGTTAAACTTTTTCAAATAAAATAAAAATTAAAAAAATAACACATAAAAAGCAGAAAAGCAGGTTAACAAAAAAACAAATAGCGGGATTTCCAAAATTATCCTACCATCTTATGCCATGTTTCTGGCACATTCCAGCCAACTGAGCCCAAATGTTGGACTACCTAAAAAGTGCTGTAACATTTGTGTGCAATTGTTGTGATTTGTGGCAATTCAAGTACAACTTACATTGAAAATGTGATGCATGTGTCACTTCTTTTTACCCAGGCTGTCACAAATCACAGCAATTGTCATAAATCCATTCAGTCTTTTGAAATTAGGATGAGGAAGTGTTGCCACATCAGGTAGAATGCAAAGCCCAGCTCAAAATCGGGAGTTCTGCCTGCATCCTCCTTTCTGAAAAACATGGCCAAAGAGTCTTATCAAGTAATGGAGCCAGGGGAAAACCTTGCTATGGAGCAACTTTCTAGCCTCTGTTTTGAAGTGATCCAACCTAGTGATACCATATAGATGAAGGAGTTCCAGAGTACAGGGGCTGCTATACAGAAATACCTGTCCGTCACAGATTTTAATGGGGATGGGGAAAGACAGAGGGAGTGAGCATACTGTGCAGTCAGTGCTCAGTGTGGGGCAGCATGGGGAAACATTCCTAATTGTTGCAGGTTTTGGTAAAAAATAAACAAATTACCTTATCAAGGGCATATAGTTAGGAAACAGACCACATTATAGGTGAGCTGTCAGCAATAGGAGTCTCACACCCAAGTGTGAGGCTGATACCTATTTGCATTTTGTGTACACATTTTTGTTTTACTTATTTTTATTGCATTATAGTGGAATGTATTAGGCTAATTTTGCTGACTTCTAAGATATCATTTCCTGTAACCAGAAATCCCAGAATCCCCTGCAGCTGACATCAGAGGAGGGCTGCAGAGCTGGGAGATTCAGTAGCCTTCAATAGCCTGCAGTATACATGTTACAGATTTTGTAAGGTAAAATTAGATGTTTGCTGGTCCTGCTGTCCTCATGGGCTTAGTACAGACCTTTGTGACTGTACCTAGCCCCAGAGTACAGCAGACCAGCAAACAGAAGATTACAGCTTATAAAAACCTTGGACATTCACTATAGGCTATTAAATCTCCCACTGCTGCAGCCCTCCTCTGATGTCAGCTGCAGGGGAGTCAGGCATTTCTGGTTACAGGAAATGTCAGCTTACAATTTGAGGCTTGGGTCTCAGAGCACAAGCCAGATATAATCATAATAACGGAAACATGGCTCCCCCCCCCCAAATCCTGACACTGTCATTATATTTGTTGGTTATGCTATTTTCAGACAAGACAGACTAAGCAAATAGGGAAATGGATGCCTAATATACCTAAACAGTTTCATCAAAGGACAAGTGCTCCACCACAGTACAGTAGATAACTACTTCTAACTAATCAAAATAACACATTAGAGCTAACCTCAGTATATATACCTCCAGGCAAGCAAGCAATTAGTTTAGACATTTTCACTGAACACTTGAAGCAAATCAACTGAGACTGGGAAAACATTGTGGTTGGAGACTTTTATATTAACTGGCTAGCACAGGGCGCAAATCATCAGAAAGACTTGATTTCCAGTCTTTACCCTACTCAAATGGTGGCATAGGCCACAATATTTAATTACCAGACAGGTACCAGCTCACTTATTGATTGGGTTTTATCTGGTCACCCAGAGCGGATCACTGATGTCTTTGTCCTCCTTGATATGCTTAGTGACCACTCCCCCATGATGTGCATCTGGTCCTGCAAGACTAAGAAACAACCTCCACAATTAATGAAGAACAGAACCGTGTGAAAAAGACTCCTAGAGTCCTTCAGGCACTACATCAGGCAGATTGATTGGTTACCACTAGATACTGTAGAAAATGTTGACCTGGCCCTGGACTTTTTTATAACAACCTTCACCAATGCATGCAACATTTTTGCAGCATTCAAAACCCATAAATATAAGGGAACAAACAACAGCTGGATCACTGGCCCACTCCTCGAGCTTATGAAAGCTAGAGATAACCTCTGGCACAGGGCAAAAGCTTCTGGAGAACCCCGTGACTACCTAAAATACAGAACAGCAAGAAACAAATGCACTAATGAGAGTAGGTTGGCTAAAGCTACACAATATAAGGAATGACTAGAAAAATCCTGGGGCAATGGCAAACTGTTCTGAGATGACCTAAAAATCCTAATCAGTAAAGAAGCCAAATCACCCCCTAATACGATCATATCCCTGGGAAACAAAAACCCAGGGGAAGAGTACACAATGGGGGGTGAGATACTAACAACAACAAAAATGGAAAGGGACCTGGGGGTAGTCATATCAGATGACCTAAAGTTGGGCAAGCAATGTGAGAGGGCAGCAAGGAGGGCTGGGGGAATACTGGGATGCATAGGGAGAGGCATCACCAGTAGAAAACAAGAATTATTATCCCTCTGTACAGACAGCTGGTGAGACCACATCTGGAGTACTGCGTGCAGTTCTGGAGACCAATCTCCATAAAGACATAGACAGGATGGAAGTTGTCAGAGGAGGGCAACTAAAATGGTGGGGTCTGCACTGAAAACATATGAAGAGAGACTTAAGGAGCTTAATATGTATAGCCTCGAGGAAAGGAGGAGAGGGACATGATAGAAACTTTCAAGTACCTCAAGGAATCAACAAAGTCCAAGGGTAGCATCTTTCAAAAAAAGAGGTGTGCAAGAACAAGGGGGCACAATTTGAAGATAGAAGGGGGGCAGCTCAGAGGTAATTTAAGGAAGTAGTTTTTCACAGAGAGGGTTGTGGATGTATAGAACGGCCTTCCAGAGGAGGTTGTGGAGTCAAAAACAGTGGTGGAATTCAAGCATGCATGGGACAGTCGTAAGGCAATTCTAGGGGGTGGGAGTAGGAAGAAGTAGGCTACTGGAAGAACTAGGATCTGCAGCTTATCCATCAGGTAGGGAAATGGGCAGACTGGGTGGGCCAAGTGGTCCTTATCTGCCGTCAAATTCTATGTTTCTATGTTTCTGTCTGGAAATACCACAACCCAGAGTCCTAAAGAGATTGCAGAAGCTTTTAATGTGGCATTCATTGACCTGAGTTCTGTTCTACCACCTGAATATCTAACCACCCAAGAGTCTGAAGCCCAGCTGAAATATGCCACCTCTACTCAGCCTAACCCCAACTCACCTCAGTTCTAATTCAGGCAAGTCACAGTGTCAGAGGCTAGGAAATATGTAAAGAGGGTCTTTGGCAAAACTAGGGTTAGGGGGATACCACTGACACGAACATCCTAGCACTCACCCTATACAAGATTGCCCATCCTATAACAAAGATCTTTAACTTGTCACTCAGGACAGCTGAATTTCCAAACAAATGGAAGATTGCAGTAGTCACCCCAATTCATAAGAGTGGTGATGGGACTAATTACTCAAATTATTGATCCATTTCAATATTGCCCCCACTCTCCAAACCATTGAAGTGCATTGTTTCGGACCAATTAACAGACTGTCTTAACAAATACAACATACAGTGTCAGGAACAACACAGCTTCAGGAAAGCATGCAGCAGCATGTCTGCACTCATAGAGTTTACCAGCTATTTATATAAGGACCTGAACAAAGGTAACCTAGTGGGGTCTATCTTCATAGACCTCACTAAGGCTTTCAGCACTGTTAACCATCAAATTCTTATAACCAAACGACTGACCCTGGGGTTGTCCCCAGAAATGGTGACATGGTTTCAAAGCTACCTCTCACAAAGAACTCAACATGTAAAAATAAACGAGGCAATGTCTGACCCAAGAATGGTCTCCCTTGGAGTCCCTCAAGGGTCAATCCCCAGACCCTTAATATTTAGCTTATTTATAAATTCCCTGCCCCAGGCTTGTCCTACTAATATGCTACTGTACACCGACAATGCAGTAATCTTTACCAGGAGCAAACAACTGAGCCAACTGATTATGGAACTCCAAGACAGCTTCCAAATGTTAGAACACTGGTTCCAACAAAATAAGCTACTGCTAAACTATAAAAAAAAAAAGCATGCTGTTCTCTACACCCCAACTGAAGAAAGCTATGACAGCGTGTAACTTGAACAAGTAAGCTCATTTAAGTATCTTGGAGTGCACCTAGATGAGACCTTCTTCTTTACACCTCACATACTGTAGACCATGTTGTCAAATCAGTCAACATTAAGCTAGGTGTACTTTTTAGGCACAGGAACATTATGACACCCAATGCCTTGCAGCTAGCCATCAATAGTTCATTACTGTCCTCAATTGACTATGGACTGGTTATTTACAGTGCCGCAACAGACACAGCTCTAAAAAGGATTAAGCTGCTACTCAACAAGGCTTGCAGGCTTATCCTCAGAGCAGATAAACTAACACATACATGTACCCTATACTCTCAAACTGGCTGGCTTCCACTACACAACAGAATGAGTTATCAAATATGTCTGCTAGCAAAAAAAGCAGAAATAAACCTAACCCCTGCCCCCTCTGAAGAAGCTTTTCCAACTGATTAAAATCACTGAACATGCCAGAAGTAGAACTAGAAATGCCCTCCAGGTCCCCTTTAGCCGCACCACCCTAGCACAAAAGTCCCTTGCTCATAGGGGCCCTAATGTTTAAATGAACTATGTGACACCCTTCACAAGTTCAGTAAAATTGCCCTTTTCAAAGTGGCACTCCAGAACCACCTATCCCAGTCCGGTAGATGCGACTGCTATATCCAACCTCCTCCTCACAGACCAGCAGCACATCCTCCCTCCAACATCCAATACCTCACCTAAGTTTCTCTTCCAGCCTATAGCACTTAAATAAAATGACAACATCGTGTTGTCTACTTACTTGAACATTTATGTCCTATTGTACCTGCACCTCTTTGTCCTATGTACTACCCACAATTGCCTGTGCAACTTTGTTTGATTCTCTGAGAAACTGCTATAATTGTGTAACTCTAAAGTGTCTCTGCACCTTGATTTTTGACGCGGAACCTTTGTAAACGAGCTCTCTAGCTCAAAGGTTATGTAATCCAAATCTGCAATAAATAAATAAAATAAAAAATAACAAAAAAAGTCAATGAAATTAGCCTGATACAATCTATTACACTGCAGTAATCAGTAAGTAAAAAAGAGTTTTTGCACACAAGGGGCTAATTGGGATCAGCCTCACATTTGTGTGTGAGGCTCTCATTGCTGACAATTCCCCTTTAACAAAAGTAAACTGGTAGCAACAACATCAAATTCACCTCAGTTGCTCAAATGTATGAGACGTAGTTGGGTTAAAAAGTAAAAAATTATCAGCTGCATAAAACATATAGGACTCAGTTCAGGATCATGTGGCACATCATTGTCTTCATCAAGTTAGCATGTTGGCAATTATAAGCCTACCACACAGAAACAAAAATCTGCTTCAAGGTCGTCATAGCATTAAGCTGATTCTCAGCATCCTTTTTCCTAAGTAATTGCACATACACAGATCTGGCAGAGTTTTATTACTTAATGCCTCAATTATAGATGGGGAACACATTCCAATCAATACATGAGCACCCTAGAAAACATACGGGATTACTGGATACTTACAAATGGATTATGAGCATCAATGGCATTGACAGATAATGGGTTTAACACGGCAAAGGCTTTCTATGACAGTGAAGACAGGGTTGAAAAAATAGGAAAAAAATGTAATTTCTCTGCAAATTGGCTTATGCCTTAGCAACTTACTCAAAAAAATTTCCAGACATTAGACATACACATACAAAGAGTAAATGTCAAATGCTCTGCACACACATTTAATTTTGTTGTCTTCCAATTCTCGGAAAAGAACAAGGGCAAACAATTGTACTGCAACATCATGAAAAAACAGCCACTTCCACAGGTCTGTGAGGGCAACACATATTCTGTGAGAGCAACAGACACTCTCTGTAAGTTCTATCAGAAGCAAAAGTGCCTCAGCGTTTCTTCATATTGGATGTTGCCACTCAGTAGACCTCAGCTGATGACTGATGGACAAAAGAAGGCCATGTATTCAATGGCCATGTCTCATGACACTGGCGGAACTATTCATTGTTGGAAAACCATGGACCAATGTCATTCAGTCCTACCCTCTTTCACAATGCTATCTGTGAACTAAGTATCAGCTGTGCATCTACAAGTGAGGTCATTCCTATAGTACGCAGCCTCCTCAGCTTCACCAAAGAGCGCCTTTACAAGGGGCTACTCTTCTGATTTAATAGCACTGTCATGTACATTAAATAAAGAGCTTCGCAGACAGTTTGACACAGTCTTAAAATACAAAACAAATGTCATGGCAACATTACTAGATCCGCCTTTTAAGGATAGTTTTCATGTTCAGGATCCTACTGTTTTATAGGAGTATGAAGAGCACATTATTAGAGAGGCATACATGGCCCAAATCTTCTTGAATGCTCCACCTACAACATCACAGATACACTGTCACCAGGCACTGGCTGATAATGGCAGTTTAAATATAGAAACATAGAACCATAGAAACATAGATACATAGATATTGATGGCAGATAAGGCCCACTTGGCCCACTCAATCTGCTCATTTTTCTTACCTACTGTAACACCGCAGACCCTACTTGATCTCCAGCTTTAACCCCCCCTTCCCTACCACTAAGGTTCCCTTATGTCTATCCCATGCATTAGTGAAGCCTGTTACCATTTTTGCCCCCACTACCTCTGCAAGGAAGAGGTTCCAGACATCCACTATTCTTTCTGTGAAGAAGTGCTTCCTTCCATCTCCCCTGAGTCCCTCCCAACTTCATAGCATGTCCCCTTGTTCTTGAGCTTTTTTACTGAAAAATGCTTCTCTATTAAACTTTATTTATTTATTTAGACCTGTGAGGTACTTGAATGTTTCATTCATTTCATTTTATTTGTAAATTGGGTTGGGACACTGAGCCGAGGTCCTTTTTCAGGTCGACCCGAACAGAAAACATAACAAGTCAAAAACATAATACAAAAAAATACAATAATAAATATTGTCAATATAAAAACAACAAATATCAAGCATAACAATTCTAATAAATATTGTTTAAATCGAACCTTAAATCCTAGGTAAGACTTAACTGATCTTAATGAGAGCAGTAAGTTATTCCATAAGGAGGGAGACTGGTATACAAATGAACGAAGACCATAATTATTTTTAGACCATAATTATTTTATCCCCCCTTCCTCCTTTCTTCCAGGGTGTACATATTGAGGTCCTTCAGTCTCTTCTCATAGGGCTTGTGATGCAGACCCTTCACCATTTTGGTTTCCCTCAGCTGGTCCACCTCTAACCTGTCTATGTCCTTCCGGAGATGTGGTCTCCATACCTGGACACAGTACTCTAAGTGAGGTACTACCAGTAAACTACACAGTGGCAACACCACCTCCCTCTTTCTGCTGGTGATACCCCTCACTATGCACCCTAGCATCCCACTATCTCTCCCCGCTGCCTTGTCACACTGTGTGGCCACCTTTATGTCATTAGATATGATTACTCCTAGGTCCCTGTCCTGTTTGGTGATGGTTAATACTACCCCCCCGACTTTGAACTCTACCCCTGGGTTTCTGTGCCCCAAGTGCATGATTTTGCATTGAAACCCAGCTGCCACACCCTTGAGCAGTCCTCCAACTTTCCTTGAGTACTATTCATTTTCCACCACCCCCACACTCCCCTCCCAGGAGTGTCTACCCTATTACAAATTTTAGTGTCATCTGCAAAGAGGCATACCTTCCCTTCTAGCCACTCTGCAATGTTGCCAATAAAGACATTAAAGAGGACTGCTTCCAGTACTGATCCCTGTGGCACCCTGCTTGTCACCCTCCCTTCCTCTGAGTGAATTCCATTTACCGAGACCCTCTGTCTCTGGTCCCCCAGCCAATTTCTCACCCAGTTTACCACCTTAGGACCCATTCCTAGACTTCCCAGCTTGTGTATGAGTATCCTATGTGGAACAGTGTTGAATGCCTTATTGAAATCTACATAGGCCACATCCACCATTCCACCCTAACTCAATTCCCTGGTCACCCAGTCAAAGAAATCTATTAGATTTGTTTGACATGATCTCCCCCCCCCCCAGTGAATTCATGCTGCCTCAAATCCTGAAGGCCACAGGATTCCAGATATTCTACAATTTTCTCCTTCAGTAGTGATTCTATTACTTTCCCCACCACCGAAGACAGGCTGACTGGCCTGTAGTTGCCAGCCACCTCTTTGCTACCACTTTTGTGAAGTGTGACTTCATCTGCCCTCCTCCAGTCCTCTGGAACCACTCCCATCTAAAGTGAGTGGTTCAAATGAGCCATCAGAGGTGCAGCCAACACCTCCCTGAGCTCCCTTAATATATGCAACCCTTCTGGCCCCATTGTCTTGTCCATTTTCAGATTTGTGAGTTCCCTTAAAACCCTCTCCTCTGTAAATGGACTAGTGTCTACCTCCTTTCCTTCGATGCTCCTGGCCCTTATCAGTGGTCCCTCACCTTCCTCTTCCTCTGTGAACATAGAACAAAAGTACTTGTTCAAGATGTCTGCTTTTTCCTTGTCCCACTCCATACACTCCCCTCCTTCCTTCCAAAGCCTTACTATCCCTCCCCTGCTCTTTCCCTTTTCACTTATGTACCTGAAAATACTTTGTCCCCTTTCTGCACTGCCTGGGCTATTTTCTCTTCTGCCTGTGCCTTTGCACTCCCAATTGCTTTCCCTGCCTTCCTCTGTTTCTCCTGATACACCTCTCTATCTTCCTCTCTCTGTGTCTCTTTATACCTCCTGAATGCTAACTTTTTTGTCCTTACCTCCCAGCCTTCTGCTTTAAGAAGGTGACGGTGAAGGAGGCCCTAACAATGGTCAAGAAGGTCCTAGGCAAAACCAGATCGGGGAGTGATGGGCTAGACATGAAGTTACTATCTCTCACCCTTGATGTTCTTATCATGCCCATAACAATGCTATTTAATAAATCCTTGGCTCTAGCTCAATTTCTGGAGGTATTGAAGCAAGCCCTGGTAACTCCGGTGCATAAGAATGGTGACAAGGCACTGGTGTCAAACTACAGGCCAATATCTATCCTCTCCCCACTATCCAAAGCTTTGGAAAAAATTGTGGCACGTCAACTCACAGAATACCTCAATAAGTACAATCTGCTCTGCCCAAACCAACATGGTTTCAGGCAAAAACACAGTACCACCACGGCACTGCTGGAATACACTGATTATGTGTACAAGGAACTGGATGAAGGCAAATTGGTGGGGTCCATCTTCATTGACCTGACCAAAGCCTTTGACACCGTCAACCACCTTCTACTTGTACTCCAGTTCCAAAGAGTGGGTATGGCACCTAAAGCCCTGAATTGGTTCAATGATTACCTAACACACAGGAGCCAGCCAGTCAAAATCAGGCAGACGTTATCCAGCTCCAGAGATGTACTCCTAGGAGTTCCTCAAGGATCAATTCTAGGGCCCCTGCTTTTCAGCCTCTTTGTAAATGACCTACCCACAGCCTGTGACACCAAACATATCCTGTTTGCAGACGATGCTGTGCTGCCGAGCAGCAGCACCTCTCAGGTTGTCCTACAAACAGAACTACAGAACTCTTTCAATAAACTTGAGGACTGGTTCAGTAGGCAAAAGCTGCTACTAAATTACAAGATAACCAAGGCCATGCTACAATCCAGCCCCTACAACAAACGCAGGCATGCTCCCCTCATAATCACAAATAAGGCTGGTGAGCAGATTGAGCAGGTGCACTTGTTCGAATACCTTCGAGTCACCATTGATGATGCTCTCACTTATACGCACCACATAGACTCCCTTGTCAGAGTGGTAAACACAAAGATTGGGGTCCTCTATAGGCATAAGAAATCCCTCACCCTGGAAGCACTCCAAATCTCAGTCTCCAGCTCTGTACTCTCTACGATAGACTACAGGCTGGTGGTCTATGGAGCTGCTACTGACACAGTGCTCAAAAGGGTCCAAATTGCACTCAATATGGCATGCCGCCTCACCCTGTGCGCAGATCACTACGCTCATACTTGCACCCTGTATGAGTGTACAAACTGGCTTAGCCTAAAAGACAGGATCAAATACTAAACTTGCCTCCTGGGAAAGAAGGCACTCCTTGGAAAAACCCCACCCTGTATAGGAAACCTGCTCGAGGCTTCTCTCTCATCACACATCACCAGAGGGAGTAAGAATGGAGCACTGTCCATACCATGCCACCGAATCTCACGAGGGCAGTGCACTTTCTTCTATCTGGACCCCCTCTGGATAAATGAACTCCCGATTAAATTACAAACAAACAACAGCCTGTCTCAATTCAAAGCAGACCTCAAACAGCACCTAATGTCTAGCTCAAAATGCACCTGCTTCTCAGGCCCCACTTGATAGCCAGGCCTACCCCCAAGGTAGCACCCAGCAGGGCTACCTAGAGAACCCTACCTCCATTTCAGCCTAGCCAAGGGCTTAAGTAAGCTATCAGTCCTCTTTAAATGCTGTTGGTACTGCCCCTTCCAACCCCCCCAAACACACACACCCTAATCGACAAAGCCCTCTGGAGCTGCCCCCCATCACAGGCCCCCGTTTCACTATCCCCACCTCTCACTCTCTGCAGTAGGTTCAAACCCAGTCCCTTTGTTTCACTGTCACCCAGCCTCTCACCATCTGGGATAGTGTTAAACCCTATGCAGTTACTCTGCCATAGTCTATCAATGGATTTGGAGGTTTCCAAGGGTGTGCTACCTAGGGCAACCAATTAGAAATAGCTTAGTATTCTATTACAACTGCTCTGTTTTTCCTCCTATTTGTCTAATTCTCATGTAATCGCTCTTTAATGCCTAATGATCAGGCCTCTGTAACCACTGAATATGTGTATTGTCTTATTGTCCACCCTGATTTGGAACCTTTGTAAAAGAGCTCATGCTCAAAGGTCTTTCAAAAATACTGATTAAATAAATAAATAAAAATAAATAAATAAATACCTTCCCAGACACCTTTTTTGAGAACCATAGCAGTCTATTTTCCTCCTCCTCATGCTTACTTGTTGGACACAGAGGTTTGTTGCCTTCTCTACCCTCCTATTAGATTTTTCCACTGTTCCACCACTCCCCCCATGTCCTTCTCCCCATCAGGGCATTCCTGATGCATTCCCCATCTTTTTAAAATCGGCTGTCCTGAAGTCCAGAACCCTCACCTTTGTGTGGTTCGATCCTGCTGCAGTACTTACATGAAGCCACACTGTACAGTGATCACTGGTCCCCAGGTGGCCACCCACAGTTATGTCTGCAATACTTTCCCAGTTGGTGAGTACAAGGTCCAGTGCTGCCCTTTTACTAGTTGCCTGAGGAAAGCCCCCTGCAGGGAGTCCAGGATGTCCCTGCTTCTCACTGAAGCTTCAGCTGTGATGCTCCAATCGACATTCAGCAGATTGAAGTCTCCCACTAGCAACACCTTTCCCTTATTTTCCATCTTTTGGATGGCTTTCACTAGAAACTTATCCAACTCTCCAACTCCCCCCCCCCCCTTGCTGGAGGCCTGTATATCACACCAGTGCAAATAGCGGCTCCCTTCCCTGTTTCTAGGGTGACACACAGTACCTCCACCCCTTCCTGATCTCCTTGTATCTCAGCAACCTTTATGCTATTCTTCACATTAAAAGTAACTCCCCCCCTTTTTTTCCTACCCCTCCTTTCTGAATAGAGTGTAGCCTGGATTGGCTACATCCCAGTCATGGTTCTCATTGCACCATGACTCAGTAATGGCGACAATATCCAGGTCAGCCTCTGCCATGATGGTCTCTAGGTCTGGGATTTTGCTTTCCAAACTTCAAGCATTTCAACACATGGTCTTGTGCTACCACCCTGTTTGTCATCATCCCCTGTCCCCTCTTGCCATCTCTCCTTACCCCCTCTGCACTCGGTCCCATCTTTATGGCCTTCTATCACCTTGTTTCCTTTTTTGTTGGGTACCCTTGGAGATTTCTTTCCCTTGGGTATCTCCCTACTGCTTAAATCAGTTTGGGGGGGGACAACCTATGTCTTCCCATTTCCTTCCACCACCCCTCTTGGCTAGCTTAAATGCCTGTCAATATAACATTTAAACTCTTCATTGAGGACTGTGGTTCTCCTCCAAGATGGATGCAGGCCATCTCCCCTGCACAGGCATCTATCCCGCCAGGTGGGACCCCAGTCTCCAATGTAGCTAAACCCTTCCTCTCTACACCAGTTCTTCAACCGTGTGTCGGAGCACCTAATATGGAGTACCCTATCCTTCCTCCTGTAGACAGGTAGCATCTCAGAAAAGGCCACTGAGCATGCTACCTGCCTAAGATCCCTTCCCAACTCCCTAAACTCATACGGTGCTGTACTATCGTACTATCCAAGCTTTATCCCTAGTCAGATCATTGGTTCCAAGGTGGAACATGACATCCAGCTCTCCCCCCCATCTTGCTTTCCTAGTGATTCTCAGGATCCGCACCGCATCCCTCTGAGTTGTGACACTGAGTAGGCACCTAACCTCCCTCTCCTTTCCTCTCTCTCTCCAAGTCTATCCCCTAATAATAAGTTCCCCCACCAGGAGTTGCTTTCTCCTTCTCTTGGGTCCTCTACCACCCACCTTAGGGTCTCCACTACCGAGGACCCCCACATTCTCCTTCTTCACTACTGCAGGTGCCTCTGTGGGACAGTCCCACCCTGCCAGAGTGGCGTAGGAGTTGTGTAGTGATACCATCTGGGGGTTGTGCCTCGTTCACCACCCTCACCCTTCCCAAGCCCACTGTAGTCCAGCGACCCTTCCTTGGCAACCTTCAGAGCAGCAGTTACAGATTTGGTAGTTCCCTGGGTGGGGGAGAAAGCCCCCTGCATCTTAGCCAATTGAGCCTGGAGACAAGCAATCTTCCCCCTCAGCCCATAGAGGTGCATGCAGATGGGGCAGCACCGCAGCCTCCAGAAAGTCTCCCTGAAACCTGCTGCCCCACAGCCACTGTACTGCAACACTCCCAGCATATTATCTGCCCTACCTGTTTTTGCTTTGCTTACTTTAACCCTTTTTTACCCCTTCGCTAAATAGGGTGTTTTAAATACTTTCAATTTGTTGCTTCCTTAAAGCCCTTGTTGTACCCCTACCCTAGACAGGTGTTTCACCTAAACCCAAGCGTTTGCTCACTCTTGCCCTTTTTGTACTCCTACCCTAGATAGTTGTTTCACGTAAACCTCATCTTTTTCTTACTGTAAACTCACCCCCTTTTTGTCCCCATTCCCTGGATATGGTGTTTCACCTATCCTCAAATTTTAGCATGACCCTACCACACCTCACTTCCTTGTGTTGTGTGAGCTGCGACAAGAGCTAACCAGGAATCTTACCTTAGTTGACAGGTAGACTTCCTGGTTCCCCGCTTCTTCCTGCTATGTCCTGCTGCCTTGTTCACTCCTTTACTGTACCTCTGTCTCCTTCTGAGGTGCAGAGTGTCTGACCACCGGCTGCCTCATTGGGCTTACTCTGGTGGGCAGACTCTAATGTAATTAGTGCGTTTGTCCTTCACACGGGGGGCTACTTGGTGTATGTGCAGTAAAATAGCAGAATACATGAAGATGGCTTTCAGGGCCTCTTCCCAATTGGTCCCACTGCGTGGGCTGGGGGCACAGCCTCCCTCCTGATTGGCTTGATGGACTCTTCCTTATAAATGCATCTGCATATGTTCTCTAAGTGGCTGAGATGAGGGTTGGGGCATGTCAAGCCTGCTGATTGGCTTCCGCCATGAACCCACCTCTGCTTCTCTAAGGCCCAGTGTTTGGGGCTAAAGTAAGAAAAAGAAAAAAAAATCAAGAAAGTGCAGTTCTTTTGCTGGAGGGTGAGCTCCTGCCTACAGAGTGGGATCCCTCAATGGTAGTGATCCGGTGGCTGAGCGCAGTGAGAACACCGACTTTGAGGATTTAAATGTCCCGACCCACTTTCTCCTTCCTGGAAGAACTCTCTAAGTGGCTGAAAGGAGGGTGGAGGCATGTCAAGCCAGCTGATTGGCTCCCACCACGAACCCTCCTCTGCTTCTTTGAGCTCTGGTGTTTGGAGCTAAATTAAGAAAAAGACAAAAAAAAATCAAGAAAGTGTAGGTCTTTTGCTGGAGGGAGAGCTCCTGCCTACACAGTGGGCTCCTTCAGTGACAGCGATCTGGTGGCTGAGCACAGTGAGAACGCTGGCTTCGGGGAATTTAAACATCCTGGACCACTTTCTCTTTCCTGGATGCACTCTCTAAGTGGCTGAGAGGAGAGTGGGGGCATGACAAGCTAGACGATTGGCTCCTGCCATGAATCCTCCTCTGCTTCTCTAAGCCCCAGTGTCTGGGGCTAAATCAAAAAAAAGATTAAAAAAATCAAGAAATGTAGCTCTTTTGCTGCAGGGAGAACTCCTGCCTATAGAGAGGCCTCCTTCAATGGTACCAATCTTTTGGCTGAGTGCAGTGAGGACACTGGCTTCAGGGGATTTAAATGTCCTGTAGAACTATCCCAGAGAATGTGTGCTAATTTCTGGTATAGCTGAAAATGCTGAACAGCAAAGACAACACAGTATCACTAGCCAGAGTCTCATTTGTCAAGTTGCAAAAGCAAGGCCACATTTAGAAAGTGAGGTAGAGGAGAACAGCAGTGCTGAAAGAGTGCTCACTGCATACTTGAATGAACTCAACTCTCTCTAGAAGATTCTTTTGTACAGTGCTGGAGGTGTAAGATCCTTTTGGAAATGTCTTGCTCAGGTTGCTACTACTACCTTGACTATCCACCCAATATGTACCATCAGAAAGGATATTCAGCACCACTGGTAACAACATATTTCCAACCAGAGATATGCTTCTTCCAGAACATGTTGAACAATTGACATTTTCAGTGAACTTGTCCCCTCTGAATTACAATTATGACCAGTACGTACAAAAGGAAGGAAAATGTTTCTTAGCAAGAGATAATGATTAAATATATTCATGCTGCTCTATTACATAGTAACATAGTATTGTGATGATGGAAGAGGTTTAGGGTCCATCTTGTCAACCCTTCATATTGCATGGCAGTGACTATATCAATTAAGTATGGACACATAGGGCCAGCCCGGTGGGGCTGAGGCACTGGACACCACACCTCACACTACTCTGGTGACACGGGTTAGGAAGCGAGCTCAGGTCACTGAGGGTCAGCCAGAGGGGAGGTCATGGATTTGGACTGAGCCACCGGCAGGCAGATCTCCTTTCCCGGGGGAGGGTTGGTTGCATCACACAGCTCGGGTGGCTCCTGGCAACTGGGGGAGCAGCTGATGTGACGCATGTTCCAGGGCATATGGGGGCTGTGGCGGACATCCCGTAGGTGGGTGCGGGAGTGTGCCTGTGCTGCGCTGGACATCATTGCACGTCCGCACCCCCGGAACCACAGAAAATGGAAAAATGCCCTGGTACTTGGGTAGGTGACAGTGGGTCCAGTGGATGGCCCCTATGCTCAATGCCAGGTCACTCCCAGCCAGTCTCCAGCTCTCCTTCATGCACCGATCACCCCTGCTTGATTCTAAATAGCATGCCAGAAGAGTAGGCAGTCCTACCTTGGGGGCTCAAAGCCAGGGTGTTTGGGGGATGGTCAGTGGCAGTGCAGGATGAGAACCCAAGACAGAGACCTGGTCTGGAAGAGGACTTCAGGCAGAGCGGGAACCGTCCAGTCCGAGTGACCACACCTGAAAGAGACCTATGGGGCCAGTGAAGAAGGAGAGTAAAAAGAATTGACAGAAAAAAGTATGGACACATATCCAAGATGGAATGTTACATAGAAACATAGAAATGGGATGGGCAGAAAAAGACATAAACAGTCTATCCAGTCTGCCTCAAGCTTCCCAACTCTGAAAGGGTTTAGTTTCCATCCTACCCTCCAGTCTCCCCTTCCCCTCCCTCATTTTTCCATCTGACAATTCCTTTATATGCATCCACTTTTTCTTGAACCCTCATATTGTCTTTGCCTACATATCCTTGTCAGGAGGTTTATTCTTATCAGCCACCAGCCCTGTGAAGTAATACTTTCTAGTGTTCTTTTTTAATCCTCCCCCTCCAGCTTGAGTGCATGTCCCTTGGTAGGTGCATTGTTTATCAGTCTGAAAAAACTTGCTGTGTCCACTCTGTTGAACCCATTCATGCACCAGGAAGTCTCTATCATGCCCATACATACTGGTCCCTCCTACGTACCTTCTTCCTCCACCACTCCTCCTTCCTGTTCCAATAATCATCTTATATGCTCCCTCAAGCTAGTTATCTCCTTGCTGTTTATTGTTGCAGGTGATATTGAGCTCAACCTAGGCCTTGTACTGTCATCCTCTCTCCCCAAAGGTCTGAGAGTGGCCCATGTCTACATCCACCGCTTCTCATGAAGAATGGCCAGTTGCAACCACTCATGGTTAACCTCAAGCCTGCTGTGTTGGAGATCTTAGAATGTTGTCTCTTTCCCAGGATTCCTGATTCATCTGTTGCCATCCTTAGTTTCACCATTGTTCTACAAGACCAAGCAAAGAGGGGTGGCGGAGTGGCCATCTACCTTTCTTCAAACATGCAGTTTGAGACTGTGCTCTCTTCTTCTCTCATTTCTGCCTATGACTGAGATGCTTCTTCTTAACCTCTCCTCCTCCCTCCCTCCCTATTTATTGCCAGCATCTACTGCTGTCTGGTATGCCCCATCATCAGTCATAAAATTACTCACCACCTACTCCTCTCATGCCTCCTCTGGTGAGTAAATTATCCTAGGTGATTTCAACCTCAGTTGGCTCTCCCACTCTTTCTATATAAATTTTGCCTGACCATTAAGTCCATCCTGCTATCCTAACTCATCTCTGTCCCCACTCTTCATAATCTCAAATGTCTACATTACTCCCTCTTGGACTGTGTCCTCTCCTCCTACCCCCATGGTACTGTGGATGATGGTACCCTTCCTAATGCCCTCAGTGACACCACATGGTCTACTGTGTGTGCAGTATTCATCATCCTAAAGCTCCCCCCAAATTTATCCAGATCCAGTCCTTCCAGTTGCTAGACTTGTGTCTCCTCCATGCTGACCTCATGGCCACCAAATGTTCCCCACCCTCTACAGCTGGCTCTGTTGACAATACACTCAGATTCATCACCTCCAAATTCATGTCTGTCTGGGATCATCCGACCCCTTGGAAGAACATCAACAGAGTGGTAGTGGTCCAAAAGAGGGCTACTAAAATGGTGGTGGGGGAAGGGGTTGCACGAGAAACCGTAAGAGAAGAGGCTGCAGGAGCTCAACATGTTTTTAACATGATGAGACCTGTAAGTACCTCATGGGAGTGAACCAGGTGCAGGAGCGGAGTCTCTTTCACAGGAGGAGCAGCACCAGAACACAGGGGTATGCTATGCAGCTTGAGGGAGGGAAGTTTAAGAAGGATGTGAGGAAATACTTCTTCACAGAAAAGGTAATGGACACCTGGAACTACCTGCCAGAAGAGGTAGTAGGGGCGAAGATGGAGGTAGTCGGGGTAGAAGGGGTTGAAGGAAATGTTTTTTACAAGATGGTGGTCACACTGGGCTAACTATCAGGGGAGCAGCTGAACAGTCAGCTTTTATTTTAATTTTCTTTTGTTAGCACTAATCTATCAGTGCTAGCGGTTTGTCTGTTCATTATTTTATTTTTCTTTTATTTGTTTTGTAATTTTTTAGCAAGCTTATTGGCAGTTAGGGTTTTTAAGTGAGGTAGCAAGGTTAGGTTGGTTCGTGTTTAGGGTCTAGAAAATTTTGAGTCACTAATGTCATTGCACTACTGTTAGTTTAGTAACTCCTCAGACTAACCCTAAGTTGCGGAGTCTTTGGAGTATTCTCTTTTTATTTTTTTTTATTTTTGTTTTACCAGGTGAGACACACTAAGCTGAAAGCTTGTTCACAGGTGCAACCTGGGAGCACAGGGAAGTGTAGTGACTTGCTCAGGGTCACACAATATGTAAGTGGGGGCTGTGGGATTCAAACCCAGGTCTCCAGGTTTGCAGCTCAGAGCCTTAAACCACTGCGTTATACTGCCTCCCTTTTCTGACGGCTGCAAACAGTGGCTGCTGGTGCCGCATTGCAGAGTTGTTGTCTTTTTTGACCCGCTTGAATGTCTGCTTGAGCTGATTGAAGACACTCCAAGGAGGCGAAGAGGGTCAGTGTCTGATCAGGTTGAACCATCTCGAGGTGGAATTGTGGTTTTGGAGATCCGGAGGTGTTACTGTTTTGCAGGGAGTTGTACACTGTACACCAACGGAGGAAAGCAAGGTTGATGGACTGTAGCTGGAATTTCTTTCCAGCTTCCACTTGGGTGTTGGAACATCTTTCTTTGTGGTTTATGGAATCCCAGCATTTGGAAACTAGGCAGAGGCCTGTTGGTGTGGTGGGGGGCCTATCTGGATGACCGTGGGGGTCTTGGTTGGATTAGTGACCACTCAGGAGATGGGGATAATCTCACTGGAGAGCAGTTCAAGGTCCCCAATCCTAGACTTTCTGGAGGGCTGGCTCGTGGGCTGGTGGTGACAGTAGCCAAATAGGGGTACACAATATTTCTGACTGTGGTCCTCTGTGGTAGTACTGGGGCGCTTCCTCTGTTTTTTGCCATAAGCAAGATCGTTAGCCTTGGACTGTGGAACTTATAAAATCTGAAGTGGTACACAGTGGCGGTTTCTTTTACCTGGATCACGATTAAACACTTAGACCTCTATTTTTCTTCTCTGCGCTGGGCCCAAACTGTATTATGGTACCGAGAGTACCCATTAGTTCATTTGTTTCAAAGCAATAATGTGGCTCTCATAAGGCTATGTGAGAGGTAGCACGTAGAAGGCTTTCTGAAAATATCTCTCTGATGATATCTCTCTGAAAATATTTCTCTGAAGATATCTCTCTGAAGATCTGAAGAGCTCTTTAGATTCAAATCACAGACTTTTTTGAGACCACCAGTGACTGCTCATTTTTTGGCTAACTGCTTTATACTGTATGCTGCTATAAATACCTGCCATTTTATATTATAAATTGTGGGAGGTGGGGATTAGCACTGTGTTTATTTTGTTTGTTTTTTTTTATTTTGGTTTATGGTGTGTAATTGTGTTGGTTGAGTGTATTTAAAAGTGTGTTTGAGAGTTGTGAGTATTAGTGGTGATGGGTCATTCTTGCTAAAGGTGTAGGGATTGAGTGGGTGTTACAGTTGTTTTGTAATATTGTTTGAATGTGTATTTGTTTGGAAGATGTGTGATTGGAATTTTGGTTTTTGTTGATTGTGTTACAGTCACTGCTTTTCTGAAATGTTTTGGGAGGGTAGTAAGATAGTCAGGTGCTATTTCCCCTCCAGTCTCAGGGACCTTCACCCTTTTGAATGTCCCCTTTGTCAGCTGAGGCATACAGTAGATGTCATGCCCTGGGGATAGCTAGGAGAAGGAAAGGGGGAGGGGAGGGGAGCTGGGCCTGGGAAGGGGAATGGAGAGAAGTGGTCTGATTGAGGCACTGGGAACAAGAAGACACCCTGGGGTTAAATGGGATTAGAATAGGGGTCCTCCTTGTCTGAATCCCATACCCAAGGACTCTACTGAATGCAGGCAGGTGACACGGTCTTCCTCAACTGCTCATCCTACTCAGATGGTGTTATGTAATGCCAGGGCTATTCGAAACAAGACTGCTATTATAGCGGATCTTGTTGGGACATCTGACCTGGCGTGTATCACCGAGACCTGACTGGACTAGAATGCGGGCCCAGTATTGGCCTCAGCTGTTTTGGCCGGGTACTTGGTGATACACTGTCTGAGGATGGATAGTAGGGCGGGGGTGTAGTCATCTGTTTTAGATCAGAACTGGCTCTTATGGAAGTGCCAGTGGGTCCATCAGATCCTTTGAGTGTATCATGGGTGTGGGTGTGGGGTGCAGGATACTGCTCATCTACAGTTGACCCGGAGATGGGAAAGAGTTCCTGCAGGAAGTCACGGACTTCGTTGTCAGCGTGGTATTGGGATCCCCCCGATGGTTGATTCTGGGGGATTTCAATGTCTAGGTCGACAATGAACTCTCGCAATTTGCTTGTGACTTCCTCCAATTAATGACTTTGTTGGGCCTCATACAGGTTGTTGCCTCCACAACCCACATTAGAGGTCACTCTTTGGACCTGGTGTTCCTCCTGGGGATGGAGATATCTGACTTGGTGGTGGAACCAGATGGATGGTCTGACCATCACACCATAGGGTTCAGTTTTGTGGCTCTCCCCAATAGGCATGCCCCTATGGAGATGGTCCACTACCGCCCTTTGCGGGGTATGGCCCCAGGTGACCTAATGGCAGTGCTGGTTCTATCAAGTGTGTTGAGTGAGTTCATGGAGCCAGGGGACCTGGTGCTTGCCCATAATACGGCGGTAATGGAGGCCCTGGATTCTATTGCTCCTGTTCGTGTTCACCCCCTCATCATCCACCCAAGGTCCCCATGGTTTGATGGGACCTTGAAGGAGTTAAGGAGAGTGGGGCGAAGGCTAGAGAGGGCCTGGTGGAAATCCAGGCTTAGATTGATGGAGCATTATACAATCCATCAATTAACAATCACCCTTAAGAAGGCAGAGTTCCTGTCCAGGGAGATTGCCACTGCACAAAATCGACCAGCTTAACTCTTCCAGACTGTGGACAGATTGTGCAATCCAATCTGTTTTCAGCCTGTTGGAGCTTTTTCACAAGAGAAGTGTGATGAGTTATGCTTGATATTTTGCAGATAAGGTTGCCGCCATTAGGTCCTGGATTGGCCAGACCACCTCTATGTTGTGTTGTGGTGATCAACAGGAGGTCACAAATGCCCAGTTTGTTTGGACAGACTTTAGCAGGCTGGAATTCATTGACATCATGAGAGTCATCCAGACTTTGGGCCAACCAGCTGTAGTTTGGATCCGAGCCCCATGTGACTGCTTGTGGGCTGCTTGGATGAGATTGTCCCGATCCTGGCAGAGATAGTCTGGAGTTCATTGGAGAGGGGGACCTTTCCTGATCCCCTAAAGGAGGTGCTTCTGAAAAAACCCTCCCTTGATCCAGACTGTCCAGCCAACTACAGACCTGACTTTAACCTGCCTTTTGTGGGTAAGGTTATTGAGAAGGTGGTTGCGCTACAGCTGGATGACCATCTTGCCATCCATGATGTTTATGATTCTCTCCAGTCCGGATTTAGGAAAAGACATAGTACCAAGATGGCCCTTGTCCAGGTGCTAAATGATCTCCTAATAGCAAAAGATCAGAGGACTCATTCCATCTTGGCCCTCCTTGATCTCTCTGCAGCATTTGACACCATGAACCAAAGTGTGCTATTGGAGTGCCTGCAGTTCATCTGTGGACTATCTAGTATGGTTCTCGGATGGTGGTCACTGGAATTTATTCCTCTGATGCTCTCCCCCTATCCTGAGGGGTTCCACAGGGCTCCATTTTGTCACCCATGTTGTTTGCAGTGTATATGCTGCCATTAGGAGACATTGTTAGGTGGTATGGCTTGCGTTTTCACTGCTATGCAGATGATACTCAGCTGTACCTGTCCTTTGTGCCAGGGCAGGAGGATGCAATCTCAGTATTTAATAACTGTCTCTCCAAGAGTCACGTGATGCAGGGCAGCTAGAAGCAGCACTTCTGTGGAGCTCCCATTCACCACCCTGTTAAATACTGCTTTTTCCTCCCTACTTCTCTTAAAAGTGAGCAGTGATCTTACTACAAGTTAAATTTCTGCTTACTGCATTCACTGAGTCGTCTTGGGCTAAGTTAAACAGCTTTATTGGCTCATGTTGGAGATAGAAGCAGAGATGAAGCTGATCGGTATAAAGCACACCCCACCATCAACCCCAGAAAAATCCACAAAAAAGACCAAGAGTCAAAGTTCTGGGACCACCTCTAAGGTAACCTCGTCCAGTGCTCCCCCGATTTCTCTTACCAAGGATCGTTTTCTACAGGAGCGCCTACCTTTTAAAGAAACGTTAGAGGATATCTCGGTGGAGCTAAAATCATTACAAGTAGACCTCAGCATGCTAACGACCCAAATGGGAGATTCAGAGGCAAGAACCTCCTCCCTTGAGAAGTGGAAGGACAAAACAGATACAGAAATTGTACAAATAAGACAGCAAATTATGAAGCTTCAATTAAAGATGGAGGATTTAGAGGAGAGAAGCCAGAGAAACAACCTGCTGATATTGGGCCTCCTCGAAGCCGAAGAAGGCACTGACATGATCCTCTTCCTTCAAAAGTTCCTGATTAAGGTGGTTGGTCCGTCTCCCCTCAACCCCCAATATCACATAGAGCACGCTCATCGCTCTCTGTGACCAAAACCCGCATCTGGTACACCCCCAAGACCTATTATTGTTAAGTTTCTGAGTTTCTTGGAGAAGCAGCATGTCTTGGCCAAGGCGAGGGATCTACAAGCAATACTGTGGTGCAGTTCTAAGTTGCGTATCGCCCAAGATCTCTTCTACGAAACACGACAGAAATGATCAGCTTTTCATCTGACGTTCAGTAAATTGATAGCTGCTGGCATCCGATTCAGAATGAATTACCCAGCAAAGCTTCAGATGTTCACAGATGGAACTTGGCATACCTACGATTCTCCAGACCAAGCTTCAAAGGATCTCAAGCTTAAGCTCCCTAATTTGTTTAAGCCAGACTGATCGGCTACCATACTGATAAACTGATAATTGCTACTCGTAGGGGAAAGGTTGAATTCTTACCTGTCTGTTGGTTTTGATTCCCTTTTTGTTCCTCCGGTGTCTTGTGGGTGGGAGGACAAGGGCTGGATGGGTTGGGGAGCGGCCTAGTAGGACTTGGGACTGATCAGTGAGGTGCGAACTGCGCTTTCAGGGGAGGAGGGAGGAACCTTTGTTCTGGTCGGTGTTCCCAGGAGCTGTTACATAGACTGGATGCTCAGGTTCGCTTGACTTTTTTGTCCCCTCGGTTTCCTCCACTGTTTCTATGTGAGTGAAGAGGGGCCTGAGAGTTTTAGGAAGGCAGCGGCTCGTAGAGGAGTCTTGGAGGTGCCCACTTTCTCCAATTTAAATTCAGGCCAAACATGGCAGCTCTATCGAGTGCCCTCCATTGTAATCTCCTTTGCTTTCAAGTAGATTTTAATAGTTATTCTGCAATTCTCTATGTTTTGGTAATAGCTGAAAGTAAAGGGCTCTCATTTAACAGTATGGTTTTCACTGTCTCACTTCTGGTTTTTTGGGTTCCCGATTGAACTGTGGGGCTACTTTGCTACACCTAAAGGGGTTGGGAGGATACGGAGCTCCGGGTTGGAGCCTGCCTTGGAGGTTCTGCATTGCGCACTAGAGCGAGGGGAGGGTGACACCTCCCTTGGGGGAACTCTCAATATGGGCATTTATGCCCTCGCTTTGTGGTTATGGCTAGGGCCGGAGAAACATTTAATCCACTGGTACACAAGAATGGCCTCCCCATGGAAGGGTGTCTATGGGTCTTGGTTATCCGATTCAATATTTAAGGAGGTTCTTTCACTTCAGGCCCCGATTGGGAGTTTTTTTTTGTATATAGTTGGAAAGGATTTGGGGGGAGGGTGATTTCGGGATACCACCATCTTTCCTTCTCGCGGCTTTGTTTGGAGAGGTTGCTGTAAGGTTAAAGTCATTCTCATTTGAGTTAGTCTCTACAAATTACATTGGGGGAGGGGAGGATGGGGGGGATTTAGATGGGCATGCCTTAAAATTTTGAAGGGGGGAGGGAGGATGTGCCTTTTTAGATGGTTCTCTCCTGTAAAGATGTTCATAAGTGTGCTTTTCAAATATAAACCAAATGGTTATGGTATCATATAAAATTGCTATGTGGAACGTCAGAGGTGCCAGAGAATTATCCAAGAGATACCAGGTCCTTAAAAATGCGGCCCTTTTGAATATTGATATCCTATTGATACAGGAAACTCATTTATTGTCTTCAGAAATCAATAGGTTACGCCGGCAGGGGTACTCTCAGATTTTTGCTTCCTGCGGGTCAGCTGCGAGTAGAGGGGTGGCTATTTTAATGAAAAGACATGTTCCATTTCTGGCAGAAGAGTGTCTAGTAGACCAAGAAGGCAGATTTGTTATAGTCAATGGCACTCTCAATAATGCTAAAGTGGTATTGGGTGCTATTTATGGTCCTGTGGGAGGGGATTCAGACTTCCTTATGAGACTAGCGGACAAACTGAGTGGTCTCCTGCCGTCCCCGATCATACTCGGGGGGGACTGGAATATTGCTTCATCTCAAGATTTGGATAGATCCTATAGACCTTTAAAACCACCTTCCCCTTCACAGCTTGCTCTAACAGACTTCATGGATTTATTAGGGTTATGTGACCCATGGCGTTTGCTTAACCCTTCTGGCCAACTTTTTTCCTTTTATTCCCATGTTCATCGGTCATGGTCTAGAATCAATTTTATTTTGGTTAATAATACCCTCATGTCTGGCATTAAACAGACTGGAATTGAGCCAATAGTTGTATCCGACCATTCAGTGGTGTAGATCTCGATATCACCAGATTCACAGGTCCAAAGAAACTCCTCATGGAAATTAAACACACAACTTTTAAAGGAGGAGCGTATAGTTTCTCATATTAAGTTGATGATCTCCTCTTTCATTGCAACCAATTCGGGTTCAATTAACCGAGAGGACCTGATCTGGTGCACGTTCAAGTGTTTCATTAGAGGAGAATTTATTAAGTTAGCGTCCAGAAGGAAAAAACAGAGACAGGCTAAAATTCTGGCACTCTCAAACCAGATTAGGCTCACTGAAAAAACCCTATCCTCAACATCTTCTCAAGCTGAACTAGAGGCCCTAATGAAACTTAGGAATGAATACTTCGACCTGTTAAGAGAAAAGGTGGAGTATGCTATCCTTAAGACTAAGGGTCATTATTTTGACCAAGGGGACAAACCAGGTAGAATGTTAGCCCTCCGATTGCGGGAGGTAGAGGGTTCAAGATGGATCCCTGCTTTGTCCTCTCCGGATGGCTCGCTTAAGACCTCCCCTAGTGACATTTCACAAATGTTTGAGTCTTTTTATCGAGACCTTTACAGTATTGGTCCTTCTCCACCCTCCCTTCTCCAAATTAAACAATTCTTGGACGGTCTCCAACTCCCCTCCTTGCGGGCTCACCAGTGTGAATTTCTGGTCTCTCCTATCACACTGACGGAGGTGGAAGACGCGATTGAGGGGCTAGCTCTAGATAAATCCCCAGGTTCTGATGGCTTCCCTTCTAACTTTTATAAAGTTTTTAGCAAGGAGATTGCCCCCCTTCTTTTGAAACTGTTTGAGTATATGTTTAGTAATGATCTCCTAGACCATTCTCTGTTGGAAGCCACAATTGTCTTGATCCTGAAGCCAGATAAACCCCAGTATGACCTAGCTCATTACCACTCAATTTCTCTACTAAATTATGACATGAAAATTCTAACCAGAATTCTATCTCTCAGAATTAAGCAGATTTGGACTAATCTGTTGAGCTCGAACAAGTGGGGTTTGTACAAGGCAGATCCTCCGCTGACCACCTACGTACCCTCTCACACATTTTTGAATCCGCCCAAGAATCCCAAGTTCCCATGGTTTTAGTTTCATTAGATGCAGAAAAGGCCTTCAATAGAGTTCACTGGGATTTCCTCTGGGCTACTCTTAAAGAAAATGGGTTTCCCGGACATCTTTATCCAGTGGATTCGGAGGGTATATAAGTCCCCTACTGCCAGAATTTAGCTCAATTTGGTAAGGTGGCTAACTATAAGCTAAATTTATCCAAGTCAGTCATTTTTCCGCTAAATGTTAATACACCTCGTGTCAACTTTACGCAGTTTGGTATGAAGTGGTCCCCCTCTTCATTCAAGTATTTAGGTATACACCTTACTAGAGACCCTGAGGCCTTCAGGAAACTTAATTTAGATGACCTACTCTCAAAGATTCAGCAAGACTTCCAGAGATGGTCCGCTCTCCCTTTATCATTATGGGGTCGTATAAGTATTATTAAGATGAATGTGCTTCCTAGAGTTTTCTACCCCACTAAATCTACTAAACATTTATCTCCCCATGTCCTACTTCCAGCAGTTCCATGCCATAATTACTCATTTTATTTGGCAGGGCAAACATCCCAGGCGAGCCTTCTCCAAACTTAATTTATCTAAGGAAAGAGGCGGTCTTAGTCTCCCTAATTTTATGTTATATTATTGGACAAGTCATTTGTCTGAGATGGGGAGGTGGTACAACACAAGTTCTGAGGCATATTTGCCAGTAGCGTTACAGTTGGAAAGGAGGATGTTGGATATAAGCTTCAGTTACCCAGGGTTTTCTACTATTCTACTTCAGCCCTACCTCCTCACCTACAAAGCAGTATCATAGGGGTTTCTATTAAGGTGTTGAATCAGTGTTGGAATTTCCTTAATATCTCAGTTAAAAAAGATATGGCTCAGCCTCTTGTCTTAAACTCCAATATTAGAATTGATGGTTTCCCATTCCCCCAGACTGGCTCCCTCAGTTACAAGATTGTTGTGTAGAAAGCCTCTTTTCTCAGGAATCTCTTCTTTCTTCAACAGAGATCATGAACAAGCTCAATATGCCTAGGAAACTTATATTCAAAGTTTACCAACTGAGACACCTCATTGTTTCCTTTTTTGGCCCCATATTTACTTCCTCCCAGGTCAGACCTATCCTAAAACAAATACAAGACTATGCGAATAACCCCCATAGCATATCTAAGATATACTCCTACCTACTGGAGGTCAAATATCAAAATTCTCTTAAAGGATCTAAGATCTGGGACACTCTTCTGCCAGACTCTCCCACAACTTGGGGCCAGATATGGAGAGACATGCATAAATACCTCACCCAAGATAGACATAGGCTCACTCAGTACCACATTCTAAACAATCTATATTATACACCGGTTAAATTGGCCAGAATGGGTAGAATGCGGTCGAACACCTGTACAAGGTGCGGTATTGCTGAAGGCAACCTTGCACATATTCTTTGGCACTGTGAGAAAGTAGCTCCTTTATGGTTCTCAATCCAATCCAAGTTGGATCCCCTTTTGGGACTAAGTGATTTGTTTACTATAGAAGTATGCATTCTGGGTCAGTTCACTAATATTCAGGTTCTGGAACGTAGAATCCATATGGCTTTAATCTCTATAACAGTTAAAAGACTGGTCTTTAGACACTGGATGGACCAATTAGTCATATCGTATGAGGAATGGATCAAAGAAATGTCCCTTTATTTTAGGACTGAGAAGCTAACAGCAAGTACTTGGAACTGTTTGACATCCTTCAGTAGGAAATGGGGCAAACTGTACACTCTTTATTTGCACTAAGTCTCACAAGGGAACGCCTCTGATTATCTGAGCTGCAACAAGTTTATTTTGATGCTGGTTACTGTATATTGGCTAGTTCTTGGTATATTTTGGATCAGATTGTTCTCAATAAGGCACATCTGGGGGGGTGGGAGAAGGGATTTAAGATGGGGGTTTGGGGTAAAAGGGGGAAGGGGCGTGGGCTTGATGCTGTTTCAGTTTGTAGATGCATGATACATGCCAATTGTAACTTTGAAAATAGACAGGATTCTGTCAGTAACCCATGTCCTCAGTGTTTAATGTGGATGTTTTCTTTAAATTCCAATAAAGAGTTTGAATATCAAAAAACTGTCTCTCCAAGATTCAAGACTGAATGAGTGCCAGCTGGCTGAGGCTGAATCCAGATAAGACTGAGGTGTTGGAGGTGGACCCAGATCGTTGGGCGGTGGGCATGTTGGCTTGACAGCCATCTGGGCTTTGGCTTGGGGATGCTCAGCTGACTACTTCACATCAGGTGCATCAGGTACACAACCTGGGCATTATTTTTGACAATGAGCTCACTCTGAAATCTCAGGCATTGGCTGTTGTGAAGACTTCATTTTTCACCTGAGGAATATCACCCGAGTGAAGCCTCTGGTTCCTACTGATGATCTTTGTACCTTGTTCCACACCTTTGTGACCACCCACCTTGACTACTGCAATGCCCTGTACCTAGGGCTACCGGGGGTTGATATCTGCCACTTGCAGCTGGTACAGAATGCGGTGGTCAGGCTTGTGGCTGGTACTTCTAGGACCAGTCACATTATACCTGTGCTCTGTGGACTGCACTAGCTGCTTGTACAGTGGTGGATCACCTTCAAGGTCAGTTTGCCTGACCTATAAAGACCTACATGAACAAGGACCCCACTACCTGAAAGATCTCCTTTGTCCCTACTGCCCCTCCCAACCACTTTGATCCACTAACGAGGGATTGCTAGAGATTTCCAGGGTGCATTTGAAGACATCTGAGGCTCGATCCTTTGCTTATGCAGCCCCTACCCTGTGGAATTCTCTACCTTGTCGGGTGAGGAAGTGCTTGACTGTCCAAAGCTTTAAGTCAGCCCTCAAGACTCTTTTATTTCATCTAGCTTTCCTTGACAGTGTCAGCTCATAGAATTTAGCATTTAATGCTATGCCGCTGTTGATAATTACATTAACTGGAATATCTGTTTTTATTTTTGATTTTATGAAATGTTTGAAAATGTGTCACTTATTTATATGTGTGTTTTAGATTTTATGTTCAGCGCCTTGATCTTTTGGAAAGGCACTTCATAAATAAAGTTTATTATTATATAGTATTATTATTATTATTAAGACAGTGGGAAGCTTCAAACATGCATGGGATAGGCACATGGGTAGAATAAATAGTGGGAAGGGAGGAGGGAGAAATACCTGTGACCAAGCAATCCAAAGTGTAGTCATTGGCAGGGAAAATAGGGCAACTAGATGGGCCTTTTCTGCCAACACATTCCTTGTTTCTATGTTTCTATGAATGAGGGTCAGAGGTTCTTACCTCCCATGGATCTCAGCAGAGGTGCTGGCTTTTCGCAATGTGTTTGATCTTGCCTGCAGGACCTACAAGTCTACTGGATTGCCTTCTAACCTTACAAATTACTGAGCCCTGCATAATGCCTGTACTACAGCTACTAGGCTTGCAAAGTCTGAACACTTCGCATCCACAGTCCAGAACAACCTTAATCACTTTTCCAAGTTCCAGAAGGTAATCCAAGCCCATTTATCTACTCCATCCCAGTCCCCTCTGCATGTTCTCAAGGTGGGTGACTCCCATCTCTGACCCCTCTGAAGTTGCCTCCTCTTTCAGTTCCTTTTTCACCACCAGTGCCCAGCCCCTCCTCTCTTCCTCCTCCTCCTCACTCTTCCTCTCTACTCCTTGTAGGAGACCTGATGGTTTTAACCCCAAACACCTGAATCTCTCTGGTCATGCAAGTGCCATCACCTACCTCCCCAACTTATCCTTTTCCTTATCTTAGGTCCGTAACACATGGAAACTGGCTGCTGCCATTCCTCTTTTGAAAGGGAGCTGCCCCTCTTTCCCTGGAAACTACCATCCTATCTCTATGCTCCCCTTTCTGGCTGAAACTCCTGAAACACCTTGCTCTCTCAAAGTTCTCCCCTTTTCTTGACTCAGCCTCATTCTTCACTCCTTTCCAGCTAGGCTTTAAAAAGTCCCACTCCACCTCTACCTCTCTTCTCCAGCTCACTGATACTGTCCTCTCTAGTATGGATCAGGGCCTAGTTACCGCCACCATCTGTGTCGACTTGGCCAAAGCTTCAGACACTGCTGCCCACCCCATTCTCCTAGACAAGTTTAAAGGAAAACTACATCCTCATATCTTGTAAATGTTAGTTTCATTGTCAACAGACAACTCTTTTCCAGTAGTTGATGGAGATATATGTGTTTGCTTTAGTTTGTTTTCACTGTTCATGCTAGTCCCTTGTAGCTATCCTGTGGGTTTCCACTTTATAGTTATTGAAATCTCATTGTCCATGAGAGCTGCATTAATATATGAGACCATGATGTCACTTCACTCATTTACACCATGTATCTGTATGCTGAAAGTAAATGTGTCCTGAAAAAACCCTCTGGAAACATACAAACTTGAAAGCAGTTTAGAGGATAACACCCTTTATTACAATGCAGACAGTTTGCAAAGCTAAAGAAAGTAAAGATGGTATTTCACACTTTGCTGTAACTTGTTTTGTTGAAATCTAATTACACAGATAGACATACTGTGGAGTTAAAAGGCTGCTGACATATCATGTACTCATATGGTAATGCAGCTCTCAGGGACAATGAGATTTCAACAGCCAGACAATGGAGACAACCAGGATAGTTACAGGGACTCATATGAACAGCAAAAATAAACTAAAGCAAGCGCATATAGAATCATAGAATGACAGTACCAAAAAAACTGGTTCTCACACTGAAGTGAACCAGAACACATACAGGACTCAGTCCTTTATTAAAATGTTCAGTGCTGACAGTGCCTCTGTCAAACCAACACAGCAAACAAGTCTCAGTGTTTCACGCAGATGCACTGCACTTTATCAAGAGATAAGTTACTAACAGCAAACACTACACTAAATAGTAAATCACTGATTTAATACACCTGTGAACAATTAATCACATAACATGAATTTAGACAACTCAGTGAGTAATATTCACTATAAATAACATATAATACTATAGTTTTATTATACAGATCATTATTTAAAGTAATATTTTAATATTTTTAGTATTGCTATTATTTATCAGTTTGTATACACAATACATATAACACAATTGCATTAAAATTGGCTAAAGTAATAAGCTATCTTGTAACTGCTGACATTACAGTTGTAAATCTTTACTCACAAATGTGAGAGCAATTCAATGTTATCATTTAACCCTGGTTAACATGTGGCTTGCAGCTTAAAAATCCAGACATTTTCTCTGCAGGCAAGTTTATTATCAATGTTGCCCCTCCCCCCGAGGGCCAATTGTAACCCTCTCAATACCAATAAAGCTCCACTCATGTTGTCTCTTATCCTGTGTAAAATAAATGTGGTAAACTGTGGCATATTCCAAATTATTATTTGCGATTGCTCGTATATGTTCACCAACCCTTTCTTTTAATTTACATTTTGTTCTTCCAACTTAATACACGTCACATTTACATGTGGCCAAGTAAACAAAATAAGTAGTATCACAATTTATAAATGAATAAATATGCAGCACTTTTCCATCAATAGGGTCTGAAAATGTTTTTGCCACTGTTATGCAGCTGCAATATTTACACCTCTTACATCTGAAACAACCGAATGGTAATGGGGTAGCCAATTTGTTGTGTTAACATTTTTAATTATTTTTCCTGCAGGGTTAATATTCAGATGTTCACTTAAACCTGTTTCTAAATCAGTCAAGGATTCACCCTGTGCATTTTCAACTACAGCATACCCAGTATCAAAGACAAGAGGCTCTAGTGGGAGTCGAGCATCCAATGTAGTTTTCGGTTGGTAACTCGCAGTCAGTTTATCACCAAGATTTTGGACTCTTCTATATCCCATATGAGGGGGATTCATAACATAATAAGTTAACTTTTCCACTGTTTGCAAGATTGGCCAATGTTTTTAAACTATTTTTTGAATCTCTGCTGAATCAACACCATATATAGTTACAAAGTTTAACCTTGTGTGTTCCTGATTCTTCCTTGCTACATCTTTATTTTTCTCAGAGAGCAAAATATCTCTAGAAACTTGCCACACTTGGTTTTTAATATTGGACAACTCATTCTGTTTATATCCCCTTGTTACAACCCTATTTTCCAGGTCTCCTGCCCATTTGTCATTTTGTGCTAATTCAGTACAATTACGTCTCACATGGATAAGCTAGCCCTTTGGAATTGCCTTTACCGTGTGCCTAGGGTGGCAGGAACTAGCTGGCAAAACAATGTTTTTATCTGTACTATTGTGATAAAGTGTGGTAACCAAGCCATTATGTCTGTCCTTTGAAACAGTAATGTCCAAAAAGGCAATTTTCTGCATGTCAGTTTTTACTGTAAATCTTAAATTGGGATTAGTACTCTCCATATATTTAACAAATGCATTTAGCTCTGATTCTGTGTCCTACCAAATCAAAAAACAATCGTCAATAAATCATTTATAGATTGCTATGGAATCATAATCAGAATCATATATATGGGCTTCCTCCCACATTCCCATATATAAATTTGCATAATTGGGGGCAAACATAGCCCCCATTGTTGTCCCATTTATCTGCAAGAAAAAATTGCCCTGAAGCATGAATGCATTAAATTCTAGAACAAATGTTGCAAACTGCAACAAAAACTCAGTCGGTGGCTGCTGAACTGTTCTTTTATTAAGATAATATTCCAAGGCTTGCAACCCACCCTTGTATGGAATATTAGTGTAAAGGGCCTCCACGTTGAGAGTGACAAGACAGTCAGTATGCTCGATGTGTAGGTCCGCAATAATATTCAAAATATGTTTGGTATCTGTGATATGGGACTGCAAGTCAGGAATAAAATCTTTAATGTAGTAATCAGCAAATTGACGTAAAGGTTCAGTAATTGAGCCTAGTCCTGCCACAGTATGACATCCAGGAGGGTTAATCAAGCTCTTGTGTATTTTAGGAAGCAGGTAAATTGAGGGGCGTATGAGGTACTGAATTGTGAGAAATTCAAAAGTCTCTTTGTCTACAATTCTTTCCAAAAAAGCTGTACGTAGAAATCCATCTATTTTGTTTTTAAACATTAAGGTTGGATCACTGTGCAGTGGTTTATAGACTTTTACATCAGATAATTGTCGTTCAACTTCAGTCACATAAACATCAGTATTTAACACCACCACACAACCTCCGTTATCTGCCTGCTTGATGGTTATGTCTCTATTATTTTGCAATTTGTTAAGGGCTTCTGTCTCTGCCCTGGTCATATCAACATAAGTTGGTCTTTTCCGATCATTAATGAATTTACGGAAATCAGATTCACAAGCCTTATAAAAGACCTATACTGTTGAATTTTGTGGTGGCATAAATCTAGATTTTGCTCTGAAATGCCCTTCAGCATCTAAATAGGATGCTATAGGATCAACATTAACACTAGCATCACTTGCAATGCTAGTTTCCATATTCCTAGAAGAAAAGCATTTAAAATTTAAATTATGCACAAATTTATTCAAATCTATGAAAAAATCAAAAGCATTACATGTATTAGTCGGCACAAACTTAAGTTCCTTAATTAACACTGTGAGTTCTGTCTCGGTAAGTACATAATTGGACAAGTTAACAACATTATTTTCATTTTCATTCACAGACATACCTAATAAAATCCCCTCCTGCCTCGTCTTCTTGGGCGGTACTGTCCCCTCCTGTTCCTCTGATTCCCTGAGTTCCAACCTCATCCTTGGGTCTGATAAATCCGTTAACCTCTTTGTTCATTTACCTCTTCTACCCCATCTTGTATGTTTGGTAGTCCTTGGAAGGCCACTCTCGGGCTGCATTGTAAGGGTAGCTGATCTTATCTGTGTCAATCTTCACCATTCATCATTACTTGGGTAGCTCACCGGAGCTAGGACCCCCTGGGAGACTTTTTTTTCTATGGGAGGAGTCGACGCCGGGCTGGCGCTGCCCTCGAGACCAGCGTTCTATGTGGTGTTCAAGGGTTGGCAGTTAGCCATTGTCGACTCTGCCCCAGCACCAGTTCTTTCTCTCCCACCGTCAAGTTTGGATCCTGCGTGTGAGACCAAGAAATTTTGCGGCCTAGTCCATCATGTTGTCTTGCTGTTGTATTGCCTCAGTTCTGACCGTCTGCTCAACGTCGCTTCTTCAACTCCAGTAAGATCTTTTCTTTTTGTCTAAAGCCATGTCAAGTACTGTGTTTTATTTTGGTTTTCATCCGGTCATGTCTCATCCAGGGGGCAAGAAGGCATCGAAAGCGGGGTAGTTCCCCATGCATCGGTGCCCCTGCGGCTGCCTTTACTCTGTTACAGACCAGCATGACTGTTGCCTCTCCTACCTTGGCCCCAGTCATGATATAGATAACTGCAATATCTGCTTCTCCATGGACCACCGTGTCTTTTGAGATTCGCACGTGGAAAGTCGGACGTGTGCCGCCGACTTTTGGAGGATGGATTTGCAGTTGACAGGCCAAAGTCAGGACTCTTGGCCCTTCCTCCAGGTCCCCTTCCGGTCCTATACGGCCCACAGAGGAGGGAACCTCCACCTCGTCTAGCCTTGCCATGGTGGGGTTTTCTTCCACAGTGCAGGAAGCCCAGGCTGACCCTCTTGGGGGTCAGTCGGGAAGCACCGTCCTGGCAGTCGCTACTTTGGTAGTGAAGGCTCCCTCTGTGTTGTGCTCTGGGTCCCTCAGGACCGGATCAGCACCATCCTTGGTGCCGTCCTCCAGTGTCATTTTTGGTTCCGGCACCATTTGCGGCACAGTTGGCTTGGAGGGCGATGCTGCGGTCGGTGTCCAGCTTGTCCTCAGTGCCACCATTGCCCCTGATTCTGCTCACAGTGTCGGGGCTTCTGGTGGCATCGTGGTTAGTGGTTTGGAGTCTTCTGGTCCTGGTTCTAGTCTTGGCACCAATGGCGATGCCGAGTTGGGAGCTGGCACCGTCTCTGCCCCCGGTGTTGCCTGTGGTGCCGGGGATGGAGTCGGTGCCATGGTCGGCATCAATCCTGCCTTCAGCACCGCTCACAGCCCTGGAGTTGTATGCAGTGCTTGGCCCGGCACCGGGTCTGCCTTCGGTGTCACTCGCAGCACCGGGGTGGATGTCAGCGCCAGGCATGATGCTGCTCCGGATTCGATTCTCGGCAGTGCCGGGGACCAGTGTGGAGCCGTGTTCGGAGTCTCGCCTGACTCCAGTGCAGTTCGCAATGCCAAGGATGGTGTCAGCACTGGTCATTGAACTGTTGTGTCCTCGGCTGCTGTTGAGGGTTTTGAGTCTCAGGGTGCCTGATCTCGAGGCACGGGAACTGGAGGGACCTGTGGGGTGGTCTGGCATTGGACCTCAGAGTCTACCTCCTTGGAGGTGGATTCTGGGTCTGATCCAGACTGGCTTCCAGATTCCTCTGGACCTTTGGATCCTTCTGTCTCCAGCACCTCAGCTCCCACTCTCCCAACTCCTGCAGTTCAGCTTTCACCGGTAGATCTCAGGGTCAGGGGGTCTGACCAGCCAGCGGTGGTCCCTGTGGCTGCTGCTGAGTGGCCTGAGGTCACTGGAGAGGCTGTTGCTTCAACTGAGGTTCCCACCTCCTTGATGTGTTTGGAAAGTCCAAGTTTGGGGGCTGCCCGGGGCACATCAGGAGGGGGAGGGTACGGTTCCCTGGGTGGACTCCTCAGAGTCTACTCAGGGATGCCAGTTGCCTAGGTTAATGGCAAAGAGGACGAGGTCCCTCTCTCACTCTGAAGGGTTGAGAGGTAGAGGTGTGGTGCAGCGAGCTCTTTCTGGGTCCAGGCCGGATCCTGGAAGGAACCGCAGTGCAGACCCTCACCTTCCCCTGACAGAGCCCGGCAGGGGGACTTCTACTTCTGATGTCAGGGGCCGTCCTTCTGGAATCTCACAGTCCCGGTCACCTCATGGGGGGATTTCTTCCTTGGGGCACAGCTCTGACCATTCCAACCCGGTTAAATAGCTGTTGGCTGCAGCGGCTTTGGGTTCCCCCTCCCTGTGAAGGGTTTCCTGTTGGCCATCCTGCCCCAACAGAGACTGTTCTCCTGTTGCCAGGAGCCCGCCCTCTGAACCTCTGTCTCCACCTCCAGTAGTCCCAGGTATTCCAGGCCCTCGGGGTCCTCTTATTTGGGAGCAATTCAGAGGATTGTCTGCATTCTTTCCCACCTACTTCCATGCCCAGGACCAGCAGGTTTTTCACCATGATCCCATGCAGCTGACCCCTGAACTGGGGAGCTCATCTTCCTCCTCTTCTCCCTCTACTGAGGGAGAGGAACCATCGGTCCACATATCCCCTGCATCTGATCTGTCATCCTATCAGTGCTTCCTGGTGAGGATGTTGGATGAGCTCCACCTGACCCCCTACCTATAAGCAATCTTGAGCATGTGACGCATGCCTTTTTGAGTGAATTCAGTGTGGCCCACTTAGAAACATAGAAACATAGAATTTGACGGCAGATAAGGACCGCTTGGCCCACCCAGTCTGCCCATTTCCCTACCTGATGGATCAGCTGCAGATCCTAATTAACCAGCAGCCTATTTCTTCCTACCCCCACCCCCTAGAATTGCCTTATGACTGTCCCATGCATGCTTGAATTCCACCACTGTTTTTGACTCCACAACCTCCTCTGGAAGGCTGTTCCATACATCCACAACCCTCTCTGTGAAAAAATACTTCCTTAAATTACCTCTGAGCCCCCCTCTATCTTCAAATTGTACCCTTTTGTTCTTGCACACCTCTTTTTTTGAAAGATGCTACCTCTTGGACTTTGTTGATTCCCTTGAGGTACTTGAAAGTTTCTATCATGTCCCCTCTCCCTCCTTTCCTCGAGGCTATACATATTAAGCTCCTTAAGTCTCTCTTCATATGTCTTCCGGTGCAGACCCTGCACCATTTAGTTGCCCTCACTCTGGACAGCTTCCATCCTGTCTATGTCTTTCGCAATTGGGTCTCCCAGAACTGCAGTACTCCAGATGTGGTCTCACCAGCTGTCTGTACAGAGGATAATAACTTCTTGTTTTCTACTGGTGATGCCTCCCTATGCATCCCAGTATCTCCCCAGCCTCCTTGCTGCCCTCTCACATTGCTTGCCCACCTTTAGGTCATCTGATATGACTCACCGCCAGGTCCCTTTCCATTTTTGTTGTTGTTAGTATCTCACCCCCATTGTGTACTCTTCCCCTGGGTTTTTGTTTCCCAGGTGCATTACCTTGCACTTCTTAGCATTGAATCTAAGCTGCCATACATTTGACCATTCCTCTAACCTTGCCAAGTCCCTTCTCATCCTTTCCACCCCACCTTGTGCATCAACTCTGTTGCAGATCTTTGTGTCATCTGCAAAGAGACATATTTTTCCTTCCAGTCCCTCTGCAATGTTGCTTATAAAGACATTGAAGAGGACCGGTCCTAATACTGAACCCTGCGGTACCCCACTGCTAACCCCCCTTTTTCAGAGTGGACTCCATTTACTATTACTCTCTGTGTCCTATTCTCCAGCCAATTCTTTACCCAGGCTGTCATCTTGGGACCCACTCTCAGGCTGGCTAACTTGTATATTAATCTTTTGTGTGGGACTGTGTCAAATGCCTTGCTAAAGTCTAGGTAAGCCATGTCCACAGCCCCTCCCTGATCAACTACTTTGGTGACCCAGTCAAAGAAATCTATCAGATTTGTCTGGCATGACCTTCCCGCTCTGAATCCATGCTGCCTTGGGTCCTGTGCCCCTCTGGCCTCTACATACGCAACAATTCTTTCCTTCAGAAGTGATTCCATCATTTTCCCTACCACTGAGGTTAAACTAACAGGTCTTTAGTTTCCTGCTTCTGCCTTGCTCCCACTTTTGTGAAGGGGAATCACATCTGCCCTCCTCCAGTCCTCAGGTACCACCCATCCTCCCATGATTTGTTAAAGAGGGTAGTCAGTGGTGTCACTAGTTCTATCCTTAGTTCTTTTAGAATTCTGGGATGAATCCCATCAGGCCCCATTGCTTTGTCCACCTTCAGTTTTAAGAGCTCTTTCAGAACTCTTTCTTCTGTAAATGGGCTGGTATCAACTTCTGTATCCAGAGTGTTTCTACTGTTTGTTTTAGGTATCTCCCTCTTCCTTTGTAAATACTGAGCAAAATATTTGTTTAGTATCTCTGCCTTTTCACAGTCACCCTCTGCCCACCCTCCCTCCCTTTATTAAGCCTCACTATCCTTCCCTTGGTATTCCTTTGCTCCTGATGTACCTATAAAGGTTTTATCCCCTTCTTAACTGAGTTGGCTTTCTTTTCCTCGGTTTGGGCCTTTGCTGTTCTGATTGCCTTTCAGCTTCCTTTTGCTTTAACTGATACAGTTCTCTGTCCTGTTCCTTCTGTGATTCCTTGTACTTCCTGAATGCTTTTTTTCTCTTGAACCTTCACTGCCACTTCCTTTGAGAACCATAGTGGTTTCTTGCCTCATTTCGTTTTGTTTATTTGCTTTACACAAAGGCTTGTTACCTCTGTGATGGCAGTTTTTATTATTCCCCATTGTTCTTCCACCTCTCCTTCCTGCCCATTTGCTAGTGCATTCCTTAGGCACTCACCCATTTTGGCAAAGTCAGCCCTCCTAAAATCCAGTACCTTTGTCTTTGTACGGCTTGACTCTATTGCTGTGGCTCCCACCTGGCTGATTCCTTTTCAGGAAGCATTGCATCGGCTCTGGCTTCATCCCCTCTCCACTGTTCCAGCCCCAAGGGACCTAAGCCAGTGGTATTTCACTCCCCCGGGGTATCCAGGTTCTCTGACTCACCCCCCCCTTTGGTTTGACCTCCCTGGATATTCCTTCAGGGCCTCGCACCCAGTACTGTGACTGCCCCTCAGATTCAGACTCTGTGGACTTCAATTTCTGGGGGAGACGAGTATTTTACTCAGCATGGATCTCCCTTTCAATTGCTGCACATCAGGCCCACTTTGCAGCCTATGACAGGTTCTTGTGGTCCAGGCTAGGACAGCTCCTAGCTTCGATGCCTGATTCGGAGGAAACCAGGCAAGCCATCGCCCTCTCTGCGTGGGGTCTGGAGCTAGCAGGGCACCAAGCAAGGGCATCTTATGATGCCAATGAGGTAGCTTCCAGAGAGGTAGGGACAGTGATCTGCCTTCGGTGGATGACATGGCTTCGCCTATCCCGGTTGTCACCCCTGGCCCAGCATAGGGTGATTTACTCTGCCTGCTGGAGAACCCATCTAGTCTTCCGTTGAATGAGACAGTGACTTTCGGGGTGCCTTCCTTCCCCCATGGGGGGATCCCATCTCACCCGGACCAGTCTCAGGCCTCCCCAGGCCTGTAAGGGTTCTCCCCTTCAGTGCCTCACCCACTGGAGGCTAAGGGACCTGGTCCAATAGGGTGTTCTGGGTACCCCCCTTTTTGGGGGGGCTCGGTACTCACCCGAGTAGTGATGAATGGTGAAGATTGACACAGATAAGATATGAAAATGATGTACCTACCATAATTGTTGATCTTTCTGTGCACCTTCACCATTCATCACTAAATCCCACCCACTTTCCCCCGGGGCCTCAATCTCTGGACTCCTCCACTCTCCCCATGTGTCTTTTCCCTACCTCTCCTCTTCCTGATATGTAGACTGGAGGGAGTTGTGAGGACACACAGGGGGTATGCCTCTGTTTTCTGAGTTTGGAGGAACCCCTCCATCCTTTTCCCTCTAGAAGGGTTGTGGAGTGTGAAGAGGGTCATGTTCTTTCCCCCTTTATATATTTAAGAGTTTTTCTTTAGTGACCTCAATTTGAGGCCGCCTTGTAATTCTGAAACCTCTAGTTGGTTAAAAAAAAAAATTTAATTTGGTGAGAGAAGGAGGAAGGGTTGGGACACAGCCTCAGCCTGCACTATGTCCATGTGGTCTTCTGACCCTCGCTGCAGGTTTTTGTCATGTAGCCAACTTTCATAGACCAGGTATGGACCTTATACTTAAAAAAAAAATAATACGTGGTGCACCTCCTTTCTGAGGTTGTGTTGCTCCACCTTCCCCCTTCCTCCCTTACTTCTTTTCCTTTGCTTTCTTATCCTTCTTCTCCTTCCATAGATTGGGGCCCCTCTTCTCTCCCAAATTTCCTTTCTAAGTTTCCTCCTCTGTCACCTCAATCATTTATTTCTCCTTTTAGTTCATTCTTGTTTTCCTTTTATCTATCCCTTAGGCTCTTTTGCCTCATCCCACCCTCCCTTCCATACACTCCATGGCATGTCAGAACTGGGGCTAGGGCGGAGTTGACAACGGCTGACTGCCAACCCTCAAGCACCACATAGAATGCTGGTCTCGAGGGCGTCGCCAGCCCAGCATCGACTCCTCCCATAGAAAAAAAAAAGTCTCCCGAGGGGTCCTAGCTCCAGTGAGCTACCCAAGTAGTGATGAATGGTGAAGATACACAGAAAGATCAACAATTACGGTAGGTACGTAATTTTCATTTCCTGCATTTTTACCCCTACTTGCTGTTGCTCCAACCCCTCCAAACTGTCTTCTAAAAAAACTGAGGAAGCTACATCAGACACACTGTCTGTTAATGAATGTTCTAAATTAGCATCATTTTTATTCTTCAGAATTGATTTTGGTTGATTCTTCCAATTAAAGACACAATTACTGGCATAGACTCTCTCATCTCGCTTAAACTTCTTTTCATTTTATGCTCTCAGTTTTTTATCTAGTTTCTCAACCGCTTTATAAAGATCTTGCTTATATCTTTCATAGTCTGTCGACTCAGAAACTATTAAATCTTTGTTCTTTGCACTTTATTAATTCAATCAGCTCATTCTGCTCTTCAATTAACTCCTTAACAATCAATTCAATCAGTCTAAGTGAACATGAATGGATCTCATCCAACCAAGGGTCAAAAACACATTTCTGGTTCATACCGAAAGATGGAAATTTCAGAATTCTTAGTCCTCTTGGGACCCTTTTGACCTCTAGGTACCGTTTCATTGTGATTTGAGTCCAAATCAATCTTTGAATTTGTAAAGCCACCTTATGATACTCATAATATGCTGTTGAAATGTCCAGAGCTTGTGCTTGTTCACCTGGACTTTTAGCACTAGAGCCATCACTGGTCATCTGAGTTATGTTTAAAACAGGTTTAAAGAACAGTGTCCAAAACTAAAACATTTGTACCTGTACTGGTAGGCAGAACCCGAGAGTTCACCTCACCTGGTGTAATAACTGGGTCGGTAGGAGGCACCATCATGCTGTAAGGGATCCTTGTTAGGATATCCAATTCCGTTTTACTGGAGCCGTTACTCACAATTCTAATCATTGCAACAACGGAGTCGCTCACAGTTCATGGTGCCTCCTGGTAAATGTAGCAAGACAGAACCAAAAGACCTGGTCACACACTCACGCTGAAGTGAACCAGAACACACACAGGATTCAGTCCTTTATTAAAATTTTCAGCACTCACAGTGCCTCCACCAAACCAACACAGCAAACATGCCTCAACGTTTCACGCATCAAGTGATGTTAGCGTTAATGTTGATCCTATAGCATCACAGTCAGATGTTGAAGGGCATTTCAGAGCAAAACCTAGATTCATGCCACCACAAAATTCAACAGTACAGGTCTTTTATAAGGCATGTGAGTCTGATTTCCATAAATTCATTAATGATCGGAAAAGACCAACTTATGTTAATATGACCAGGGCTGAGATGGAAGCCCTTCACAAATTGCAAAATAATAGAGACATAAACATCAAGCAGGCAGATAGGGGAGGCTGTGTGGTGGTGTTAAACACTGATGATTATGTGACTGAAGTTGAACAGCAATTATCTGACGTAATAGTCTATAAACCGCTGCACAGTGATCCAACCTTAATGTATAAAAACAAAACAGATGGATTTCTACGTACAGCTTTTTTGGAAAGAATTAAAGACAAAGACAGTTTTGAATTTCTCACAGTTCAGTGCCCCATACGCCCCTCGATTTACCTGCTTCCTAAAATACACAAGAGCTTGACTAACCCTCATGGATGTCCTATTGTGGCAGGAATAGGCTCAATTACTTGAACCTTTAAGTCAATTTGTTGATTACTACATTAAAGATTTTATTCCTAACTTGCAGTCCCATATCAGAGAATATTACTGCAGACCTACACATCGAGCATACTGACCGTCTTGTAACTCTTGACGTGGAGACCCTTTACACTAATATTCCGCACAAGGGTGGGTTGCAAGCCTTGGAATATTATCTTAATAAAAGAATAGTTCAGCAGCCACCGACTGAGTTTTCGTTGCAGCTTGCAACATTTGTTCTAGAATTTAATGCATTCATGCTGCAGGACAATTTTTTCTTGTAGATAAATGGGACAACAATGGGGGCTATGTCTGCCCCCAATTATGCAAATTTATATATGGGAATGTGGGAGGAAGCCCATATATATGATTCTGATAAAAATTCCTTTTATGGTTCCATAGCAATCTATAAAAGATTTATTGATGATTGTTTTCTGATTTGGTAGGGCACAGAATCAGAGCTAAATGCATTTGTTAAATATATGGAGAGTACTAATCCCAATTTAAAATTTGCAGTAAAAACTGACATGCAGGAAATTGCCTTTTTGGACATTACTATTTCAAAGGACAGACATAATGGCGTGGTTACCACACTTTATCTCAAAAGTACAGATAAAAACATTGTTTTGCCAGCTAGTTCCTGCCATCCTAGGCACACTGTAAAGGCAATTCCAAAGGGCCAGTTTATCTGTGTGAGATGTAATTGTACTGAATTAGCACAATATGACAAATGGGCAGCAGACCTGGAAAATGGGTTTGTAATAAGGGGATATAAACAGAATGAGTTGTCCGATATTAAAAACCAATTGTGGAAAGTTCCTAGAGATATTTTGTTCTCTGAGAAAAATAAAGATGTAGCAAGGAAGAATCAGGAACACACAAGGTTAAACTTTGTAACTACATATGGTGATGATTCAGCAGAGATTGAAAAAATAGTTTAAAAACATTGGCCAATCTTGCAAACAGAGGAAAAGTTAACTTATTATGTTATGAATCCCTCTTGTATGGTATATAGAAGAGCCCAAAACTGTGGTGATAAATTGACTGCGAGTTACCAACCGAAAACTACATTGGATGCTCGACTCCCACCAGAGCCGCTTGTTTTTGATACTGGGTATGCTTTAGTTGAAAATACACAGGGTGAATCCTTGACTGTTTTAGAAATGGGTTTAAGTGAACATCTGAATATTAAACCTGCAGGAAAAATAATTAAAAATGTTAACACTAAAAATTGGCTACCCCCATTACCATTCGGTTGTTTCAGATGTAAGAGGTGTAAATATTGGAGCTGCATAACAGTGTCAAAAACATTTTCAAACCCTATTGATGGAAAAGTTCTGCATATTTATTCATTTATAAATGGCAATACCATTTATGCTGTTTATTTGGCCACATGTAAATGTGGCGTGTATTACGTTGGAAGAACAAAACGCAAATTAAAAGAAAGGGTTGGTGAACATATGCAAGCAATCGCTAATAATAATTTGAAATATGCCACAGCTTACCACATTTATTTTGCAATGGATAAGAGACAACATGAGTGGAGCTTTATTGGTATTGACAGGGTTACAATTGGCCCTCGGGGGGGGGGGGCAACATTGATAATAAAGTTGCCTGTAAAGAAGATTTCTGGATTTTTAAGCTGCAAGCCACATGTTATCCAGGGTTAAATGATAAAATTGAATTGCTCTCACAAATGTAAGTAAAGGTTTACAATTGTAGTGTCAGCAGTTACAAGATAGCTTATTACTTTAGCTAATTTTAATGTAATTGTATTATATGTATTGTGTACACAAACTGATAAATACTAGCAAATATTAAAATATTACTTTAAATGATCTGTATAATAAAAATATAGTATTGTATGTTATTTATAGTGAATTTTGCTCACTGAGTTGTCTAAATTGATGTTATGTGATTAATTGTTCACAGGTGTTTTAAATCAATGATTTACTATTTAGTGTGGTGTTTGCTGTTAGTAACTTATCCTTTTCACAGAATTCAGAACTTGGTTTTCACCCACAGGGAGGTGTTCCCCTTCCCGAAGAATTTCCACCTGAGCCATTAATCTCTTCCTCAGAGGAGTGTATAGATGACCAGGCCCCTTTGGACAACCCTGTAGGCCCCTCACCAGATACTGTGCCTGGCCTAGAACAACCTGCAACACACTCTTATGCCTCTTTCTTTCGTTCTTCCACTTATTCGGCTAAAAGACACAATGCAGTTCGTTTTATTTATAAAGGAAGGATGGATGTTTTCCCTGATAGGAAATTTGTGGCAAAAACATTACTGAAAGATAGCCTGCAATTTACTTCTGCTGAAATGTATGCTTTAATATGTGTATCTGGAGAGAAGACTTTTGATGTTAGTTTTAAACTAAATAGTGGTTTAGAAAAATTTTGGACTAGATATCGTACAGTACGACAGACCCCTTTGTGGTCCCCTTTTGATGTTTTTCCCCTCACTAAACCAGCACACAAAACAGTTACTGTTCTTTTTAGGAATGAGAGCATTAGTGTTACAGATCTAGTTTACTGGATGAAACAGAGGTGCACGGTATTGGGGCACCCAGAGGCGATCTTTGACTCTGAGGATATTTGGACAGGGGGTTGGAGAATTAGGGTTATCCTGCACTCTACAGAAGATGGTTTACAACGTCTTCCTAACTGTATTTTTTTTGGGCAGGACAGAGGGGTTCTTTTTTATGCAGGCCAACCCAAATCTTGCTATAGATGTGGGAAATCAGGTCACATTAGTAGTGCCTGTGATCGCTTACACTGTCATCTCTGTAATTCCTTGGGTCATGTGAGTGAACATTGTAGGAATGTAGCAGTGAGTTCCTTGTGTGCTGCACTAGGGCACTCTTATGCCACTTGCCCTGAGGCAGCGCACCAACAATCAGACCCTCAGGGCTCTGAAGAACAGAGATTGTTAATTGCAATTGCACAGCGTTCCAGAGCCGCCCTCTCTACGGCTCACACTACAGCTATAGTTCCTACTCCTTTGGTTTCCCCAGGTTTGGAACTTTCTGTTGCTCAGGAATCCCCCCCCCAACTTCCCTTCCCCCTTTAGCTTCTGACTCAGAAATACCACTGCCTAACCCTCCACCCCTGGCTTCCCTTCCTTTTGATAACCAATCCATGCCCCTCCCCCAGCTTCCTCATGTAATTCCTTTTCATTCTAGAGCAACACGGAGTAAGACCTATCATACTCAGCCAGCTTTGAAAGTCCCTAAATTGGTAACTACTCCTACAACTAACCATTTTCACGCCCTTCTGCTTGCACAAGATGTATCAGATGCTGACTCTGAATCTTCCCAGTCAGGAGTAGACCCCATGGGGAAATCTGTGGATGTAGAATCGGAGGGAGTTTCACTCCTGGTTCTCCCTCCTAAATCCAGCTCCACAGTTGCTAAAAAGGGGAAGAAAAATAAGCGTAAACCACCATGACATTGTTCTTAACTAACTAAATGGTTTCTTCCTTAACTTTCTGTTCACTTAACGTGAACAGCATCAAAAATCAGTTCAGACAATCTGCTTTATTTTCCCTTTTAAAAACTTCACACTGCAACATATTCTTTTTACAGGACACATGTTTACATACTGTTGCTGAAATTGCCGGTGCTTCAAAACGATGGCATACGGGGGTCTCATATTGGTCATTGGGATCTGATAGATGTACAGGGGTTGCAATACTTTTTGAAATGGATGTAAAAGTTTTGAAATTGATAGATTTGGTTCCTGGTCGGGTATTCATTTTGGACATTGTAAACCAGGGGGCATGTTTCAGATTAATCAATGTTTATGCACCTCAGACTAAAGCAACTAGGGTGGATCTGTTCCAGCTCCTACAACCATATTTACACACCTCTTTTAATGTCATCTTAGGTGGTGATTTTAATTGTGGACTATCTAATAAAGATAAGGGTAAGGGGGTAAAAACTACTAAAGTTTTTTGTGACATGTCTTGTCTGGCCAAGGTGGTCCACACCGTAAGTTTAGTTGATGCATATGCTCATTTGCATGAGAATACTATACCTACCTTTCATAAAGGAGCCCTTGCTACCAGGACAGATTTCTTTTTCATTAATAAAAATTTATCTTTGCAGTCAGCATGGGTTACCTCGGTGGAATTCTCTGATCATTGTGCCTTGTGTATAACGGTTGGGTCTACAGCTGTATTCTCTTTTGGTAGGGGCCTCTGGAGGCTCAACTCTCAATTGCTACTGCATCAGGACATTTTACAACATCTACAATATTTTATAATGGCAAGGAAGTCTTTATATGAGATGTATGAAGTGCCCTTCTATGGTGGATGGATACTAAAACAGATGTTATCTCACTGTTGAAATTTTTTGGGAAATCTCAATGCTCAGCTGCATATTTTTCTTATTTACAACTCAGGAAGCAACTGCAGAAGTTAATGTCCATGGCCCAGACTACTAAACATGATTGTTCACCCCAAATAAAAATTCTTAAGGAAAAAATGGCACCTTTTCATAAACATCAATCAAAAGTTTTACAATTTCAATAACAATTTGGTACACATGGCAGCTTTGCCACTGTTTGTCCTTTTCTTGATAACAAGGAAAGGGTAGGGAAAAAGGTTTTTGTCAGTTTACTAGGGTGTGATGGTCAGGCAAAACTTACACAAACTGATTTAATGTCGGAAGTGACGTCATACATGGCAACACTCTTTAAAGAACAGCCTGTAGATCTGGATTCTCCTCAGGCTTATCTACGCAGTGTTGAGGTCCCAGATTGTCCTCCATCGTTATTATCTAGTTTGGTAAATCCCATTACATCACAGGAAGTTCTCATTGTCATACATTCCCTTTCATGTAAAAAAGCACCAGGTATGGATGGTCTAATTGCTGAATTTTGCAAACTAATGGGAGCCATATTGTCTCAGGAACTTGTACATGTTTATAATGATTTGTTGACACATTCTGATTGTCCTTTAGAAATGATGAGGGCAATTTTATTTTTTTTACATAAGAAAGGTGACAAGAAGCTCCTTTCATATTGGAGACCAATCAGCTTATTAAATGTTGATTTAAAAATTCTAATGAAAATTTTGAATACAAGACTTTTGACTGTATCCTCCCATTTAATTTCTTCTGCACAGTCTTGTGCAATCCCTAATAGATCCATAATTGACCAGTTACTCTTTTTATGTGAAATTTTTGATAGATCCAATACAATTGGATTACCTGGGTTTGTTTTATCTTTGGATCATAAGGGGCCCTTTGATTCTGTGAATCATGAATTTTTATGGCTTACTTTACAACATTATGGTATTCCATCCACTTTTATTTTTTGGTTACAGAAACTTTATAAGTCTGCGACGGTGTCTCCTTTGGTTAATGGGCACCTTGGGCCTATGCTTCCGGTACAGTGGGGAGTTCGGCAGGGTTGTCCAGTTAACCCGTTATTATATGTGTTTAGTATAGATCCATTATTACATACTCAGAATAAATTGATACCCTCCATTCCAGTTCCTGGAGTTTTAATACCTTTTTCAGCCCTTGCTTATGTGGATGATATTTGCATTTGCACCCCCACTGTTTCTTCCGTTCACTCAGTTGTGGACATGTGTCACTCTTTTGGCTCTCTTTCTGGTACATCTTTAAATATATCCAAATGCTTTGGCTATGCTTTGAATGGAAATATCCCTGCACAGGCACTCATATGTGACATAAATTTTACGTCAAACCCCATACGGATTCTGGGTGTATTTTTTGGTTCACCTACACCAGCTATTTATAACTGGGATATTCAATTAGAGAAGGGTAGGATTATGGTACAAAACTGGAATAAATGGCAGTTTTCCAGGCTCAAACGTATTTATTTGATACGGACATATCTGATACCTTTATTTTTATTTTTGAGTAATATTTTTCCTCCACCTAAACAAAGGGAAGCAACTTTGCTTAGCATTTTTTTTCAAGCTGTTTGGGGTAGCCATCTTAATCCCATTAAACGTAATATTCTTTACTTGCCTGTATCTCGAGGCTGTTTAAATATGATAAATCCTCTACTTTTCTTTTACTGTCAATTCCTTTTTTCTAATTTTTTACCATTATTAAAACATCTTCCTAAATTATGGACAAGTCTCTTCCTGCAGACAATAGGGTCTTGGTGTAATGAGTGGATGGTTGGCAGATTAGGGCGTCTTAGTACACTTGCCACTGTGCAACCTTATCAGCGTGAGATTTTTCTTAAATTACGACAGTGGAAAATACCCAGTGAATGGATACTCTCCAAACATAAAAAATCTTTATATCAGTCTGTTCTTAACACATATTTTTCTGAACCAATTATATTCCCAAAATGCCCAGATGAGCTGCTTTTGTCCCTTCAGGGTTTAATAACCCATAACTGTATTCCTCCTAAATTATGGGATATAACTTGGTTGTGTGGTCATGAGAGGCTTAATGTTAAGGAAAATCAATTTCATAAACAGTTACAAGACCGTAACTGTTCCCATTCTGGTTGCTTTCAAGCTTTTGAGACGATGCAGCACTTATGTTTTTTATGTCCCTATATATCCAACTTTTGGGGCTATGTTGCTACTATTTGGAAAGAACCAGTTTTTAAACATGTCAACTATAATATTTTGATTTATGGTTCCTATACTCCGGACTGGAGAAAGTGGGATACTGGTACATTACATGTTATTTTTGCTGTCTTTAAATGGTTCATTTGGCAAACCAGGTGTTTTTTTACTTTACAGCAAAAAGATCTTTCCTATACAGAACTTTTGCAGAAAATACATTCTGAATTGTTAAATATTTATAAATATGAAGCAGGAATATATAATCGTGCTCAATTAAAGCAGCAGTGCAACAAAAAAAATTATTCCAAAAAGCTAATTTTCGCTATGGTTATAAAAAACATTGACAGAACTGTTGATTTGGGTTTTCTGGTTGCTTTCTATGCTGTGTACCATACATTTGCATTTTTGTCTGGACTGTTATCCTTCTCAGATCCTCAGTATTATTTCTATGCAGAAATTAGGCAGCCATCTTTTTTCTTGAGAAATAATTACTTTAAAACGTTCATAACATTTTTAAATTACAATGAAAACTAACAATTTCACCACCAAAATAAACTGGAAGACAGCTGGCATCAAGTAGGAAGAAAAAAAGGTGGGGTCAGATTTTAACCCATTTTCGTTGCACTGCTGCTTTAAGGTTGAATTGGAGGAATTTACCTTGGGTGACTGATAATGATGTTCCTGTCACATGATTTTATAATGTACTAACTGAGTTTGGAATTGTTCTCCCTTTCTTTTCTTATTTTTCTTTCATTTCTCCATTTCTTTGTTTTTCCTCATTTTTTTTTGTGTTGTTGTTATCCATTTTCCTGCAAATATTGTGAATTAACAATGTATTTGATTTCTTTTTTTTTGAAGTTCTGTTAATAACAAATTCCCCTACTCTTTTCGATAAGTGCCATGGGATCTTTCCTATACAGAACTTTTGCAGAAAATACATTCTGAATTGTTAAATATTTATAAATATGAAGCAGGAATATATAATCGTGCTCAATTAAGGTTGAATGGAGGAGGAACATCTGGATATTGTGGCAGTCACAGAAACATGGTACACACAAAACTATGACTGGGACATAAACATACCAGGATACACTATCTACAGGAGGGACAGGGAGGGTAAAAGAGGAGGAGGAGTAGCTCTTTATATAAGGGAAGGAATCAAAGCAACAGAACAAAAGGGAAACCAGGGAGGAGAAGAAGCACTGTGGGTAAATTTGAAGACTGGCAATGGCATCACAATCTGCACAGGGGTTGTATATTTGCACAGGGGTTGTATACAGACCCCCTTCTCAGGGGAGGAAATGGACAAGGAAATAATAGAAAGAATACTTAGAATGGCAGAAAAAGGGGAGATATTGCTGATGGGTGATCTGAATATACCAGATGTTAACTGGAGTGTAGTTGCAGCAGCCACTTCAAAGAGTGGAGTTATTCTAGATGCCCTACAAGGGGCATGCCTTAGACAACTAGTATTGGAGCCCACTAGAGAGGGAGAAATCTTAGACCTGGTTCTCTCAAATGGAGATGAAGAGAGGATCACAGATGTAAAAGTGGGTAGCCATCTGGGAACTAGCGACCATCGAACAGTATGGTTCACAATAAACACAGCAATAGAGTCAAGCCATACAGAAGCAAAAGTACTGGACTTTAGGAGGGCTGACTTTGCCAAAATGGGTGAGTGCCTAAGGAATGCACTAGCAAATGGGCAGGAAGGAGAGGTGGAAGAACAATGGGGAATAATAAAAACTGCCATCATAGAGGTAACAAGCCTTTGTGTGAAGCAAATTAACAAAATGAAACAATGTAAGAAACCACTATGGTTCTCAAAGGAAGTGGCAGTGAAGGTTCAAGAGAAAAAGAAAGCATTCAGGAAGTACAAGGAATCACAGAAGGAGCAGGACAGAGAACTGTATCAGTTAAAGCAAAAAGAAGGCAGTCAGAACAGCAAAGGCCCAAACCGAGGAAAAGATAGACAACTCAGTTAAGATGGGGGATAAAACATTTTAGAGGTACATCAGGGAGTGAAGGAAGACCAAGGGAAGGCTAGTGAGGCTTAATAAAGAGGAGGCAGGGTGGGCAGAGGGTGACTGTGAAAAGGCAGAGATACTAAACAAATATTTTTGCTCAGTATTTATAAAGGAAGTGGGGGAGGTATCTAAAACAAACAGTAGAAACACTCTGGATACAGAAGTTGATACCAGCCCATTTACAGAAGAAAGGGTTCTGAAAGAACTCTTAAAACTGAAGGTGGACAAAGCAATGGGGCCTGATGGGATTCATCCCAGAATTCTAAAAGAACTAAGGGTAGAACTAGTGACGCCACTGACTACCCTCTTTAACAAATCATGGGAGGATGGGGTTGTACCCGAGGACTGGAGAAAGGCAGATGTGATTCCCCTTCACAAAAGTGGAAGCAAGGCAGAAGCAGAAAACTACAGACCTGTTAGTTTAACCTCAGTGTTAGGGAAAATGATGGAATCACTTCTGAAGGAAAGAATTGTTGACTATCTAGAAGCCAGAGGGGCTCAGGACCTAAGGCAGCATGGATTCACAGTGGGAAGGTCATGCCAGACAAATCTGATAGATTTCTTTGACTGGGTGACCAAAGTAATAAATCAGGGAGGGGCTGTGGACATGGCCTACCTAGACCTTAGCAAGGCATTTGACACAGTCCCACACAAAAGATTAATATACAAGTTAGCCAGCCTGGGAGTGGGTCCCAAGATGACAGCCTGGGTAAAGAATTGGCTAGAGAATAGGACACAAGAGTAATAGTAAATGGAGTCCTCTGAAGAAAGTGGGGTTACTGAGTGGTGCAGGTTCAGTATTAGGACTGGTCCTCTTCAATGTCTTTATAGCTGACATTGCAGAGGGACTGGAAGGAAAGTATGTCTCTTTGCAGATGACACAAAGATCTGCAACAGAGTTGATGCACAAGGTGGGGTGGAAAGAATGAGAAGGGACTTGGCAAGGTTAGAGGAATGGTCAAATGTATGGCAGCTTAGATTCAATGCTAAGAAGTGCAAGGTAATGCACCTGGTAAACAAAAACCCAGGGGAAGAGTACACAATGGGGGTGAGATACTAACAACAACAAAAATGGAAAGGGACCTGGGGGTAGTCATATCAGATGACCTAAAGGTGGACAAGCAATGTGAGAGGGCAGCAAGGAGGGCTGGGGGATACTGGGATGCATCGGGAGAGGCATCACCAGTAGAAAACAGGAAGTTATTATCCCTCTGTACAGACAGTTGGTGAGACCCCATCTGGAGTACTGCATGCAGTTCTGGAGACCCAATCTCCGCAAGGACATAGACAGGATGGAGGCTGTCCAGAGGAGGGCAACTAAAATGGTGCAGGGTCTGCACCAGAAGACATATGAAGAGAGACTTACGGAGCTGAATATGTATAGCCTCGAGGAAAGGAGGGAGAGGGGGGACATGATAGAAACTTTCAAGTATCTCAAGGGAATCAACAAATTCCAAGAGGGTAGCATCTTTCAAAAAAAGAAGTGTGCAAGAACAAGGGGGCACAATTTGAAGATAGAAGGGGGTGGCTCAGAGGTAATTTAAGGAAGTATTTTTTCACAGAGAGGGTTGTGGATGTATGGAACAGCCTTCCAGAGGAGGTTGTGGAGTCAAAAACAGTGGTGGAATTCAAGCATGCATGGGACAGTCATAAGGCAATTCCTGGGGGGTGGGGGTAGGAAGAAGTAGGCTGCTGGTTAACTAGGATCTGCAGCTTATCCATTAGGTAGGAAAATGGGAAGACTGGGTGGGCCAAGCGGTCCTTATCTGCCATCAAAATCTATGTTTCTATCCACCTGAACTACCACCAATCCAGGCAGATGGGACCTCGGTTTAACATCTCGTCCGAAAGACGGCACCTCAGCAGTGCAGCACCCCTCTCATGCTGCACTACAGTGTCAGTACTGGGATATTAACCCAAGTGCCAGATGTGGGAACTGAACCCACAGCCCTCTGATCTCCTGGCCTCAGAGGCGAGTGCGCTACCTACTGAGCCACTGACACTTAGTAAAAGACTGAATCCTGTATGTGTTCTGGTTAACTCCAGCGTGAGTGTATGCCCAGGTTTTTTGGTTCTGTCTTGCTACATTTACCAGAAGGCACCACAAACTGTGAGCGACTCTGTTTGTTGTTGCAATAATTAGAATCATAGAATGTTGACTGCAGAAAAGGATACCAGTGGCTCATCGAGTTTCCCCTTCCCCCATCTATATCCCTAACAGCTACAGCATAAGAGATGTCTGTTGACGTGGAAACAAATAAAATTGACACAGTATGAAGGTGTAGTTTTTCTTTAAGGCAGCTACACTCTACACCTCCTCAGCTGAGTGGTTCCACTCCTACCTTGAGAGCAGGTTTCAAGCTGTCCATATTAAAGACTCCCTCACCCCACCCCCCACCCTCACTCACAGTTTGCTCCAGGGTCCCCAAATGGTCTGTCCTAGGCCCAATTCTTTTCCCCATCTTTCCAAATGACCTCTCCACTGCCTGTTCTTCTGTGTCCATTCACATGTATGCAGATGACACGGTACCCTTTACCTCTAGCTCCTCTTTCATTGTCCTCACGGCTTAGCTCCAACAAGACTCTAAACAATGCCCAGCACTGGTTTCATAAAAAACACCTGTCCCTCAATGCCATGAAAACAGTCTCTATGACTTTTGGAACCAGGCATTTTTTCCACCCCATTGTGAGTATCTAAGGGCTTGATGCAGATTTTGGTGTCATCTGCAAAAAAGGTATACTGTTTCCTGCAGTTCTTCTGCAATGTTCCCTGTGAAGACATTAAAGAGGACTGGTCCCAGTATTAAGCTCTGTAGCACCCTGCTGATCATTTTCCCCTCACTAGAGTGAGTACTGTTAACCACCACCTTCTGTCATCTATCCATTAATCAGTTCTTTACCAAAGTCACCACTCTGGATCTCACCCCTAGGCTGCTCAATTTCTTATCAATCTCCTGTGCTGCACTGCGTCAAAGACCTTGCTAAAGTTCAAATAGGCCATATCCACTGTCCTCACCTCATCTATTTCCCTTGTCACTCAGTCGCACAAATCAATCAGATTTGTCTGGAATGGCCTCCTCCCCATGAATCCATGCTGCCTTTGGTCTTATAGCCCACTGGATGCAAGACACTCCACCAACCTTTCCTTGAACATTAATGTGAGACTGACCAGGCTATAGTTGCTAGGAATAGTAGCATGTTGCTTATGTCTGCTGTATGCAAGTCTTCAATTCTTCGCTTACAAGAATTAAATCAGTTGGATTGATCAGGCCAAAATATTATACCTGTGTAAATGTATCAGCAGAGGAGGGAGCATGGGATAGAACAGATGAAATAGAAACATGAACCACTGTTTGACGCTGGCTTTTTCAATGCAGCAGATCTAGATCTGCTGGGTAACATTATTGTTGTGTTTTCCCATTGATTGAATCATACATTTTTACGATACATTTCATGCTTGGTTCTGTTTCAGGTTTGGGTTTCTTTCAGCTTGTCCACACTTACCCAGCCTGACCCATGAGAATTAGAAAACTCAATCAGCTTACTCCTAACAACTGCTAAAAGATTTGTTTGCATGAAAATGTGACCATAGTCCCCTATAGTTGATCTGCTTCTGCTGTTCAATCCTTTGCTGATGTCACAGTCCTCTGTGTCATAATAACCATTTCCACAACAACAAACTGTGATGGCAAAAATAGGGGATTATGACTTCAACAAAGATTAGGCAGTAAAAGCAGAAAATCTCTAGGGGCAATGATCCTGTTTCCATGTAAATTAACCTAGTAATGAAGAACGAAGACAAGAGAAATGTAGACAATATCTAAAATATAAGCTGAATTGTATCTAAATATTTGTTGATGTTTTCTCAGAAGTGACACACTCATTTTAATATTCAACCTTTCAATCCACAGCTTCTCCTGCCCCCATCTCTGTTATGAGGGCAGGATATTTTCCTATAGGGGTCATTTGTCACAGTGTCAAACAACAAGGGGGTTAGTGCAGATTGGAACAGATCTAGAAAGCAAATTGATGTTGTTTTTCAGTTTATTTAGGGAGGTACAGGATGGGTGTGGGTCCAGAGGCCCTGGAGTGCTCCTGTTTCTCAGAACTGTTTCACCATCTCCTTCCTTTCCAGCCTTGAGTTTCTCCAAAGGGAGTCTTGGACCATTGTCAGAGATGGGGGATACTGAGAAGGCAGGTCACAGGTCTAAGATATGATCCAGGAGTGAGAGAGTAGGACTGGGAGTGTCAAGCTGAGCAGGCTCCCTGGGTTTAGGAGGGCCATGGAGCCAGGTCTTCCCTACCATGTCCTAATACCCAGGGAGTCCCCTAAGAGTTGGGGGGCAGGTAATAGAAGGGCTAAGGAGCAGGAGCGTGACTTGGTGCAGATGATGGGGTAGGGCATGGGGCAGTGTCAGTGAACATCAGTGTTGTCTTGATAAGGCCCTACCCTCATTAACACTGAACTGATTAAAATGCTGTATCAATGACCAGCAATGGATAGCTATGAGTGCTAGCATTGGCATATTTATTCATTTATAAATGGCAATACCATTTATGTTGTATATTTGGCCACATGTAAATGTGGTGTGTATTATGTTGGAAGAACAAAACGCAAATTAAAAGAAAGGGTTGGTGAACATATGCGAGCAATCGCTAATAATAATTTGAAATATGCCACAGCTTACCACATTTATTTTGCAAAGGATAAGAGACAACATGAGTGGAGCTTTATTGGTACTGAGAGGGTTACAATTGGCTCTCGGTGGGGGCAACATTGATAATAAAGTTGCCTGTAGAGAACATTTCTTGATTTTTAAGCTGCATGCCACATGTTATCCAGGGTTAAATGATAAAATTGAATTGCTCTCATATTTGTAAGTAAAGGTTTACAATTGTAGTGTCAGCAGTTACAAGATAGCTTATTACTTTAGCTAATTTTAATGTTATGGTGAATGGGGTCACATGAGGTGGAAGACTGTTTGCACTAGCTCATTGGGAGAAGTAAGAGTGTGATTGTTGCTGCATGTGAGGGTCTGGAATGTGTGCATGGGTATGAGTGAGTGGTGGAAGTGTGTATGTGTGAATCTGAATGGAGGGATTCAGGTGAGGGATTGGAGTGTAAATGCAGGTGAAGGGTCAGATTGTGTAGATGCAGGTACTCTCCTCAGCTTACCAGTGTCTGAGTGAGGAGGTATCAAGTAGGAGTTATGGCTGTGTGGAGCCAAGCAGAAAGGTATACTACATTACTATGTAGCCTACACATTATCACACCATTGATATATTTTATAATTACACATACTTAAACAACTTAACGTACAAGGGAACGTCGTTGGCTCTAGTTAACTCTTGGTTAGTTAATTATTATTTCAGAAGTATTTTTATTGTCTTACAGGGGCACGGTAGCACTCCTATACAGGGTTGAGTTGGCTGCACAGTGTTAAACCCCAATTTTTGCACCTTAATAACTTTGGCTTCATTTGACAAAATAACACAAAATGTGTCATGCATGGTCAGGCTGCCAGAGTGTTAAGACATGATACATTTCGTGGATGCATCTTGTACAGTCTTCAAGATATGGAATGCCAAAAAACAGACAAAAAAAACCCCTATACTTAACATTGCATAATTTTTACTCTCACCTACAGCCTAGACTGTGTGGAATTTTTTCATGAAATTTTCAGACTTGAAGGGTCCTATGCCAAGGGTGTGCCTTTTGAAGGTTTGGTACAAAAATGGTTTATACCATTTTAGAGTTATAATAATTTTTTAGTTAACATTTAAATTAAAAGTGCTTATTTTCTTGATTTACCTCTCGTGCTCAAAAAAATACCAATCATGATCGCTGCCATTTTTTCCCTCCCTTTAAACTCACAAACATTGAAAATACATGAACCTTATCTATTTTTAACAAACAAACAAACACCTGAACCTAGCTTAATGGGACCCATTCAGCTAGATTCTGTGGTTTGTTTTTTATAAAAATTGCCAGAAACACCTTTTCTGGGCACCCCAAAATCCAGGGTGCCCAGCTTAGTGACAGGAGCCATTCACCTGCATTCTCTGTATGAGAACAGCAGGACTTTCTTGACATCTGCAGCCACAGGTGGAGACATGCTGCAGGCTACAGTATGATCAGTGAGCCACTAATCACCTGTTCTGTCTGTCTCTGTTTCTGTCTCTCTTTCTCTGGCTGTCTATCCATACATCCATTTATCTATCTAATTATTTTTTTAATTAAGTGGACCACCCCTTCCCTCCAGGTTGCCCACCCTTCCCAATGTTTTTTTTATACTAAAAGCAGACTGGAGTGCTTCCCCGGTACTGCTTCTCTTGACCCCCCCTCCAGATCACCCACCCCTTTTGCCCAAAGTGTGTAGTCCAACACTGGTGTGTCCAGTCCCCAGTGTTAGAAGATCAGCTGAAATAAAGATAACCACCCGTTGATTTTTTTTAAACCTGCAAAAAAGAAATCGGTCCCTTGCAGATGAGAACACCAGACCCTGTCCTCCCACTCAGCACCCCCCACACCCACTCTCACTCACCTGAACTTGTCCCACAGCAAAGATCTACTTTGTGATCGAAGACACGTCTTGCTGCTGGGACCAGCAACTGCAAGATGAGAAACTAAGGTAAGTGAGGTTTCATGTATTTCAATGTATTTCAATAAGGTTTTGACCTTTGATGCATAATTTCATCATGTTTTCATATTTTGACATCAAAGTTTCAGCATGGACTTTTTGGGACATCACCTCATGACTGGTGGTGGTGGAATTATGCAAATCAGGCCTGAAAGGTGATGTTGCAGTCACTAGGTAAACCACCTTCCAGGTGGGATTTGAAAATTTTCACTGCCTTTGTTCATGAGGTGGGTGTCATATGAAGGCTGTGCTGAAAATGTGGGGTCAAAATATTTAAAAATTGCACAGATATGAACATAATAGGGACCCTATTAGTTGATCGATCACTTTGATTGAATAAAATCCCAACACCAAAGTGTATAAAACTATTAGAAAATACCAGCCCCGTACAAGTAAATGGGGCATGCTCACGCAGCCTTCATTTTGTGACATCACAAAACAAGGCTGCATGGGCCAATGTGGGAGCATGTTTTCAGGACTGGGAAGTCAGTGCATTTTTGCCCCTGGGTGCTGAATTAAATTTTACGAGGGATGTAGCTTTTAAAATACAAAGAGTTTTTATGCCACACTTGGCGACAATGCTACTGAGGGGGTAAGTCACCGAGTAGGCTGGGGCAGGCAGCTACCCAGAACCTGCTCTTTAAGAGATTCCATGTGGCACAGGTTTACACAGGTATTATTCATATGATACTGAAACAGCAGATCAATGCATAAAGCCAGAAATTCCCATTTCCAATAGATTATAAAACTCTACGTACCACACAGCATGTTTGGTGGTTCCTTAAGTTATAAATACTGATTGGTGACTAGATAGACTATCTACATTACAAAATGCACGACTGGGGGAGTTAAATATACCTCCTGACCAGTGATATGGACTTGGTAAAATCCAGAACATCCAACCTGGATCATACCAAAAAGGTACTAGAACAGAACCAGCTTGTGCAGTCTGGCTCTTCTGGATGGACCAGTAGGTCCAGTATTTACCGTTTAGATCCATCAGTTCCAGATTTCACACATTCCTTCATCCTTGTTGAAAGCCAGACCAGCCAATAAGAGACAGACAGAAACAGTAAAAAGACCAACAGATTTGGCCAGAGGTCCAGATTTTTCCAAGTTCCATTCAGTGGCCAAAAAGTATGCTATTATAGAAAAGGAAGAAATCCAAGTGCTTAGGCTTTAAGTGGGAAGCACCCATCTACTGCTCTGCTGCCCCACGCCTCAGTGTGTGGCAGCGCCTGATTAGCATTTTCTCAATTTAAGTTACCTTCAGGCTTCCTAGTATTGATATTTGATCTGGTTGATCTTGCCAACCCTCCCATCTGACAATTTCAACTAAGCACCTTTAGCAGTGCATCCCAGATGCTCCTGCAGCTGATGTCAGAAGAAGTCATCTTTATTTGGTCTTGGTATAGCACTGGGACCTATAAATAACAAACCAGAGGCTTTAGCAGCTTCTGCTCTCAGTAAAGCCAATATGTGCTCCCTGACTCTGACGTCAGCCATGTGACCATCTGGGTTGCACTGCTAGAGGTGCTTAGTTTAAAATGTTAGGCGTGCTTGAGGGACAGCAGGATCAACCAGTATCCCATGTAAAAGGTGACTGCAATTGAGCACTTTCAAAAAGAGTGACTCAATCACAGCACCTGTGCACAGGGCTACATGGCAGGGTAGTGACTGGATACAGGGAGTAGGCGAATATAGTGATGGGATGTCGCTATGTACAGTATACACACATCCATGGGTGGGCAACACCATGCAACAGGTGGAAGGGGAGGGAGGGTTTGTGGTGTGTAGTTCAGCGATGGGCTGCTGAGCTACCCATGTGGCATGGTGGGTAGGTGGGTGCGATCGTATTTTTGTGCCGGGTCAGGGTTTTTTATTTTATTTTTTTACATTTTACATCCCCCCATGACATGCACCCCCCTGGAGTTGAGAATCCTTTGGTAGGGAGGTGTGGGGGGTGCAGCCCCCTGCATAACATAGATATAGGGCACCCTTTTGCAGCTTGCCGCAAGTGTACATCGCCAAAAGTCATTTTTGGCAATATACACTTGCCCAAATGGCAATCGCTATTCCGTGATTGTCATTATCACATGGAACTGGATCAACCACATCAAATATAAATACTAGGAAGCCTGCAGGTAATAAAATTATCTTAAAATGAGAAAATGCTAATCGAGAGCTGTCCCACAATGAGGTGTGGGGCAGCAGTTGGTGGGCATTCCCCTTTAAGGATCAATCACCCACATAATAATCTTTATTTTCTGAAGTTGCATACCAATAAACACAAACCATATCAATAATGACTGAAAATAATGTAATCCCATGGATAAAGTGTTGCGCTGTGGTTTAGGGCACTGAACTGCAAACAGAGAGACCTAGGCTTGAATCCCTCAGCCCCCACTTGCATACTGTGTGACCCTAAGCAAGTCACTTAACTTCCTTGCACTTCCAGGTCACACCTGGAAACAAGCTTCGGCTTAGTGTGCCTTTTCTGGTTAAACAATTTCCCCTTTCCCTAAAATATAGCTAAGATTATCACAAATCATTTTCTGCAAGGAGCACACATCAACCACCAGAATTAATAAATGTTCCCATCACCAGCCATAACATGTCCTTGTAAAACTCTGTGCCCAAATCCATCACCTGTATTGCTAGATTTAAATAATTCACCTCAATAAGACATCTGCAATTTCTATGCAGCACTGTATGGTGTTGACTTCAAGATTACAACACAAGGAAAGGGTTAAGCAAAACATATCAAGTGAGTCAAAGCACCTTAGCTCTGTCTTTAGATGCGTGGTGAGTGTGAGTGCTGGTCATTGACACATAATGCCTCACTTGTGTCTCAGCCCTCCCCCACCATTAGTAAAGAAGAGCTTCATTTACAGACAAAAACTGAAGGATGAAAACCTGTTGATTCTTTGCATCCCCCCCCCCAAGCAGGTTTCATAGCACAGAGTTATGTTTGAACCATTTTGCAGGACACCATAATAGTTCTCACCCCCACCCACAGCAAAAAAATAGAGATTAAATTTCATTCCAAACTCTGATACTGCTGCTACCCCTTCCCTTGTCCACAAACAGAAAGAGATTCTGTAAATCCTTACATGTGTGCTGCTACTACCTGCCCACCTAGAAATGGATGGCATTCACCCTAGAGTACTGAGGGAGCTGGCCGAGATCCTTGTGGGGCCACTGGCAGACCTGTTTAATACCTCCCCCGGACACAGGATGTGTACCACAGGACTGGAGGATGGCCCACGTGGTTCCCATCCATGAAAGTGGGCCAAAGAATGAACCAGGAAGCTACAGGCCAGTGAACTGCACCTCAATCATGGGCAAACTCATGGAGACCATCCTAAAGGAGAGGCTCATGAACTTCTTGGAGGCAAATGGTACCCAGGACAACCAGCAACACAGGTTTGTCATGGGCAGATCATGCCAGAAAAACCTGATAGAATTCTATGACTGGGTAACACAGGAATTGGACATGGGCCATGCAGTGGACGTCCTGTACTTCGACTTCAGAAAGGCCTTTAATTTAGTGCCGCATTGGAGATTGGGGGAAGCTGGGGTATGTGGGGGCAGGACCATATATGGTGACCTGGATCAGGAACTGGTTGAGGGGGAGACAGCAAAGGGTGGTGATAAGGGGGAGAACTCTCATCACCGAGAGTGGTGACAAGCGGGGTACCACAGGGTTCTGTGCTGGGACCGGTAATGTTCGGGATTTTCAATGCAGACATCTCAAATGGAATCCGGAGCAAAATCAGTCTTTTCGCAGACGATACCAAGACGGGAGCTGTGGTAGATGACTCGGGGGGGGGGGAGTTGCAGGAGGACCTGAATAAGCTGCAGCAGTAGGCAGATAAATGGCAGCTGGGGTTCAACACCAAGAAGTGCAAGTTTCTGCACTTCGGAGCCCAGAACCAGGGGAGGGATTATCACTTAAATGGGGTTCAGTTGGGTTGCTCCACAGAAGGAAGTAGGGGTGATCATAACAGGGAGCATGAACAACTCTGTTCAATGCAGAAGGGAGGTGGCAAACGCCAACAAAATGCTGGGGTGTATAGCTAGAGGGATCTCCTCCAGAAGTAGGGGAGGTTATCCTGCCACTGTATACAGTAGGTCGCTGGTCAGACCCCACCTGGAGTACTGCATGCAATACTGGTGCCCATTCCTGAAGAAGAACATCAGATTGTTGGAGGGGGTACAGTGTAGAGCTACAAAGATGATCCAGGAAGTGGAGGGCAAGCCATACGAGGAAAGGCTGAGGAAGTTAAATATGTACTCTCTGGAAGAGAGGAGGGTCAGGGGAGATATGACTGAGACCTTTAAGTACCTGAAGGGAATAAACAAGACTAATACAGAGAGGATTTTCCAGAGGAGAAAGGAGAGGGACATGAGAAGACACCAACTGAGATTGGGGGGGGTAGATTCAGGACAGATGAGGAGACATTTTTTCATGGAAAGAGTGGTGGACAAGTGGAACTCCTTGCCGGATGAGGTAGTGGCCTGCAAGATGGTAGACAGCTTCAAGAGGAGTTGGGATAGGGTAAGGGGTAATAGGATGGGGGGAAGGGAGGGGCAGAAGCATTATAAGGTGCTAGCTGCACACTCAAGCAGACTCGACAGACCATGAGGCCTGTTTCTGCTGGCATTTTCGTATGTTCGTACCAGCTTGTCTTTTGGCGATACAGCTGATGATCCTTTTGTGCCCCCCCATAGCAGTTTACCTAATGCCTGGACCCATAACAACAGTTTGGTTTCAACAGCTCTCACTGTGTTGAAATAAAATCACTCAGGCATGGAAATAAGAACAGAACTCCGGGCAGGCTGGTTCATGATGCTGCTACTGTCTCCAATACTCTAGGGACATGGATGGCAGTGAGTAAAACACATTGCTAAAAGTCGGAGACAGGTTTTCACTTCATGGACTTCCCCATCATTTTGTCCAATGTCAGCTGCCATTCAGAAAAAGGCTCACTGTGCAGATCCCTTCCTTTAGAGCTTTTTAAAGTTTTAGAAGCTTGCTGTTCCATTTCAACTACTACGAACTTGTCTCTCTTCACATATCCCAAGCTGAGTAGTTATGATCCTCCCCCTCCACCACTGGAAATAACATATTAAGGCTGTTATAGCCTGCATGGCTGGTGTTTATAACAGTCAAAGCAGCAGCAAAGAAGTAGGAGGAACTTGCAAATGCTACCCCAAGTAAACATTAAATGTACACAGTAGCGTACGACTGCTGACATTCGTGTCTGTTCTAAAGACTGTGAAAAAATGCTAAAACAGTGTGGCACAGAGCCACATACCAATTTTAAAAAGTACAGATGTTTGTGTTTTTGCAGTGGTGCCTATTGCAGCTGCAAAAGTCGGAATGAGCTGGGAGAGAATGGGGGTGCAGCCACACCCACCGCTCCCCCTTAGATCCACCACTGGTTTCCAACCCTAACTTCCCTCTCTCACCTCCAAGCAGCAAAAGAAAAGAACATTAGGGTTTTAGGTTTCCAGAGTCTTGGCAAATCAGTGGTGGGGTCTTCTTTGGGGTTCACACCACCTCTTTGGGGTTGTCAACCATAATGCTCACCCCTCCACCCTAGCCCATAGCCTCCAGTCTGAAGCATAAGGTACTGGTCCAAGCCACTACCTCATAGTGATACATTCTTCAAAGGTACAGAAGTATGTCTCACCACAGGTTGCCAACACAATTTGTTGTAGCTTTCTTCACACAGGACCCTGTGCATCCTACATGAAGACAGGAGATCATGTATGACGTTGTTTGCACAGGGAACAGGGTGGGCATTAGGGTTCACAACCCCAATGAATCTCCTACCACTGATTCATCAAGACTCCAAAGACCCAACTCCCTGATGTTTTTTTCCTTTTGCTTCTTGGTGGGGGGTGAATGTGGGGAGTTAGGGTTAGAAACTCTAATGCCACATTTCCCTACTTTTGTGGCATTAAGTTACCTTAACCAGTGCATTAATTAATTTTTTTGCAAAGGATTTAGGACATAGCTTGCATGAGATGTACTTTATATAATAAAGTTGAAAGTCACAGGGCTAAATTGGAAACTTGAGCAAACTATATGACCCATTGGTTTGTTTCTCCCATTATTGTCGATGTTTCTATATTGCATTATGGGCTGAGAACAAAATATTTTACATTCAGTATTAAAACACTTGAGGTGTGGCACGATCATGATCTTTCATCACAACTATGACAATTATGACACACATGGCTTTGTCTTGTGCTTGCAACTTGTAGTTCAATGTTTCCCAAATAAGGTCATCTTGGCCACATGCAGCCACCAGCACAGTTACAGTATGTGTGTCCACAGAGTATTTTGGAGCACCTATAAAACTGACGACATTGACCATTTATTAGCTTTTTAAACACATGGAAGATAAATGACAAATTAAAGATATTAGGAAAGTACAGTTACATAAGAACTTACTGTAACAGTAGATCTTCGAGAAGAGCTCTTGCAGCAGGCAACACCATTAGGACTGAAGCCGTCAGGTGCCAGGACCCCATGGAAAACTTCTACCTAGCAGTCATTAGAGTGGGACCACCCCCTGATGTTGGCCTGCCATCGACGTCCACCTATAAAAGGGATGGTCCCCCAGTTCCACCTCAGTTCACCCACCAGAGACCCCAGCACATACATATATTGAGTACCGAGGAGTTCCTCTATAGTGAGGAATTTGAGGTATCATAAATGAAGAAGTAACCACCAGGGGGATGGAGGGAGGGAGGGAGGAAAGCAGTGCCTGCTGCAAGAACCCTCTCAAGATCTACTGTTATGGTAAGTTCTTACGTAATTGTACTATCTCACTTTGAGGGTTCTCTTGCAGCAGACAACACCATTAGAACCGAGTCCCAAGCAGTAAAAGGACTGACCCCGGTCAGCTGGGAGGAGGCAGAGAGCAGAGTAAGAAGACTCTCAAGAGAGGAGGTCTTGCAGGACTGCAAGTTCAAAACCTGCCCTACGCCTAGAGGTAATGTCCAGACTGTAATGGTGAATAAAAGTATGGACAGAACTCCAAGTGGCAGCCACACAGATATAGCAGCAGACACATTCCTGAGAGATGAAAAGGAAGCAGCCACTCCCCTGTAGAATAGCCTTCAACCAAGCCTGGTAAAGGCTTGTCATACTTTTTGTAACAATAAACAATGCAATTGGCTAACCATTTTGACAAACATTGCTTAGAAACAGGAGCCCTTGGTCTGTTAGGGGCAAAGGAAACAAACAACTGATCAGACTTTCTAGTGGTCCGGGTGCAATCCAAGTAGTTGCGAAGCACCCGGTGAACATCCAGAGTATGAAGTAAGACCTCCCCTTGATTGGAATACTCTGGAAAATAGACAGGTACATGGATGCCTTGATTCAGTGTAAACTCTGACACCACAGCGGGCAAAAACTTAAGATTAGTCCATAAGGACACCCTGTCCTAGTGGAAAGCCAAATAAAGCTGTTCACACATCAGAGCCTGAAGCTTGGAAATCCTTCGAGCAGAAGTGATATCAACTAAAAGCAATGCTTTCCACAACAGAAAGCATAGCTAACAGCTTGCAGCAGGCTCAAAGGGAAGCAAAGTAAGTTTATCTAAGATAAACAAAAGGTCCCATGGAGGGATAGGGTCTCTAATGGGAGGCTTCAGATGCAGTGTGCCCCACAAGAAGGTGTGGGAAAGGTCCAGATGGGTAAGATTCTTGCCTTCCATAGGTGCATGATATGCAGAGATGACAGATAAGTGCACCTTAATTGAAGGGTAACCTAGTCCTAAGTCTGACAGAGAAGGGAGACACTCTAGAACTAGGTTCACCAGACATATAAAGGGATCTAGGTGACTAGTAGTGGCCCAAATGCAGAACCGCTTCCACTTCATAGCATAAGTGGCTTTAGTGGAGGGCTTCCTGGCTGCCACTAGGACATCTACCACGAAACCCCAAAGCAGGCAACTGCTAAGTCTGCAGAAGCCATGCATGAAGATGCAGAGACTTGATGTCTGGGTGGACCAAAGTGCCCTGCTCCTGAGAGAGCAAGTCTGAGTAAAGAGGCAGAGGGATTGGAGGTTCCATTGCTGGTTATTGGAGTGGAAACCATATCTGGCATGGCCAGTAAGGGGCTATCAGGATTATCTCTGCTCCTTCCGACTGCAACTTGAGAACTCTCTGCAGTAATGGAAAGGGAGGGAAGGAAGGTATACAGAAACCTACCTGTCCAGGAGAGGGACAACGTGTCTCACCAGAAAACTCCAGGCCCTGGATCTAGCGAGCAGAAACTGGATAGTTTTGCATTTAATGGGGACACAAAGAGAGCCAGCTCTAGACGGCCCCACCTGATGAAGAGGTCTTCAACCACAGAGGGAAGAATTTCCCATTCATGTGCCTTGGACTGGGACCAGCTTAAGCTGTTGGCCAAGGTATTCTGAACGCCTGGAACATGCACAGAGGTCAGATCCAGGTGATGCTCAATGGCTCAATAACAGACTGTCATAGCCTCCCTGCAGAGGGCGTAAGAGTGCGTTCCTCCCTGCTTGTTTATGTAAAAGATCACTGACATACTATCTGTCTGGATCAAAAGAGGGTCTAGGAGAAGGTTTGTCTGGAAGGCCTGCAGGGCATAAAGGATAGCCCACATCTCCAAAACACTGATATGGTGATGCTATTTCTGTGGGGACCAGGTCCCTTGAGACTGGCAGTCTGCCAGATGGTGCCCCAGCCCTAGCCATGGTCAGGGTCTGACGAGGTGACTCTGTCCGAAAGTGGACCCCCTTGGAGAGGTTGGAGGGGTTCAACCACCACGCCAGAGTCTGCCACACAGAGTTAGAGACTGACACCTGTTGTTCCAAATGGTCTGTGCGCTGACCCCACTGGACTCGAAGGTCCCACTGGGCAACCCTCATATGCAGGCAAGCTAGGGGAACTGTTGCAATGGCCACTGTCATGTGTCCCAGCAGCCTGAGAAACAATCTGGCTGGAACTTGGCAAGACAATGAGACCAGTTGAGCCTGTGCCTTAAGCTGTTCTGCCCTGTCTGGGGGAAGAAAAGCTTTGCCTTGGGCAGTTTCCAAAATTGCCTGATGTACTGAAGCCTCTGGCTCAGCCAAGGGGAGGATTTGGGGAGACTGAGGGTGATCCCCAGTTCCTGAAACAAGGAGAAGCTGGCCTCCATGGTTCTGAGCAACTGCTTTCTGGTAGGAGCTGTCAGAAGGCAATCGTCCAGGTAAGGGAAGATGTAATGGCCATTCCTCCTTAAGGCCACAGCTACCATTGCAAGGCACTTTATAAAGACTCATGAAGCTGAGTATAGACCGAATGGCAGGGCCTGAAACTGGTAGTTGTCTCCTTTGAAATGGAAGCAAGGAACCTCCTGTGGGATGGGAAAACTAAGATATGAAGGTAAGCATCCTGCATGTCCAGAGAACGAATCCAGTCTCCTGATGAAGCAGGGGAAGCAGGCCAGGGAGAGTGACCATCCTGAATCATTTGTATTCTATATACTCGTTCAGGTGGTTGAGGTCCAGGATAGGATGCAGGTCTCCAGTTCTCTTCGGAACCAGGAAGAAATGACAATAGAATCCCTTTCCCCGTTGCACTGGTGGGACAGGATCTATGGCCTGTTTTTGAGGAGCACTTGTATCTCCTCTTGGATGAGGGCGAGATGGGCCTGAGTGTAGTGAGAGGGCAATAGGGGGTTGTCCAGGGGCATCTCCAAGAACTCTAGAGTATGCTCCTTTTCCACTAGTTGAAGCACTCATTGGTCTGCGGTTATCTTGTGCCAATCTTCTCAGTAGAGCAAGAAATGACCCCCCCCACCTCCTCCAGGGCTTCGGGAGGGGGTCGGATAAGGAGTCATACGGAAGACCTGGGGACAGGCAGAGTGGCCTGGGAAGTTCTGGGAGCTCTGGGGGCTGAACCTCCAGTGGCCTGAATAATGGCTTTTCATTTGTAGGCACCCCTGGGTTGTTGGCCTCTGAGTTGCTGCTTGGCAGGGTAACAAAAGGGCCACCGCTGGGAGGATTTAGGCTGAGACCAGTATAAGGTTTACACCAAGAATAGAGCCTTGCCCGACTCTTGAAGATGAGTAATTATATTCTGAGAATCCTTGCTGAAAAGAAAAGGACCCCTGAAATGGGCATCCAAGATCTCAGATTGCACGTCTTGGGCAAACCCTGAAACTCTGAGCCAGGAGTAGCGACGGAGTCAAACTCTTGTATTCGAAGCTCTGCCTGCAGAGTCAGCCAAGTCATAGGAGGCTTGGAGAATGTGGGTACCCACATCTGAGCCCAATTGCAAAAGGTACAATAGTTCAGACTTGCCAGGGGTATCCAGCTGAGCTTAAACTACTGTGAAGGCCAGGACATTCTGGTACTGGACTATGTGGGCCAGAAAGTTCAGGGAATGGATGGTGCAGGTGGCAGAAGCATAGACCTTCTTGCCAATGTGGTCTATCTGTCTGGAGTCTTTGTTGGGAGGTTAAGTGCTCAGGTGCCTGGGCCATTAAGAGCAGTCATGGGCAGTGTTAATTACTACTGAGTCAGCCTCTGGGTGCTCCCCAGAAAAGGCTTGTCTCTTGAAGCATTATATAGAGGATCTGCCTTCTTGGATGTTGTCGAAGTAGATGAAGGATGCTTCCAAGCAGTCTTGTTGATGTCCTTGAAGGAATCAATAAGCTGAGGAACAACCAGGGGCAATGCCTACTTTTTACAAAAGGAAGATGGCCAACTGACGTCTCTCAAGGTCCACTTCCTCCTAATCCCAACCCAAAATTGATTGGATGTGCCTCATCACCTCCATAAAAGTAGAGTCATCTAGAGAAGACTGAGGGTTATCTCCAGGCTCTTCTTGTTCTGACACAACATCATCGCCTTCAGACTCCCTTGAAGAGGAGGAAGAAGAATATCCTCCCAACTCGCCTAAGTCTGGGGATGGAGAGGGGGAGCGATGATGCTTTCATCAGTGAGTCCTCAGATGGCTGGTGCCAGCTCCTTCAGGCTGTAGAGTCAGTTCTTTAGGAGGTGGCATTGAGACCTTCTTAGGGGAACCTGATCTGGATTTGGTGTAGAGTACCTAGGAGTTGGAGTAGGCGTCTCCTTCAGGGACTCCTTGCCCTTAAACTATGCCCACCAGGTGGCAAACAGAGCATTAAGGTTTGTTGGTGAATTCTCAGGAGTGACCCAGGGAGCCAGCATCGGTGGGGTAGGGTTGGAAGGCCCCGGCGTTGGTTCCTTAGGCTGTGGTAACCTGGGCATTGGATCTACTGATGTCGGGTTAATGGGCATTGGTCCCTGAGGCTGAGAGCCATCCAGCACTGGTACAACAGGGGCAGAAAGACCGGCCATCGGACCCGCAGACATCAGCCTAGTGATGACAGGGTCAGTCGGTGATGGCGGAGAGTTAGGGTAGACTGCCGAGGCATCACAGGAGTCAATGTGGGGGTGGCCAGCATCGACCGGATAGGCATGGTCTGATGCCAGTCTGGTGACGCAGCTGGCGTCGGCCAAGAAGGAGAAGCCTGAGCCAGGGAGCTCACTCCCGAGAAGGGCAGAGACATCACTCTCATGGGGGAGGTGAGCACATGCCCCTGGCATCTCTTAGTGGCATTGGCCCCTGAAGTTGGGGCTGACTTGGCAGACGCCCAGACCAGGAGGGCAAGAGGTAAAGACCTTCCACCTGGAGAGGATCTGGTTGAGCCACCTGGCTGAGGACCCAGTTGATGTAAGGCCCTGAGTTTCAGGGGCTGAGAGACTGGGGATGAAGTCCCGAGCCCTGAGGAACTACTGCCCATGATGATAATAAGGGTGGGTGGTCTCACCAGTGGCAACCCAGAAGAGGAGAGGGCTGTCCAGGTGGAGGGGGCCAACCTTCAATGGGAGGAAGACCCAGACTCAGTTGCTGACCTACATGGGGACCTGGAAGGGGAAGCTGACTGGGGTTTGTCCCTGTGCTTCCCCCAGTATTTCTGATTTCCCTAAGACTTCTTCTCTTTTGACGAAGAAGTAGAAGCGCCGGAGGCCGGGGAAAAACACATACTTTGGTGGAGCTCCTTCTCCATCGCTCATAATCTTTGCTGCAGCAAGAAAGCTTCCAGGGTCTTCTAGTGGTGGAGCCAGATGCGCTGGTTAAAATCCTGACAGTGCTGGCAGGCCTCAGTGTCGTGGTCAGGGACTAGGCAAAGCAGACATGACTAATGGCCATCCTTGTGGGGAAGCTGCTTTCCACAAGCACATTTTGTTCACCTCCATTCCACAGAAGAGGATGGAGAAGAAGACATGCATGAAAATGCTGTAATTTTTTGAAGAAAATTAAGAAAATAATAAAGCGTGGGTAAAGCGAATAAAATGGCGACTGACAATAGCAGAAGGCATCTACAAAGGTCCAACTTGCGTGAGTCGATAGCGGGAAAAGAACTGAGGTGGAGCTGGGGGGGCACCCCTTTTATAGGTGGATGTCGGGGCGGGCCGACATCGGGGAGTGGTCCCCCGCTAATGACTGCTAGCTAGAATGTTTCCATGGGGTCCTGGTGCCTGCTGGCTTCAGTCCTAGTGGTGTTGCCTGCTGAAAGAGCCCCCTTGAAGTGAGATCTTGATTTACTGTATACTTTGCGAGAAGTAATTGCTTTTATTGAGGGGAATGGGGTGAAAAAAATAATGAAGCCACCAGTATAGTATGTTCTGATGGCCATACTTTGTGCTGACCAGGATGTAGAGTTTGAGAACCACTGCTCTAGATGCAGAATATTGCATAAAAGGACAGTCTTACAGGATTTAGGACACTGTCCTACATGCTGGGCCTTTGGAGATCTTAGGTCTCAGCTCCGGGCAGCATGGGCAGAGATTGCACGCCTCAAATTTCATATTGAAGAGGAAATACATTATAAGAACCACCCTCCATTTCCCCAGCATCCAACAGAAAAACCTCGACCGCAGAGGGTAGTTGGTCCAGGAGGTTGGCAGGTGGTTAGGAGGAGCAAATCAGGTGCCCCATCACTCTCTGCTCTCCAACACATTACCTCCAAAACCATATAAACACTACAAACAGATATCTGCCTCTATCTCTGAAATCAAATAAAGAGGCAGAAGACACTGCAGAGCAGGACACTGTGGCACAGGAGCTAGCACAACAATACTCACCCAAATCAGGAACCAAAACTAAACAAGCACAAAGAAATCCCAAAAACTTCTGATCATAGGAGACTCCATGATTGGGAGTTGATACCCATCTCAACCAGGGTGATGGTCAGATGTCTCAGGTACATCAGCATGGAGAGACACTGACCGCATTGCTAAATTGTTCACAAAGCAGGAGAAAACATTGATGTCCTAGTACACATAGGGACTAATGATCTGCCAGCCGGTCAGTTGTGGAGACCAAGGAACACCTGACTAAGCTGGGTGACAAACCATTTATTTCGTCGGCATCTCCTTCTCTGAGATCCTGCCAGTCTGGGAGAAGGAGCAGATGGACGGAAGGTCAGAGAAGGGAGATAGGGGAGCTAAACATGTGGCTCAAGGACTGGTGCCAGGAAAAGGACACAGATTTGTAGGGAACTGGCAACAGTTCTGGGAGCGAAAGTTCTTTAAATTTGATGGACTGCATCTGACTAAAGAGGAGTCAGTGCATTGGGGCAGAAGTTTGACGTCTTTGCAGAATATTTAAACTAGCAAATGGGAGAGGCGCAGCACCCCATACGTCGAATGGGAAGAACACCTCCCCTCAGCTAGTGGTCAAACAGGAATTCAGCGTGTTTGCCGTTCATTTGCATCACCAGGTAAGAAAAAAGTTTGTCTCCCCATACGATGCACAGGGTAATGCCAAACTTCACCCAACAACTAACACACCAAAATCTGGCCAATGGAAAATCATGTACAAATGCTCACAGCCTGGAAATAAGATCCCAGACCTGCAGGCAATAATGTCATAGGCTAAACTGGACATAGTAGCAATTAGTGAGACGTGGTTTACCAGTAACCACACTTGGGAGACTTCAGTACCTGGCTATGTATTGTTCAGAAGAGACTGAGGTGAAAAGGGGAGGAGTGGCCCTGTATGTTAATGAAAATATCAAAGCTACAGAAATTCAGAATACACATAAGGAGCCAGAAGAACTGTGGGTCACCCTGGAAACAGAAATGGGACAGCCATAAGAACTGGGGTTGTCTACAGGTCCCCAGGCCAGGGAAGGACATAGACACATTACTGTTAGAAGATATACAAAACATGACAGCTAAAGGGAGGTTCTGATAATGGGAGACTTCAACATGCCAGATACAGATTGGTCAATACCAGCAGGAACATCTGCCAGAACTAGACTCATAGTGGATTCCTGCAGGGGGCCTCAAACAACTGGTACAGCAACCCACAAGAGACAGGGCTATCCTAGATCTAGTACTGACTAACAAAGAAGGGATCACAGATCTCCAGGTAGAAGGTCACCTGAGGCCAGTGACCATCACATGGTATGGTTCAATTTGGCTACTACATCTAAATCATCCCATTCCAAGGCAAAATATGGGACTTCAGAGGAGCTGACTTTGATAAGATGGCCAACAGAGTTAAGCTAGCCCTGGCAAAAAGAAACACAGGTGAGGAGGTACAGGCAAAGTGGGCAAGCATTAAGGATACAATACTTGAAGCAACATCCCATTGTGTTAGACAGAAAAGGAAGTGCAAAAGAAGAAGGAAACCACTTTGGTTCTCAAATACAGTAGCAGAAAAGGTCAGAGCCAAAAGGCTGGCCTTCAGGAAATATAAGGAACACAGCGGATGAAGATAGGGAGGCATACCAAACTGCCCTAAGGGAAGCAGGTGGCAGTAAGGTAGGCAAAGTCCCAAACTGAGGAAACACTAGCACGAACAGTAAAAGAAGGTGACAAGACTTTCTATAGATACATTAGTGAAAGGAGAAAGTCCAGAGGGGTATTGCTAAGCTTAATGGAGAAAAAGGAGCATGTGAGGAGGAGGACCCTGTAAAGGCATCTATCCTAAATAGATACTTTTGCTCAGTATTTACTGAAGAGAAGGTAGGGCAGGGCCCACAGCTCAGCATCATGGACACAGGGGAGGTGAGCACTACTCCCTTCACAAAAGAAAGGGTCCCACAAGAGCTTGCTAAGCTCAGGTGGATAAGGCAATGGGACCTGATGGCATACATCCCAGGGTACTTAGGAGCTAAAGGAGGAACTAGCGGAGCCATTAGAATTGTTTAGTGAGTCTCTGAGCACAGGAGAGGTCCCAGAAGACTGGAGAAGGGTTCATGTGATCCCGCTCCACAAGAGTGGTAGCAGGGAGGAGGCGGGAACTACAGACCAGTCAGTCTTACCTCAGTAGTGGGCAAGATTATGGAGGCACTCCTTAAGGAAAGGATAGTGCAACACCCGGAATCCATGAGGGCACAGGATCCAAGACAGCATAGGTTTACAAAGGAAGGTCCTGTCAAACTAATCTCATAAATTTCTTTGACTGGGTAACCAGAGTGGTGGACCAAGGGGAGCAGTTGATGTCGCCTACCTTGACTTCAGCAAAGCTTTTGACACTGTTCCACATAGAAGATTGATAAATAAGCTAGGTAGGCTCGGGTGGGTCAGAAGTTGGTCAACTGGGTGGCAAACTGGTTGACTGCAGAAAACAGAGAGTGGTGGTAAATGGTATACAGTCAGAAGAGATGCAAGTCACAAGTGGGGTACCTCAGGGATCAGTCCTGGGGCCAGTCCTATTCAACATCTTCATTAGTGACCTCACAGAGATGGACTAGAGGGTAGGCTTTGTCTGTTTGCAGATGACACCAAGATCTGCAATAGAGTAGATGATCCAGATGGGGTGGGCAGAATGAGAAGAGATCTGGATAAACTAGCAAAATGGTCAGAAGAGTGGCAACTGGGATTTAATGCAAAGAAGTGCAAAATCATGCACATAGGGAAGAGAAACCCGAAGCCACTTATAGGCTGGAGGAGTTGCTAGCAGTCACAAAGGAAGAAAGAGACTTGGGCATCATCATCACTGATGACCTAAAATCATCCAAGCAGACCTCTAAAGCAGTAGGTAAGGCTAGGGGTTGTTAGGGTGTATTAGTAGGGGTATCACAAGTCGTAAGAGGGAGGTAATAATCCTCTGTACAAGACATTGGTTAGGCCCCATCTGGAGTACTATGGCAGTATTGGAGGCCACACCTTCACAAGGACATTAACTAAATTGAGGCAGTCCAGAGAAGGCAACCAAAATGGTACAGGGACTGCATCAGAAGACATATGAGGACAGATTAACAGAGCTCAATATGTACACCCTTGAGCAAAGGAGGGAGAGAGGTGATATGATCGAGACATTTAAACACCTTAAGGGCATAAACAAGGTGAAAGAGTCTAACATGTTTAAATATAAGAAAAATAGCAGGACAAGAGGACACAGCATGAGATTAGAGGAGGCCGATTAAGGGGAATGTGAGGAAATTTTTTCACAGAAAGGGTGGTAGATGCATGGAATAGCTTACCACAAGAAGTGGTGGCTATGAATACAGTGCAGGGCTTCAAACAGGCATGGGATAGGCATAAGGGAGCAATACAAATGACTATGAATAGATAGGTCACTGACAGAGCAAAGGCCGATGGCAAATTTATAAGGTAGAAAAAGAAATGGGCAGACTGGATGGGCCTTGCGGTCCTTATCTGCCGTCAACTTCTATGTTTCTGTGTTTCTAAAAGCATCACACACCCCATACATATTGCTTAAGTACTACTGTAGATTTTTTATTTTTTTTACAATTCTATTTTATCTCCTAGCTCTTGGGGCATCTCTCAGGTGAACCCACTCAGCTTTCAACTCCTAACTCCCCACCTGAAACCCCCTGGCTGGATACCCCATCCTCACTCGCTGTCCACAGCGGGCCCACTGGGGCCGGGCCACCCAACCACTTACCAGGTGTCCTCATCTGAAATTTAGACAGCCCAGCCAAGAGCAGGATGAGGGTGAGGGGAACCAGCCAGGAAAGTCCGGTGTTCAGGATGTGGGCTGAAGCCACTTGGGCCGCCATCACCTCCTCCAAGAGCCAGAGTTTTTTTCAAGCTTTTTCATCCCTCCCCTTATGCTCGGACGTGCAATGCCTCCAGCGCTGGTGCACACACTCCTATGCACACCTACAGGATCGCCACCACAGCCAATCCCCATTTGGCTGCTGGATCGTGAGCTGTTGTGCCCCCCCAGCCACCGCCAGGAGCCACCAGAGCATGGGATCAGATCCCCCACCCTCTCAGAACAGGACAGCAGTCCTCCAGACACTCAATCCTGCCCCCCCTGCCAACCCCCAACAACCCGGGCTTGCTTCCGAACCAGGGTTGCCGGCGTGGCACGAGGTCTGGTGCCCAGTGCCTCAACCCTCAGCGCCACCGGGCTGGCACTGTATTACTGTACTTTGATAGAATAAAATTATTTTCCTCACACTCCTTTGCATGTAGCAAAACATTTTCAAGAAACTTGGTGAAATTTTATATACGTGTTGTTTATGAGTCTTATTTTTACCAAATTTCAAGAGCAAGCACATAAATTACTCTCCTGTTAATAACTGCATTTTAACTATAGAAACACTATATGCTGTTGTCTTTTGAACTTTAACTTTTTATTTCGTTGCTTGAGTCTACAGTATATGACAACCCTAACATCACAATAAAAGAATATTTCACATGAGTTTTCTGTGGCTTGATCTGAGAACTCATTTAATAGTGATGTCCCAGTGGCAAAACCTAGTGCTGCAGAATTGAGCCTACATTTTGTATGTTAATCTCTTGTTTATTATTCACCAATCTAGTTATTTCTAAAAGGTGTAATACTAAAATAATAGCAACAGTGTCAACATCAAAGTACAGAATACAAATTACATTTTAAAAAAATACACATAACACCCAAGACTAAGGCAACTGCAAGAAAAACACTGAGGCAAACTTAAAACAGTCAGAGCAGAATATGGTACATACACATCAATGCACTGAAAATATATAAGAAATCCAACAGCAAGTGAAAAAAAGATTTCGCCATGCACACTATCCCAGAAGGAGGCTCATTATTATAGAATATTGAGATTCTGTCCTACACAACCTGAAAAAATTGCCTTTCATAGGTAGCCATGATCTTCGACTCCTGCAGATGGACACTTACAGCTTCTCAAAATCTGCACTTTGCTAAATACTGCCAGACAATAGAAACCAACAACCTCCTTTCAGAATTAAAACAAAATGCTCTAGACTAATTCCTTTTACACATGAAAAGAAAAGGAATCCCCTGCAGACAAAATGGCTACTGCAGTACTACCACACCTTAGCTGGAAAACAACATCTCTCAGAGTTCATTGTATAGCAAGAGTAATTTAAATGTCATTGCTGTACCTATGCTTTTTATTTGTTATTTTGTATTTAAATGTTTAAAGTTATGTCCAGAAAAGTGGCACGGAGGGCTGAGGCACTCAACGCCTTACCTCCTGCCATGCTGGCAACCCAAGCTCTACAACAGATGTGGGTCACTCAGAGGCAGGCCGGGGGAGGGAGTACTGAGCATCTGGAGAATGTCTCTCCTCCCTCGGGGAGGGAAGTTTATGAGACCTGCTCTCGAGTGCAGGTCTGGACATGTTGTGTAGCTGGACCGTCCCAGGTGTTTGAGGATGCCTCCATGGAGGTGGCACTCATCACTACGCCATTGCATGGAGTAGGTCCAGGGTAACCTAGCTCAGGAAGAAAACTGCTTTGGATGCAGGATGATGGCTGGTCCCTCACAGACTCTACACTGGTGACCAGGCTCCTGCCATAGTCCAACCAGCCAGGACACTGATGAGAAAGTAAGTCCCAGAGAAGCTGGGTGATGGGACTGGGGGACTGGGCAGAATGGGGCATGCCAGGGGCGACCAAAGGATACACATACACACACACACATATATATATATATAGTGTGTATATATATATATATATATAGTATTAGCCAAACTATCTTAAACGGCATTACAAATGTATTCCAAGCTGTATGTTGTATGCATGTTGTATTGTGTGTGTCTATTTGTATAAAGCTCAATAAAGGTATCAAACAAAAAAATAAACTACAATTTAAGGAGAAAATACCAACAATATATTAACACACACTGGTATATCATGAACAAAATTCAATTTCTTTGCAATATGTTAAGCTGAAGTTTAGCTTTTAGCCTGTGCAAATGAAATTCACAGGAGTGACCCTGCTTCTTCTTATTATAGCTACCATGAACTATGGCTGCATTTCAAAAAGTAAGTAAGAGTTCAGTGCCCATCCAGATATTATGGGCTGGATTGTCTAGCCTTGCTGCTGGCCCAGTTCCCAGTTACCAGCTGTGCCTGCATCAAAATAAATGGCCAAAATGTGACATTGTTATTTCCATTTGTGACCATTAGGGCTGGATTTTCAAAAGCCTTCAGGACACGTGTGACAACACATATCACAATTGTAGGTGTAGCATGATTGTGCTACTTGAGTTAAAAAGTTACATCACATAAAATGTGGTCTATCTTCATGTTGCAAGTTATGCTCAGAAAATGACGCATGCACCCGCATAATAACCACTCCTCATTTGTTTGCCATAAAGCAGATTAACTGTCGTAGATGGGCCACAATGTTTGAAAATAGCAATCCAACATTTTGGTGCATTTATTTTCACAGATGAGGACTGTGAATTGCATCTGCATCAAGAGTTTTAAAAATCCAGCCATTTACCTGCTTTACAGCACAAAATCTGATGCACGCATTTGTTCTGTGTGCAGCTTGAGGTAATTGTGACAAGAGGTTAAACCATATTTTGTGCGATATAACATTTTGATGCAAGTAGCACAATTGTGCTACAGTTAGGATGCAAGTCATCACGTGCATCAGAAGGGTCTTTGAAAATTTCTGCCCTAGGTCTGCAATTACTGTGTATCATGATAGTGGAAAATGGTTGAGCTGATTTTTATTCATTTTCACCAGCAGATTTAAATTATGTTTGACAACAAAAACAATTCACAATTCCCCAGTTTAGTACATTGTCTATCCTTTTAATCCCCACCACCTATATAACCACAGATGACCAGGTTATTTGTGATATTAAGAATATATTGTTCATTACAGCATGTTAATTTGTTCTCTTACGTGAAAATGAGAGGCAAAAATGGTGCATTGAGGAATCCAAAAGGGGGCTTTAATGGTAGGTTAATGTGTCTTAGTGATATTCCATGGAAAATAAAGATTTTTTAGGATACCAGGCTGTTGGACTCCCACAAAGAAGACGCAATACATGACAGCTTACAATCAATGTTGTGTTCACTGATGCAAGAAGGAACATTACTGCATCCTAGGCATCCCCCCTGCATCCACCATCAGCCCTAAATAACCTCAGTAACAAGGCTGTGGGAAGTGACAAGAGCCATCATTCTTATCCTGAATCCGGCCCCTTTCTGAAAGGGAGCAACTGCACAGATCAACCCTTTCCGCTCACTGCATATGGTATCTATATATATTATTCATTCAGTTCTAAACATTTCATCCAATTGTCTATAATGCATTTTCTTTTCCATTACAAATATCCATTTTCTATTTCATGTGTCAGAAATCTTGACAGTATCAAAAGTTCAATTGTGCCGTACTGTACAGTAAATTATAAGCAAGAAAACAACAAAACTGATCATAATATTTGTATTCATCCAAGGACTAAATAGCAAAGTAGTTATTAAACCTGCCATCTATCGTTATTTGTTATTTTTATGCCACACCACCATCTGCAAAAATATATGTCCTAATACAGTACAGCATGTGCACGTAATGTAGGAAATACTTTCTTCACACTGACTGAGAACTAGCAACCAACAGTAGCACCATACTGTTTTTAAATAAAATTCAAGCCCAGTTATAAAATTTCTTAAGGGACTGCCATAATTCCTCATTATGTATCATTCAAAATGTGCAAGGAAATGCCTTGTGTAAATAGCATTTTCATTGTTAAATACTGGGTGAGTATAGCAGACTGGTTTAAAATAGAACGGGACAGAATGTGATGGAATGGAATGGGATGGGATAGAACCCAGTTTTAAATAGCATGTTCATTACAATGTAATTACAAAATTTGACTTCTGAGTTCTGCTATCTGTTCATTGTTTTTACTATTGCAGTATTTCTGTCATTTTGTTCCTTTTTATTCAGCAGTATTTGAGTTACTGCCTTGTAAAGCAGGTCTGTGCCTAGACTGCAGTACAGAAAAATCCACTGCCAAGTAAACATCTCTGAAAACCAAGATGTTCTTATTTATGTAGGTGAGCAGAAGGAACAGTCTACTACATGAAATACTAAATGATTCTCCCAAATCCTCTTCCCTGATGAAGCCTAATGGTGAAATGTTGAGTAGCATGAGGATTGGAAGATGACTTTTGCCATAATAAACCCAAATGTTTAGGATGAATCTACTGCAGTGGCTGGTGACTTCATTCTTTTCCACACCTAAACTACCCAGCTTGCTTATTAGTAGTGGTTGGTGAAGTCCCCAAACTTTGCTATGCAAAGTATTTCGCTTATACCACGGAATTCACCCATTACTCTGCACTGAAGCCTATAACTTCACTTTTGTCTTTGGACATGAAGTTCCATTGGTTATAATGGAATTCATGATAACTTTGCCCTATAAATCACTTCACCCCTAATTTTAAAGCAAAGTTCCATTGAATTGAATGGACTTTGTGTTAAATTCGCCTTGTTAATGGTCTTTAAGGCAAATTTTGCAGTGATTCATGGGACAGCAGGTCACATGGGCTCTATATTGTCTTGCACAGCCTCAGGTCATCATAGTGTATGTAGTGGGAAGCTGGAGACGGTTGGGTCTCAGAGTTCTGAGATTCAAGCCCTCTAAAAACCTTTAAAAGCACCTTTTTACGACAACATTTTGTGTCCAAATTTAGTATATCAATTGCAGGAAACCCTTGTGTGTTTATAACATCGAGCATTTATTGATTTTGTGTGCATACTGAATGTTAAATTAGTACATTCAGTGTTTGTACTGTACTATAGAAGTGTGCTTCGGGGGAAGGGCATATCTGTGGTGAAGGAAGATTCCAAGTGAGAAAGGCAGTCTTTCTAACTGTTGTTGGGTGGCTACTAGCTAGTGTGTTAGTATTTGTGTGTTGAAGTACTTAACACTAATACTTGTAGTAATATTTGATAATGTTTTGCTATTTGCTCTGATGCAGTGCATTTTTTGTCTGTTTAAAAGATTCAGTTATAGTGTAGTGAACTGTTAAACTTTCTGCACATTACCTGTAGTGTGTGTATGTGTTCCATCAAGTCTGACGCATTTTATTGTGCCACACTGTAATCACAGTACTCTGAGTCTTTTATCCATCTGCGGTACTTTTTATGGCTCGTTCTAACTACTTAGTGGACTGGTACTGCAGCTGCCCCCCCACCCCACAAAATATATTATTTTTTCATTTTTGGATTTGTGTGACCACTGGTTAAGGTGTTGCTGTGCCTGTGTGGCTGCATCTGTTGAGTGCACACTCTCAGTCTGTCTGTGCATCTGCATCTGCATCTGTTCAGGGCCCAATCTCCATCTGTAAGCCAAAGTTGTTGTTTTTGGGCTTCTCCTCCACCCCAAAGTTCAGGAATCTAAATTTATAGTTACTTTTGTGTATAATCCAAAAAAATGCCTGCAAAGAGACATGCATGCAAAGTTGTTTCTGGCCATGGCACTGCTGCCTAACGACATAGTTGAAGGCAGTAAAGGGATTTCACCAAGTATGTCTTTCACAGCACAGTCAGTTGCTTCAATGATGGTTGGAGGTGCTGTTGTCTCCATCTCAGCTGGTGGTGGTAGTGAAGTTGCTGATGGCATGATTATTGGCCCAAGTTCAACCTGTGACAAGTTAACAGGTTGCCAAAATATTCTGGAGTCTAAAGACGTGAGTCAGAGTGTAGTTGATGTCACCCCTCGTTCTCATCCCCACAGTAGTTGAACATGATTTTAATCCTGACAATGACTCACAGTCACAGTCTCGTGTTTTCAGTGCTGTTGAGGTTATTTCTGGGACATCCAATGTTGAAGCAAAAATAGTGGATGATCACAATGAGACTGTGGCTGGAACATGTTCTCCACAGGACAGCATCAAAGCTGAAATAGTGGATGTGAATGATGATGATTATGATGATTTCAGCGACCCCAACTGGGAACCGGAGAAAAAGAAAGTAAAGGTGGCTATGTGTAAACAGCCTGTTAGTAAATCACCCCCTCCTCAAATTAGTGATGTAGCTGCATCTGTTGATGATGATGACCCAGTGATAGTCATAGATTGTGATGGTCAGGTAGAGTCCAAGTCTGCTCAACAACAGAAATCATGCAGTCCCCCATTTCAGTGTCTAAAAAACTGGAGTTGAATATGCAGCATCAGGGACATGTGAAAAGTAGGGCTTCAAAATCCCTCGTTTGGGATGTTTTTGTACAAGATGTAAGTGATGAAACAGTGGCAATCTGCCAGCTTTGCCAAGCATGTGTGAGGCACGGTAAAAGGGGTAGCCATCTAGGCACCAGCATACACATCTGAAGAGCAGGCTTATGGCACTGTAGACTCGGCACCAGAGGGAGCTTGTGCCATAGTGGAGCGTTCATACTCATCCACCTTACTGAGCATGGTATCCTCTTCCTTGACTAGAAGTAGCCCAAGTAGCCATGTCTGTAGTAGTGGTGAAATAACATCTGAGGATTATTACAGGCATGAGGAGGAGGAGGAGGAGGATTTTGAATTGTCAAGTAGTGGTCAGAGTAGCAGTGGTGGTGGTCTGTGCAGTATTTATAGTCCAACATCAACCCCTGTGCTTAAAACAGGGAAAATAACATCATTTGTTGAATTAGTCCCCTGTACACCCCTCATCATCACATGACAAACTGCCCCACCCATGGCAGTTCACAGAGTAGAGCCATTTGGCACACCACGTGCAAAACTGGTAACAACACAGCCCATGTTGCACAGTCTTTTTGCCCGGAACATGAAATACCCACCAAATCATGCGGTGTCACGTAAACTGAATGCTGCTGTCGTGGAAATGCTGGCAATTGACCTTTTGCCCTTCTCCTTTGTGGAGAATTCTGGATTCCAGTATTTTGTGGCATGCACCTGTCCCAAATGGAAAGTCCTGTCCAGGACCTACTTTTCCACCCATGCTGTCCCTGAGATATACTGGACTGTGACAGAGACGTTAAACTGAGTTCCCATCTGTCTGTTCTGGTGGTTGTTCAGGTGGACATTAAAGATCCCATGGCACTTTTTGAAAAGAGATGGGGAATTTTTATTGAAAAGATGGGCTATAATACAGTAATGCATACAAATGAACAAACAAAAAATATCACTATAACATCAGCAAAATACATATGCAAAAAGTAATAACAAGGCTGGCCTTCAGAAAATATAAGGGAACACAGCGGGATGAAGATAGGGAGGCATACCAAACTGCCCTAAGGGAAGCAGGTAAGGCAGTAAGGCAGGCAAAGTCCCAAACTGAGGAAGCACTAGCACAAACAGTAAAAGAAGGTGACAAGACTTTCTATAGATACATTAGTGAAAGGAGAAAGTCCAGAGGGGGTATTGCTAAGCTTAATGGAGAAAAGGGAGCATGTGAGGAGGAGGACCCTGTAAAGGCATCTATCCTAAATAGATACTTTGCTCAGTATTTACTGAAGAGAAGGTAGGCAGGACCCACAGCTCAGCATCATGGACACAGGGGAGGGAGGTGAGCACTACTCCTTCACAAAAGAAAGGGTCCTACAAGAGCTTATGCTCAGGGTGGATAAGGCAATGGGACCTGATGGCATACATCCCAGGGTACTTAAGGAGCTAAAGGAGGAACTAGCAGAGCCATTAGCAGAATTGTTTAGTGAGTCTCTGAGCACAGGAGAGGTCCCAGAAGACTGGAGAAGGGCTCATGTGATCCCGCTCCACAAGAGTGGTAGCAGGGAGGAGGCGGGAACTACAGACCGGTCAGTCTTACCTCAGTAGTGGGCAAGATTATGGAGGCACTCCTTAAGGAAAGGATAGTGCAACACCTGGAATCCATAGGGCACAGGATCCAAGACAGCATGGGTTTATAAAGGAAGGTCCTGTCAAACTAATCTCATAGAGTTCTTTGACTGGGTAACCAGAGTGGTGGACCAAGGGGGAGCAGTTGATGTCGCCTACCTTGACTTCAGCAAAGCTTTTGACACTGTTCCACATAGAAGATTGATAAATAAGCTGGGTAGGCTCGGGGTGGGTCAGAAGTTGGTCAACTGGGTGGCAAACTGGTTGACTGGCAGAAAACAGAGAGTGGTGGTAAATGGTATACAGTCAGAAGAGATGCAAGTCACAAGTGGGGTACCTCAGGGATCAGTCCTGGGGCCAGTCCTATTCAACATCTTCATTAGTGACCTTGCAGATGGACTAGAGGGTAAGGCTTGTCTGTTTGCAGATGACACCAAGATCTGCAACAGAGTAGATGAGCCAGATGGGGTGGGCAAATGAGAAGAGATCTGGATAAACTAGCAGAATGGTCAGAAGAGTGGCAACTGGGATTTAATGCAAAGAAGTGCAAAATCATGCACATAGGGAAGAGAAACCCTGAAGCCACTTATAGGCTGGGAGGAGTTGCTAGCAGTCACAAAGGAAGAAAGAGACTTGGGCATCATCATCACTGATGACCTAAAATCATCCAAGCAGACCTCTAAAGCAGTAGGTAAGGCTAGGGGGTGTTAGGGTGTATTAGTAGGGTATCACAAGTCGTAAGAGGGAGGTAATAATCCTCTGTACAAGACATTGGTTAGCCCCATCTGGAGTACTGCGGCAGTATTGGAGGCCACACCTTCACAAGGACATTAACCAAATTGAGGCAGTCCAGAGAAGGCAACCAAATGGTACAGGGACTGCATCAGAAGACATATGAGGACAGATTAACGGAGCTCAATATGTATACCCTTGAGCAAAGGAGGAGAGAGGTGATATGATCGGGCATTCAAACACCTTAAGGGCATAAACAAGGTGAAAGAGTCTAATATGTTTAAATATAAGAAAATAGCAGGACAAGAGGACACAGCATGAGATTAGAGGAGGCAGATTAAGGGGAATGTGAGGAAATTCTTTTCACGGAAAGGGTGGTGGATGCATGGAATGGCTTACCACAAGAAGTGGTGGCTATGAATACAGTGCAGGGCTTCAAACAGGCATGGGATAGGCATAAGGGAGCAATACAAATGACTATGAATAGATAGGTCACTGACAGAGCAAAGGCCGATGGCAAATTTATAAGGTAGAAAAAGAAATGGGCAGACTGGATGGGCCTTGAGGTCCTTATCTGCCGTCAACTTCTATGTTTCTATGTTTCTAAGGTACTTACAAAAAGTAAATAATACATTCATAATATGCAAGGCTTTCTAGTAGTAAGCCTTAATCCCAAAGCTTCCAGTTTATCCACATGAGCCTGACTTTCTCTCTGGGAAACAATTTATCATCTGCAAGCTTTAAGTCTTGTATAGAGGTCATGATGTTTTTCAATAGTTCCAGGTGAGTAATAAATCTTTGAGTAACCCATACACATCTGGCTTGCCATAAATAATATTTGATAATAACCAAAATGATACACAAAGTTTCAAATTATATTTACCTCATCCATCAGCATTGGCTCCATACATCAGATCTGAGTAGGGGATCTTATTAAATAAAGGCTCATCCCATTCCTTAGCAATACTTTCCCAAAAAGATTTTGCATATTAGCATTTGAAAAACAAGTACTCTTGGGATTCTAGCTTGTGGACGCAAGAGTGTCTTAAGCAATATCTCTCAGTAAATAGTTTGTATTTATTATTGTTTTTTACACCTAGTCTCCCATAGTTACTCAACCATACCATATCCCAAACAAATACAGGAAGTCTTCTATTTCCCAGGAATTGCATTACTTTTTTCTGTTTATCTAAGGGGCATTGTGGAAAAGTAGTTTCTTCCTTCCTTTCTGCTTGTAAAATGGCTCAATAAATCTTCTTTCTATCCTGCATCTGGATCTGCAAAGGAGAAAGCTTCCACTTAATAACATTTTTTATCGACTCTAATCCAGTATCTGGCACTAAGCGAATGCCCTTCAGTAACCTAGGTCTGTTCTGTGTCCAAGAACCCATACAAGGAGTTAACCATTCCAGTTCAAGTGGTTTCCATATTCTATCCCCAGGCCTTAGAGTAGTTCCAATATTATAATTAATAAATATACTATAAAAAAGGCTACCGGGTTGATCATGTTAACCCCCACCTTCCTTTATAGGGCTATATGTAATTTCCCTTTTAATTGGATTTAACCTACTCCCCCACAAAGCTTGAAAAAAGACACTAAGGAGAGCTGTTATACTGGACTGTGGAGGGGGAAAAATGTAACTAATATATAAAAAAATAATTAAAAGGGAGTTTATAAAAGATACCCTTTTCTTTTTAGAGATGTGTTGCCCCTTCCATCCTGCCACCAATCTATTTGCTTTCCTAAGACCTATGCCCCAGTTAGATTTAGTTAAATCCCCTGCTCCAAACTCAACCTCCAGGATTCTTATGGGATTTTGTGAACTAGAAAAAAACAGCAAATGTATTATCATTAGGCAAAGGAGCATTACCTAATAGTGTCCAAATACTTTTCACAAAATTTATTTGAGATCCCGATGCCCTAGCATAACTATTCAAGGTTTCAGTGAGCACTACTTCTGATGTCTCTGGATGTATTAATATGACAATATCATCTGCATAAGCCACAATTTTAATAGGGTCAACATCTGTTTTGGGTGGTAAGCCTTTAATCTCATCTTGAGTGTTTATATATCTGATAAGAATGTCTATTCCAAATGCATAGAGCAAAGGACTAAGGGGGCAGCCCTCTCTGACTCATCTTTTAACCAGTAATTTCCTTCCTCACCAGTCCTTTAATTAGGAATTAGCACAGCATCTTTATACAAGATGTGAATCCACCTAATAAATGTTTCTGGGAGACCATACGCATATAATGCAGCAAACATAAAGCTATGTGCTAATTTATCAAAAGCCTTTTCCTGGTCTAGGCTCAACATATACCTTTTTAATCTATTCTTGCTTCCTCTTTGAAATAATTCCCTTAAAATAATCAAATTATCATGTTGGCATCTGCTAGGAATAGCGCATGTTTGTGCCTGATGGATCAAAATATTTGCAACCTTAGAGTCTCTGGCTAAAAGTATTTTACTTAGAATTTTTAGGTCAGTATTTAATAGACTTAGAGGTCTCCAATTCTTCATATCTTCCTTCTCACCCTTTTTATACAAAAGTATAGGGATAGCCTCTCTCATAGATGGGGCCAGACTTCCTTTCGCCAAGGTGTGATTAAATAAAATAACTAAAACAGGGGCTAAATAATCTGAAAATGTTTTATATAGACCTGCACCCAAATCATCTGTACCTGGTGCTGCATCCTTACGCAGACTATTAATAGTCTGTTGTAGCTCCACTAATGTTATTTTGTCAGATAGTGTCTGTGAATCCACATCTTGTACCTGAGGCAGATTTAATGAGTAAAATAATTCTTTATCAAAATTTACTTTAGGACACAAGACAAAGGTGGATTCCATGTAATGTTCAACTAGATTCAGCATACCCACTGGTGTGGTAACTGTTAGGCAATTATAGGCCTTTAAACCTGTAACCATTCTATGCCCCACCCTTTACACTCCTTAAAAGGGTCCAAAGACCCTTTTTTATGTTGGTACTAAACCTTACTTCTTGATTTAATGATTTAGCCCAATTGTACTGTAAATCTTTCATTTGGTTCTTTATGATCTTAATTTGGGGGTTGTAATCTAACTTTAGACATTTTGATTGAGATATTAATTTCTGTAGTTGTGCCCATAACCGAAGATAATGCATATATTCTTTATTTGCCAAATTTCTGGATTTGTTCTGAAAAAGAGTTCTGCATGTGTTTTTTGTGTTCTCCTGCCAGTCTGTTAACTCGTCATAGCAAGCCAGGACTGATAATCTTGTCTCCCGTTCTTGTACCCATGCTTTTTTAACCCCAGGATTCTCCAAATGCTTTTCCTGCAACTGCCAACCATTTTTTTGCACCTTGGCAAGCTCCCCCAGCACACTTAGGCCATGATGGATTTGTGATCAGAGAACTCCCATACCATCATGCTCACTTTACCGACATTAAGTGACTGGGACAAAAAGATAAAATCAATTCTAATGGAGAGGGGACCTTTAAAAAAGGTATGTCCCCCAATAGAAAAAAGAAGTCTGTAAGCATCTTTTAAATTAGCAGTAGTTATAATGTTCTGCAGAGCCAAGGTATCACAAAACAATTTCATAGTCTTCAGCTCCCTATCTGCCTGCTCCAACCCAGAGTTGAAATCTCCAGTCCAGAGTATTAACCTAGAAGTATGTAGGTAGGGCTGGATTTCCTTAAACAGGGCCACTCTCTGGGCTTTAGTTTTGGGGGGCATAAATAGAGATTAGACAAAATCTTTCTTGTATGTAAGTTAGATCTAGCATTAAAGCCCTGCCCGGAAATATATCTAAAAGTTTAGAAACTTTAATATTGGGATTTGAAAACATAGTTCCCACCCCATCGCAAGTTTTTTCTCCTACTGACCAAAAGGAAGGACACTGGGTCCAACTGTGAGCTGCTTAATGGAGATCCTGAAGGACAAGGGAGATTCTCCAGAGAAAGAAATACATACACCATATTTTTTTTTCTCAATGCTATTAACATCAATGGAGGAAATAGGGAGTGGTTGGATAGGCCAAAAAGGAAAATTCAAGCTAAACTGTGTTCACGGGGTTTTGGAACCTTTCCTGTGCCTTTTTCACTTAGCAATTGAGTCATCCCCACCCCCTCTTTTGTATCAGAAGTAACATCAGTTGAATTGGAGGTAATTGAAGGAGAGTCTGAATCTTCTTCCCCTGATCCACCCCATTGTTTGTCTAACAGTAACACAGCAAACCTATTCTCTGTTTTCCAAGGTGGAGGGTTCTCTTTTTTTCCCTCCTTCCCTTCGGTAGACTCTGTGTTGGGTGACTTTCCCGGCCTGGACCTTTATTCTGAAGTTACAGTTTTATAGGAGGTGTCCACTTCTGGAGGGGGGCGGAGGCATTTCAGTCTTCACTGGGGCCACCAAGGGCTGTGAAATGACCTGAGAGATCTCCATTTGTTCAGCCCCAACCTGGATGTTATTACTACTAGTCTCAGAAGTCTGACATGTTTGTTGGGGGGGGGGCGTCCTTACTTGTAGAAGCCCTTACTGTATGTGCTGGATTAAAATTTTCTTCTGCATTGCTGTTTTTAGCAGCCTCTTCCTCCTGTCTAGCAATTTTCCTTGCTTGAGCTTGCTGAGCCATGTTTATAATGCTTTCATAGGAGGGGCAATCATCCCTATTATGGGATGCCATGGGGCATCTTCCATAAGTATGCCCAGTTTTTTCACAGAGATTACATTTAAAAAGATTTAAGCAGTTAGCTGCAATATGGTCATATCTGAAACAATGATTACATCTAGAGGTATCACAAACTGAGCCTAAATGGGTGTGGGCCCCGGATTTAAAACAAGCCCTGGGCTGACCAGTGTAAAAAAGTGAACCTCTATCCTTACCCAAAAAAAGGAAATTAGTCAAGTGCACTGGACCATTGTTAGAAGAAAACATTTTTCAACTCCCCTTCCAGATTTGCTCACTATCCAGAATGGGGGTGGGTTTGTCTAACACCTCACATCTCTGTCTTAACCAAAATAAGATGTCTTCAATATTGACACCCTCATTTTTGAACATCACTGTAATAAATTTCACTTCAGGTTTGGTTAAAGGGACTGCTAAACAGGAGATTCATAAGGGAGAATTATTTAGGTTATGATACTGAGCCCAAAATCTATCTAAACCAATAACATTTTTAAAACTTATGTCATAGTTAGCATTTCCTAGATGGATCAGAGCAAATATTTTTGATGAAAAGAACTTCACAGAACCTTTTAAAAGCATTCTTGCAATAAACAGTCTATCCGGTGGGTCTTCAGGGCCTCCTTTGTAAATTAATCTAAAGGCATTCCTCTTGGGGGCTGGCCCCCCCTGTATTCTGAAATAAGTCAGCAAGTCTAAACATGAATTCTAACCAAGACCTTTGCTCAGGATTACTTAAGGTAGACTCAGAGGGACCCATGCTCAGATGTCCATCTTGAGGGAGAGACTCTTGAATTTCTTGGGGCGGAAGTTGTGGCCCTGCTACTTCTCTAGCAGCCAAAAATTGTGATACATTTGTAGCCTGAGAAATATTCTTTGCTGTTGTAGAAATAAAATTAGTTGGGGTGGCCACCAAGCAAGCTTGACTTTCTAAATCATACCTCTGTATTGTAGGATCGTTATTGTCAGGAATCCATTGGGCTTCTTTTGTCTGAATCCAACCAGCCCCTTCTAAAGCATACTCTGGGAACCAATAGTTAATTAGTGATTAGGCCCTTTTCTGAATTATTTTTACCAGTGCTTTCAGTATCATCATTGTTTTGGAAAACTACAGGCTGCACACCCTTAGAAATGATAGAAAAAGGGAGTACCTCTGAAGTTCTCCGAGTAGAGTCAGACACAGTTTTGTTTGGTAATCCTTTATGCTGTAAGGGCCCAAGTCGATGTCAGCTTGTCACTGCTTGTGAATCTTTTTGAGGAATTCCCCATGGTTCTAGGCACATGGGCAGAGTTCCATTTTCACTACCAGCCACTATATTAACACTCTCCAAAGTCGTAGCACTACTACTTGCTGTACCCGGCTGTGCTGCAGAGAGCACAGCTGTAAATGTTCCACTATCAAGCAGCAGATTGTCAAAGTTGACATGGAGACTTGACGCGCTGCTGGCGGATCTACTTTGTACTGCCAACAGTTTTCCAGCAACTCTTTCTTTTTCAGCAGATATGCACTTTCTTCCTGGAGTAGTAGGAGTTGCAAACTATCAATTTCACCAACTGAGGACAAATCAGGTTGAGAAGTTACTTTATCAACAGAACTGGAATTCTCACCAGACTTTTTTGTACTCCTATGAATACCCAGTCACATAACCTCTTCTTGAACATCCTGACTCAGAACATCTCCTGTAAGAGTTTGGGAGGCAGTATAGTGCAGTGGTTTAAGGCTCTGAGCTGCAAATCTAGAGACCTGGGTTTGAATCCCACAGCCCCAACTTGCATACTGTGTGATCCTGAGCAAGTCACTTAACTTCCCTGTGCTCCAAGGTTGCACCTGTAAACAAGCTTCCAGCTTAGTGTGTCTCACCTGGTTAAACAATTGGGAAAAAAAACTAAACTGTGTTGAATCTGCAGCCTAGCCTTGATGTGTCCAGAGATACAATAGGTCAAGCAGTGCATTACTTAAACACATGCTCACAGTATTCAACCGCAATCACCACATCTCCACTATTCAGCAAAGTGCAGAATTTGGTACAGCAACAATGCTAGATCCATGGTAAAAATGTGGCATTGCATCTTTACTGGATGGAGGGCCTGATCAGGTTTAAAACCTTACTGGACAGCTGTGCAATTGGTTCATAAGGCACAGAAGTAGCATGTAAAGTTAGGCTGATCACATCAAAACAAGACTGAAGGTCACTGTGGCGTAAGCACATCCAGTAAGGTGGCTGCGGGACAAGGAGGGGGGTGTCAGGAAAACAGGTTGCCATTAACCCACTTTGGGGTGCCTTGTCTCAAGTAGGAATCTGTGACCTCGATGAAGCCTGTGAACAGGTGGAAGACTCATCATCAGGAATGCGTGCAGCACAGAGAATAGTCGATTCCTATTGGGCAGAAAACAGGCATCTGTCAGTAGGGAGGGTGGTGGGGTGCACAGGCTGTGGAGCAGCCATGATACTGGACTGGGCTTGGAAGTTTGGTGGTTGTCCAGTGTGCTACCAGCTGGCACAGCTTAGGGAGGAGGTTGTGGGGATTAGGAGACAGCTGGGGGAAGAGGGGAGGTATGGTTGGGGAAGGGGGCAGGGGATCTCCCACAGGGATGCACCAAGCACTGGGGTCAGCGGCATAGGGAAAGGAGTGCAGGAGAATACTCAGGGGTCACACAGGGACCCTGGCAGAGGGGGTCCAAAAGGACACTACCAAGGAAGGAGGCAGGTAACTGGGGACCCTCACAAAGGAGGGACAGAGGGACAACATTCTCAGGGAAGTAGGCAGATGGCCAGGGTTGGACAGAAGGAAGCAAGGCGGGGAAGTGGATCAGACCTTACACTCAGTAACCACTTCAATTCACTTCTTCTGCTCGAAGATGAGGGGGGTGATGTAGCCATGACAGGGGTGGTTAGAGACGGAAAGGGAGTGGGGGGCAGGAGGCAGGGGCCAGATAGCAGGAAGAATAGGGGAACCTGGAATGCAGGAAAATGGGGGGAGCAGTGAATCAGAGCAGGAGGGGCAGGGGGAAGAGGGAGGAAAGAGCAAGGAGAAGGACCAGTTGGGAGGAAAGGTAAAGGAGAAGGACCAGAAGTACAAGGAGGATTCAGTAAAGGGAGCTGAGGGTTTAGGCAAGGGGAGCACAACAAGCAAGGAGGGACTAAATGGAGACAGCAAGGAAGGGAGGACGAGCCAGGCTAGTTTAGCAGATGGGGGAGAAGGACCAGTTGCGAGCAATGAGTGGAGAGTTAGCAAGGTACAGAAGGATACTCAGGAGGATGAGAGGCATAGAATTGGAGGGGAAGGGGTGGCCAGGGTAAATAAGGAGGGGGTGGCATGTGGCACCCAGATAGGGGGAGCAACAAGGAGCCAGCTGGGTGGAGGGGCGGGTAGAAAGGATGAGGGACATGGAAGGGGGGAGAAATGGAGGAAAAGGAGTGGTCAGAGTGCTCCTGTTGGGGGATTCTATGATCAGGGGTATCAAATGGGATAGGGAGGAGAAGCCTGGCAGTTAGAACAAAATGCTTCCTGGACTAATGGTGCACAGGGCTAAGCACCAGGTGTATCAGCTGGCAAAGGATTGTGGGGTTCCCTGACATACTGGTCCACCTGGGTACAAATGACATTGAGGAAATAGCGAGCTAGAGATACAGGCAAGATTCAGGAGCTCGCCAGGGTCTGTCATGACATAGGATGCACAGTTTCCTCAGAAATCCTGCCGGTGCCAAGGGCTAGTTGGGGAACACAAAAGGAAGATTAGGAGATAAACCAGTGGCTCAGGGAGTGGTGTGAGGCCAGAGGGTATGGGTTGATGGGGATTGGGGGAGACCTGGGAGGATAAGGAGCTGTATGCTAGAGATAGACTCCATCTCAATTTGGAGGGAGGGAACTTGTTGAAAATAGAGGGGTTCATTGGTGAAAAGTGGGGTTTAAACTTGTGAAGGGGGGAGGGATGGGAGAAAAGGCAGTCAAGGGGGTGCCGATAAAGGAGGGACTCTGTCTCCACCCCCCTGGGGACCAGGAGGATTGCAGGAAAAGGCCGACTGGTAAAGTGCAGACCAGGGTAAAACAGAATCCCCATGGGAACATGAGCAGGGGGAAATGGAAGTATAGGGAAAGGGTGGAAGGTAGTCCTGCTTAATACCAGGAGCTTGGAAAATAAAATGCCTGAGCTCCAGGCGATGCTAACTGAGGGAGCAGTGGATGTGGCAGTGGTCACTGAGACCTGGGCCACTGCAGGACACGACTGGGACCTGAACCTGGAGGGTTACACCATGTTCAGGAAGGACGGGGGGAGGGAAGGGGAGGAGGGGTAGCAATGATAGTCAAAAACTGCATTGGCATAGGGGGAGTAGAGAAGGTGGAGGGAACCGTGGAAGCAATTTGGGTTACCTTGATAACAAGGGGGGGGGTGCAAGAGAGTAACAATAGGAGTGGTGTATAGACCCCCTGCCCTGGCAGAGGAGCTGGAGGAGAATCTGGTGACAGATGTTGGGAGACACTGCAGACTGGGCAGAGGAATGGTGGTGGTGTTGGGGGACTTAAACATGCCAGGAACAGACTGGGAGACTATGACATCGTCTGTGACCAGGGAACAGAGGTTGTTGGATGTCTTTCAAGACGCATTCCTAACTCAGCAGGTGGGGGAACCGACCAGGGAGGCACGGGTACTGGATGTGGTCCTGGCAGACAGTGACCAGATTAGGGGCCTGAGGTAAGGAACCATGGGCGGGAGTGACCATGCCACGGTCTGGTCTCTGCCTGGACCTAGGAGGGCTAGAAGGCTGCACAAAGATGGAGATAACTGACTTCAGGGAACGGATTTTAAGGAAATGGAAGGATCCTTAAGGAGCATTTGATGTGATTGGGTCAGACATGGATGCTGATAGTAGGTGGGAAATCATCAGGAGAGGGGTGCAAGATGCTACCAGCACCTGTGCAAGAGTAAGACGAAATGCGGTAGGGCCCGAAACCTGCTAGTGGACCAGGGAGGTCCAGGAGGTGGTGCGTGAAAGAAGGCAGTCTATAGGCAATTCAAGTGCTCAAGGAGGAAATAGATTGAGGGAATATGAGCTGATGGTTTGAAGGGCCACTAGGGTGGTGAGGGCGGCTAAGGCAAGGAAGGAGCAGAACCTGGCCAGGGAAATTAGGAGAGGGAACAAGGGGTTCTTTAGATACATTGGGGAAAAACGAAGGGTGAAGGGGCAGATTAGCAGGATTAAATCAGGGGAGAGATGGGCACAAGACCCGGGGGAGCAGACTGAGGTACTAAATGAGTACTTCACCTCAGTTTTCACCAAGGAAAATGGGGGTGCTGCATCACACATGGGAGGAGACAGAGATACTGAGGAGGGGGGACCCTTACCGATCGGCGGGTCTGGGGAGAGGGGGAGGCATCACTGGCAGGAGGGGGGAGGGCTAAGCAGGGAGAAGAGGTACTGGAAGTGGAAATCACAGCAGAGAGAGTGAGGGAAGCCCTCAGGTCCCCTAAGATGGAGAAAGCACTGGGGCCGGATAAATTACATCCCAGAGTGCTGAAGGAACTTGCGGATGTCCTGGCGAAACCCCTGGCGGAGCTTTTCACCATCTCTCTCTGAGGACAGGGTGGGTGCCCCAGGACTGGAAAGTGGCGACATAGTGCCTATCCACAAGGGGGGATCAAGGAGGTGGCAGAGAACTCAGGCCTGTCAGCCTGACATCGGTGGTGGGCAAGGGGTGGGATGGGAGAAAAGGCTGTCAAGAGGGTGCCGATAAGGAGGGACTTGTCTCCACCCCTGGGGACCAGGAGGATTGCAGGAAAAGGCCAACTGGCAAAGTGCAGACCAGGGGAAAACAGAATCCCCATGGGAACACGAGAGGGGAAATGGAACTATAGGGAAAGGGTGGAAGGTAGTCCTGCAATGCCAGAAGCTTGGGCAATAAATGCCTGAGCTCCAGGCGATGCTAACTGAGGGAGCAGTGGATGTGGCAGCGTCACTGAGACTTGGGCCACTGCAAGACATGACTGGGACCTGAACCTGGAGGGTTACACTATGTTCAGGAAGGACGGGGAGGAAGGGGAGAAGGTAGCAATGATAGTCAAAACTGCATTGGCATAGGGGAGAGGGAGGCGGAGGGAACCGCGGAGGCGATTTGGGTCACCTTGATAACAAGGGGGCAAGAGAGTAAAATAGGAGTGGTATAGACCCCCTGCCTGGCGGAGGAGCTGGAGGACAGTCTGTGGCAGATGTTAGGAGACACTGCAGACTGGGCAGAGGAACGGTGGTGTGGGGGACTTAAACATGCCAGAACAGACTGGGAGACTATGACATCGTCTGTGACCAGGGAACAGAGGTTGTTGGATGTCTTCAAGACGATTCCTAACTCAGCAGGTGAGGGAACCGACCAGGAGGCACGGGTACTGGATGTGGTCCTGGCAGACAGTGACCAGATTGGGGGCCTGGAGGTAAGGGACCCATTGGCGGGGAGTGACCATGCCACGGTCTGGTTCTGCCTGGACCTAGGAGGGCTAGAAGGCTGCATGAAGACGGAAGTAACCGACTTCAGGGGGGTGGATTTTAAGGAAATGGGAATGATCCTTAAGGAGCATTTGGATGGTATTGGGTCAGACATGGACGCTGATAGTAGGTAGGAAATCATCAGGAGAGGGGTGCAGGATGCTACCAGCACCTGTGCAAGAGTAAGACGAAAATGCGGTAGGGCCCAAAAACCCTGTTGGTGGACCAGGGAGGTCCAGGAGGTGGTGCGGGGAAAGAAAGCAGCCTATAAGCAATTCAAGTGCTCAAGGAGTGAAAGGGATCGAGGGGAGTACGAGTTGATGGCTAGAAGGGCCACTAGAGTGGTGAGGGCAGCTAAGGCAAGGAAGGAGCAGAACCTGGCCAGGGAAATTAGGAGAGGGAACAAGGGGTTCTTTAGATACATTGGGGAAAAACGAAGGGTGAAGGGGCAGATTAGCAGGATTAAATCAGGGGAGAGATGGGCACAAGACCCGGGGGAGCAGGCTGAGGTACTAAATGAGTACTTCACCTCAGTTTTCACCAGGGAAAATTGGGGTGCTGCATCATACATGGGAGGAGACAGAGATACTGAGGAGGGGGGGACCCTTACCGATCGGCGGGTCTGGGGAGAGGGGGAGGCATCACTGGCAGGTGGCGGGAGGGCTAAGCAGGGAGAAGAGGTACCGGAAGTGGAAATCACAGCAGAGAGAGTGAGAGAAGCCCTCAGCTCCCTTAAGACGGAGAAAGCACCGGGGCTAGATAAATTACATCCCAGAGTGCTGAAGGAACTTGCAGATGTCCTGGCAAAACCCCTGGCAGAGCTTTTCACCATCTCTCTGAGGACAGGGTGGGTGCCCCAAGACTGGAAGGTGGCGCATATAGTGCCTATCCACAAGGGGGGATCAAGGGAGGTGGCAGGGAGCTACAGGCCTGTCAGCCTGACATCGGTGGTGGGCAAGGTGATGGAGGCATTGTCAAGAAGAGGCTGGGGGACCTGGATAAGTCAGGGTGCCTGGACGATAGACAGCATGGATTCACCCGGGGAAATCGTGTCAGACAAACCTGGTGGAGTTCTATGACTGGGTGACAAGTGCCTTGGACCTGGGTAGACCAGTGGATGTCCTCTTTCTAGACTTCAGCAAGGCATTTGACTCTGTTCCTCACGTGGGCCTGTTGGATAAGCTGGGAGAAATGGGGGTAGGGAACCAGATGATCAGATGGATAGGCAATTGGCTCCAGGACAGGACCCAGAGGGTCGTAGTTGGTGGGATAGTCTCATCCCAAAGGAGGGTCATTAGTGGGGTCCCACAGGGATCAGTCCTTGGGCCCCTTCTGTTCAACGCCACGATCTGACATAAGGACAGGAATCAGGAGTGAGATGAGTCTCTTTGCAGATGACTAAACTGGGGCGGTGGTGGATGGGGAGGAGGGGAGGGTGGTCTCACAGGGGGACCTGGAGGCTCTGGAAAGATAGTCTAGAAAGTGGAAGCTGAGGTTCAATGCAGGAATGCAAGGTACCCACCTGGGGCCAGAAACCCAGGCCAAGTGTACACCCTGGGGAAATGCTACAAGTCTCGATGGCTGAGAGGGACCTGGGGGTGGTGGTGGATGTCAAGATGAACAACTCTGAGACTTGTAGGAGGGCAGCAGCCAAGGCCAACAGGATGCTGGGATGCATCGCTAGGGGGATCACCTCCAGAAGGAGGGAAGTGATACTTCCTCTGTATAACTGCTTGGTGAGGCCGCACCTTGAGTACTGCGTGCAGTTTTGGAGGCCACACTTAAAGAGGGACATTCTCCTCCTGGAAAGGGTCCAGAGGAGGGCAACCAAAATGATTTGGGGCTTGGGGACAGGACCTAGGAGAGGCTCAAGAGCTAAATATGCACATTGGAAGAGAGAAGGACCGGGGAGACATGATAGAGGTCTTCAGGTACATGAAGAGGGTAAATAGGGAGGAACAGTCAGGGTGCTTCGAAGGAAGGAGGAAGGGGCCACTAGAGGGCATGGGTGGAAGCTGGAGGGGGGGAGATTCAGGGAGAAAGGAGGAGGTGCTACTTCACTGAGAGGGTGGTGGAGCCATGGAATGCACTGTCTAGGGGGCTGGTGGAGGCAGAGACAGTGGAGGGGTTCAAGAGGGGGTGGGACAGGTACAGGGGAAGGGTTCTGGAAGCAAAATCCAATGCAGCAAGAATATCCGGAACTGGGAAGGGAGAAGCCAGAGAAGGCGAGGGGGACAGCAAGGTCAGCACCCAGGGTTGGGGCTGACCAAACAAGCAGACACGAAAGACCGTTAGGCCTATTCTGCTGGCATTTTAGTATGTTAGTATGTTAGTAAGGTGATGGAGAGCATTGTCAAGGAGAGTCTGGAGGGGACCTGGAAAAGTCAGGGTGCCTGGACGATAGACAGCATGGATTCATCCTGGGGAAATCGTGTCAGACAAACCTTGTGGAGTTCTATGACTGGGTGATGAGTGCCTTGGACCTGGGTAGACTAGTGGACGTCCTCTTTCTAGACTTCAGCAAGGCATTTGACTCTGTTCCTCACGGGGCCTGTTGGATAAGCTGGGAGAAATGGGGTGGGAAACAGATGATCAGATGGATAGGCAATTGGCTCCAGAACCGGACCCAGAGGGTCGTAGTTGGTGGGATAGTCTCATCCCAAGAGGGTCATTAGTGGGGTCCCAGGGATCAGTCCTTGGGCCCTCCTGTTCAACGCCTATGTCTCTGACATAAGGACAGGAATCAGGAGTGAGATGAGTCTCTTTGTGGATGACTCAAAACTGGGGGCGGTGGTGGATGGGGAGATGGGGAGGGTGGCCCTACAGGGGGACCTGGAGGCTCTGGAAAGATGGTCTAGAAAGTGGAAGCTGAGGTTCAATGCAGGGAAATGCAAGGTACTCCACCTGGGGGCCAGAAACCCGGGCCAAGTGTACACCCTGGGGGAATGCTACAAGTCTCGATGGCTGAGAGGGACCTGGGGGTGGTGGTGGATGTCAAGATGAACAACTCGAGACTTGTAGGAGGGCAGCAGCCAAGGCCAACAGGATGCTGGGATGCATGGCTAGGGGGATCACCTCCAGAAGGAGGGAAGTGATACTCCCTCTGTATAACTGCTTGGTGAGGCCACACCTTGAGTACTGCATGCAGTTTTGGAGGCCACACTTAAAGAAGGACATTAAACTCCTGGAGAGGGTCCAGAGGAGGCAACCAAATGATTTGGGGCTTGGGGACAGGACCTATGAGGAGAGACTCAAAAGCTAAATATGTACACATTGGAAGAGAGAAGGGACCGGGGAACATGATAGAGGTCTTCAAGTACATGAAGAGAGTAAATAGGGGAGGAACAGTCAGGGTGCTTGAAGGAAGGAGGAGGAGTCACTAGAGGCATGGATGGAAGCTGGGGGAGGGAGATTCAGGGAGAAAGAGGAGGTGCTATTTCACTGAGAGGGTGGTGGAGCCATGGAATGCACTGCCTAGGGGGCTGGTGGAGGCAGAGATGGTGGAGGGGTTCAAGAGGGGCTGGGACAGGTACAGGGGAAGGGTTCTGGAAGCAAAATCCAATGCAGCAAGAATATCCGGAACTAGGAAGGGAGAAGCCAGAGAAGGCGAGGGGGGCAGCAAGGTCAGCACCAAGGGTGGGGGCTGACCAATCAAGCAGACTCGAAAGACTGTTAGACCTATTCTTCTGGCATCTTAGTATGTTAGTACTTGATGAACCTCTGCTGTACTGGAGTGGTAAGGTCAATGAATGGCCAGAGCTGACTTCAGTAACACTGAAGTACCTGACTAGCCCACCCTCCAGTGTAAATGTGGAGATGGTATTCTGTTCTGTGGGGGCAACAGTGTGTGACCATCGTACTAACCTCTCACCCACAAATGTCAGCATGCTGACATTCATAAAAATGAATCAAGGTCACATACCAAGTCAAACTACCATATCTGCGTTTGTATCCCCATCACAATGATGGCTGTGCTGATGATGTGGGTGAAGCAGACCATCTTGGGGGCAGCATCAAATGGTCTTCCATTGAGATTGATGATCCAGACATGGAAAAAAAATTCCCGAGTGGGCACAATTCTGACCTTGACGATTGTGAGGACAGCTTCCTCTTTAATCAGGAGGATGAGGATCATGGTGCTGGTAGTATCTAACAGGTTTAAAGGCTGTCACATTTATATAATGTAAACTTCTTTTTAATTTTATAAGAGAAAAACAGTGTCTTTGACTCTCATTTCATGTGACAGATATGCACAACTAATGACCCATCATGCTATTTTACCTTCCCATTGGTAGATTTTCAGACTACACTTAACAGATTGTGTGCTGTCATTAACAAACACAATCAGCCTCATAAACACAACTGTCCAGTTTTTGTAGTCATTAAATCATGCTGATTACATGACAGCCATCCTCCTCCTGAGTACTGAAAGACTGTAACACACCATATCTAGCCACTCGTCTTGATGAGAGTGAGAGACAGAGAATGTGTACCTCTGCCCTTGCCCAGTGAATGATCCCGCAGCCAGCCACAGCCACCCGTCTGGGTGAGAGTGAGAGGCAGAGAATGTGTACCTGTGCCCATGCCCTGAAGGAACCCGTAGCCAGCCACAGCCACCATGCTTCATATTATAATTATTTAACAGTGAGTATGTACTAATTTGTTATGCTATGGTTTTCCTTGAACTGTGTGAATGATTCCTTAACCATTTTATAGATGACTTTGTCACCAAATACCAGCAAGTGATTTTTGCCTTTTTTCACAGGTTCCACATACAAACAGTATAACAGGACAGGGCCTGGAGTACTGTAGTACCACAGCCACCTAAAGGATATCATTTTCAGGTAAGTATCAATCTTATTTCATCTGTTCTTTTTTTGTCTTTCATTTTTTTAAGCTGATGTAAAGCATACAACGGAGGTGACATACAGGTCAGGTAATACATTTTTGATGAACATCTGTCACTGGCTTACTTCAGCACACCATGGTGGTACTAAGTTTTATCCTGGTCATGACAACACGTCATGTAATGTGACATAAGTTAATAGAGTGTGCAAGTGCATGTCACACACACTAAACTTGTTAGTTGGTCTTCTAGTGGCTTACTAATAGCTTGGTATTTTAAGCTGGCTATAACAGACAGGAACAGCCACACTTGTAACAGAATGTTTTAATGCAATGAAGTCTGAATAATTTCTTCTTCATCTTTTTGTAGATAACATTTACAGTAGGTGCTGTGTGCTGCCATCGGTGCTTTCTTCAAATCAGAACACGTGCAACTTGTATGAATCTGGAGGACAGACAGAAAACCTGCAAAGAAAACAAAACCATTATTAAAACTTGTTTTCAAATGATGCCCCACTCCCCACCACCAACCAACCCCTCCAAAAATATGTTTACCTTTAATAGCTTGACACTATTTTTTGTAGAGCAAAAGTCAGAGGCAAGCCTTAATGTGCTCAACCAAAGTAGGGCTCAATAACCTGTGAGAAAAAAAAAATTACATGTGTGTGTGTGTGTATGTATAAAGTTAATGTCTGGGTCTCTGAAAAAAACATGAACATGAAACGTACAGTAACTTATCAATGGTGGTATGAATTACATGACATAGGGTGGTATGTTTCAGTCAGTGCAGAACATTAATGGTCCTCCAGAACATTCCAGTATGGTTCACCCAATGGTCATCTGTGGCTATCATCATTTGGTGGCAACACACTGTGCATCAGTTCAGTCAGCGGCAGCAGCAGGAAACAGAAGTACAACAGCAGCAGCAGCAGGCGCCAGAGTTGTGGCTGTTGGTGCACGCCTTAATCAGTGTGTCCTGCATTAAGTGTGACTTTTCAGCACATTTTCTCATGTGATTTTTCTTTTTCTGGGTTCGGGCCATGTCTTGACAGTTTAACAGCATCCATTTTAGCGGGCACACTTACGCAGAGTTGTGGCTGCTGGTGCATACTTTAATCAGTGTATCCTGAAACATGTGTGACTTTTCAGCACATTTTCTCATGTGATTATTCTTCTTCTGGGTTCGGGCCATTTCATGACAGTTTATCAGCAGCCATTTTAGTGGGCACACTTATGCAGAGTTGTGGCTGTTGGTACATGCTTTAAGGAGCGTGTCCTGAAATAAGTGTGACTTTTCAGCACATTTTCTCATATGATTATTCTTCATCTGGGGTCAGGACAATAATACTGCATGCCAAATGATGTAGCAAGATAGCAGTCTGAGCATGCTGCATTCACATATCATAGTAATTTTTTTTTCTGGGGGGGGCAGTAATTGTGTTGTGTGATGGTAGGGTATTTTGATTGCGGTTGTTGTGAGTATGCTAAGAAAACAGAACACAGTCAACAGTAACCAAAATCTTACATTGCATGATAACTACTACAGCAGTGCAATAATCAGCTGAAAATGTTTGCCTGTACTTTTATATGTGATTTTAAATTGCTAGTACTTATCAACTGACTTGTCTATATGATACCCTTATTCCCACAATTTACATCTTCTGGACTATGTTTTTTCACATACAGTATAATGTAATAAACAGTGTTCCTTTTAATCTTGCTTGCAGCAGGTTTTCATCAGTATTCACACTGGTTTTTGTACATCTATCATTTCAAATCCTTTCGGTTGGGACTACAACAAAGTACCATGCAATCCAGTAGGACATGGTACACCACCATTACATTACGGAGCAGTGGGTGTGCAAAAACAGCTGGGTAAACTGATTAAAACAATGGTTCAAAACAAGATTAAAAGGAGCGCTACTGTTATTTCATATCTGAAAAAAAGGTAATGGTATCATACAAACAAGTCAGAAAATAAGGGACAGTTGAAAATAAAATTGAATAAGTCAAAATTGTTCATGAGCAGGTGTGCATTGTCAGGTAGTTATTACTACCCAGAACTCCTCAAACATATATGATAGCTGACATGCTACAGTGTTGAGGGGTATTAATAATACCATGTGGTCCTGTCCAGTAACAAAGTTAGAGCACCCCAAATGTGTACCCACAGAAAAACACAGCAGTGTCCAATAACCGGCTGACGCAATCCATAGGCAGGCACACCAATGTTAATTTGGTGACGTCAGTAAATGAATTGAGACTTTGAGAGTATGCATTCCACTGACATGTATGGGCATGATTTTCCTCGAGCTTCTCGTACTACTTAGTGTTGCAATTTACAGAAGTCAGAGTGATCACAGGAGTGGAGTAACAGACACTCTTACTACAGCAGTTGCTTTCAGTTTTCTAAATTGCAGCTATAAATAGCACTAACAGCTAAAGAAAGATCACGCCCATACAGATCAATGGAGTGCACACTAACATGGTGACAGGTGGCTGCTAGTTGAAATAGTTCCGTCTAAGCAAACTAAAAAGATGTAAAACCATGGCAGATAAATGAAAAATCTTACCGTCTTCTTCATCAGAGAAGTACAAGTCACCAAGAATTAAACCTCTCAAGAAGTGCTTCAGGCTTGAAACTAGCAATAAGAGCATCAGCAAAGTGAAATAATCAATTTCTCATTCTGGGGAGACACTGATTGCGAGCCAGCACAAACCCCATTTACCAAACTTGGAGGTTAAATCCATTAATGCCTCAAATACTACCCCAGTCTTTGAAACTCTGTTGACTGAATTATCTACTTCATTTGTGGACTGGAATTTTCCTTTGGAAATGGTTTCTACAACTTCAGAATCTCGGCAGGAGAGATAGGAGTGTGAAAAGACTCTCTTACTTGTTCTTTTTGGTTTAGAGAAAGATTCGCCTATGGCTGTTGTAGGGGGGACAAAACCTAGGCATACAATCGAATCTCTGGACAATATCTTAGAGAGGCTATTCAATTGGTCACAGCTCTTTGATCGAAAGTTACGCACCTTGTCAAAGAAGGTGGATTTTCTGCAGATGGACGTTAAACAGAATAGGGGAAAGGTAGAGCTACTAACAAAAGATATGGAAGTCAATAAGGAGAAATAACTAAAAATACTAGTGAAGTTACTGGGCTGAAGGCTACTATGGCAAATTTAATACGGGACAATTATAATATGTCCAGAAAAATTTAGATTTTGGAGAACCAACAACGTTACAGGAATTTAAGAATTGTCGGCTTACCCCAAAATTTGGATGAGGCATTTGAATCAGTTCAGGACATGTTGAAAGATCTTTTTGTCACCTTACAGTGGTGTGAAAAAGTATTTGCCCCCTTCCTGATTTCCTCTATTATTGCATATTTGTCACACTGGATGTTTTCAGGTCTTTAGACACAATATAATATTAGATAAAAGGAACCTGAGTGAACAAATAACACTTGTTTTTGTTTACCTATTTCAGTTTTTAATGAAAACAGTTAACCAACACCAACTGGCACTGTGTGAAAAAGTAATTGCCCCCTTACACTTAATAACTGGTTACGCCACCTTTAGCTGCAATGACTGCAACCAAACGCTTCCTATAATTCAATATAGTCTTTCACATCGATGTGGAGAATTTTAGCCCACTCTTCCTCACAGAACTCCTTTAATTCAGTAACATAGGTAGATTTTTGAGCATGAACTGCTCGTTTCCAGGTCCTGCCACAGCATCTCTATTGGGTTTAGGTCTGGACTTTGACTAGGCTACTCCAAAACTTTAATTTTACTTTTCAGCCATTCTGATGTGGACTTGCTTTTGTGTTTTGATCATTGTCTTGCTGCATGACCCAACTACGCTTCAGCTTCAGCTGACGGATGGATGACCGGACATTCTCCTTAAGAATTTTCTGGTACAGAGCAGAATTCATGGTTCCTTCAATTATGGCAAGTCGTCCAGGTCCTGAGGCAGCAAAGCATCCCCACACATCACACTACCACCACCATGTTTGACTGTTGGTATGATGTCCTTACTGTGGAATGCTGTGTTTTATACGCCAGACATAATGGGATCCATGTCATCCAAAAGTTCCAATTTGGACTCATCTGTCCATAGAACATTTTCCCAAAAGGCTTGTGGATCATCCAGGTGCTTCTTAGCAAATGAGAGATGAGCATTTATGTTCTTCTTAGTTAGCAGTGGTTTCCGCCTTGCTGCTCTCCCATGAAGCCCATTTTTGCCCAGCCTCTTTCTGATTGTGGAGTCATGAACACTGACCTTAGCTGAGGCAAGAGAAGCCTGCAGTTCTTTGGATGTTGTTTTAGGATCCTTTGAGACATTCTGGATGATTTTACGCAGCGCCCTTGGAGTAATTTTGGCAGGCTGCCCACTCCTGGGATGATTCACTACTGTTCCAAGTGTTCTCCATTTGGAGATTATGGCTCTCACTGTGGTTCAGTGGAGTCCCAGAGCCTTAGAAATAGCTTTGTAACCCTTTCCAGACTGATAGATAGCAACAACTTTTTTCTGATCTTTTCAGGAACTTCCTTTGATCGTGGCATAATGTGCTTGTTGACTGTTTGTGCTGGCAACGTGACTCTGATGGTAAGGGTCAAAATAAGTGAGGTTTATATTGAGCAGGGCTGGCTGTAATCAGGCCTGACTGTGTTCAATCAGCTGACTCTACTTATCCCTTTAATTGGGTTGATTTAACTAGGGGGCAATTACTTTTTCACACAGTGCCAGTTGGTGTTGGTTAACTGTTTTCATTAAAAACTGAAATAGGTAAACAAAAACAAGTGTTATTTGTTCACTCAGGTTCCTTTTATCTTATATTACATTGTGTCTAATGACCAGAAAACATCCAGTGTGACAAATATGCAATAATAGAGCAAATCAGGAAGGGGGGCAAATACTTTTTCACACCACTGTATTTGACTTGCCAGAAGATAACCTACCATATATTACCAAAGCATATCACATAATACCTAAATCACAACTTAAAGGTTTAAATTCCCAGGTAGAAAGGGAAACATCAAGCAATAAAAAATCGACAGTATTTGCCTCCTTTGCATTCGACTCAGATAGAGACTTAATTATGTGGCTCTCTAGCATCAAAGCACCCTTAGTTTATAAATCCTCCAAATTCTCTATTTTTCCTGATTACTCCTTCACTGCACAGCAAAGAAGAAGAACATTTTTGGAATACCATCAGGAACTTCTTGAATTGAGTGCTGAATTCCAGTTATTAGCTCCTGCAAAAGTAAAAGTAGAATGCAAAGGAGCTCAGTATTTGTTTTTTGAAGTCGATCAACTAACTACGTTTATCCATTCCTAATATACTCAACAAAGTGAGATGGACTCGCCTACTCTTTCTGAAGAAGAAATGTTAAAAATGTGACATGTTTGAAATTTTTCTTTAGTGCTAATTGGTTTAGTTTTGCTGTTGTTAGTCTCTTCTGAGAATTAAGGTAGGCTGGGATAAGTATTAAGGAATTAAGGAGGATAATACTTCTATATTAGTCTAAGTTTAAATATAAATAATGAGGAGAGTGTTGTTGTGGTAAAATAAGATACAACTTTATTTATATGCCTGACAATTAAATAAATGCAGTCGTATACTGTTGAATTAAATAACAAAATTTAGAAATCCTCCCATCTCTTTATGTTTTGATCTAGACACACCTTGCATCAGAATGTAACAGCATGATTATATTTTATCATTTTACATTGCCTTCATTTATGGATGTTCTTTTGTTTTGATGTAAAATATTGATAAAAAAATTAATAAAATATTAAATGATAAAAAACCATTCATTGTCTGATGTCACAAAATTAACATGGGGGGTGTCTGCCTGTATGGTGGCATATCAGCAGGTTCAGGAAATGCCTCTGTTTTTCTGTGGGTACACAATCGGGGTACTAGAACTGTTTGACTGGAAGAGGAAGACCAGTCAATACGGCTCTCAGTCACTGTCCACAGCCTGATGATCTACAATCATTGCAGTAGGATAGATTCCACATAACATTCTTTACCACCTCAGCCTTGACACAGCGCAGGTACCGCGCAACAACATTCAGATTGCTATGTGGGGACGGGCACCTCCATCTGTGTGCTGGTAAAATAAACTTTTGGGAAATGTATTCTACTGCAATTGCTGTGGATTATTAAGATGCAGATAGGGGGCCGAGAGCCGTATTGACTGTTCATACTTCTATAGATGGGACTGTATGGTATATTATTAATACCATCAACACTGGACAAAGTCATGTATCATATATGTTTGCAGTGGGCTAGGTACCCGACAGAGTGCACCTGTTCTTTAACAGATTATTGCACTGCTGCTTTAAAACAAACAACACGACAGGAAGAAAATATTACTGCAAAAAAAAAAAAATCCTGTTTGTAAATAGAGATTATTAACTAGGAATGTAAGGAAGGGAAGGACAGTATTTTTTTAGGTTACTTTCTTTAAACTGGTTTTAGGGATGTTTTTAACATTTTTTGGGGGGAAACAAGGTTATGAATGAAGAAAGAAAGACAGAACACAACATTACTATTATACACCAAACTAAAACTCTGGAGCAGCCACTTGCTCCCTGGCCCTTCTGTACTTCACACCTCCTCATGCAGGCGGAGGCCATGCTGCCACCTGTTGCAAGGCAGGCACATTCCCTCATCATTCTTCCACCTTGGCTTCCCACTCCACATCATGGTGGTTAGTGAGATGCGTCCGCTGCCCACCTGTCCCCAGATGAGTACCTCTGGGCCCACGATGCGCAAATACATTGCATATCTTGCACTTCATAACACTGGGGTCACCGGGCAGTGAAGTGAAGAAGTCCCATAAAACAGAACTGCAGGGAGGACCAGGCACAGGCAGAGGGGCCCAGGTGTTATGGTTATGGCCTTCTGCTAGTGCACAATTGGGGGAGAGGGCAACCTGCTGCTGCTGCTGCTGCTGCTGCTGCAACTACTGTGGTGGCTCCTGCATGACTTCCTGCTGCTGCTGCTACTGATGATGATCTGCAGGTGCCATGGCAAGCAGTGGGGGAGGGCAGTGGTAGGTGCCACCAGTGGGGGTGCTTGCATGGCACCAGTGCCTCCACTTTCAGGGAGGGGAGCACTAGCAGCACTAAAGACAGTGCTGCGATTGATGCGCATGATGCCACTGTGCATACATGGCCCCAAAATGCTGTCCTCTGCATGCCCCAAAGGAAACAAAACCACCTCTCTCCATTTTACACAGAAAAACAAAAGAAATCACTATTAAGCACAACTACTGAAACAAAAATTAAAATGGGTAAACTAAGGAATCAGGATGTGGATCAAGAACTCAAAATCAAAAGGGGCACAACTCAGAACAACAAATAGGCAACTAAACTATCAAAAAAGCTCTAAATTCAATGAAAGATTCGAAATATAACTCTCTCTCTCTCTCTAGCAGACAAAAAAGCTTCTTCACCAAGTCTAGGCAAGGCAAAAATGAAACTATTTTACTGTCATGCCTGATCAACTCCCTGCTTGCAGCATGTGACCTGCAGACTGTGAGTCATGTGATCTGTGGGTTGTTTCATTATCACACACTTCGCTTTGTGTGTTAAAAAGGCAAAGTCAACACGAAGTCAGCAACGCAAAGTTGCTCATTATAATGAGGACTTCACGTAGCATTAAACGAACGCAGAGTGGGGCACTCTCCCTGCACTTCACCAAGGAATTTTAACTTCGCTGCATCTCTACTTACTAGTATCCTATGTGGAATGGTGTTGAAAGTCTTACTGAAATCTAGGTAGGCCATGTCCACCACACCACCCTGATCTAGTTCCTTGATCACCCAAAGAAATCTATCTGATTTGTTTGACATGACCCTTTCCCACCTCCCATGAAACCATGCTGCCTCAGGTCTTGTAACCCACTGGATTCATGATCTTTCACAATCCTGTCCTTCAGCAGTGATTCCATTAACTTTCCGACCACCTATGTCAGACTGACTGGCCTATAATTACCAGCCTCCTCCCTGCTAATACTTCTGTGTAGTGGGACTACATCTGCCCTTCTCCAATCCTCCGGAACTACTCCTGTTTCCAATGAGCTGTTAAATTGAACTGTCAGACATGCAGCCAGTATTTTTCTGAAGTCCCGCAATACCATTGAATGCACCCCATATGGCCCTATTGCTTTGTCCACCTTCAGATTAGCAAGCCCCTTCAGGACTGTCACCTCCAAAAAAAGGACTAGTGTCCACCTCCTTCCCTCCAAAGTTACTGTTACTTTTCTGTGGCTCCTCCCCTTTTCCTTTCTCTGTGAACACTGAACAAAAGTACTTGTTCAGGATGTCTGCCTTTTCCTGGTCCCCCTCTACACAGTCCCCCCTTCCCTTTTTAATGTTACAGTCCCACCCCTGGTCTCATTTACCACATTACCTCAAAGTACTTCATTTTACCAACTGACAAATTAGATATTGTTAGTGCAGGGACTAAATGCAAACAAAACCTGGCACTGCGGCAGTCATGCATAAATGTAGAAAACTGCACCGAGAAGCTGATGTAACTTGACAGAATCTGAAGATACTACATACTTTTTCAAATAGTAACTTGAAATCTTTAACTTCCACAAAAGAATTGAAAGGTGTTCCCTGGAGTTTGGAGGGGCAATGGCGACCATTTCACATGCCTTCCACACGGTATAAAACCACGCATATCAGCCAGCTCATTAGCACAGTAGTAGAGCTACCACTCACGATGTCAGTGACCCAAGTTCAGTAGTGAGCTTGGGTATTTGAAGGGCTAGCCGGGGGGGGGGAGGAATGAGCATCTACAGGACTGTTGTCCTCCAGTGGGGGGACCGCAGTGTCCAGTGCACACCTGGCCTCTAGCATAGGATGGGGGAAAGGCACCTGGGTCTGCCTCAAATGTGTCAGGAGGGGTGGGCAGATGCCAATGTGGGGCATGTGGGTGTGTGGACCACATGTCATGGCATCATTGCATGCTGTGTCCTCAGGGGAAAAGAAACTGAGGAAAACACCTCAGCAGCATGATGGCACTTGGACCCTCACAGGCCCCACACCCAACTAGCTAAGCTCATCATCCCAAATACTGGAT